>BTHU01000009.1:9955599-10555599 GCA_036184795.1 Tokudaia tokunoshimensis | reverse complement strand
AAACCAAGGTGTTATCTTGTATAACTTAAATATATATTAAAATTATTGAAAACTTTTTCTTCTAAAATGTAGACAAAATCTGCACAAATCTTTTACTGTATAGTAAAAGAAGGCAGTAATATTGGTACTGGTATTTTACTTTGTCATTCAATGTCTTAAAAGGGCAAAGATTTGTGGGGAACCTTGAATATTTGAATGGTTTAACTTTTCACCTCATTGTGTGTGTGTGTGTGTGTGTGTGTGTCTGTGTGTGTGTGAGGTTCACACCCCCTCCCCCATGCAGGCTCCCATGAATGTTATATAGAAAAAAGAGAGATTAGAAAGGAGAAGTAGGCACATTACATTTTGCTTAGGTCTGCTGGCAGATTTCCATAGTGTCAGCCCTATTTCGTTTTGCTCTAAAAACAGGAGCTCATGGGCTTGATTCTGTGTTTCTCTAAGCCTGTGTTTACTCATAATCCTGAGTTCCTCCAAAAGATTATCTTCATGTACTTATAATTGTGACAATTCAAATATAGGAGTGTATGACTTCATTTTTCTTTGCTGTTGATGTGTGGCCCCAGTTGCATTCTGACTGAGCTCACGGAAAGAGTACTGAGAAGCCATCTATAAATAAGTAGTTTTGTTTACAGGAACTTACTGAGCAACTGGACTTTGAACACCTGCCATTAGTTCAAGAAGGGAGAGTTTCAGTCCTCTTTACAATTGCCTACAAGAACCTCCACACTCAAAGCTGATGTGGGTACAATTCTCTTGTTAATGCACCACAGGGATTGTTATGCTTTCCTTTCCCCCCCATTACACCTCTCCTTACTATATGCTTTCTAAAAATCCACTAAAATGACTAATGTGTCAAATAAATCCAGGATGAAAAAAATATGTGAAAGCAAAATACCGAGAATTATGAAAATAAATATCTACAAAGTTTTATACTTACCCCTAATTTGTAATTTAAGCCAACTAAGAAACGTCAATACTGTGGGCTACTTTGATACTGGAATCCATATGGAGCTTTTCAAATGGCCTTGCAAATTGGTAAGATGACAGCGCTTCTGTCCTGTCCTTTCCACAGGTCTTTTCTGTCTTTCTTGAATGGTGTGTCACAGGAGATATCTGCTGTATTTATTTGATATGGTGATCGTTCAGCTAATAAATAATGAAAGCCAGATATTTGTTTACCTAAGATATATTTTGTGAACTTACAATTTCATTAGAACAGAAAGGAGATTTTTCTTCTAATGTAAGGCTTACTAAAAACTTACTACTAAGGAAGTGAAAAAAAGGAGTAGGCAGAATTGTATCCTATAAGCATGGAATAATGTGAAATAATTGTTCAAAAGAGAGTCTGGGGAAAAGCCCCCTTTTCTCTTCCCATTTAGCCTGTTAGGCCACACTTGCAAGTGGCACAGCCCACACTGACTCTGATGGGTGGGAACATGTCTCTAAGAAGAACCAGTACTGTATTCTGAGTCACATTTTCTATTTTTATGTAAAGTCCTATTTAGAGCTTGGCTGCTATTAGACTTGTCCTGATTTCCCTTAGTTACTGTGATTTAGTCGACTGATTATTTGCAACATGCATTTTAGGAGTTAGAGACAGTTCTTGGTAGATGCCCAAGGTTAGAGCAACACACAGGTAGCCTATAATACAGAAAATTAAGTCACATTTAGAATATCTTATTCATTCAATTAGGTAACAGAACTATATTCTCTTACAGAAAGTAGGAAAGAATTATTTAGAAACTTTCACCAGAAACCATCTGTCAATGGATATAAAAGAACTGAGGAAGAGTTCACCTCTCCTCCCAGTCGTGTTTTCATTAGTAATTATAAGCAAGGGATCCGGAAATAGACATGTAGAATAGGAAGACTCCACTGCAGTAGCCAGTACTTTCAGATGTCACCACAAAAACATGCACTCAATATTTCACAATCATCTTCCCTGGCAATGTCACAACACTGCCTCAGGCAAGGTTCCCCTATCCTTTTAGAGTAGAATGTGCCCCTCCTCCCATAAATCACTTTTCTTGAAGGGCAAACTAAACTTTCTCAGTTTCAAAGACATGCTTGTTACAAAATGGCAAACCTTGCTCAGACCATTGGAAAACTATCTGAGTGTTCTTGGTTAGCTACAGAAATTTTCAAGAGCAAAAGTCCTGGCAACCTCCTGTGTTCAAGCATGGAGCCCTAGAAACAGAACCCTGGGGCCTTATTACTAACAAGTTTTATACATTATCCTTGTGCATGTAGAAAGGATTCATATCTTGTTTTTGTTGCTACTTCAGTTTTCTTGCTTTACTGAGCTCCTGATAATGCTAAATTTATTTAGGATAGTAAACTTAGTCACATTGAAGGCTTTATCTTGTCAACATATTCCTCTTATCATTCTAAAGATCCTCTTGGTTTACCTTCTTCAAGGTTACCAAGCAGTAAGTCAACTGTAGAATTTGTATATTTATCAGTTTCATTGGTGATAAAATATGAAAATAAGTTCTAAACTTTCATTTTGCATGTTCAGTGGGGGTTGATTTTTATACTTGAATTAAATAGATAATAGCTTGGATGAAGCTGTTATGAAGGAAAAAAATTAAAAATAGTGACTTTTTTACTTTTGGATACTACTATAATTTAAAGTAATTCAACACTATCTCACAAACTTGTGAAATTAATGACAATGCAGTCTATACAAATGGCCAGAATCAGGCATCTCAACTAAATATTTTTATAGTGGTGAAGCTTGGTAAACCTTAGTGAGAGAAGAATCTTATGTTTCCTATCATCAATTCTTCAATTCTAAAATTTATTGCTGTAGAATCATTAGGAAGAGAATTTATAACCCAATGAGGACAGAAAGGAAATTATGGAAAAGTTTGAAGGCTTTTCCTCTTCACCTCCCTAAGGGGTAGGCTGCACGTCTGAAAGGAAGCTTATACATTTGCTTATATTTTAATTAATATAATAGTGATAATATAAATTCATTAAAATATAAAGAATGATGGTATAGGTATTACATTTTGGTAGTAAAAGCATTATTTCCAAATTCACTTAAAAAGATGGAAATTCATGTATTTAAAATGAAAAGAGACAGGATTAAAGTATCCCTGATATGAAGCAAATTTTACAATTTAATTCTCACTAAATTCTGTCTTTGTTTTGTAAGAAAATAAGTAAAATTATTGTTTCATTTGGTCATATTTTAAAATTGGATAATTGATCTTATTAGACAACAATTTTAAAAGTTTTATTGTTCAACTCACATAAGTGTGATAACTGATAATTTATATGTAAAAGGAATTAAGAAGCCAAGTTAAAATCTGGAACTGATTTTCTGGGAAAGATCCTGTTTTCCCATCTTTTAAACTTCAAATAAAATTATTGTCAATTTACTTGGAACAGAATACTCAGAACAAGAATGGAAAATACAAAATACTTAAATTCTTAGTAGGTTTCCTCCATGAGGAAAGGGTTTCATTCTTTAGAACATAGTAGAAATTATTATTAGTTCTTCTGAAGTCAAGATCACTATAGTTGGCATGGTATAGTCACCAGTCTCAGAGGAGACTTAGGTTAAATGTGTGGCTCAGGTCTTCTATATTATAATCTACTCTTCATCCTGGTCCTTTATCAAGAGTCACTCTCTCTAGAATTAGAACAGAAGATGGAGATTTAGCAGGAAGGAATAATTATTTCTCCAGTTAGCAAAGCTTTTATAGATAGCAAGAATAACTGTCCTTAGCAGAGTGTGTGATAAAGAATGCTTTGCATACCTGACCTATACATCATCACTTCCCAAGGATGATGATTGGGTTGGGGAGATAGAATTCACACACTCATTCATTCATTAATTCTATGAAGAAGTATTTTTCAGCAGCAACTACTATGTATCATGGAGCTGTAAACAGCATCAATGAACCTTGACATATTTATGTGAGTTGAGCTATAAATGTTTAAAAATTATTGTCTGATTTATTGAAAATGGTATCCTCAGGATCTCTGGACAAATTACTTGGCAACTGATAAACTTAAGCTGAGTGTTTTCACTGTTATTACAGCAAACAATAGGTTGTATGAAATTTTTGGAATCCCTTTATTTTTCAAATTTCTTAACCCTATGTAACAAGCAATATATGTGCATATTTACTTAGCTCTACATATATAACTACAATTAAGATATAAAGTTTGTTTGTGTTTCTTGTGTGTGTGTGTGTGTTATTCTTAAATAATAGTTTATATTGTTGTTGAGGAATGAAGGGCAAACAATCTAGCACAGAAACTGCAAAGACAATGTTCAATTACTCCCCTTTCAACAGTAGGGTAGACTCTAGTATATATACATCTTTATAATGGTTATATTGTGAACTGGGGGTTTATGAATCAAGGGTGGAATAATTTTTAAGTAGTCATCTAGAAATAGCATTGCTGGTGTCCAGGCAAGAACCAGCAATGGATGTTTATGTGACAGTGATTCCTGCAGTTAAGAGAGATCAGATCTGTTAACTAGAGAAACAATGCTTCTTCCTGCTCAACCTAACTATAGAGTGAGGAGTGAGAACAAACCAGAAAGAAGACAAGTCATTGTATTCCTTAACTCCCCTACTCCATCTAACAAGTTAGAGTCACTAACAAGGCCAAATTACTAGCAGGTGTTTCCCTAGATTTTGTGTGGCCTTTTGTAATTTGGAGAATGTTGTTCAAAATGTAGGACAGAAATTGCATGTAGTACAGTAAATTAAGGGTTCTTGTTAAGCTAGGTCCCAGAAGTTTAAGTTCCATTTGCAAAAGATTTAGTTCTTTGGCAAAAATAAAGTTATGGAGTATGAAATACTTTTTATTTAGCAGATGCTATAATTTTAAAGACCAATAATTGTGTATATATGCATCTTTTATAATCATAATATAATGGTGACATCATCATCATTATCATCATCATCAATCATCACAATATGTAGTTTGAACTTGAAAGTGGCTGCAAGTATAATATATGCCTATGTTCTGACCAAGAAGCACAGAATGCTAATCTTTCATAGTTTATTAATAATCAATGGCTGGAGAACAGTATAGTCACTTTCTAAGTAGCCTAAAATTACTCAACAGTTTCAGCTATAATTTTCCAGAATGTGTATGTATGGACAAACATAAAGTGAAGAATCGGCCCAGGGAACACAAATAAGCAACCCATCAGGAGAAAGAAGGTCCAGATTTCAGAGTGCTCGCATACTAAAGGAACTACAGAGTTTGTGAGCGTCCCACTAATTGATTGTATACTTGATATGAGTATTTGCCTCAGGCAAATTATAGGTGGATAGTTTTAACTCTTAAATGTATTGCAATATTTCTGTTTCATATTTTTATGAGAGAATGTAAAACTATCAATTTTCAGATGATTTCTAAGAGTAAATAAATGAAACCTTACAAATTTGGTGGAATTGGGAAGGTAGCTTTGTGACAGAGTTCTGTCAAAAACAGCTGTGTAAGTAGCCATTTTGGTAGCTGTCAAATATTCTGAGGCTGAGGAGATATCTGTAGATAAAATGTTTCCCTAACAAATGTGAGGAACAGAGTTTGAATCTTCAAAACCTATGTAGAAGCTGACCAACCAAGTTTATTGACTGTCCAAAACAAAGACAGGGCAACCCTGATGCACTCTGGCAGGCTACCTCGAAATTCTGTCTCAAAAAACGTATTAGAGAGGGGTAAATAAACATATCATTAAGTTTTGTCCTCCACATGCATGCACACACATGTGTACATACACATATTTATTCTCCCACACGTGTGAATGTAAATAGAAGAGTAGCACATGAAAAACAAGAAAAATATTCTAACATTATTAAAGTCTGCATTTTAAGTAAAATCATGCAGCATTAATTGTTGTGGCTTACTTATATTTCTTCTAGGTCCATTAATATTTATATAAGTGATTATTTTCATAAAACAGAGTTTTAGGCAGTTATCAGAGACTAGAATTGAAGAGGACTGGGAACATGTTAAACAAGGGACACAAATTTTTAGTAAGACTTGAGAAAAAATTCAAGAAACAATATTATATGCCTTTGTTGTGGTGAATATAGTTGGTAATAATATGCATTTGAAATGTCTGTGAGCTGAACTTGTTTGGTTTGCAACATAAAATGTTTGTGAGCTATTTCTAGGTTACATAGCCTGATTCAGCCACCTTATGATATATGCATGTGTCAAAACTTGGTGTTGTACATCATAATATAAAAGACTTCTATGTTCATTAAACTTAGGGCTGAAAATATAATTCGAAGTTAGAGTATTTGCCTTGTATGCACAAGGCCTACACTTGAGTTCTTAGTACTTTCAAAACTAAAAACAAGCCAGTAAACAAACAAAGAAAGAAACAATCACATCATGATGCAGTTAAACTACTGTCTGTTGAATTCATGAGTCCAATGTTTCTAAAGTAAAAGTTATCTTACCTTCTGTTGAGTGAATTTGTAAGTGATGTAACTAAAATGGAATTGTTCACTTCTGGAGTTTCTACCACCTCAGTGGTAGAATCAGAGAAAAGGATCGAGCAGTCTAACAGTCAATCACTCAGAAGCCTCAGCTCTTAAATGTCATGGTGCTTATGGGCTTTTGCTAGGGCTGTTGTAGTGAAGCACAACAAAATGCTCCACTCTCTCTGTAATTATCTTTGAGGGCCACAAGTCTTGTTCACCTTGAGATTCAGGTTTTGTTCTCCCATTGGGGCCATCTCAATGTGCTAATGTTATCAGTGGAACACTCACACTGCAGGAAGTGTCACTCTCAAATAGAAGAACATCTAAGCAAGGATAATAGCACCTTCAACTTGAAAGCTCCTATTTACCCAAGTAGCACTTTCATCTGTAACCAGAACCCTGGAGAATATTTTTAGTAATTTTTTTTGTCATATGTAGTACATCTACTTTCCTGATTTAAAGCTACAAATGCACTTGTGTGAAGATATATTTAAAGGCAAGCAGAAGGTATGTAAAAGAGCCTGATTTATACAGAAATGTCTGTTGTTTAATATTAAGCCCCCCCTTTTTGTACCATTTATTACCTCTCAGGAAATTCCTTCATTTTGTCATATATCTTAACTCTAATGGGATGACATATTTATCAACAGTGACTCTCAGAACTTCTAGGCTCTGTTCTATTTGCCATTATAACATCTGTAGGTCCATTCCTTACTTGAAAAAAATGTTTGTGCATACATTAACTGACAAGACTTTCCATGTTCTAGTGAGTCTTCTATATTACTCTTCAACCTGATATACTTGTAGAAATGAACAGTTTTGATGAGGGAAATACCCTCTTCAAACGCTTTTTAAAATCTTATTAAGGAAACAATGCTAGCTCCTCATTTTTATGTTTGACTCAATTTTCTCCTTTCAGTTTCAAGGCATGCTACACTTCTTTGAGATTATTCTTACCATTGCTTTCTCCACAATGCCGTGTCTCATTGTTGACCTTTGGGTTGTCCTCTCTGATGTACATGACGTGTGCTAATCTTCTCCTCCCTGATGCTTATATCTAGGTCTCCAACATCTATCTACCCATCACCTATCATCCATCTTAGATGAAACTGTCCAGAATCTACTGTGTGTCTCAAAGCATGTGGTGATTCCCTCTTTAGAACACTTCACATAAACAGTTGGAATTAATGCTGTTAGATATCATTTATCTAATGTGTGAGTTACTCTTTATGAATTGTATTTTTTCTCCTAAGCTGTGACTTTCCTGAGATCTGTGCCTGTGGTTTTGTTATGCAGTGTTCTGGTAATTACTTTGGGTGTGGTAACTGCTTTGTATAGTGTTAATTCCATATCTGTTTCAAGGAAGTACACATTTACCCCTATCACATTAAATACATGATATGATTAGAATTACATTCAAAAAGCAAATGGACCATGTCTTCTTTTATGATGGAGGTGGTGACTAAATTTTCACTTGCTTATTTTTCCTATTGAAAAAGGCATGGACAAATAAATGAAAAAAAATTTTAAATAAGTGGTAAGGAAGCTTGAGAACATGACTTACAAGCCCAGCTTAATAATTAAGTCATTCCTACAGTGACATGTTTTAGATGAAGTACTTTTCTATCTGCTGCATCTACCTGGAGAAGAATATGGAAGATTTCTCGGCCCACAACTTTGTCTCTTAATAAATTGTATTGAATACTTTTGTACGTTCCCTGTCTAAAATAGCACACCAGCTCTAGCCTTTTCTTAGATGGCTGATTACTTAAGAGCATCGCTTAAACATTGTTTGCAGTTATTTTTGTAAGTTAGAGTTTCTGCTCTGGGAAATTACTTCAAATGTTTGGCCAACTTGGGCCTCTAACAAATAGTACTTGTCAATAAATATTAAACAATCATATGAATATGGAATTGGAATTCTGAATTCTCTCTATAGCATGGGATTTAAAACCATCCTATCAAGGTGCCTGGGATATGGAGGCTAAAAGGTCTATAGCAAATCCTGTATTATTCATTGAGAACACCACAGAGGACCACACCAGGAAACTTTTGCAACTGTTAAGAAGTTTTATTGTAATGAGACTTTCTTCAGTGTGCCTTTTTTTTTTATTATTCAGAAAAGAAAAAAAGATTCTGACAGAATGTTAACCTGCCTTTAAGGCTGTGGTTTTCTCAAGACTATGACCAGAGCTGTCAATTCAAGGGATTTGGTCTATGGGAGCTTGTTTGTTTATTTATTTATTTATTTATTTATTTTTTTTTTTATTTTTTTGAGACAGGGTTTCTCTGTGTAGGCCTGATTATCCTGGAACTTACTTTGTAGACCATGCTGGCCTCTGCCTCCCAAGTGCTGGGATTAAAGGCGTGCACCAGGCGGGAGTTTATTTTTATTTTTGCTGGGTTGTTTTTAAGAACTAGTTCAACAAAAAAGGAGAAATATACAGAGGAATGGATTTTATCTGGTATAGCCTGAGCTATGACAATGGTTTGAGGGTTTCATGAGCCAAGTCGGGGATTCAGATGTGGAGGGGTATCTTTTTGATTTTGTACTGATTGGCTTTTGACCTCAATGATGGTGGAATCAATAGTGTTTCTCTTATGCATACTGATCATGGGAGGAGTGAACGTGAGTTGAGAGTGTGAGCCTGGAGCCTTGCTGTCTTGTTAGGATCACTGTCCTGCTCCCTATTGCTCTGTACCTCAGAGTAATTGTCTAATCTCTCTGATTCAGTTTACTAATTTGTAAAAATTGATGTGAGCATACTACCTCAGTCTAGGTCATTGTAAGGATTAAACTAGCTGTTTTTCTTTTTTCTCTTTCTAAGACAGGGTATCTTGTGACACAGGTTGGCCTCAACTTGGTTTATCAAATAGTATTTCTTTAAACTCTTGATCCTGTATATTCTAAGTACTGATATTGCAGACATATGCTACCACATCAAAAGAAATACTTAAAATATTTCTTATCACAACTTAAATTTTATCTCATGTGTTAACTATTACTTCCAATTCAACCTTCACATCCAGAGTGTTGCTTACTGTATCATAATCACTCAAGAAATCCTAAACTGAATCTTAGAGATCTTTAGATTCATCCAGAAATTATTTGAAAAGCCATTTGTGGTGGGAAAAGTTATCTACAGATTATTCCTCCTAAGCCTACTTCATTTTGTCCAATTCTGTAGTCTAAAAAAAATCAGTATAGCATAGACTTGCTCTAAACTTCAGTCCCCCTTGTTACCTTTTCCAATTGTGCTGAAACAAATAGCTCTGAACTTAACACTTCAATATATTCTTCACAGAGCATGATGCATTTCAGCATGTCTGAGTAACAGGAAACAAAGACCACCTGCAAATTGGCAGGTTTCTCAAGAATAAGGATGGAGACAATCTGGGTTTTATTCTGGGGCTCTGTTCTTACTTGGAGAATAAGTAGAACCCAGGGGGATTTCCAGTTCTGTCTGACTCATCCCAGTCCTAATACAATGGATATGGTCCTAATCCACCAAGTTGCAGTATGAAGACTGTCACATCCATACTTTCCTCATTGCTCTGGGCTCCCACTAAAGGTATCTATCCTGTCCAATCTACCATGGGTCTCTTTGTTTTGTTTTGATGCTATATTTTTTCCTCCCCCAGAATGGTGCTTGAGCAACAGAGCAAAGCCCTATTTCAGCTTCTGTTTCCCTGAAAGGATGGATGCTCTTAACTGAGACTGGTTGTGTAAGTAACAGAGTGTGAACTCCTAGGCACATTACTGAATAATAGTTTCAGAGAGAGCATGGAAAATATGTAATATTGGTATAATAGATCAAGACTTTCATCAACATAAAAGGAAAGGAATTACAAGGTACTGCTGACAGGGAATTGTAGTCTGATAGGGCACTCAGGGGGCAGATACACTAAAAGCATTTTGACACGGTGAAGTGTATTTCATGATAGAAGGACCTTGCACTTCTCCAGAGCTTTAACATGTAAGTTACAAGGAAGCTGAGGCCATGTTGTGTCAGCCACTGTTATCACAGGAAGTCCAGCACTGTCACCCTCTTAAAGTGACATTGCTTTAAAAAAAACCAGACCAGTGTTGCCTTAGGAGGAAAACACAGTGGTTCCATTTATTGTTTAGTGCTTTTTACTCTCAGTGGTAAAGAGACAAACACGAGCACGTTTTATTTGATGCATGTGCTTGTAAAACCTTGGTTATGCTAGCACACAGCTTTATTTTCCTTTCTATAATTTAGCTTCATAATTTGCAAATATTATTAGTATTATGGACATTTAGAAAGTTGAGTTTCCAAAGGTGTTGCTCAAAAAGGATAAAAAGGTTGAATATGCTTCTTCTCTTAAATAGAAAAATAATACTCAGCAAAATTCTTTCTAATGGTTTAGTGGAGTCACAATAATTTCTCCATTGTGTATTGAAAGTTGCCTTTTCTACTTTTCACAGTTACTATAACAATTAAGCTCCTCCCAGTATTGCACTTATTTTCTTTAGATCTGAATTTGTTGATTAATGTTTCCTTCATTCAGAAAGCCCCCTTTCACCATAAAATTGAATAAAAAAGCTCCAAGCATAACTAAGCTGTCCTAGGCTGCCCTTTCAAATTGGATGGAAGGTAAAAATGAGCTTATCTGGTAACAAACTACAAATGGATGCAGGTAGTAAGCACAGAAACCTATTTTTCAGCCCTGAAACATCTGCACAAATGTGGAGAATATGGTTAAAAACATCAGCGGCAGCCAGTTACTGGAATAGCTAGCCCTTCCAGGAACAAATGCATTCCTAATGAATTTGTGGACACTGCATTTACCCCAACAGCATTAGGTTTCTCACACAGGCACTCCGCAGCACTGCTCCGGGGGCTTTATTGACCTTCTGCACAGTGATGGGCAAGTGTGCTGCCAGCGAGAGCGAGGCAGAGAGCCATCCAAAACATCTTGGAAAGGCCCCTGAGAGAAAGTTTTTATAGTGTTTAGAAGATGCACTCTTCTCTGTGCCAAAATTCAGGTATTTTGTTAAAGGATTCAAAGAGTGAAAAAAATTATTTGGTTTTCTAATGACATAGTCACACAATCTCTTCCAAGAGCCACAATATATGAAGATTTTATTTCATTCTGAGGCAACTCAGTTGCAGTATAAACATATATTTACAACTGCCTCAGAAGGGTTTTTTTCTTTCATTACTTCTTCATGATTCTGCTATCTGCACTGTATTACACAGGATGTAAAACATCATTCTTCACACCGCATAGAGCAGCTCTGGTCTGCAACTAAGAGGACACAGATCATGGTTCTCTTCATATCTGGCTGATTCCAGAGGAAAAATAGTCATCAAAGACAAAAATTTAAAATTACTTTAAGTCACATTCTGACTTATCACTGGGAGATAATCAGTTGAAAGTGAATATGTCTCAAGTTTACTGAACCGCAAACTGCATTTTACTGGAACCACTGAATGGAAGCACCTGTTCCTGAGAGGCATGTTGGATTGTTGAGTGAGACCAAGTTACCTAAGTTTTAAAATTTCAGGCTGAATTAATAGAAGATCTCTAGCTAGTTTTCATCCATATTAGGCCTGGTCTTATCAGAAAACACGTTTTTAAGAAGAACAAGTTAGTTGTGATAGAATATGGTAAAAGTCACATGTGATTTTGGTTTTTGAAATTAAAGAATTTTAGTCAAGGTCTTTTGTATTTGTGAATAACACATCAAAGGTGGACGGAGTGAGGGGGCCTATGGATGTCACTCACAGGTGTCCCTATCTCAGCCAAACACAGAAAAAACAAAATCACACCATGACAAATGCAATTAAACATTAAATCCCCAGGCATTTACTGCTAGTATAGTCCTGGAGTTAATAACATGTACAAGTTCCACAGATGGGCATTTACTGTTCCATCTTACCAATTATACCTCTGCCTCCTCTAGGTCCAGCTCACCACAGCAAAATTAGTGACATTTTCTAGACTTTATATTTAGGCTGGATGGCTTGCTTGTATT
This sequence comes from Tokudaia tokunoshimensis, assembly GCA_036184795.1. Lineage (NCBI taxonomy): Eukaryota > Metazoa > Chordata > Mammalia > Rodentia > Muridae > Tokudaia > Tokudaia tokunoshimensis. The sequence goes on along the minus strand of BTHU01000009.1, from coordinate 10,543,128 downwards.
GGTTGATTTGCTGAGTTGAACATGCTCCTCAAGAGTTATGGACAGTAGTCTTCCAGGTCAGAACAAAGGAATGCAGGCGGACCTTTATGAGAGGTACAATGGATGGATCTAACTGTCAGACAGTAAAGATCTGAAATTATTCCCAAGACATATCTTAGGTAGAAAAAGCCCTAGATCATGTAGCTTTACCCACCCAACACTGTTTCCTGTGTGAGGAATACCTACATCTCTTCACTGACTGATAACGGAGGAAGTCATTTCTGTGGCTATATAACTTACATCAAGCTAAAAGAAAACACAACAATAAAACATTGTCCTTCTCAACAGGGAATCATATTGTTAAAATTATGTAAATATGCTTGAGCTGATTTCTAATTTCAGGGTATAATTGATATTCAAGAAGTTGACAATACTTTTTGGAAGGCACCCACTTTTTAAATATATTTCATTAATCCCAAAATATTTCTTTGTCTTTGTCCTGATTCTCCTTAACTTGCCTGGATATTTCTTATCCAGGAGATTGTGTTGGTAGCAAGCAGAGAGAAGGCCTATTTTGTGTATTTATTCCTACTTCTCCACAATTCTTTGTGTGCATTGCGTGAACATGTGTCTGTATGCATGTATATGTTTATCTGTGTGTTCATATGTGTATATGTTATGTGCATATGTGTATGCATGAGGATATGAGTGTAGATGGTGCATCTATGTATGTATGTATGTATGAATGTATGTGTTTGTGTGTTTGAACAGGTACATGTGCATATGTGTGTGTCTTAGTGAAGATTTTTATTGCTTCAATGAAACACTGTGACCAAAACTAAGTTAAGGAAGAAAGGGTTTATTCAGCTTACACTTCCACATTGCTGCTCACCACCAAAGAAAGTCAGACAGGAACTCATACAGAGCAGGATCCTGCAAGCAGGAGCTAATGCAGAGGCATGGTGGGTGCTGCTTACTGGGTTGTTTCCCTTGGTTTGTTCAGTCTGCTTTCTTATAGAACCTAGGACCACTAGCCCAGAGATGGCACCACTCACATTGCACTATGCCCTCCCCCATCGATCACTGAGAAAGGCTTTATTGTTGGATCCTAAGGAGACATTTTCTCAACTGAGGCTCGTTTCTCTCTGATGACTCTGGCTTGTTTCAAGTGGACACATGACCAGTCAGTATATTTGTACACATATGTTTGTATGGGTTGTCACATGTATGTATGTGAGAGTTGTGAGTATGTATGTGTGTGTGTGTGTGTGTGTGTGTGTATGTATGTATGTATAGCATGGATGCCAGAATCCAACCTTTGGTATTGTGTGCCTTAAGAGCTACACACATTGATTTTAGAGAAAAATATATCATTAGGACCCAAGGTTCACTGATTCTCAAAATGGCTGATTGTGAACTCTAGATATCCTCCTGGTTCTGTCTCACTAGCTTCTCCCACAACCACCTGTGGATGCTTGCGTGTGTGACAGAGATGAACACAGCAAGTTCTTTGATGACTGAGCTAAGTCTCTAGCCCTCTTTTGTATGTCGTTTAGTTAGTGCATTCAAAAAAGTAGGCAACAAAAGCTATTCTTTTAGTTAAAGTACCTGCACTTGAATTCAAATAAGACCCTAACTGATATATATATAATGTTATAAGATATTTTCTGCACTATCCACTTCACCAAAAAAGAAAAGAAAAGGAAAAGGAAAAAAAGAAAACAAAGCAAAAAATATTGTCTCAGAGGACACATAGGATACATAGTATTGAAAGGAAGTTCCTAGGTTACAGAACTTCGCAGTCGAGGAGAAACATTTATGAATCCTTTCTTTATTAGCCTGGAGTAAGGTTCAAACATACCGTTTAAATTTTTTTGTTTTATTTTTGATTGTATTTATGCCTGTCCCCCTCCCCTCCCTTCCGCCTCCCCCTCACTCCCCTCCCTTTCCCTTCCTACCTCCCTTTCTCTCTCTCTCTCTCTCTCTCTCTCTCTCACTCTGTGTGTGTGTGTGTCTCTGTCTCTGTCTCTCTCTCTTTCTCTCTGTGTCTCTCTCTCTGTCTCCAACTCTCTCTGTTTCTCTCTGTGCCTCTCTCTGTGTGTGTGTCTCTCTGTGTGTTTGTGTGTGTGCACTGTACCCCCACCCCCTTGCAAGTGCAATATTCCTATTGCATCAAATCTTTTCACTAATATTGTAAACATTTTGAAAAATTCAAAACTTTTGGTTTTATTAAGAACTTTTCAGAAATTTACCTATTAAAAAATTTAGTTTGAAAATAACCATTTCATGATGGAGTGACTAAAAAAATACCCACAAACAGTGTATGAAAAGTTTGTTTTGGGTAAATATATTGAAATAATGCTAAAAAGGTCTACATGAGGAGCTAAATGAGAAAAATGTATCTATAAGATGGAGACAGAGGGCAAGACAGCACAGTAGGGAGGGGAAGGGTGTGTGGTTTCTCATATAAGTTGTATATATGTGAAATGAAAGCAGAACGGGAAACACTGGGGTGGGGTTAGGCTGAGAGGATGGGGGACAGTGAACATTGGAGTGTAATGAAGCACAGCATGAGCAAAGCACTTGAAAGGTATGTGTGAGAAGGTCTTATTGAGAAATATTCTTTTGAATGGCAACTAAGAATATAATTAACCAGAAAATAATGAAAGTATTGGATAGTATATTTCATTTCAAAATTACAGCTAGATACCATTAATAAATCTCTTAAGGAGTTATCAATTGTTTTTTCTACTACAATGAAATTGAAAAGTTATATTCTTTGTAAGACTATTTAATTTCAATGAATCACATGATACATACTCAAGACGGGCAGTTCACTCTGAAGTTATAGTCTAGAGTTGGTTTGCTATAGTCTAGAGTTTGTCAATGTTAACATTTCAAGGCACATACTTCTGTCCAAGTTTGACAGAAAAGCTCAACATTCTAAAGCATGTATTTTGGATACTTAGTTTAATGCCTAGTGATTGCATAGTCGGCAAATGCTCAGCATGACGGCTGGCATGTGTCACTGAGATGGCGTCTTGGCATCAAAGTAATCAATTCTGATTGCCATTGATCAGACATAAACTTTATTTTTTGAGGAAAGTCTATAAATTTTCTTGATATTGGTATTTTTGAAACTCTATGAACTCCAATTTCAATAATTCACATTTCACTGCCAACCATATCATTGAGACTTGATTTTCAATTTTCCTGTTCTTCTGTTCAGATGAAGCTGACTTCTCAAGAAATGTGCAGGTTTTCTGCTCTGCCTACTCCTTGAGGAGTGGATCATGAATTGAATCAGGCAGTGTGATGTCTCTTGCCCACTTGTAAAGGTTTCCACAGATTCTTGGCATGAAATGCTCTGAGGCACTGTGTTTATTTTTGCTTCTTGATATTTATGTTTGCGTGGTGCTATAAATATGAGTTCAAACTCATTTTGAAATGAACTGATGAATAATACCACCCAAACGTTTACACTTTAGTTTTTAGGAGAAAGATGTCATTGTCTATGGTGTAAACTCCAAATATAATTTGTTGTAGTCAAGAAGTAAAACTTAAGATTCTTTTATTTTCTTTTTTACTGAAAAAAAAAAAAGAAAAAACGTTGCTTATTACCAGAGCAGTAATAGGAGACCAGTTCCCAATGTGAAAAAAGCATGTTCTTTTAGTGTTTTAGACTGTTATGGGGTTATTCAATGATGGCCTATGATCTTTTTCATTGTTTCTAGGAGTTTCAGGTTTGAGTCTATCTTTTGATCATTTATTTCATGGTGTTGATTAGTTGTACAAAGTAACAGATTTCATTATGATATTTTCTTGCAAAAATGTCACATTTACCTCTCTTTTGCATTTTCTTATACCTGTCACCTCTCCCTCTGTCCCTTCTATACGCCCAGTAGCTGTTCTTTTTCATGACACCTTTCCTTGATCTAGATTCCACTCGTAAAGGAAACAGGCAATTCTTGTCTTTATGGGACTGTTTTAGTTCATGATTATAGCATATCTTTTTGAAAGACAGCTTTCATTACGGTTCAATGGGAGGCTTTAACCTGTATCCACCTGCCTATGCTTCCTTAATTCTTGAGTTACAGGGATACAGCACCATGCCCAGCAGTTGTGGTGCTATGGTACATCTTTCACAGGCAAAATTTCTAGTTAACGATCTTGGAAGTTAAGGATGCAAGTAGAAGAGGAATGAGATGAATTTTGTGTGACTCCTTGTCATTTTTCAATCTTAACGATAAGTGTGTTATTTTTGTTGGTGTGGTCTTTTAGCCTTCTAACACTATCAAATTCCTTTATACAATATTTCCTTTTATATTGTGTCTTTGAGATAATTTCTTGTGTATGTAAAGACTGTTGGCTTATAGTGGGACTGAACACCTTCTTTTTTATTATGAGTTCAAGTAAAGCATAAGTTTCTGTAGTAGAGAGGCCAGAAATAAAAAACAGAACCTTCAAGAAGGCAAAGTTGTATTCTCAGGACACACAAAAAAAAAGAAAATCAGTGTGTCAAGATCTGTGTTGGTGAACTGTAGTATGCTGTCTTTTACATATAGCTTTTACTTCTCAGTTAAAAAAAATATTGTTCATACCTTTTGCAGATGTAGAGTTTTTGTCTCGTATTACTGCCCTGGCAATAAGCATTTTTTTCAAGTAAAAAGGAAGACAAAAGAAAAGAATCTGAGTTTTACTTCTTGCCTACAACAAATTGTATTTGGAGTTACACCTTAGACAATGATACAAAAAGGTACACAGAAAAGAAAAGAAAATGACGAGAGAAAACAAATTTTACTGATAAGACCATTAGTTGTAAACCCAAAGTATTTGAAAAAGATGCTGTGTAACAAAGAATGTAGTTAGATGTCAATATATCCAAGTTGTCTAATAAAATTTGTGCTCCTCTCATAAGTAATACAGAAATGAACTTTATAGCGGAGCTAAATCTCCATACTATAGGTAAAATAAATATAATTATAGATGTATGCTATAGCTTGTGCTATATGAAATTATAATGTAAAATATATAAAAAACTGAAGCTGTATAAGAAAATATTTTAAATTTCCATTAGGTATAGTACTTTCTTTTGGTATACAGCCTTAGAGACTGTGATGGCTGATCCTGGTTGCCACCTTGACTACATCTGGAATGACCTACAATCCAGAAATGGAGAGCACACCTGTGATCCAGATCTTGAAGCTGAAAGTCACAGGTTTCTGACTTGGATCTTGACATGGGATGATACATACTTTTGATCGGACCTTCAGGCATAGTGGCCAGGAAAGCTCAGGCCCAGTCAGGGTAGTACATACCTTTTATCCCAGGAGACTGAGAAAAGCAGATCTGAGTCCAGAAAGTTTTTTTTTTAGAACGAGGTGGTGTCATACCTTCCTCTTCAGAGAGACTCCCTAGCAAGTCAGTTTAGCTGAAATGACAGAATCCTTTTTTCAGTTATAGACCCTGTATAAAAAACAAAAAGAGGAGAATAAAATAAGGAGACATCCATAATAAAACTCTGTTTAACAGACCAAGAAACATACACACATGTGCATAACTGTACACAAATCAAATTTAAAACTTGGTAGATGTTTTTCTTCTGTTGAGATCATTGAACTTTTTCCTTAACTAGCAAATACTGAAATAGATTAATCACCATTTTACACAAAACAAATCATGGACTAAGAACTCACTAACATCTGAACTGTATTGATTTTAATTCCTGTATACACATCCACATACGGCCACTATATATATATATTAAAAAATAAGAATATATATAATATATATTCTTAAAAATAAGAATATATATATTATATATATATATATATATATATATATATATATATATATATATATATATATACAATATATTCTTAAAATGCTACTGTGGGGGAGGGAAGAAGTTAGAAAGAAGAAAAGAAAGTTTGAAGATCATTATAGGACAGGGAACTCAGGTCTAGTCAGTGATTCCCCATGAGTTCTTTATAAACAACCTCTTTAGGACACTTAGAACTTGAAATAAACATTTAAGACATATACTGAAATGGTTCTTTAATATTCTTGAAAACAACCTCCCACATATTTTCCTCTTCCTCTTTCCTTTCACTTCCTCCTTTATCAGGTCTTCTGTTTTCAGATAACTGTTCAAGCAAACCTTATCATGATACTTCACTGCATCTTCCATTTTTTACAAAATGCTGGACTATACAAGGTAGAATTAACTCCATTAATGTATAAAATTCCAATAATGCACTTGGAAGGACTTTGCTTATATTTTTAAAAGATAGTTTTGATGCAGACTTATGAGCCATTAAAAGCTTTAAAAAATAACTTTTAATTTTTATAAGAAAATTTGTGTCATATATTTTGGAACATTCTAGGGTTATACTTCTGCCAGAAAAAGTATGTACTAATAATTTCTCTTTTTAAATATTAGCATATGATGAAAGATTTTCCCTCAAGCGTTACTGATAGTCTTTCAGTTAACTATACAATTAAATTATTAGATATATATTCCTATTATTTTCATTCTAACTAATAAATTATGGTATGCTGTTAACAAACTGAAATGATATTTAACTTGCTGTATATGAAACACTGTATATGAAAATATTTTCTAATTTTGATTTTTATTTTCTATATTCTTTATTTACATTCCAAATGATTTCCCCTTTCCCACTCCCCCCTCCCCGAAAGTCCCATAAGCCCTCTTCCCTCCTCCTGTTCCCCATTTACCTAAGAATTTCATGAATTCATTGTTTTTAATTGCTGAGTAGTATTCCATTGTGTAAATATACATGGAAAATATCTCTGATAAAATTGAAGAAATTTATAGAAAAACACGTTAAGATTGACTATTTCATGGAAAAATTATACAGATAAAATGGTAGGCATTTTTCTTCAATTTTATCAGAAGTATTTTCCATGTGGATGAAAATATTTTTAAACAACTACAACCTTTTTATAAGTTCAAGTGCCAGTTACTTGCATGAGTCTAAGCCAAAGAATATCCTTTGAATTAATATGTTATTTCAAACTTCTCTCTTTGAAAATTTTTGTTCTGATATTTGGTATCAAATACCTAAATGAAACAAATGTAAGAATCAAATTGCAATTCACACTTCCTATAATTCATACCATGTACAATATCACATGTAAGCAGCCCTTTACTGTGCATATATACTATACTTGGCAAGCTCAACCTTCTAAAGACTTCTATGATATTCTTCAAAACAGTATGGTCAGGTCTGTCAAAGGAATACCTCAGTTCTGGAAACTTTTTCCGTAGTTTGCTTTCTATTACTGTGATAAACACAATTGAAGAAATAACTCAGTGGAAAGGGTTTATTTTATCTCACATGTCTAGATCCTATTCCATCATGAATCACATCAGGGTAGGAATTCAAGGCTTGTTGTTTTTTTAATGTCTTTCTCTGCTTCCTTTCTTATATACCTCAAGAGTGACACAGCACACAATAGGGACCTTTGACATTAAGTATTAATCAAGAGAATGACCCACAGGCTGGCCTACAAGCAAATATGATGAGTATATTTTCTCAGTTGAGATTCCTTCTTTCCAAATAACCCTAGCTAATGCTAGGTTGACAATAAATGAATAAATGAATGAAAGAATGAATGAATGAATAAATAAATAAATACAGACATACTACCCAGTACACATGAATATCTATATTTTATGCTCACTTTTTATTATTATAAAGAATGATTTAATGACTATTGCTGTTCCATAATTAGGTACAAAAAAGAATGGGAAATTCTCCATGCAAGATAATGAGAAGATATCCGTCACTTAAATGCTGATGTGTGTCACTGTTTCCTAAACAATGTCAATAGTAGGTTATATTTCTATATCCTAGCCAACTCAAACTATCTCAGTCTAATCACAATATCTAATTCTATATCATCACTTTTCATAGCTTATATAACTATAAGCTATATGTCTACGTAATTTATGTATTTCTCTCTATGACTACCATTTAAATTATTCCCCTGACTATTGTTTAAAATGTGACAAACAACTATACCTGTTCTCCCATCTAGAGTGGTTTTCTGAAAAAAAGAAATATGGTCATTCATTTTGAAATTATTATAATATTTGGCTCATCATTTGACAAAGGTATAACCATATTCTCATTGACTTAAAGCAACATGTTCACTTCTGTGCTCCCTCAAACTGCAGAGAATAAAGTATGTTTTCTGTTTTGTCACCAATTCTTAAGCAATTAATCCTCTGAGGTAGAGGTGAATATGGGTTAGTGGAAATTTCCTTCATGAATGTCTATTTATCACTGGCACAAGCTAAATTTCTATTGTGTAGAGAACTTCAATAATTGTATTCTGAACTACGGCTGCTATAAATTTTTCACTACAAAGGTTATAGTTACAACCAAGTAAATGGGCTTGTGGTTATTTCATCATTCATAATGCTTTTCAAAACTTATACAAATTCCTCTCTATTTCAAAAGATGAACACCCTAATTACAGTGTGTCATTTAACCTGACCCTCAGCTTCAGATTCCAAAACATGCACACGTTAAATGGAACCAGCCAGTTATAAAATACAAACTCTACACCAGAATCCTGCTGTATGTAGGAAAAGCTGGGATCCTTACTTTTACTCTGATTGTGCCTTCATGTTCTTGATTCATGTACACTGATTCTACTGTAGGTTTTGCATATTGGGTGTAAAGCAGTTTATGCCCCATCTTCTCATGAAATATATTATCATTTTTTCTACTGTTTAGTGACTATATGGTAAAAGGTATGATATAATGCTTTCCAGGAGACACACATATATCTCTGCATGAAAGTACTCAGGGTACTGAAAGCCTAATGTTCAGGTTAGTTTCAATTCTCTAATTCAGGTGTTAACATAGAAGGAATTTATTCTAGCATCTTCTTTATTCTGTCTTAATCACTTTATTCTTTATTCTACCTTAATCCCTGCATATTACTTCGGTTTCCCCAGATCTGCACTTAACTCCAGACATTTGTCTACTAAACTTATTAGTTTGCCTTACAAAATAATCAAAGCACCAATTACTCAGTTTTTTCTTTATATATTGAGTTGTCTTATTTTATGTAAGCTTTTTTGATGTTTATGAGAAATTGTATATATCTATTCTGAGTGAAAAAACTAGAATCTGTGAAATAAATAACAGAACAAAATTTTCTATGTTCAAATTATCATATTTCTTTCATATCTGAGGAGAATATATGAATTTTGTATATTGAAGTAACAAGAACCAGTTTTGCCTCCCCCAAGAAGCCAACCTGTGCTAATCCTTTGAGGCAGCAATTGCGAAATCTGAGCTTGCTTTAACTATTTCTATCATCAGTGCAGTAGGAATACATTTGTTTATTGGACCACATTTAAAAAGAGATTTGAAAATAATTATTTTCAGGAGAGGGATTTTGGATCCAAAGAGTCCTCTCCCCCTTTTTCTGTTTAACTGTAAAATGGCTAAAGAGATGATTCATATGTTCATAGTATGTACTGCTCTTGAAAAGCTCTGAGTTTGGTTCTGAGCATGTGTGTCGGGGGGTGATAAATGTGTGGAACTCCGACTCCAGGACATCTGAAAGCTTTTTCTGGCTTCCTTAGGTATTGAGATATTGAATTCACCTCACTTATCTACACACACACACACACACACACACACACACATACAAACACAAATAATTAAACTTAAATATTAACCCCATAAACTATATATAAAATCATTTAGTTAATATGTAAACTATATTGCTAGACATAAAAATATGCTCTTTATCAAAAATATTAAAAATAAATAAATGTAAACTTCAAATAGGAATTACTAAAAATAAATGCTTACACAACAAAATAGTTGTAACTAGATCCTATTGTCTTTCAAATATTCTGGGTTTCAGATTTTTTTCCTTTGTTTTTCTTGAAGAAGAAAATAGATATAAAATTTAATTTTAAAATGAATGTTGAGATTTTAATGATTTAACTTTATTTTATGACACTATTCCACTAAAGTTCACTACAACCAATTATTTTGTGTCTTAAAGTAACACTCCAGTCCTAAATTAAGATACATCATTTCATTAGTATTGTATAAACTCATTACTATTTTGGTGTTTTCTCCAAACCACAGTCATAAGACTTTTCTATGAGACTTTATGTCCTGATCCTTTAAAAAGTTTCAAGAGTTTATGTTCTATAACGAAGACCATAATTCATCAATGTAATTTAAATTGGAAATGTGTTATTTGAATGAAACAGTCACCAGGTAAGCAACAGAGGTAAGGAGAATGTCAGAATTCATTGTTTCTAATTTTCTTTGAGACAATTTCCTACAGACACATTTTATGTCATACTATTTATAGACACAAATTCTGCTTAAGGAATTGGTTTGTAGAAGGACTACAGGGAACTAGTCCAGATTCTCTACATATATTAGTATTCTATGGAACTCCTGAGTTTGAGAATAAGTGCATCTCTGGCCCTTATGCCAGCTCTTGCAACTCCTTTACTCCTGTTGGTTTTCCATGACCATCTTTGATATCCAAGTTTATGATTCATCTTATTATATTTTATTTTGTCATGTTGGTAGCTATCCCTTAGAAGTCTGTTCTTTATAGACTTCTACTGAAAGACTGAAAATACGGGGTGGGATGTTTTGGGAGGAGTGGGTGGAAGGGAAACTATAATTAGGATATATTATAAGAGATAAGAATATTTTCAATAAAAATATTAGTTAATAGTTGCTTTGAGGAAAATAAGACATGTTGCAATAAAGTTTTCTATCGACTAAAAGAAAACAAAAGGAGGAGATGGAGAAGGGGAAGGGGGGAGGAGGAGAAGGAGAAAATGAGAAAGAGGAGGAGGAGGAAGAGGAAGTGGAGGAGAAGGAGAAGGAGAGGAGAAGGAGGAGAAGAAGGGGAGAAAGTGGAGAGGAAGTTTGCATGAGAACAATTTTATTTTGCATTCCCAGTTCAGTCTCCATTGTTATTTTGTTCTAAAAGGATGAACATATGCTGGTATTTAGAAGTCAAACACCAAACAAGTAAATATGCCTGGCTTTGCATTTGTAACTTATTATCTAATATTAAAAAAATAGCTTGAACAAATGACGTTTCCTCTCTTGAATTAACAACAAGAAAATACCCAATCCATGTATTTTGAATCATTTCGAAAAAAGTTATACATAATGTTGTATGTATAAGTTCAAAATGTATGTTCAATGAGTTGCCATTTCCAAAATGGAAAACCACTAGAAGTTTATGTTTGTATTTTCATAGTCTTATAACTGACCAAACTCCTTTTCCTTCCAACCATCCACTCTTTTTATAAGAGTAAAACTTGTGCAAATTTTGATATTCCTGGCAAGTGAAACTACAGAATAACTAATAACTACATAAGAGTAAGCACAACTACATTCACTAAGCTGATTGACTCGAGATGACAGATATCTTAACTGCTTTCAGGATTAGTTATGCTAAGAGCAAAGATGACTGTGATGGTTATTCTTGATTGTCAGTTTGACAGAATTTAAAATCAACATGGAAACACATCCATTGTAATGCCTATAAGGGGTTTTCTGGAATAGATTATTTGATCGGTGGGAAGACCAGCTATAAATGTGGGTGGCACCATTCCATAGACTGCTGTCCAAATCTGAATTTAAAAAGGGTAAGAGAAGCTAATGAGTAATACTTATCCCTCTGCTTTCTGAATGGGAACAGAAGATGGTCAACTTCTCTAACTCCTGCCAACATGATTTGCCCACCATGATGGATAGTATTCCACTGCATTGTTAAAACAAACAAAGCATCCTATGATCTTCATTAAGCTTTTATTTCCACCAAGTACTTTCAGACAGCAACAAGAAAAATAGTTCATATGCATGGCAATATGGAGAAACTTTTCTTTATCATAACTTTGCTTCATTTAGTCATAATATATCAATCAGAACTTCTGAGTTGATCACTTCCACAAGTTTTCCTATGACCATCATATTAGAGCTCGGCATGTACATGTTCATATACCTCCTACCAAGTCAGTAAGTGACTTTTAAAAAAACATAAATAAGTCCCACAAAGATACTTTCACACCCATGTTCATGACAACTTAGCTCATGATAGCCAGAAACTTGAAACAACCTAGAAGTCCCTCAGAAGAATGGATAAAGAAAATGTGGTACATTAATGGAATGCTATTCACTACACAATTAAATACTATTCACTGCACAATGGAATACTATTCAGCTATTAAAAACAAAGACATCATGAATTTTGCAGGCAAATGGATGGATCTTGAGAATATCATCCTGAGTGAGGTAATCCAGTCCCAAAGAGACATGCATGGTATGTACTCACTTATAAGTAGATATTAGCCATAAAATACAGGATACCCATGCTCCACTGTCCCAAAAAGACTAAACAAGAAGGAAGGTGCAAGTGAGGATGTTTGAATCTCACATAGAGGGGGGAAAATGTCATAAAAGGCAGATGGAGGGAGGGAACTAGTTGGGAGATAGAATGGGGAGTTCTGGATCAGATGTGGCAAGGAACAATATGGATGGCAAAATGGCCATGAGAATGAATAGAAATCTGCAACTAACAGGTATGGGGAGATGGGAGGCATCTGCAGAGGACAGAGACCTGGGTAAGGGAAGGTACCCAAGAATCACTGGTAGTGTCATTAGCTGTGTCTCACAGCATTAGGGATATGGAACCTGAAGAGGCTACTGCCTATAGCCTGGCAGGAACCCCAGTAGAGCAATATGGATACCAAATCTACCCACAAAACTGTCAACCCAAAATTTATCCTGTCTACAAGAAATACAGGGACAGGGATATGGAGCAGAGACTGATAAAATTGCCAATGAATAACTGGCCCATTCTATAGGCCAGCACCAATCCCTGACATTATTAATTATACTCTGTCATGCTTGAAGACAGGAATCTAGCATGGCTGTCCTCTGAGAGGCTCTACCCAGAAGCTATCCTAGACAAGACACAGACACCCACAGTCAAACAGTGGATGGGTCTTGGGGAATCTTATGGAAGAATAAGAGGAAGGATTGTGGGCTTGAAAGGGATAGGAACTCTACAGGAAGACCAACAGAGTCAACTAACCTGGACCGTTGAGGTTCTCAAGAGACTGAACTACCAACCAAAGAGCATATATGAACTGGACCGGTACATATGTAGCAGATGTGCAGCTTGGTCTTCATGTGGGTCCAGTACAACTGGAGAAGGGGCTATCCCAAAAGTTGTTGCCTCTCCATGAGCTATGTTCTTCTAGCTGGCCTCAATGGCAGAGCATACACTGAAGTCCATTATAGACTTGATAAGCCATGGTGGGAGGATAAACAGGGCTACCCCCTACCTGCTCAGAGGAGAAGGGGTGTGAGGGGAAAGGATGGTGGGAAGGGATGACAGGAAGTGGGGAAGTGAGTGAGATGTAAAGTAGAAAAAAAAACATAAATAAGGACCAGTGATAGGGCTCTTTAGCTAAATGCACTTTGTGCCAAGCCTGACTCCTTTGTCTGGTTTCCAGAATTCAAATGGAAGATAAAGAAGATATCTATAAATGTTCCACTTATCTCCACATGGCATAGTCATTTGTGTACTCAGAAAGTAAAAGAATTATATAATAATCCACAAATAGTCAAAATAAATCAATGATCAACAGAAAACAATGAAAATATTCAGGGATGTCATAAAATCACTTACCATTTGAAAGTGTAATACAGTAGAGAATTTCAAGAAGTGTTACTTTTAACAACATATAAACACACACACACACACACACACACATACACACACACACACACACTTGGATTTGAGGCTGAACTTCACCATTTAGCAATTGTGTTACTTGGAGAAAATATAACATTAGAACTGAATATACAATTTCAGCATTTGGGTACTCACATGGATACTGGGTTTCTTTCGTGGGTTTCTGGCACACTAAATAAAGATAAGTGTGTAGGTCATTCAGAATATGCATTCAGTAATGCTTGACAAGATATTCTATCTGTTTGTCTTTTGTTATTTTAGAGGCCCCTCTCAACTGTAGAGAGATTAGGAAGTGGTATGATTTGGTAATATTAGAACAAATTGTTGTGTAATTAGGAAGTAAGTGTATAAAGGAGCTGAAACTAAGTCTTTCAGGTTTTTATACCTTTACTATCTGCAATTGTTGTATCACAATTAATGATATATCACAGTTTAATTATTAGTGTTTGTTTCTTTGTTATTAAGTCAAACAATTCATATGATCGCTCATCTATCCACTAACATATGGTGGTTCATTTAGGGTCTGTAAGAAGAACTATATTCAAACTCTGTAAGTACAAAAGTATTCTTTCATCTTCACTCACTAATTCTTAGCAGGCTTACTTTGACAAGCATTTTCCCTGAGCACTTGGAAACACTGTTCATTTGTTTCTGGTGTCTATTGATGCTGTCAGTCTAACTGTCATTCCCTTGGAAGTCATTTATCTGTTCTTTCTCATAGCTTTTAAGATTAAGACTTACATAGTTTTGATTTTCCCATAAGCTTGCTTTGTTTCTGATCTTGGGGACTGTCTTGGAAAGTAACAGAGAAAAATTGAAGGTTTCAATAGTGCAACAGTCCTGGAGATAGCCATGGCAAATGCGGATCTGGTGATGGGAGCAGAATTGCTAGATAAAAAAGATGAATAGGAAGAATGGAGTATTAGTGTGTCATCTATGATGGACTCAGGAATCACTCTGGTGAGAGGACCTAATTTCTTAAGACTTGTTTTATAAATATATTGGTGCATTTTTCTCACTTCTTAGTGAACCTTACTCCAATATACTTTCCAAGGTCTTCCTGAGCTTCACCCAAAGCATTACTGGTAGCACGTTCACCTTGAACCCAGTCCTCTTTATTTCTGGAACTAAGAATATTTCAAACTATTTAAACTCACAAAAGGACTGTTTTATAGATCAATCTTTCTTCTCTCTAATTAGTTAACTCCAACTACAGTGCCCAGCCCATCTTTGTGCTGCTTATTTATATCTTCTTTTAAGAATAAGTCTCACACAAATTTCTGATATACCTATTAGAAATTCATAATTTTTTGAAAACTTTCTCCTATATTTCCTTTACTATTCTATATTGCCCTTTATTAGCATCTTTATATCTTTATATATATATCTTTATATATCTTTTATATATAAATATATATATTTATTTTATATATAAATATATATATTTATATATATCTTTTATATATATTTTATATCTTTATATATCTTTATATCTTTATATCTTTCTCATACACTGAGAATGTAATGTAAATCACAAGTCAAAAGTCAACATAAACATAATGAATAAAAATAGAGTTTAAAGAAAAACATAATAAAGACTATATAAGCACATGTGAAAGCCTTTGCCATCTGTTAGAATTAAATACAGTTAGGCACATGCTTCTGGGACATGGTTCATAAGGTTAAAGATAGCTACTGGTTTAGATGGAAGCTTCATCAAACAAAATTAGATTTAAGACAAGTATTTCTGCTTCTTAATTTGGGATATTTGTGTTTGTATTACCTGTGAGTTAATTCTATAGAAATTAAAATGATATTGGCAAATACCATTTTCCTATTGCCCTGTAGTAGATGTGCTATATGTGTGTTTGGATATATATGAGCATATGTATATGTAAATGTGCTTGCAAGTGATTAACTTGGACTCTAAGAGTTTGAAGATATTTTATTGTTTTTCAGGATTATAAGACTAACACACTTAGCATACAGGACATTTTGCAAGCACAAACACCACTAAAATAGAGAAAATGTCTTAATAGGAAAAAGGCTGCTATTAAATATGGGTTAATAAACAGAAGTACCAGGGCCTCTCCAAATAGTTTTTATTCTTTTATTCCCCTAGCTAACAGTCTTGAACATTTTCTACTGTTCACTTTTCTCTTCTGAACCCCTTTTACAAACATAATGTATATATCATAGATCACAGATCATGTTTCCTCTCCCCATGATACAAAAATAAAAATATAAGGGCAACCAGGATATATTATGAAAAATTACGTACATACATTTTTTTTAGCTAATACTCAAAGTGCAAGCTACAAATTATTCTATATTATACCTTTTTGATTAAAGATTTTAAAAATATTCTATCTGATAAAAGGATGAAATTAAATCCTCAAATGAAATGAAGCCAAACTCTTTTACAGTCAATAATATCACTCTCTGATGGATGACAGTCAGGACTTTAAAGCTTATTTTTTTTTCAATAATTAAATTTTGTAAAATACTTCAGCAGTTACTGTTTGAAACTTTCATATCTTTTCTTTTCCTTAATAGGTAAAATTTTCATAGGTTGCAAAATACAGTGAAAGACTAGCAAGTAACCATGGAGTTGCATCCTGAATTGGAAAGCCACTGTGAAGAGTTCATCTCCAGACGCCTAACCACCTCCAGATGCCTTTCTTTAGACCACTACCACAACATGCCTGGAGCTGTCTTCTAGTGTCTATCAGTCAAAGTACATCAGTTTAGGAATGCTACTGTCTATTCTTTCTTAGCCAATTCAGTCCCCACTAATAGTTAATTGTTCTCTGAAGGTCCCTGCTATATCAACTAAGAGTTCATGACTACTATGAAGGATCTGACAGCACTGTTAAATTCCACTCTCTTCTATTGGTTTATGATATCAAACCTGCATGCCATTGTGATATTCCTTCCTGCTTCCAGCTTAATTTTCCCTTTCACATGCATTTACTAAATAAACCAGTTACACTTCCCATTTGGTTCTGGTATCTGCTTCTAGAGTATTTATATAGATGCAATTTTTATGGACATAGGTGGATGTGGCAAATCATAGCCTACTTGTTGAAGTCTAAGGTTATATAGTCAAAATGACAAACATTTTTATTTTATGTTTATGAATATTCAACCTGTGTGTGTGTGTGTGTGTGTGTGTGTGTGTGTGTGTGTGTGTACCATGTGTGTGACTGGTCACCTGACACCTCTGTGGGTTAAAGCTGGTATAAGATTCTGTAGCTCTCTATTCTATGCAATCCAAACCCAACAACATTCCATGTTGAGTCACCCTGGCCTAGATACTGAGGTTCACAACTCCTAGTAACTAAATAAATAAGAGCCTATAATAAGCAGTCTCCATCCCTCACTTCTAAATATGAGATCTTGATGCATTATGGTCCATTTCCTACCTGCTGTAGTTTTACAAGGTTGTCAGCTGCCATGTGCCTGCTAAAAGGTGAATGCAGGTCCCTTGCAAAAGCAGTTAGTGTTCTTAAACAAAGGCAACATGTTAGTTACTGTTTTCCATTCATCACAACACAACTGTCTTCAAGTATATAAAGCAAACCTTAAGAAGAATGATCCATAGAATTACAAAAATGAACTTTATCTCTTCAAATAAAGCCCACTCCAAATTTCAGTGAAAAATTACTTTCAAATGCTAAAGAAGTTCAAACCAGATGTTTCCTTTATTGTAACTTCAAAACAACTAATCAAACTGTAGGATAATGAGCAGGAAACATGTTCCAGACCTGAAGGATCAGTATCAAGAATTCTCTGGTCACTATTCATTGCCAACACTTAGAAGAAAGGAAGGAGATCCCATTCACTATACTCCCAAACTAATCCCAATTCTGAGAGTTTTATAGTCAAGAAACTTCCACTTCCTGGGGACAAAACCAGGAGGGTACAAACTTTTGGCAATACAAAATGAGTCTTTCTATAGCCAAATTATAAATAGCCATTATAGTTCGTTGGGAGCGTAAGAACATACTTCAAATGCTTGCCCCACCCCCTTAAGATACATTTTGAATTACAAAGACCAGAGATACTTTTCTCCATAAATAAGAAATATATTTCATTCACCAAATACAAAAAGAAGGACAAGAGGGGCTACATACCATAAGCAAAGACACAGAATTAGAAGCAGCAGAAACATATGAATTTTCAGAATAGCTCTTAGTTCAAAGCAAAGCACAAATGAAAAGATGCTGAGCAGACATAATGCACCAGAAATCTGTTTTCAAATCAATGGTAGAGCAGCAGCAAAACCACTCCCTGAAAAACAATGTCTTCCTTTCTATGCAATCCAAGTTCAAAGAGCCTCCGGCACCAAACTGCCATGTTGATTCACCCTGGCCCACATATTGAGCTTCACTCCTAGTAACTAAATAAGAGCTCATAATTAATAATCTCTATCCCTCAGTTCTAAATATGTGATCTTAACTTGTTCCTGTTCATGCCCCATCTGACTGAATAGTCTCCTCAATGAAGATTCATAATCTGTTTTAAGACAATCTTGGGTAGATGCTTTGACTCCACAGACTAGATATATTCTCGGTAAATGTGTTATTAATATTTTTATTGAATTATCCTCAGGTACAGGGATACCTGTTTTCTATTCATTTGTTATTGGTTCACCAATCCTTCAAGCTCCTTGTCACTAGTAATTATTTATTGCAATTACAGTCATCAACGAACCACTTTTGAACAAGGTGATCTAGATGGTGAGTTTTTTTCCAGATTTATTTCCAAGAAATAAAACTACTCTAATTACATAGATTGTATTATAATCATGTTTGGAGATGTGCTCTCCAAAGCTGTGTGCACTTGACCTACCATATTAACTGAAGTTAAGAGTGGGAGGCTTCTGCAGTGCCAGTGTGGGTGCTCTGTGCAAACCTCATAGCAATTCAGTGGAAGAGCTGACTACACATGAGCTCACAACCAAGTGAGTGGCACACGCCTACACTGAGCAAATGCAGAGTCATTTATTTAAAAATTAGCTTTGAGGGATTGTTGTTCAATGTCTACTTTCACCATTCTTATAAGTTCAAAGCAAATTCACATTCTTTATATTTTATCCATTCTGAAATTTTTTTATGAAATGTTTCTAATTAAAATGGGCATTGTTGTAGAAAAAATTCTGTTTTTATTAGTCTCCCCCGCCTCATACTTCTGATCAATAAATGTCTGTGAGTCCAGCCTCTGGACACAGAAGATTCAGATATTGAGAAATTAACTCTGTCAAACATTTTGTCTTACAGTGCTTTTAATGTTTCAAGTTGAAAAATCAGGAAAAAGCTTCTCCTCTCATGATTATATTAAAATCTTATAGCTGTCAGCATGGAACAAAAGAACCTTTAAATAATATTTTTGATGAAGTCAGTGCAAAAGTTTGATGTTCCCTTCCCTGCAAGAATAACACCTTTTTCTTAGTTACAAATCATTTTCAGTAAAGAATGTGGTGTTCTAGAAATTCAAATTTATGAATATTATAATTTTTGTGCAAAATTTTACATGCAAATAACCATATTAATGATAACCATAATTGGAATTCTGTATATGCCTTCTGTGAATAGCTAATATTTATACACTTATATTTTATAATCTTCATGACAATCCTCTTAGATAAATGTTGTTATCCATATTTTGGTATCAGAAAAATGAGTCTCAGATATTTTAAATGCTATTATCATCCAGTAATGATGCTGGTCTGGACAACTTTTTTTTCTAAACTACTTTAAAGTACTTTTTTATACTAAACAGCAACAACAACTATAACAACAGCAAATAGACTGATTTAAAATACTTTAGACAACACCCAGACCTGGTTGGGTCAAACTAAGTCTGTCCACAGCCCCAGAAAACTGGATTTACCGTCATAAGTTGGAGTCTTAAGCACCATGATGAATGGGTTAAATGGAGGCAAAACAATCCCTAGAGCAATATATTCCAAAAGAAAAAGAAAGAGAGAGAGAGAGAGTAACCAATATGTTGAAAGTAATCTTTGAATTATTGCAAAAACAGATACTAAAGAGAATTTTTGCTGTGCAGAGTACAAGATCTGACTAAGAAGACAGACCCTAGTCTACAGTACAGAAACAGGACTCCAGTGAGCATACAGAAAAGGAGCACAGCCTACATGCTTTGTACCTCTGCAACTTTCCATTTTATGATCACAATTTATATCACTTGGCAATAACTATAGGAGATAGCAGTTGGCTTGATAATTTCCCTCACTCTGAAGTCTTATATTTACAGTTTGGTGCTCCAAGATTCTAGGTACTGTCTCCTTTGTACTCTAGTGAACCTGTTGACTGTATTCTATGAAAACCCAAGAACACACACAAGACATTGTTAAGTCATGCCTTTCTCACATGGAAGAACTTCAGTAATGGTTTGTTTTACAAATTTCACCCCATGGCAAGAAATGTAGTTGAATGACTTCACAAGCTTAAGACACTATTTAAATACCAAAATCGGCAAATATGAAAGTGACATTTTCATAACAAAGAAAAAGATAAAAGAAAGTAGTTACCCATTGTTTAGTCTCTGTTAGGGAACAAATACTCATAAGTAAACTGTAGCTGGAATCCAAATGTAGTTTGAGATAAACAACCGAATGGCCTCCAAGACAAAATTGCAGTACTCAGTTTTCGATTGTTGATTTGTTCTTTGAGGAGGCAGGATTGTGGGATTCTATGATTCTGTGTTAATGTCTCACCACCGTGGAGGTTCTCCTTGGCTAGTGTGCTTAGCAACTTGCTTGAGTCTATACATTTGCTGGCTATCTGGAACTATTTTATAATCTCACTACCAGAAATACAAAAGGAAAAATGAAGAGAAGAAAGAAGGAACAAAGAAAGAAAGAAAGGAAGAAAGAAAGAAAGAAAGAAAGAAAGAAAGAAAGAAAGAAAGAAAGAAAGAAAGAAAGAAAGAAAGGAAGAAAGAAAGAAAGGAAAGAAGAGAAAAAGGAAGGAAAAAAATCCAAGAACTCTAGTCTAGTTACTTTACATTTCTAGGGGTGTTGTGTCTACACAGCCAAAGGGTCCCTAGTAGCTTCAGTTTATCTAGCATTGGCTTCCACCACTGAGTTTATCCTTAGAAATATGTAGATTGTGATCCCATATCACCACTATAGATTTCTGAGAGGAAGCTTTTTTTTGGTTGTTGTTAAATTTTTTTCTATTTAAAATAATTTCCATTTTATATTTTTCGGGCTGTTTTGATCCTTATGAAGATGTAGTTAAATCTGAGATAAAATTTGATCAAGAAAATGTTTTGTAGCAAAGAAAACAGCTTTCAAGGTATATGTTGGTTTCACACCTTGCCACAGGCTGGAATGGATAGGGAGGGTTGGATGAGACAGTACCATAGCAGGCAATGTGTGCACAAAGTGACTAAACTCCATTTCAATCAAGGTTTGTCTCCAAACCCTTTGTTCATTATCCAGTAGACATGTTTGTTAGTCATTCCTTAGGACAAAACCAAATGAAATACAGCACCAATAAAAAACAAATACAGTCTCAGGCTAAAGTCTTATGTGTTTAGAATCTGTAGGAAAACATTCCCTCATGAATTTATAGTGTTCAATAGTTTTCATTCACACCCACATTCTGATCTATAACACTGAATAACTTAATATGAAAAGCAAGCAATACAGATAACTCAGTGCTTAAGACACAAAGAAACCTCCAGGCGTTATACTGGAAGCAAATGGACCTTAACTCTTATGGCAGATTTCCCAATCATCTCTTTCCCTCTAACTTCACAGTAAAGGAGAGAATTTTATTGTTGACCTCTCTAAAACAGGGGTCAGTAATTAAAGCACGCACGTGCCAAACAGCCTGAGGATTTATTTTCATTGGCATGCATGCTTGTAGGGTTCTCTTGAGAGAATAATCACCAGCTGCATTTTGTGACATGTGAGAATGTGTGGGTGGAATAACCACTTCCCCACTTATCTTCTGCTTGTGTTGATATCACGCTTCCCCACCTGGCTCACCAGAGAACAGGTGTTATCAGTGATGCTTACCTCTTGCTTAAGGACATCAACCCCAGCTATGCCCACAGTGCAGTCCTTCCGTAATCCATCCCCAGGAAGCTGTAAAGGATTGTCAAATGCAAACAACAACAACAATAACAAACAAATGAAAAACAGCATCAGATGAGAACTCTGGATGATGAGGCGTTTCTCTTTTTTATAATCTCCATGAAATTTAGACAATTTTTCAGAAGGGCAGAGTCAGAACTGGTTTTGGGATTTAAACCTATAGTTTCTGGCTCTGAAGTCTATATTGAATCCATGTTCACTGAGCCTAGATTTTCCTAGAAGTCAGTGGCTGTCTATCAAGAGAAATCTCTTATTTTCTTCTGGAAGAAATGTTTCAAATTTGTCATCATAAAAGTATTTTGTTATAAACTGTTTGGAGACTGTGAGTTCAAAGCTACCGATCTCTCAGTAGAATACCTTGGAGCTTTAGTACACTGTGTGTGCTGAATACTGACAAGTGCAGTCAGAATGGACAGAAACCCATCCTGAAAGTTTGCATGGTGCCTTTGCTGTCAGCTCCTTCTGTCAGTTTCTGTTGAGCAGCATGGACAAAGTCTTCAGTTGGATTTCCTCTTTCACACACGTATGTAACACTTATAAATTATGTAAAGTGATATGTTGTCATTTTTCCTTAAATGAGTACACACTAGTAATAATTAATACAGAGGGGAGTTTACTAGGAGTTTCAAGGGTGTCCCTGCTTAAAATCCAATATGTTTTTACAAGTACAAAAGGCTTCTTTGTAGCAATATAATCGATATTACATTCCCAAAATTACCTCTTAGCAAAATGCTCATAGTCAACCATGTTATTCAATTTCTTGAGGATTTAATACAATTTAACATTTGCTATGAGTTCAGTACATGAAGGCAGAAAGCCTACTGGTTTTCAGTGATCTTTGTCATCAGCTAGCCATTAGTTTATAGATTTTTAAACCTGTTCCCTAGAAACTGCTCCTATATCTGCTTCTGATCTCTGGGTATAGAGCAACCTATCTGTTATGTACTTGGTAGCTGCCTGTCAACTATACCTAACACCTAACATTTTTTAATGTTGAACACCAGGTACCATTTTTGTTCGCTTAGATTCCTCTCTCCCTTTCTCTCTCTCTCTCTCTCTCTCTCTCTCTCTCTCTCTCTCTCTCTCTCTCTCTCTCTCTCCTTCTTCAAGGATTGGATCTTGGGTAATAGAATCAATACTTGTAATCCTTCAATCATATCTGTCCTCATACTTTTGCACCATGCAGGTTTCTATGATCTTCATCAACACATAATGTATGAATACAACTCTAAACACAAGAAACAAGGGTTGAAATATTCAGAAGAGAACTTTGACTTGATATGTTCAGAAGATAGTTTTTAGATCTCATAAACATTCTTGAATAATGAGAGTCTTTCTACAAGGATATAGCAAAGATAGAAGTTAGAGGGAAGGAGGGCATTCCTTTTCAAAGGAGTCACTTATACAAGACAGGAAAATGAATAGCAAACAATCTTATATGAGCATTTTAATATGGAGTTGTTGAAAACATGAAAATCTATTTATATATTTTATGGGAATTGTAAAGAAATATTTTGTATAGAAGTGACAAAATGGATATGTAAGTTAGAGGCTTGCTCTGGAAAGGGCTTGGTACAAGATATTTAAGAGGTAGGGATGATCTCATACAGACAGTAATACAGACCTAAGCTTGGCAGTTAAATCAAGATATTACCATAACTATATTAAAATGTGAACATTAGAAAACAAAATTATTCTTCTGCTTCATTTCCAACTGTATCCACGTACTCACCACTCTATCTACCCACCTACTATGCATTCTTTCAGTGCCAAATAATGGAACTGGACTAATCATAATATAGTCTTTGAAGGAGAAAGCAAAGGACAGAAGAAACTGAAACACAAACATGTAACACTATGGTGAATTCCAGAGTCTCTGAAAGAAAAGCCATCAGGGAGATGACTTTGTTAGAAGGAAAACAAAGGTAGATAAGATTTCGCTGGTGACAGGCATTATTTTGGGGCGTATCTTGTGTGATGACACAAACTGATCATTATTCATTGTGTTTCCTCTGTTTATTGAAATATACAAACAACCAGAATCACTTCCTTGAGCATTATAGTTCAATGGTATTTAACAGTATGTGTAGCCATGTGACTTATACAAGTATTTCCATCCTCCCATAGTATTTTATTGTGTCTCTTCCTAATCAATATCTACACATAGGTGACCATGACTCAGATCTCTCCCTTCTGTTTCCAGTGCTCAGATCATCTTTGCCACTTTTCCCCTTCTATCATATGAGATGTAAATTAGATGACTTGGTACCTTGCCACAACTTACCTGAGCTTCATTTTATAGTCAAAGACTATATTATGATTAGTGGAACTGGCTATTTATTTAGATTAGAATTTTTCCACAATTGTTTGCTTTTAGAGTTCTCATTTCTTGGTTATTATCCCAATAATTTTATATATTACATTTGATAAAATTCTTGGACAAATTTTACTGTTTTTAAGCCACTATACTTCTAGCATCTATGTCATTACTGAGTTTTATTGTCTTTAATTATGCTGCTCCATATTGTTGTCATTTGTTACATATTGGGTAAAATTTATTGAATTTTGCATTTTGAAGATACCACATTGAACCTAGACTGAATTATCCTACCTTTAAAATATGCATGTGTTTTTTTTTTTAAGCAGGCATGTAATTACTATGGGGTCAACTTGACCTAGATGAGGCTGAGTTTTAGACTTTGGTAAGATTGTTTCCCAATAGCTCCTACTCTAGGTGTAGGTCTGCCCTATTTGTAGATTGTGATCTTTCTTCCTGGTTTGATCAGAACAGATGATATTTCAGTTAGTAATCCTCTCCATGGCTGCCTTGAATTCTAATGTCTTTCAGGCTGTGTCCACTGCAATATATGTCCATCTTGCAGTTCCTCGGTAGCCATGGTTTTCATGCTTCACAATGATTTACTATGTGTATACTGATAATTGTTTAACCAGTTCCTAAGGGGGAAAACTCTTCTGTGCTGGGACATCTTTCTTACTTATGTTTCCTTGCATTAGACATATTTGAGAATAGTTCAGAATATGTCTCTTTTTCTTCTACCTGGAGATACCAGCACCTAGATTATTTCCCACTTATATTGCAATCAAAAAAAAGGGGTTAAGGGGTCAATGCAAATCTATTTGTGCTTTTGTTTTCAACAGCAAACAAGATGTATTTTCCATTCTACAGTTTCCAAAATCAGTCGATACATATTTTTTGCTTAGATTGTCAAGTGTTTAAGTTAGATGGCGCCAACATTTGCTAGTCTTTTATAGCCAGGAGTCTTGTTCTTTAGACTGTTTTTGGTAACTAGAATCATTTCATAGGCCTTTTTAGATCACTTAGAGTAGAAAAAGAACAAGTAAATGAACAGGTCAATGAAGGACAGAGTCAGACAAGGCTACATCTGAAATCTGGGTCATTTTCATGACTATGAAATCATTTATTCTACTGTTTTTCACTTGCAAATACTTTGGGGGCTTTCACATGGACAATCTGTATCCACAGTTGTTTTGGAGTCATACCACATGCCTTAAGTTATGCATAACAGTGCACTCTACCAAATGACTGCACAGCTGGAGAGTTCACTGGGGAAGCAGCTGGGTGAGGATCCTCAAAAGAAGGGTGGATACTGAAGGAGTTCCTTCTTGCTTTTGTACTCTGAAGGCTCACTATTAGCATCTTGCAAATACAAAGAAGAGATTAGAGTTTATTGTTCCTTTTCTCCTCAATGGGGAAGCCTTGTATGTTTATGCCCTGAAGATTGCACATTTGAAAGGAACAGCCACTTTTGCTAGGAATTAACCAAATTGACTATCTTCCCAGTTTGAATTCACTGGATAACTATTAATCCCCACTTCACATTGTGCTCCAAAGACTCATCCAGTGAATTCTGAAGGCCCGAATTTCCAGGTTTTCTTATCTGTAATACAAACACCAGTTAAAGACTCTCAAAGGGCATCGAGCAAGCTGGCTAGCATCACTGCAACATTTTAATTACTGATGCTTACTACAATTTGCAATAATTACAGTTCATTTAGGGAGCCGGTTCTTAATTGCAGACACTGCTAAAGTAACAACTGAATAAAAAAATAAAGTGTAATTTTGTATATGTGTGCATCTTTCTGTCCTATGTGTGTATATGTGCTTTTCTGTTTATATGTGTGTGCATGTGTGTGTTTGTGTGAGTGGGGGTGTACACATACATATGATTGTGAGGGATGAAGGCAGATAAAGAAATAAAAAAAAAAACTAGGCTAGCATATTCTACTAATCTAGTTTCTAAGAAGAGATGTTAAAATAAGTTTTCAAAATCTAGGGTCTGAAAATATAACTAATCATTACATGTGTGTTCTTTTTTGATTAGGTTACCTCACTTAGAATGATATTTTCCAGTTCCAACCATTTGTCTAAAAATTTCATGAATTCATTGTTTTTAATTGCTGAGTAGTATTCCAAGTAATCCTATTAAAACTGGGGTACTGAGCTAAACAAAGAATTTTCACCTGAAGAATATCGAATGGCTGAGAAGCACATAAAGAAATGTTCAACATCCTTAGTCATTAGGGAAATGCAGATCAAAACAACCCTGAGATTTCACCTCACACCCATCAGAATGGCTAAGATAAAAAACTCAGGAGACAGCAGGTGTTGGCAAGGATATAGAGAAAGAGGCACATTCCTCCACTGCTGATGGGATTGCAAGCTGGTACAACCACTCTGGAAAGCAGTCTGGTGGTTCCTCAGAAAACTGGGCATGACACTTCCGGAGTACCCTGTTATACCACTCCTGGGCATATACCCAGAGGACTCCCCGGCATGCAATTAGGACATATGCTCCACTATGTTCATAGCAGCCTTATATATAATAGCCAGAAGCTGGAAAGAACCCAGATGTCCCTCAACAAAGGAATGGATACAGAAAATCGACCCATTCTTATCTCCTTGTACAAAGCTCAAGTCCAAGTGGATTAAGAACCTCCACATAAAACCAGATACACTGAAGCTTATAGAGGAGAAAGTGGTGAAGAGCCTTGAACACATGGGCAAAAGGGAAATTTTCCTTAATAGAAAAAACAATGGCTTATTCTCTAAAAGAACAAGAATCAACAAATGGGACCTCATAAAACTGCAAAGTTTCTGGAAGGCAAAGGACACTGTCCATAGGACAAAATGGCAACCAACAGATTGAGAAAAGATCTTTACCAATCCTGCATCAGATAGAGGGCTAATATCCAACGTATACAAAGAACTCAAGAAGTTAGACTCCAGAGAGTCAAATAACCCTTTTAAAAAATGGTGTACAGGACTAAACAGAATTCTCAACTAAGGAGACTCGAATGGCACTGAAGCACCTAAAGAAAAGTTCAGCATCCTTAGTTATCAGGAAATGCAAATCAAAACAACCCTGAGATTCCACCTCACACCAGTCAGAATGTTTAAGATGAAAAACTCAGGGGACAGCAGATTCTGGTGAGGATGTGGAGAAAGAGGAACACTTCTTCATTGCTAGTGGGATTGGAAGCTGGTAAAACTGATCTGGAAATCAGTTTGGTGGTTCCTCAGAAAATTAGACATAGTACTACCTGGGGATCCAGCTGTACCACTCCTGGTCATATATGCAGAAGATGCTCCACTATGTAGTAAGGACACATGCTCCACTATGTTCATAGCAGTCTTATTTATGATAGCCAGAAGCTGGAAAGATCTCAGATATCCTTCAACATAGGAATGGATACAGAAATTGTGGTATATCTACACAATGGAGTACTATTCAGCAATTAAAAACAATGAATTCATGAAATTCCTAGGCAAATGGATGGAACTAGAAAGTGTCATCCTGAGTGAGGTAACCCAATCACAAAAGAACACATATGGTTTGCACTCACTGATAAGTGGATACTAGTCCAAAAGCTGAAAATAAGCAAGTTACCATTCACAGACCACAGGAAGCTCAAGAAGAAGGAAGATCAGAGTGGGGGTACTTTGGTTTTTCTGAGAAAGGGAACAAAATACTCACAGGAGCAATTATGGGGACAAAGTATGGAGCAGAGACTGAAGGCAAAGCCACCCAGAGACTGTCCCTCCTGGGGATTCATCCTATAAACAGTCACCAAACTCAGACACTATTATGGATAACAAGAAGTGTGTGGTGAAAGGAGCCTCTTACGGTTGTCTCCGGAGGGGCGCTGCCAGAGCCTTACAGATACAGAGGCAGATGCTAGCAATGAACCATTAGACTGAGCGCGGGGTCCCTAATGGAGGAGTTGAAGGGTGGACTGGAGGAGCTAAAGGGGTTTGCAGCCCCATGGGAAGATGCCCCAGGGCTCCCAGGGACTAAGCCATCAACCAAGGGGTATGCATGGCTCCAGCCAAAAGTGTGGCAGAGGAATGCCTTTTTGGGCATCAGTGGGAGGAGAGGTCCTTGGTCCTATGAAGGCTCAATAGGTGCCCCAGCATGGGGAAATCGAGGGGTGGTAGGTGGGAGTGAATTGTATGGAGGGGCATATTCTTGCAGGCAGGGGTTGGGAGGATGAGTTGGAAGTTTACAGGGAGCGGGCATACAGGGAAAGGGTATAACATTTGAAATGTAAATGAAGAATGTATTCAATTAAAAAAAAAGTAATGGATCAATTAGCATTCTTTTACTTGCTGACCATCAGTTGAACCAGCACCATTTGTTAAAAGTGCTGTCTTTCCCGCTGGACGGTTTTTGATCCTTTGTCAAACATGATCTTAGGTATATATATATATATATATATATATATATATATATATGTGGGTTCATTTCTGGGTCTCCAATTCCATTGATTTTTTCTGCCTGTCTCTCTATGAATATCATACAGTTTTTATCAGTATTGCTCTGTAATACAGGTTGGGAACAGGGATGGTGATTCCCCGCCCCCCAGATGCTCTTTTATTATAGAGAATAGTGTTTGCTATCCTGGCGTTTTAATTGTTCCAAATGAAGTTGGAAATTACTCTTTCTAGCTCTATGAAGAATTGAGTCGGAATTTTGATCAGATTGCATGGAGTTTGAGGATTTCTTTTGGCACAATGGCCATTTTTACTATATTGATCCTGCTAATCAATGAGCATGGGAGATCTTTCCATCTTCTGAGATTTTCTTTCATTTCTTTCTTCAGAGACTTGAAGTTCTTGTCATACAGATCTTTCACTTGCTTGTTTAGTGTCACACTAAGGTATGTAATATTATCTGTGACTATTGTTAACGGTGTCATTTTCTATTTCTTTCTTAGCCTGTTTACCCTTGGAGAAGAGGAAGGCTACTGATTTGTTTGACTTAATTTTATATCTAGCCATTTTGCTGAAGTCGTTTATAAGTTGTAGGAGTTTTCTGGTGGAATTTTTGGAGTCACAAATATACAATCATATCATCTGAAAATAGTGATATTTTGACTTCTTCCTTACCAATTTGTATCCCTTTGACTTTCTTTTCTTGTCTAATTGCTCTAGCTAGAACTCCTAGTACTATTTTGAATAGATAGGGAGAGAGTGGGCAGCATTATCTAGTACCTGATTTGAGAGGGATTGCTTCAAGTTTCTCTCCATTTAGTTTGATGATGGCAAGTGCTTTGCTATATATTGTTTTTACTATGTTTAGGTATGGGCCTTGAATTCCTGATATTTCCAAGTCTTTTAACATGAAGAGATGTTGAATTTTGTCAAATGCTTTTTCAGCATCTGATGAA
This sequence comes from Tokudaia tokunoshimensis, assembly GCA_036184795.1. Classification (NCBI taxonomy): domain Eukaryota; kingdom Metazoa; phylum Chordata; class Mammalia; order Rodentia; family Muridae; genus Tokudaia; species Tokudaia tokunoshimensis. The sequence continues at coordinate 10,513,508 of BTHU01000009.1, read as the reverse complement.
ATGATCATATAGTTTTTTTTCTTTGAGTTTGTTTATGTAGTAGATTACATTGATGGATTTCTCTATGTTGAACCATCCCTGCATCCTTGGAATGAAGTCTATTTGATCATGGTGAATGATCATTTTGATGTGTTCTTGGGTTCAGTCTATGAGAATTTTATTGAGTATTTTTGCATAGATGTTCATAAGGGAAATTAATCTGAAGTTTGCTTTCTTTTAGTGTCTTTGCATGGTTTTTGTATCAGTGTAACTGTGGCTTCATAGAAGGAATTGGGTACTGTTCCTTCTGTTTCTATTTCATAGAATAGTTTGAAGAGTATTGGTATATGGTCTTCTTTGAAGGTCTGTTAAAATACTACACTAAACCCATCTGGTCCCGTGCTTTTTTCTGTTGGGAGACTTTTAATGACTCCTATTTCTTTAGGGGTTTAGGGACTGTTTAGATGGTTTATCTGATCCTGATTTAATTTTAGTACCTGGTTTTCTGTCTAGAAAATTGTCCATGCTATCCACATTTTCCAATTTTGTTGAGTATAGGCTTTTGTAGTAGGCTTTGATGATTTGTTGAATTTCCTCAATTTTCTTTGTTATGTCTCCCTTTTCATTTCTGATTTTATTAATTTGGATTATGTCTCTGTGCCCTCTTGTTAAAATGGCTAAGGGTTTATCTATCTTGTCCACTTTCTCAAACTAAAAGCTCCTGCTTTTGTTGATTCTTTGTATAAATCTCTTTGTTTAGTTGATTTCAGCCCTGAGTTTGATTATTTCCTGCCCTTTACTTTTCTTGGCTGTATTTGCTTCTTTTTGTTCTAGAGCTGTTAAGCTGCTAGTTTATGCTCTCTCCAGTTTCTTTCTGAAGGCACTTAGAGCTATGAGTTTTATTCTTAGCACTGCTTTCATTGTGTCCCATAAGTTTTGGCATGTTGTGCATTCATTTTCATTAAATGCTAATAAGTCTTATTGACCAAGTTATCATTGAGTAGAGAATTTTTCAGCTTCTATGTATAAATGGGATTTCCATTGTTTTTGTTCGTATTGAAGACCAGCCTTTGTTTGTGGTGATCTGATAAGATGCATGGGATTATTTCAATCTTCTTTTATCTGTTTAGGCCTGTTTTGTGACCAATTATGTGGTCAATGTTGGAGAAGGTACCATGAGGTACTGAAAAGAAGGTATATTCTTTCTTTTTAGAATGAAATGTTCTATAAATATCTGATAAATCCATTTAGTTCAAAACCTCTATTAATTTCACAAATTCTCTATCTAGTTTCTATTTCCATGATCTGTCAATTGCTAATAGTGGGGTGTTGAAGTCTCTCACTATTATTGTGTGAGGTGCAATATATGTTTTGAGCTTTAAATAAGTTTCTTTTATGGATTTGGGTGTCCTTGTGTTTGCAGCATAGATGTTCAGAATTGAGAGTTTTTCTTGTTAGATTTTTCTTTTTACCAGTATCAATTGTCCTTCCTTATCTTTTTTAATAACGTTTGTTTTAAAGTTGATTTTTTTCTTTTATTTTATTTTCTATATTTTTTATTTACATTCCCAATGATTTCCCCTTTCCCAGTTCCCCACTCCCCAAAAGTGCCATAAGCATTCTTCCCTCCCCCTGTTCCCCATTCAACCACCTCTCTCTTCTCTGTCCTGGTATTCCCTACACTGATACATCCAGTCTTTCCAGGACCAGGTGTCTCTCCTTCCTTCTTCTTGGAAATCAATTGATATGTGAATTGTGTCTTGGGTATTCCGAGTTTCTGGGTTAATATCCCCTTATCAGTGACTGCATACCATGTGTGTTCTTTTGTGATTGGGTTACCTCACTAAAGATGATATTTTCTAGTTCTGACCATTTGTCTAGGAATTTCGTGAATTCATTTTTTTTAATTGTAGAGTAGTATTCCATTGTGTAAATATACCACATCTTCTGAATCCATTCCTCCATTGAGGGACATCTGGTTTCTATCCAGATTCTGGCTATTATAAATAAGGCTGCTATGAACATAGTGGAGCATGAGTCCTTATTGCATGCAGGTAAAGCCTCTGGGTTTATGCCCAGGAGTGGGGTAGCCGGATCCTCCAGGAGTGTCATGCCCAGTTTTCTGAGAAACCGCCAGACAGCTTTCCAGAGTGGTTGTACCAGCTTGCAATCCCACCAGCAGTGGAGAGTATTCCTCTTTCTCCACATCCTTGTCAACACCTGCTCTCTCCTGTGTTTTTGATCTTACCCATTCTGACTGGTGTGAGATGAAATATCAGGGTTCTCTTGATTTGCATTTCCCTAATGACTAAGAATGATGAACATCTCTTTAGGTGCTTCTCAGCCATTAGATATTGTTCAGGTGAGAACTCATTGTTTAGCTCTGTACCCCATTTTTTAATAGGGTTACTTGCCTCTCTGGAGTTTAACTTCTTGAGTTCTTTGTATATGTTGGATATTAGCCCTCTGTCAGACGTAGGGTTGGTAAAGATCATTTCCCAGTTAGTTGGTTGCCGCTTTGTCTTTTTGACAGTGTCTTTTGCTTTTCAAAAACTTTGTAATTTAATGAGGTCCCATTTGTCAATTCTTGATCTTAGAGCATAAGCTATTGGAGTTCTATTCAGGAAATTCTCCCCTGTGCCCATATGTTCAAGGTTCTTCCCTAGTTTCCTTTCTATTAGTTTCAGTGTGTCTGGTTTTATGTGGAGGTCCTTGATCCACTTGGAATTGAGCTTAGTGCAAGTAGATAAGAATGGGTCAATTTGCATTCTTCTGCATGTTGACCTCCAGTTGAGTCAGCACCATTTGTTGAAAAGGCTATCATTTTTCCACTGGATGGTTTTAGCTCCTTTGTCAAAGATCAAGTGACCATAGGAGTGTGGATTCATTTCTGGGTCTTCAATTCTGTTCCATTGATCTACATGCCTGTCACTGTACCAATACCATGCGGTTTTTAACACTATTGCTCTGTAGTATAACTTGAGGTCCGGGATACTGATTCCCCCAGAGGTTCTTTAACTCTTGAGAATAGTTTTAGCTATCCTGGGTTTTCTGTTATTCCAGATGAATTTTTGAATTGCTCTTTCTAACTCTATGAAGAATTGAGTTGGGATTTTGATGGGGATTGCATTGAATCTGTATATTGCTTTTGACAAGATGGTCATTTTTACTATATTAATCCTGCCAATCCATGAGCATGGCAGATTTTTCCATCTTCTGAGGTCTTCTTCAATTTCTTTCTTCAGAGACTTGAAGTTCTTGTCATACAGATCTTTCACTTGTTTGGTTAGAGTCAAACCAAGATACTTTATATGGTTTGTGGCTATCGTGAAGGGTATCATTTCTCTTACTTCTTTCTCAGCCTGCTTATCCTTTGAGTATAGGAAGGCTACTGACTTGCTTGAGTTGATTTTATATTCGTCCACTTTGCTGAAGTTGTTTATCAGCTGTAGGAGTTCTCTGGTGGAGTTCTTTGGGTCGCTTAAGTATACTATCCTTCTGTTTTTTTTGTTGTTGTTGTTTGTTTTTTTTTTTTTTGAGACAGGGTTTCTCTGTGTAGCCCTGGCTGTCCAGAAACTCACTGTGTAGACCAGGCTGGCCTCAAACTCAGAAATTCTCCTGCCTCTGCCTCCCAAAAGCTGGGATTAAAGGCATGCGCCACCCCTGCCCGGCTTAAGTATACTATCATATCGTCTGCAAATATTGATAGTTTGACTTCTTCCTTTCCAATTTGTATCCCTTTGACCTCCTTTTGTTGTCTAATTGCTCTAGCTAGAACTTCAAGTACTATATTGAAAAGATATGGAGAGAGAGGGCAGCCTTGTCTAGTCCCTGATTTTAGTGGGATTGCTTCAAGTTTCTCTCCATTTAGATTGATGTTGGCTACCAGTTTGCTGTAAATTGCTTTTACTATGTTTAGATATGGGCCTCGAATTCCTGACTTTTCCAAGACCTTTAGCATGAAAGGATGCTGAATTTTGTCAAATGCTTTCTCAGAATCTAATGAGATGACCATGTGGATTTTTTCTTTGAGATTATCTATATAGTGGATTACATTGATGGATTTCCTTATATTGAACCATCAGTGCATCCCTGGGATGAAGCCTACTTGATCGTAGTGAATGATCATTTTGTTATGTTCTTGGATTTGGTTCGCAAGAATTTTATTGAATATTTTGCATTGATATTCATAAGAGAGATTGTCCTGAGATTCTCTTTCTTTGTCGGATCTTTGTGTGCTTTTGGTATTAGCGTAATTGTGGCATCATAGAACGAGTTGGGTAGTGTTCCTTCTGTTTTTATTTTGTGGAACAGCTTGAAGAGTATTGGTGTTAAGTCTTCTTTTTAGGTCTGATAGAATTCTGCACTAAAACCATCTGGACCTGTGCTTTTTTTGGTTGGAAGACTTCCAATGACAACTTCTATTTCTTCGGGGGTTTAGATGGTCTATTTGATCCTGATTTAATTTTGGTATTTGGTATCTGTCAAGGAAATTGTCCATTTCCTCGAGATTTTCTAGTTGTGTTGAATACAGGTTTTTGTAGTAGGATCTGATGATTTTTTGAATTTCCTCAGTTTCTGTTGTTATCTCTCCCTTTTCGTTTCTGATTTTATTAATTTGGATACTGCCTCTGTGCCCTCTGGCTAGTCTGGCTATGGGCTTATCTATCTTGTTGGTTTTCTCAAAGAACCAACTCCTCATTTTGTTGATTCTTTGCATGGTTTTATTTGTTTCTACTTGATTGATTTCAGCCCTGAGTTTGATGATTTCCTGCCTTCTACTCCTCTTTGGTGTATTTGCTTCCTTTTGTTCCAGGGCTTTCAGGTGTGCCATTAAGCTGTTAGTGTATGCTCTCTCCCGTTTCTTTTTGGCAGCACTCAGGGCTATGAATTTTCCTCTTAGCACTGCTGTCATTGTGTCCCATAAATTAGGGTATGTTGTGCCTTCATTTTCATTAAATTTTAAAAAGTCTTTGATTTCTTTCTTTATTTCCACCTTGACCAAGTTATCATTGAGTAGAGCATTGTTCAGCCTCCATGTGTATGTGGGTTTTCTGTTGTTTTTGTTGCCATTGAAGACCACCCTTATTCCATAGTGATCTGATAGGAGGCATGGGAATAGTTCCATCTTCTTATATCTGTTGAGGTCTGATTTGTGACCAATTATATGGTTGATTTTGGAGAAGGTACCATGAGGTGCTGAGAAGAAGGTGTATTCTTTAGCTCTAGGATGAAATGTTCTGTATATATCTGTCAGTTCCATTTGGTCCAAGGCTTCAATTAGATTCACTGTGTCCCTGTTTAGTTTCTGCTTTCCTGAACGATCCATTTCAGAGAGCGGGGTGTTGAGTCACCCACTATTATTGTGTGAGGTACGATGTGTGCTTTGAGCTTTAGTAAAGTTTCTTTTACGAATGAGGGTGCCCTTGCATTTGGAGCATAGATATTCAGAATTGAGAGTTCTTCTTGGTGGATTTTTCCCTTGATCAGTATGTAGTGTCCTTCTGTGTCTTTTTTGATGACTTTAGGTTGAAAGGCAATTTTATCTGATATTAGGATGGCTACCCCGGCTCGTTTCTTGGGGCCATTTGCTTATAAAATTGTTTTCCAGTCTTTTACTCTGAGGTAGTGTTTGTCTTTGACACTGAGGTGCGTTTCCTGCATGCAGCAAAATGCTGGGTCCTGTTTACATATCCAGTCTGTTAGTCTATGTCTTTTTATTGGGGGATTGAGAACATTGATATTAAGAGAGATTAAGGCATAGTGATTATTGCCACCTGACATTCTTGATGCTATCTTTATGTTTGAGTGGTTATCTACTTTTGGGTTTGAAGCAAGAAGGTTACTATCTCATTTTTTCCCGGGTGTTGTTTCTCTCCCTGTATTGGCGGTTTCCACCTATTATCCTTTGCAGGCCTGGGTTTGTAGAAAGATATTGTGAAAATTTGGTTTTATCATGGAATATCTTGGTCTCTGCATCTATGGTGATTGAGAGTTTTGCTTGGTATAGTAGTCTAGGCTGGCATTTGTGCTGTCTTAGTGTCTGCATGAGATCTGCCCAGGATCTTCTGGCTTTCATAGTCTCTGGTGAGAAGTCTGATGTGATTCGGGTAGGTCTTCCTTTGTATGTTACTTGGCCCTTTTCTCTTACTGCTTTTAATATTCTTTCTTTGTTTAGTACATTTGGTGTTTTGATTATTATGTGACAGGAGGTATTTCTGTTCTGGTCCAGTCTGTTTGGAGTTCTGTAGGCTTCTTGTACGTTCATCGGCATCCTTTAAGTTGCAAATCTTCACTCTCATCTATACCTATAATCCTTAGGTTTGGTCTTCTCATTGTGTCCTGGATTTCCTGGATGCTTTGGGTTACACGGTTTTTGCATTTTGCATTTTCTTTGACTGTTGAGTCAATGGTCTCTATGGTATCTTCAGCACCTGAGATTCTTTCTTCCATCTCCTGTATTCTATTGTTGATGTTTGTATCTATGACTCCTGATTTCTTTCCAAGGTTTTCTAAATCCAAAGTTGTCTCCCTTTGTGATTTCTTAGTTGTTTCTACTTCCTTTTTTAGATCCTGGATGGATTTGCTGAGATCCTTCACTTGTTTGTTTGTATTTTCCTGTATTTCTTTATGGTATTTTTGCATTTCCTCTTTCAGGATTTCTGCCTGTTGACCCAAGTTCTCCTGTATTTCTCTAAGCGATTTTTGTGTTTCCTCCTCATGGGATTCCATCTGTTGATCCATTGTCTCCTTCATTTCTTTAAGCAGTTCTCGTGTTTCCTTTGTAAGGGCATCTATCCATTGATTCATTTCTTTAAGCAATTTTTGTGTTGCCTCCCTATGGGCATCCATCTCTTGACCCATATTCTTCTGCATTTCTTTATGCAATTTTTGTGATTCCTTTGAAAGTGCATCTACCCGTTGATTCATTTCTTTAAGCGATTTTTTTGTTGTCTCCTTGTGGGCCTCCATCTGTTGATCCATGTTCTCCTGCATTTCTCTAAGCGATTTTTGTGTTTCCTTTGTAAGGGTTTCTAACCGTTGATTCATGGTCTCCTGTAATTCTTTATTAGATTTATTTGTGTCCTTCTTTTGATCCTCTAATTGCATCATGAGAAGTGATTTTAGATCCAGATCTTGTCTTTCGGGTGTGGTGGGGTATCCAGGACTTTCTGCTGTTGGAGAGTTGGGTTCGGATGGTGCCATATTACTTTGATTTCTGTTAGTAACGTTCCTACGTTTGCCTTTTGCCATCTGGTTACCTCTGGTGTTAGTTGGTCCTGCTGTCCCTGGCTGTTGGTTTGACCTCCTGTGAGCCTGCAAAACTATTTCTTGCCCCCCTGGATTACCAGGATTCCCCTGGCAAGGATTTCTGGTGCCTGCCTTCCCCCTGGTGAATTTGGAGCCCTGATGTGCCTTGCCCCAAATGATGTTATATTGGGGAGTCAACAACCTATAGTCTTATCACCTATGAGCCACAACAATGACATTATGAAAATATACCCATAATGCTGTAATAGTGGAAGTTTTATGCAATTGTGTTTAAGGTCTACTCAAAAGGAAGGAATTCATATCTGGTACTGTAAAGATTATGAGCTATTAGTAGCTGGAGAGGTTGTAGAGTTCAGAGACAAGCCTTGTCCTGACATTTTCCTAAACCAGTATAAATTCTAATTCTGTTCCAAATCCTTATATTTATTCCCATGATAAGTTTAGCTCTCACTCCATCAGAGCAGAAACTACCTCAGAGATTCATAACTGGTCAATGTGCAAACAACAAGTGGTTATGAAGTGTTCAATCTCCAATGACATGTCTATGATGCGACCTCTACCCATAAGGCTCAGGAACTATCATGCAAAAGGGGAAGGGGGTCAGAAAGATTGTAGGGGCCAGAAGTCTAGGATGTCTGTTTTGAGATAGTGTCTAATAGATATAGCAGTGGTGTTGCACTCACAAACTTTCAACTGTATGTCTGCACAAGTTATAAAAAAGACCACAGCAGTCTATATACCAACATGGATAGAGGAAAATTCAAAAGACTTCACCCCCATATAAAGAGCTAGAGGCAATCAATAGCTGCTGTGGGAGAGAAAACCCTTTTTCTTCAAGAATGACCTCTCAATATTGAGTGGTCAGGTCTAAACGCATGTACATACAAAAAATGCTAACCAGACTCAGGAGATTATACATAGCAATAATAATTATAAAAGAGGTAAGGAAATTGGGGAGGCGGGAAGTGTAGGCATTAGAAGGGGATGGGAAAAATCTGAAAATGATGTTAAATATTGTATTCATATAGGAAATAGCAAAAGAAAATTTAAAGGAAGTTCTATAATACATTGCTTTTTTAAATAATGCTATACAACTGACTTTGCTCTGATAGTCATGTAACATAATAATGGACCATATGGTGGCACCTTGAAATCATTCTTCTGAAAATAACTATCCTACAGATACTTCTTAAATTGAACGATTTGATTAGAACTGGGTTATTATCATTTTTATTTTTTAAAATGAATATCTTATATAAAGAATCATAGAGAAGAGAAGAACAACAGCATAAGCTAAATTTCAACATGGTATAATTTATTATATAATTTCATATAAAATAGGGTATAAAATTATTCAACAACTATTCATGATATTTGGTACTAAATAAGAAATAGTAAGCTCACTTTATTCTACCTCTTTCATGGAATAATGTCATAAATTTTACAAGTCATCTGAGGACCACAAAGGAGAGTTATGGAGCAACCATTAGAATGGATGAGAATTTCTCATCCAAATAAGGCAGTGATTTTATCATGAGTTTTTTTGTGTGTGTTTTTGTTGTTGTTGCTGTTGTTGATTTGGTTTTCTATTGCTCTGTTAACCTCTAGTCTGGACTTAACTCATCTTGAAACTTGAGTTGTCCATTAATTTGAACAGGGAAAGCTCCGAAATAAAGTCCAAGATCAGAAAAATCTTTAGACCAGAATGGTAGGGAAACAAGTGCCCCTGCTTAGTAACATCACTGAGAAACCATATATGCTTTGTATTAACAATCATTGGTTACTACAGTAAAACTATGAGTCAAGGTATTGATAAAGAAAAGGAAGATTACTTTAACTAAGCATTTAAGGATATGGAGTTCAAACACTAGGGCAGGGTCTAAAAAGGCCACCCCTTTCATTGCATCACCTCCTGGGACATCAGATGGAAGATTGTGAGGAGGACAGTGACCGGTATCCATAAAACTAAGCAAGTGATTACAATTAAAACTAAGAGTGGGTGGAGGGGACAAAAGAAAGAAGGGTACTAAGAGAAACGGGCTATTATACACCTTGGAATTACCTTCAAAAGGTTCAGTTTCAGTTGCTTAAAGACCTCTCTTATTAGATACCTCACAAAGTCTTTGCTATCTTTCAGCAGGACTATTGTGGAAATCAATCCTTTAGTTATAAAGTGCTACACACCACTAGAGCTCTAACAGCAAATGTAACTCCAGGGACTTTTCCTAGTATTTTTCTGTCTCTCTGATTCTCTTTCTTGGTCTTTCTCTCTCATTATGGTTTGTACAAGCTTGGCCCAGGGAGTGGCATTATTAGAAGGATTGGCCCTGTTGGAATAGGTGTGGCACTGTTGGAGTGGGCTTTAACACTCTCATTCTAGTTGTCTGGAAGTCAGTCAGTCTTCCACTAGACTTCAGAAAAAGTGGAACTCTAAGCTTCTCCTGCACCATGTCTGCCCAGATGCTGCCATGCTCCCACCTTGATGATAATGGACTAAACTTCTGAATCTGTAAGGTATCCACAATTAAAAGTCATTTATAAGACTTGGTTTACTCATGGTGTCTTTTCACATCAGTAAAACCCTAACCAAGACATCTCTGCTCATCTTTATCTCTTTCTCTTCCAGTTCTTAGCCCTGATTGAGGCAGCAATATAAATATAAAACATGGTTAATACATGTACTAGCCTCCAGACAGCTGCTGTATGGAATTTCATTGGAAAGTGTGGTTTGGGAAGACAAATGTGCTGGTTAATACTTGTGACCTTGACACAATTAGAGTTACTTGGAAAGAGGGAATGTCAACTGAACAATCTCCTCTATCCGATTTTCTTGTGTATATGTCTGTGGGGGCATTTTCTTAATGATTGATGTGGTAGTGTCCTTCCTACCATGGGTAGTGCTGTCCCTGGTAGAAAATGTATGCCACCTGTCTTAGGTTGTATAAGAAAGCAAGCTGAGTAAGCCACGGGAAGCAAACCAGTAAGCAGTGTGTCTTTGTGGCTTCTGCTTCAAGCTTATTCCAGTGAGTTCCTGCCTTGCCTTTTTGCTTTTATGGACTGTGGTTAGGATATGTAAACCAAATAAACCATTTCCTTCATGAGCTGTTTTTGTTCAGAACAATTTATCACAGCATCAGAAAGCAAACTAAGGCAACAACTCTGTTGATTATAAGCTCTTGGCTTCACTTCTGAGCTTTGTATACGTGGACCTGACCCTACAGATTATTCTAAGAACCCAAAATACTGAAATAAGAAGATGTAGGCTACCACCCCAATCTAAGACTGGCTACTGAGTGCAGCAAACATATGATAGCTATAAATAGCTTTTTAAAGGCTTTGAAAATGGTAATGGCACAAAACACACAATCCTTAAAACACCAGTCAGAACAGTCGTCAAAATCCAACTGAAAAGATTGCCTGCTAAGCAAATTTTCAATATTTTTCTTAGTTGCAATCAAATTTCATACCATCACAATATAATATTTACAACATGCATAATCCAAATGAAATTCTCAAAAGTAAGAAGAATGAGAATAATATCTGATGTAAAGGAGGAAGAAACTAGCATGTAAAACAGACGACACACAAATAGAATTTTCTGTCAAAAGAACTTAAGGTTGCTATTATAAAAATGATAGAATAAGTAAAGGAAAATATTCATTTGGAATTGAATAGAGAGAAATTCTCAAAAAATGTGATAGAAGATCGAAAAAAAGAACCAAATAAGTCTGAGAACTAAAAACTTGAATAATGATAATAAAAATGTTACTGCTACTGAATGGTTTCAATTACAGAATAAAAATGACAATGAAAGGATTTCCTAAACCCAGGGAAATATCTTGCAAATTATCCATTGGATATTTTAATCAGCATGTGGATCTGGAGATATTGGGTAAATCTGAAAAATTGATAGAAATATAGAAACAACATTACCATCCAGATCATTAGAGTCCTAGAAGGAGAAAATAAATAGAAGACAAAGATAAAGCTTTGGAACACATAGTAGCTGACAAAAAGTACTTCAGCAAAAGCTAGAAACTCAATATTTAAATAAATTAAACCTCAAACATTTTCTGCCCAGATAGAGTATAATAAAATCATTGAAAGCCAAAACCAACAGAAAAATCCAAAAAATTCTTTTGAGAAAAATGATATGCCATTTACGGAGAAAAATAATTTAAATGATGGGGAAGTCTCATTTAAAACCATAGTGGATGGGACTGAGAATAAGATTTAGTAGCAGAATGTTTTTCAGCATGGAAACACTGAGTCTGTTTCCAGCCCTGTAAGAAAAAAGAAAAAGGACAGAGAGAAAGAAGAAAAGAAAGGGAATGAGGTGAGAGGAAGTAAGAAAGAGTTAATAACATAAGAAACATCTACTCCTAGTTCTATACTCAGCAAGAATATAGATGAAATAAATATATTCTATACAATGAAGACCTAAAACAATACATTATCTGAATATTTACCCTAACATAATTTTAATTTTTTTTTTTTAGACAGAAGTTAACATTTTATTAGGAGGACGTCTTAGGGGAAAAAAGGCTGAAATTGCTTAATATCTTTGTGAATACAATAGATTATACTTCAATTCCTTGAACTAGATTTGCTCGGAGGTTAAGAGTACTTGCTAATCTTCTAGTGATCCAAATTCAGTTCTCAGCACCAATGTTGGTTTTTCTCACAACTGCCTGTAACTCCAGTTTCAGGGAATGTGATACTGTCTTCTGAAATCTGTTAGGTACACATGTATATGTATAGCTATATGGAAATCAAAAGACCCATAGATTAAGGCAAAATTTTATAAGAATTTGTCCAAAATAAAATTTATATGTCTTATAGAATTATTAATGAATAAATATATATAATTATCATATATTATTATGAAAAGAGAAATCGCTGACCAAAAATACTGGAACAATAGCAATATCAATGGACATGTTAAAGTGGAAGAGAAACTATTTGGACAGATCCTACCCCTAAACAAAAACTATAGGCAACTATTGACTACTGAAAGAAGGAGAATTAGCATTACCCAAGAATGAATCCACAAATTGGTTGAATAATCAGCCTTAAAACCATATACATATAAACAACAATAAAATATACATTCTTGTGACTAATCAATAACAAAGAAAAAGGTTGTCTTAGATAATCATTAAGATTATATATGTCTATCATATCTCTATCATCTATCTATCTATATCTATCAGTGTGTATGTATATCAATATCTAAATCTATCTCTCTATATATATATCTAGTTGGTATGATGCTAATATTAGCACCATATCAACAAGACCATAAAGAGTTATCTTAGTTGGCAATTTCTTTTAATCTTTTCAGAATGGTAAAACTTCAGCTAAATTAGATTATTAAAATTCATATATTTTTCTGTGTATAAAAAGGCAACTATAAGGAAAGCACACACATTCATATATAAAGAAAATACACATTCACAAACATATACTCACATGTCTATGAGTCTCTATATAGTCCAAATACAATCGAGTTTTAAATATTTTTAATTGAAATAGTATTCCAACCTTTTCTCCCTTCAACTCCTCACAATTACCCTCCTTTCTCAAACTATTCCATGTCCCACTCCCTTACTTCTCAAGTTGCTTGCTTCTTTTTCTTTTTATTTGTTACACTGATGCATATTTTGTTGTTTGTATGATTATGGTTTTAAGACTATGGAATATGCTTAGTTCAGAGAGTGACATTATTAGGAGGTGTGTCCTTGTTGGAAGTATGTAACTGTGGGGGTGGGCTTTGAGGATTCTATACTCAGGCTCTGACCAATGTGGATGAGAATCTCCTCTTGGAAGCCTGAGAAAAAGTCTCTTTCTGCTTTCCTTCTGATCAAGATTTAAAACTATCAGCTCTTTCTCTAGCACCATGTCCTAGACGCCACAATGCTTCCTGCCATGAATATAAGAGATTGAACCTCTGAAACACTTTTTTTGCCCCGATTAAATGTTGTCCTTTATGAGACTGGCCTTGGCTGTGGTGTCTTTTCTCAGCAATGAAATTCTAAGAAAGGCTGATTGTACTGCATTGGATAACCAGTATGGGAATTCATCCCTGAGAGAGGCCAATTCTCCTTCTTTCAGCAGTCAATAGTTGCCTATTGTTTTTGTTTAGGGGTGAGATCTAGCCAAATATTCCCCCTTCAACTTTAATATGTCCACTGATATTGCTATTGTACCAGTCATTTATAGTCAGTGAATTCTATTTTGAAATGGTATTCTTAAGAGAAAACTGAAGTAGAAGGTGGGAGGGACCTTGGGAGAAAGATCAGAGGGGGAGGGGAAAAAGAGGGGAAGAATCAGGTATGGGAGGAGATGTAGGAGATGTACAGAGGATCAGAAAATTGAACAGATCGTGAAAGAAGCATACAGGTAAAAATATACCCATATAAATAAATCTACCTATAAATACTTTTAGGTCAGTACTTTACTGTAATAACAACCTACTGTGATAGCTAAATGGGAATGTTCTCTATAGGTTGAAATGTTCAAATACATGTTCCCAAGTTTTTGGTTCAGTTTCAATATATTTAGAAAGTATGGTATTGCAAGAAGACATACATCATTGCCAACAAGCTTTGAGGTTTCAAATTGCTTGCTATTGCTAGCTTATTCTTTCAGTTTCCTGCTTGTGGCTCAAGATGTGAGTTGTCAGCCCCTGTTCCTGCTTCCATGCCTTCCACTTACTGCAATTATGGATTCAAAATCCCTTAGAACCAGAAGCCCAAATAAACCCTTTCTCCTGCAAGACGGTTTGGTTATAATGTTTCATTACAGCAATAGGAAAATAACTAATTCAGAAGCACTCATTAGAAGACAGGTTGCCATGAGTTTAAATACGATATAACTTTGATGCTTAATTTTATATATCACCCTCAGTGGACTTGAGATGTACAGAATTTTTGAGAGGAATTTTGGACAGAATCTATTTCAGTCATAACTAGCAAAGTGAGTAAAAAAAATCCTTGTTGTTTCTAGGGTAGGTGGTTTCACTCTACCAAATCACCTGCCTTTGACTTGGGAGATCAACCTTCTTCATTTGCTCTCTGGGTTCTCAAACACCAATACATAAGTGGACTGTGTACCTGGTAACTTGTCAGATTTAGCTGACATAACAAAATACCTTTCCTAAGGTTGGAAATTCCAGCATTAAATGCTACTTGCATTTCCTTCCCATGAAATGCAGTCTTCCTGTCCACAAATCTACACTTCTGATGCAAGCTAGATAACCACAGGATATCTGCTTAATAGCTTGGAGCTGATGTAACCACTGAGCAGTATTACGACAGAAAAATCAAAAGACTACTCAAATAGTAAGGGCACAAACCAATTGAGACCAAGATAACAGTAAACTGAGATGACCAGCCACTCTTTGCTTCATGGTAATGGCATCTCACTATCATTAGCCTTTCGAAACTCTCCCCATGTATCTGATACCACACAATACACAAAAATCCCAGCAAGGACAGATGATGTAATATAACTATTTTTGGAAAATTTGGACTCATACTTCAAATTTTCTAAAACAGAAATTCATGCTAGGATATGGAATGTTGCTGTCACAGACCTGGCCATAGACTTAACAGAACTATGAAAGAGTGCGAATGCAGGCACGTCTTAGATTTTCTATTGCTGTGATAAAACACTGACCAAAAGCAGTAGTGGGCAGGGTTTACTTTATCATATAATTCTGGTTACCAGCTCATCAATGTATAAAGTCAGAACAGAAACTCCAAGAGGGTAAGATCCTGGAGGCAGAAACTAAAATAGAAGCCATGGAGGAATGCTGCTTACTGTCTAGCTCCATGTAGCTTACCCAGAATGCTTTCTTGTAGAACTCATGGCCACTTTCTGTAGGATGGCATCACTGTGGGTGATATGGGCACTTGCACATCAATTGTTAATCAGAACAACATCCCACATATCTGCTCACAGTCCAATTTTATTAAGGTATTTTCTCAATTAGGGTTTTCTTTTCCAAGATATATCCAGGTTTTTATCAAGTGCACAAAAATGAATCAGCACATAATTGAGTTTACTGAAGAAACTTAAAGTGAGAATAATGATATTGCTAAGTTTAAAGCAAAATTTTTGAAAATGCTACAGATGCAAACAACAACCAAAGGAAAGAAAAAGTAACTACTTTAACATCTGACATAAAATTCAGACAAATATAATGCAGACAGGAATAAATACAAATATTATGCCATAAAATGAGTCAAATTTTCAAGAAAGTGTACTAATTCTAAAATGAATAAGAAAATGACAGTTTTAAAATTTATAAAACAGCCAGGCAGTGGTGGAGCATGCCTTTAATCCCAGTACTTGGGAAGCAGAGGCAGGCTTGATTTCTGAATTTGAGGCCAGCCTGGTCTACAGAGTGAGTTCCAGGACTATACAGAGAAGCCCTGACTCAAAAACAAAACAAAAATTTATAAAGCAAAGACTGACACATAGACAATTTTAAGATTACCTTTGAATATTTAAACCTTAATTTTTTCACAATTGATAGAACTACTAAATAAAACATCATTAGGATTTGTGGAAATATACAATATAATCAATCAATTGTTAATCAGCATTGATGCAACAGTATCAAACAGAAGAACAGAAGAAGACAATATTTTCAAATAACAGGTATGAAATGAACCATATTCTGTATGCTGAAATAAACTTTAATGTGTAAAAAATAAGTTAACTCCAAGCATTTTCTCTAACCTTAATGAAATTAAATTTGGTAATACTAGAAGAATGATGATATTTTCAAACATTTAGAAAGAGTTCTTAGATATCAAAGCAAACAATTAAGTCATATTGAAGTGCTTTATCACATGGCAGCTATCATTCAGCTCCAGACCCCAGTGAGCTACACCTCCCCACCACCTGGCGGAGCTGGCAGAGCTCAGGGAGCAAGCCTTTTGTCAGACCTCAGCCTCCTGCAGAGCAATAGACCCTATGGGGTCAACATCCTCGAGGAACAGTGGAGCCAAGGCCCTACTGAGAAGCGCTGAGAAGACTATGCAATCCTGGGAGGGAGGGTCACTCCCATAGAGCATCTATTGCCACTCTTATTCCCCAAGTAAGGAGAGATTTTGTACAGCCATGCAATAATGTCTCTGTGTGTTTTCTTTCTCTCGACCCCCGTCGTTTCACTTCCCAGCTCTTTGTTCACAGAAAACCCACTTGTGTGCAACTCCTGGGAAGCTTCAGAAAGCTGCTGCCTCAGAGTGGTTTTTCTATCAGTCAGCTGCTGGTAGAGTTTCTCAGAGTACAGCCATGCTAGGCTCCTGTCTGCAAGCACAACATGGCATCAATAATAGTGTCAGGGTTTGGCATCTGCCTGTGGGATGGATCCCAATTTAGGAAAGTCATTGGATGGCTTTTTCTTTAATCTCTATTCCATTTTCTCCTGTAATTTTTTAGGGGGGGTCAGGAACAATTCTGGGTTAAAATTTTTGAAGATAGCTTGGTGATCCTATCCCTCAACTTAGGGACCTGTCTATCTACTGGAGGTGGTCTCTTCAGGTTGCATCTCCCCACTGTTGGACATTTCCTCTAAGGTCATTTGTGTTGAATCCTGGGAGCTTCTCACACTCCAGTTCTCTGAGACTTTTATACAGTATTGTTTAACATAATATTTAAATTTTAAAATATTATCATTTATAATAATGTTACTAAAATTATTTATGTACAAACCTATGGAAACATGAAAAGGATTTGTGCAAAAAAAAATGCTGATGGATGTGATGAAAATATTTCAAAACAGTGGAAGTATACCATCTTCATGGTTTAAATGTCCTCAAGAGTGATGATATCTCATTTCTCTAGCCCTGACTTAAAGTAGTATACTCAACACAATTACCACTAAATTTCTAATAGGAATTTTGCCAGTATAAAGAAAACAATTTTAACATTAAGAAAAAGGTATCATTTTGTAGAAACTGTAAAGGGGTTTACAGCAAAAGAAAAACAAATCTATGTCTATTGCTCTGCAGTCATAATGTTATTAAAATATAATCAATATGTAGTAATATTCATTCATGTAAACTGTTTTATTTAGAGATTTCTGATTTGTTCCCAAAGTTTCATAACTGTTATAAAAAATTATTGTAGAACATTTTAATACATCAGAAGAACCTCTATGCTCTTTTCAGTGAGCAATTCCTTCTTTCTTAGTCTTGAAAACTCTCTCAGAGTTTTATTGCTGTGAAGAGACACTGTAAAATTAGCAACTCTTATCAAGGAAAACATTTAATTGATGCTGGATTACTGTTCAGAGGTTCACATTCTACTCTCTGGCTCCTATAGGCTTGTGCTCATATCATAATGCAAAATGCATTTGGTCTAACTTCAGAAGTCTTCATAGTCTATCACAGTCTCAGCACTGTTTAAAAGTTTAAAGTCTTTTCAGAAACTCATAGCATTATCTTAATTATAATCCCCTGTGAAATCA
This sequence comes from Tokudaia tokunoshimensis, assembly GCA_036184795.1. Classification (NCBI taxonomy): domain Eukaryota; kingdom Metazoa; phylum Chordata; class Mammalia; order Rodentia; family Muridae; genus Tokudaia; species Tokudaia tokunoshimensis. The sequence continues at coordinate 10,495,774 of BTHU01000009.1, read as the reverse complement.
AAATGAAAAAAGCAGGTCACATACTTCCAAGACACAATGGCACAGAATATACATTACCATTCCAATAGGGAAAATAATGACAAGATACTGGACCCTGGACCAAAGCAAGATCTAAAGCCACCTAGACAAACAACATACTCTGCAACTTCATATCTGGTGTCAAAGTGATTTTCAGATCTCCAAGTCCTTTGTTGACTGCAACATACTTCTCTCTCTTGGTTGGGTCCCACTCCCTGTTAGCAGGTTCCCTCAGCAAGTATACCATGGCTTAGACATTTTCAGTATCTTGGGGTCTCCAAGGCAATGAAAGGCTTCACCCTCCCAGCTTCATACAATGGCCTTTCTGGGTTCCTGCAGTGACATGCCTGCCCTATGCCTGGCCTCAGCAGTTTTCTTCAGTTGCAAATGAAGATTCTAAACTTCTTTTCTTGAAAGCCAGAGCCACATCACTGAAGTTGCCATATTCTGCTGCTATCTGGGGTTGAAAAATGGCCCCCTTGTTCGAATATATTTTCACCAACTTTATACATGTGGTGGTTTTCTTCACTGCCTAAGATTGTCTGTTCTCTGTAGACCTGGATAGCCTTGAATTCTGATTTTTAATTTATTTTCACAAATTGGAAACTTATCCGGGTGAGGTCTTGCCCTGAGGTCACCACTCCCTTTATTCCATTTAGCTTCAAGCTTATCTTTAATCTGTTTTCTCCTTGAGCAGAGAACTTTGCTCCTTTATAATCCTTGGTGCCCCTTTCTTCTCAAACTGTACATTTTGTATTTTTCCTTGCTTAGTTTTTTCCCTTTAAATATAAATCTATATAATCATGGCCACTAATAACCAAATAATATAGTCAGTACCAGGTTTTCTGGAAATTTCTTCTGCCAAAGCTTTTAATCCATAGCTATTCAATTTAGCCTCTGGACAAGGACAGAAAGCAGGCACATTCTTTGCTAAATTAGTACAAGACTGGTCACTAGGCCACATACTAATATTATTCTCCTCTGAAACTTCTGGAGTTGGGCCCCCAGAGTTCAAATCACCATCAGCACCTTATGTTTCTTGCTCCTACTTGTATAGTCTGCTAAGGCCCACTTAAAGTGCTCAACAGTTTTTTTCTAGTCCCAAGTCCCAGAATGTTCCATATTCCTCCAAGCAAGAGGATGATAGGACCAATCACAGCAATACCACAGTCCCTCCTATTTATCTTACTTAGGGTTTTATTGATTTGAAGAAATACCATGACCATAAAAACTGTTATAAACTGTTATAAAGGCAAAGATTTTATTGTGGCTGGCTTGCAGTTTACAGGGTGAGTACTTTTTTTTTTTTTTTTTTAATGCTAGCATGCATGGTTGCAGATGAGCAGGCAGACAAGGTGCTGGAGAAAAACCTGAGAGCTCTTTGTCTGTATCCACAGACAACATGGAGAGAGAGAGAGAGAGAGAGACAGACAGACAGACAGACAGACACAGAGAGAGAGACAGAGAGAGAGAGAGAGAGACAGAGAAACAGAGAGAGACAGAGACAGAAACAGAGAGAGACAGAGACAGAGACAGAGAGTCTTGGCTTACCTAGAAATTCTGAAACTCCAAATTCTATCCCCAGTGACATACATCCTCCAGTAAGACCACACCTACCAATAAGGCCACAAGTCCTAATCCTTTCAAATAGTGCCTCTCCTCATGAGACTATGAAGCCAATTTCATTCAAACCCAATTACCATTATTCTCAGAATCAGTATCTAGATTATTCTGGTCATTCCTACAAAAGGAATCACATGTATGATTCTAGGATGATGACAGCAGGTATGTTTATAAAAGTGTGACAGAAGAGATCTCTACTGTATTTATTGTGAAAATAGTATATATGTCACAGTGTAATCACTGATATACTAATTGTAAATTCATATTGTAATTTGTGAAATGTTAGTATCATTAGGAGCAATTGTGTCAAAGGCATCTCCATGAATTATATTATAAATTTTATTTTATTTTATTTTATTTATTTTTTTGCTCTTGCTAGGACCAGGTTTAATTGACACAGGATCCATATGGATCCACATATTTCTCTGTCCTCCAGTTCTGGTATTAAGTGGTTTTAAAAGTTGACCTGAATTTCTCTTGAGCTTGCAGTTTGGGCTTGCTTTTGCTAATGAGGATTACGCTTTACCTTGTAGGACATCTCAGAGATGTAACAGCAATGCAAACATTTTCTTTCAGGCTTCATAATTATGCTCTATTTTAAAATTTTATATATTTAATTTTTATATAAAATACATATAAAAACTAAGATGTATGTGGAATTTAATGAAGTGAAATTGGTCATTGATATGCTACAATTTAAAATAATTTCATGATATATAAAAATGAAATTTAAATTCAAAAGTTCCATATCATTTCATGTATTTAAAACTGATCTGGCCTTCCAGTTGCCATCTGCACCCAGGTGCTGGGGCTGGTCCACAGTCCTCTGTGCACTAGTCCTGCCAGGGGAGAGCTGGTCTCCAGGGAGTGCTCTGACTCCCAGGCTCAGAGGTAAGATCTCCATTTTATCCCCAGCGACTGTCCAAGGCATGAACACCAGGAACACACAAGGCACAGGAACAGAGCAGCTTGGACAGTGTCCTTCTGGCCTCTATCGGCACCTCAGAGATGGGGCTGTTCCAAGCTACTATGCCCAGCAAAACTACATGATCCATTATGTTCTGCATGAGTCCTGCCAGGGCAGAGCTGGTCTCCAGGGACTGCTCTGACTCCTGGACTAGGAGGAGTGCTGACACAGGCTTACAAGCCCACAGGAGGGGCAAGCTCCAGACAGATACAGCAAAGCCAACTAGCACCTTAGATAATCAGATGGCAAAAGGCAAGTGCAAGAACCTTACCAACAGAAACCAAGGCTACATGGCATCGTCAGAACTCAGTTCTCTTACAACAGCAAGTACTGAACACATCAGAAAAGCACGATTTGGATTTAAAATCACAGCTCATGATGCTGATAGGGGACTTTAAGAAGGACATAAATAACTCCCTTAAAGAAATACAGGAGAACACAGGTAAACAGGTGGAAGCCTTTAAAGAAGAAACACACAAATCCCTTAAAGAATTACAGGAAAACACAGTCAAACAGGTGAAGGAATTGAACAAAACCATCCAGCATCTAAAAATGGAAGTAGAAACAGTAAAGAAATCACAAAGGGAAACAACTCTGGACATAGAAAATCTAGGAAAGAGATTAGGAGTCATAGATGTAAGCATCAGCAAAAGAATATAAGAGATAGAAGAGAGAATCTTAGGTGCAGAAGATACCATAGAAAATATTGACACAACAGTCAAAGAAAATGCAAAATGCAAAAAGCTCATAACACAAAATACTAAGGAAATCCAGGGCACAAAGAGAAGACCAAACCTAAGGATTATAGGTATAGAAGAGAGTAAAGATTTTCAACTTAAAGGGCCAGTAAATATCTTCAACAAAATTATAGAAGAAAACTTCCCTAACCTAAAGAAAGAGATGCCCATGAACATACAAGACGGTACAAAATTCCAAATAGATTGGACTAAAAAAGAAATTCCTCACATCACATAATAATCAGAATACCAAATGCACAAATCAAAGAATATTAAAAGCAGTAAGGGAAAAAGACCAAGTAACATATAAAGGCAGACCTATCAGAATTACAACAGATTTCTCACCAGAGACCACAAAAGCCAGAAGATCCTGGGCAGATGCCATATAAACCCTAAGAGAACACAAATGTCAGCCCAAGCTACTATGCCCAGCAAAACTACATGATCCATTATGTTCATAGCAGCCCTGTTTATAATAGCCAGAAGCTGGAAAGAACTCAGATGTCCTTCAACAGAGGAATGGATACAGAAATATGTGGTACATTTACACAAAGGAGTACTACTGAGGACTTAAAAACAATGAATTCATGAAGTTCGTATACAAATGGATGGAACTAGAAAATATCATCCTGAGGGAGGTAACTCAATCACAAAAGAACATACATGTTATGCCCTCACTGAGAAGTGGGTATTAGCCCAGAAGCTAGGAATATCCAAGATACCATTTACAGACCCTTGAAGCTCAAGAAACAAGACCAAAGTGGATACTTTGGTCCTTTGTAGAAGGAGGATCAAAATACCCTTGCAAGGAGATACAGAGACAACGTGTGTAGCAGAGACTGAAGAAAACGCCATTCGGAGACTGCCCCACCTGGGAATCCATCCCATATACAGTTACCAGACCAGGTTCCTATATTGGAAGCCAAAAGTGCTTGCTGACAGGAGCCTGATATAGCTGTCTCCTGAGAGGCTCTGCCATTGCCTGACAAATACAGAAATGGATGCTTAACAGCCATCCATTGGATTGAGCAGAGTCCCTAATGGAGGAGCTAGAGAAAAGACCCAAGTAGCTAAAGGGGTTTGAAGCCCCATAGGAGGAACAACAATACGAACCAATCAGTACTCCCAGAGCTACCAGGGACTAAACCACCAACCAAAAAGTACACATGGAGGGACCCATGGCTCCAGCTACATATGTTGCAGAGGATGGCATTGTTTAACATCAATGAGAGGAAAGGCCTTGGTCATGTGAAGGCTCGATGCCCCCAGTGGAGGGGAATGCCAGGACAGGGAATCCTGAGTTGGTAGAATAGTGTGCAGGGGGAGGGTGGATGTGATGGGGTTTTCGGAGGGGAAACGAGGAAAGGGAATAACATTTGAAATGTAAATAAAGAAAATATCTAATAAAAAAGAGAGGATGGTGGGGAAAAAATGGTTTGACTCTTTGAATTTGTATTAGAAATGAGATATTTAAATAAAGTTTTATGTAAACTTTTCTTATGTTTATGTGTGTGTGTGTGTGTGTGTGTGTGTGTGTGTGTGAGTGTACATGTGCCTGTGTATGTGTCTGTGAGTGTGTTTAGTTTGTGCATGTGTGTATTCATGTATGAGTGTATTTGTGTGTGTGTTCATGCTTTTGTGAATGATAATTTTATGAGTGAAAAAGGTTGTGGAAGTTGATATCAAGTTCTGTCTTCTTTGAGACAAGGTCCCTTGCTGGGTGCTGAGACTTATCAACCAGGAAAGGCTGGTAATAGATCCACATGGATCCACTCTACATATCCAGTTCTGCTATTACAACACAAGTCATTACCACACTCTAATTTTATATGTGTTATAGGAACTAAACTCAAGTACAATGCTTGGATAGAATTTGCCAGAATGAACTAAATCCTCAGCAACAAGTTTTATATAAACTTAATACAGCATAGTTGGGATACCGATTTCATGTAATTTTAAAAAGCAATATCTCTATTAGTCAAGCACAAATATGAAGCAAGCTTTTATTTTTCTTTATTTATTCAGTTTTTACAATGTTGTTAAATCCCATGTCTTGTACATGTGAATAAAGTGCTTCACCCTGAGCTACATCTCTAACCAACCTTCATTTTATTTCATTTGAATGGCAAATATTTCTGAGTGAAATGTTAGAGTTTTTAATTTTTTTATTTATAAAATTACAATATAATTACATAACTCCTGCTCTTCTCTTTCCTCTCTCCATCCTCCTTCATTCCATGCTTATTACACTCTCTGAAATCCATGGACTCATTTTCTCCCATCATTACTCTTTTACACATGCACACACACACACACACACACACACACACACACACACACTCACACAAACACAGAGAGAGAGAGAGAGAGAGGGAGGGAAAGGGGAAAGAGAGAAATACAATCTGTTTAGTTCATTTAGTTATACATGAATGTTTGACTTCAGTGCAAATCACTCAGTGCAAGATAAGCAAATAGGGAAGCTATTCATTAGAAATAATAATTCTTTCTGTCTCCGACAGTCATTAGTCATCTGTAGTCTTTTTGTTGGGCAGGAGGGAAGCCGTGAAATTTCCACATCAGCATGTCCATTGTTGTCATGGTTCTGTTCCTGTTCAGGCAGCCATGTTGTTGTGGTTTCAAGGGTGAAGCTTCCCTGTATTTTCTGGGAGACTAAATCTCATAATCTTCCTGGTTCTCTGGTTTACCATCTTTCTGAACCTTTCCCAATGATCTGGACATCCTATAATCAGTTCTTTGCACTGTGATCTACTGTGGTTTTCTGTAATGGTGTCTGTCTGTTATAAAGAGAAGCTTCTTTCCTGAGGGTTGAGAGCTACATTCATCTGTGAGATTAAGAGTAAGGATTTAGAATAAAATTTGGTTTTATGCTGGTATGCCAACATGGCAGTCATAAGTAATCTGTGATCTATGAACTTACAAGACCCAAGTAGTTGGCTAGGTTTCCGGTAGCAATCAGGCTTTCCCTCCTGTTTGGCTAGCTTTATGTCCAATTAGTGAGTTTTTGGTTACTACCAAAATATGAGCACCACTATTGTAGTTTTAGAAATATCTTGCTAAACTAAATATTATTGTGGCTCATAGGCATCACAGCTGGGTAGAACTATTCATTGCTTTTCCCCTTTGGAAGCTTGAATAATAACTTCTAGCATTATGAAAATAAATCATCAGTGAGGAGGTTTTTATGTCAGACTCAGTTTGAATCCTCTGAGTCCTATGTGAAAAACAGTGTTTTCAACAACAGGGTATGATCTTCAACATCTAGAAAGCAATCAATGGCCTCCAGAATAGTTATGCTTTTGTTTTTGTTATGTGTTTTTGTTTGTTTGTTTGCTTGTTTATTTTGAGTCTCTTTGACTCCCCTGACAAGTAGATCAAAAGAATGCTTTTCATGCCTAGTGCTGGGTTTTCTCTTAGATTATCTATAGGTTTTGAGGGTAGCATTGTCAACCCAAATACCATAAATTCATTCATATATAGATAGAGATAGAGATAGAGATGGGGATGGGACTATATATATGTATGTATATTTATATATATATATATTCAAATATGAAATAATATGATTTGTTAATTTTTTTGATAGTTATTTTTTATACACTGACAGTTCTCTCAAATGTGACAGCCCAAAATACTGCTAGGCATTGATCCCATATATGTAATGTGTAAAATCAACCTGGTTGAAAAATCATCACATGAAGTATTGCAATTAGGCTTTGTCTAGATGTTAATAAGGAATCTTACTATTAATTCTATTACCTAGAATTACTTTAGCTAATATTATAATTTCTCTTTATCATAATATTTTGGTGATGTAATTTCTCAAATGTAATTCCCTTGTAATACATTGTAAAAAATATATTAAAATTAGACAACAATGAGTTATAGGTATTTATGTCTCTCTCTATATATATATATAGACACACACACACACACACACATATATATATATTTCCAACCTTTTCTTAGCCCAGCCATGATAGTGCTGGAGAGTTAGCCCTGATGGTGCAGGTATGTGAGAGCTGGTCCGCTGACAACCCATGTCCAGATCCAGGGCTTTGAGCTGATGCACCCCAATGTTTACTTCATCTGTGAACTTCTGGAGTGCATGAAGGGGATGGTCCTACAGATCTCCATGACACAGCACCACAGGATACCCGAGATAACTCACAATGAAAATTCAGTGTCTTCATTTGTGTCTGTGTCTTCATTTTCATTGAATTCTAGAAAGTTTTTATTTTCTTTCTTTATTTCTTCCCTGACCAAGTTATCATTGAATAGAGAGTTGTTCAGTTTCCCTCTCTCCCTCTTTCTCTTTCTCTCTCTCTCTCTCGGTTAGGGAGCAATTAAGTCTTCTTGGTTTTCATATCCCTTTGTTCATCTCTCTATCATAATACTATTGATACTATTTCAATATTCATCCAATTTAGAGGGGGTCATGTATCTCTGGCCCATGGTTTATCAAATATGATTTGTTTGAGTGTACTCATATACTTGTGTACTTACTATCCATTGATGTTTTTCTGCTGCAGAGATAAAACTAAGGATTTAGAATGTAGAAACTCTGACCCAAAAAGGTAAAAATATTTACTCTTTGATTATTTGAAGTAAAATATTGTTAATGATGATTTTATTTTTGAAATATTCAATTTACAATGCTAGATTAGAATTCTAGGAGTAGGAAGAATCCATACCTTTAAGGAGTCTGTTCTTACTTATTTGATCTATGTTCAAAAGTGTAAGTGAAACTTGTTAAATAAAAGAAATAAGGAAAGGAGAAAGAAAAATAAATTAAAGAAACTTCTAAGAATGAAGTACACACTCTTGTAAGAAAACTCATTGACTGATCTGAGTAAGAAACAACACCTATAATGTAAATGGAAATGAGACAAATCCAAGTGGGAAGGGCTGCTGAAACACTTCAATAGTGCTCATAATGGTCCTACGATGAGTTTTAGATACCTTGCCAAGGCTCAGAAGCTTCCTTGCTGAGAGGAAGGTGACCATGACTCATAAAGAACACCATAAGGCATGTGTGCATGAGCTGAGAGCAAAGAGGGTCTATTTCCTTATCTCCACTCAACAGTCTGCTGGGAAATTAAAGTATAGCATACTTAGCACCTGAGTTCATAGCCAAACCTCTAGTTTATAGGTTAAATACAGAAAATGATCAAAAGTACAGATGGACTTACAGATCTTCTGCATCTCTAATGTGGTTTTATTGTCATTCATGTTCTTGGTCTTACTTCACCACACTCACAACTTTGCTGTGCTTATTTTGAAGTCTCATGTTACAAGTTAGCCATTTTCTTCTTCTTCTTTTTTTATTTTCAAAGTTTTTTTTATTTACATTCCAAATTATTTCTCGTTTGCCTTTTCCTCCCTCCCCGAAAGTCCCATAAGCCCCCTTCCCTCTCCCTCTTTTCCCCATTCAACCCCCTCTCTCTTCTCTGTCCTGGCATTCTCCTACATCCAGTCTTTCCAGGACCAGGGGCCTCTCCTTCCATCTTCTTGGAAATCTATTGATATGGGAATTGTGTCTAGGATATTCCAAGATTCTGGGTTAATATCCCCCTATCAGTGACTGCATACCAAGTGTGTTCTTTTGTGATTGGCTTACCTCACTAAGGATGATATTTTCAAGTTCTGACCATTTGCCTAGGAATTTCCTGAGTTCATTGTTTTTAATTGCAGAGTAGTATTCCATTGTGTAAATATACCACATCTTCTGAATCCATTCCTCCGTTGAGGGACATCTGGGTTCTTTCCAGCTTCTGGCTATTATAAATAAGACTGCTATGAACATAGTGAAGCATGTGTCCTTATTGCATGCAGGTAAAGCCTCTGGGTATATGCCCAGGAGTAGTATAGCCAGATCCTCCGGGAATATCATGCCCAGTTTTCTGAGGAACCGCCAGACTGCTTTCCAGAGTGGTTGTATCAGCTTGCAATCCACCAGCAGTGGAAGAGTGTTCCTCTTTCTCCAAATCCTCTCCAACAACTGCTGTCTCCTGTGTTTTTGATCTCAGCCATTCTGACTGGTGTGAGGTGGAATCTCAGGGTTGTTTTGATTTGCATTTCCCTAATGACTAAGAATGATGAACATCTCTTTAGGTGCTTCTCAGCCATTAGATATTTTTCAGGTGAGAACTCGTTGTTTAGCTCTGTACCCCATTTTTAATAGGGTTACTTGCCTCTCTGGAGTCTAACTTCTTGAGTTCTTTGTATATATTGGATATTAACCCTCTGTTGGGTGTAGGGTTGGTAAAGATCATTTCCCAGTTAGTTGGTTGCCACTTTGTCTTTTTGAAAGTGTCTTTTGCCTTACAGAAACTTTGTAATTTTATGAGGTCCCATTTGTCAATTCTCGATCTTAGAGCATAAGCTATTGGAGTTCTATTCAAGAAATTCTCCCCTGTGCCCATATGTTCAAGGTTCTTCCCAGGTTTCCTTTCTATTAGTGTCAGTGTGTCTGGTTTTATGTTGAGGTCCTTGATCTACTTGGAATTGAGCTTAGTGCAAGGAGACAAGAATGGGTCAATTTGCATTCTTCTGTATGTTGACCTCCAGTTGAGCCAGCACCATTTGTTGAAAAGGCTATCTTTTTTCCACTGGATGGCTTTAGCTCCTTTGTCAAAGATCAAGTGACCATAGGAGTGTGGATTCATTTCTGGGTCTTCAATTCTGTTCCATTGATCTACATGCCTGTCACTGTACCAATACCATGCAGTTTTTAACTCTATTGCTCTGTAGTACAGTTTGAGGTCCGGGATATTGATTCCCCCAGAAGTTCTTTTACTCTTGAGAATAGTTTTAGCTATCCTGGGTTTTCTGTTATTCCAGATGAATTTTTGAATTGCTCTTTCTAACTCTGTGAAGAATTGTGTTGGGATTTTGATGGGGATTGCATTGAATCTGTATATTGCTTTTGACAAGATGGTCATTTTTACTTTATTAATCCTGCCAATCCATGAGCATGGAAGATTTTTCCATCTTCTGAGGTCTTCTTCAATTTCTTTCTTCAGAGACTTGAAGTTCTTGTCATACAGAACTTTCACTTGTTTGGTTAGAGTCACACCAAGAAACTTTTTATGGTTTGTGACTGTCGTGAAGGGTATCATTTCTCTTACTTCTTTCTCAGCCTGCTTATCCTTTGAGTATAGGAAGGCTACTGACTTGCTTGAGTTGATTTTATATCCGGCCACTTTGCTGAAGTTGTTTATCAGCTGTAGGAGTTCTCTGGTGGAGTTCTTTGGGTTGCTTAAGTATACTATCTTATCGTCTACAAATAGTGATGTTTTGACTTCTTCCTTTCCAATTTCTTATCCCTTTGACCTCCTTTTGTTGTCTAATTGCTCTAGCTAGAACTTCAAGTACTATATTGAAAAGATATGGAGAGAGAGGGCAGCCTTGTCTAGTCCCTGATTTTAGTGGGATTGCTTCAACTTTCTCTCCATTTTTATTGATGTTGGCTACTGGTTTGCTATAAATTGCTTTTACTATGTTTAGATATGGGCCTCGAATTCCTGATATTTCCAAGACCTTTAACATGAAAGGATGCTGAATTTTGTCATATGCTTTCTCAGCATCTAACGAAATGATCGTGTGGTTTTTTTTCTTTGAGATTGTTTATGTAGTGGATTACATTGATGGACTTCCTTATAGTGAACCATCTCTACATCCCTGGGATGAACCTACTTGATCGTGGTGAATGATCATTTTGATGTGTTCTTGGATTCGGTTGGCAAGAATTTTATTGAGTATTTTTGCATCGATATTCATAAGAGAGATTGTCCTGAGATTCTCTTTCTTTGTCGGATCTTTGTGTGATTTTGGTATTAGCATAATTGTGGCTTCATAGAACAGTTGAGTAGTGTTCCTTCTGTTTCTATTTTGTGGAATAGTTTTCAAGTATTGGTGTTAGGTCTTCTTTGAAGTTCTGATAGAATTCTGGACTAAATCCATATGGACCTGTGCTTTTATTGGTTGGAAGACTTCCAATGACCACTTCTATTTTCTTCTCTTCATGTTTGCTAACCTGGTTCCATTCTAAGGATGTCCAGCACTATTTGGATGACTGTGTTTCCCATTATGGTGCCCAACCTGGGTCTGAATCCCATGAAAATTCTTTCTGAGTTAATGTCTTCAGCAGCTGCTGGGGACTTGTACTGAGTGCCATATATTATTGTATTCATCATGGTAGGTTAACTCCCTATCTTCTTTTCTACCATAGAATTTTAACATTTTATCAGAGACACTGATGTTTTCAATGAATGCCTTCTATAAGAAAGCACAATTTTTTGGCTTTACGGACACAGAAAACTGCAATTTTGTTCTAATACCCAGGACTTATTGACTCTAAATGCCTAAATTTATATGCATATAACCAAAAGTTTCCACCAAGTCATAAGTTTTAGAGAAAGTGTTTTGTGAAATGCAAAATTTATAAATTTCCACTTAAGTCAATGACAGTTTGAAGACTGAAAACTGAAGCTAGTGAAAAACACCAGCAAAGTTAATAAGAACACTGAGCTGATTTGAAGCAAGTGATGGAAGTGAGTCATTAATTGGGCTTCATGAGCAGTCAGGAGTCCTGCTAGATTCTAAGCAAAGGCAGAAAAGGCTACACAACTGGGGCACTATACTCATCTCAGCAGGTATTCGTATATCGGTACTGATTGCAACATCGGCTGCTTAAGCAATACAAATTAGAATGTGTATTTACAAATTAAATTAGGAAATAAGGATTGCAGGAGAAAAGTTGTAACTGTGAAATGTGATAAGTTGTGTTATCAAAAATAGTTCTCATGTGAAAAACTTCTCGAAATTTCACAACGTAAAAGTTTCATCTAAAAGAATGTGTGGCATAGAAATTATGGCGCTAATACATTATAGAGAAGCAATCTCAGGAACATTGAGAATTTTATTTAAAAAATTAACCCCATATATTATAAAGCAATAAACTGGCTGTTTTGAATAAATTCATCATAATAGTCTTTGGCTTAATAGAACCCACTTTTGACAAAGTTGAAATATTATTCATGAGCCCCAAATAGTTATAGAGTTATTATTATAGCTGAGAAACAAGTGAATAGCCTCAGTATGTCTAGATTTCACCGTTGATGCCTGGTTCCCTTTATCTTTGAATCAAAATAAACCAGCCGTAAACCCTGTTACTCAAAACCAAAGCATAAACTTACAACTTTTAAAATTAATATTTGGAGTAGATGGCATATAAATGAAGACTTAACTCAGATTTTCTGAATCTTTTTCTTCCTTCTTTTTTCCCCTGAGACATGATTTCTCTGTGTAGCCCTTGCTGTCCTTGAACTTGTTCTGTAGACCAGGCTGGCCTAGAATTTAGAGATGTGCTTGTTTCTGACTTCTCAGAACTAGAATTAAAGGCATTTACCTCCACTAACCAGCAGATTTCCTGAGTTTTATGTTGGTTATATTATAATTCTGAATCTTATGATCTTATAACATATATTAATTACTGGTTAGTAATTTTCTGCAATTTTCCCTTCAGTCACAATGTTGATTTGTAGTTTGCCTTGGTATCACTTTTGTTGCTCGTTTTGCAGACCTGTACATTTGTTTCTAGAGATTGAATGTTTGAGCGATGTTATTCATGGCATGATCTTCAATAGCACTTTCAAAGGAAGGCAGACTAGGCCCATGTGTTCAGAACACATTTGTCCTCTCCAGGCTTACATCTGAATGACAGCTCAGAGAGGAGCTGCCAGGTGATGACCACGCTGTATTCGCAACCAGCATAAAACTGCCTAAAATGGCTCTCTTCCTGCCAGGTGAGGACTTTTAGAGTGGCTGGCCCCTAATGCTTCTGGCTCCAGATAACTGCCCAAAGTGTACTCCAAGACTGAGGTTGGGTCATCCCAGAAGGAAACAATGAGCCAACGATTTTAATGCAAGTGATTTATTAAGGTGGTTCTCCCAGGAGGAAAGGATAATGGAATATAGAGTCAGAGGGAAGATGAGTCGACAAACTGGGAAATTTCAAGTGAAAAGTTAACATCAGCCAGAGTCTATGAAAAACTGTGGAAGAGAAATTCCAGTTCAGTTTGTCATGACTTGGAGCAAGGGTTCTGGCCTTTACCTCCTTACCAACCAATGTCTTCAAAAAGTCATACACACAGCATTTTGTATAGGTGAATGCTTGGGTGCTCCAATTATTCTTTTTGGCATGCACATGATTTATTTGTCTGTTGTTTGTTTCCTTAATGTGCTCCTTTGAAGCATGTTTCCTTTGGAAGCATCATGCAGGGAGCTAGGGAAGAAGAATTCATGGATTCCAAGTCAGAAAAAAGTTCTAAAAATTATTAGTTAGCATACATAATTGCAAAGGATCTTTGAGTATAACGACAAACTTGACTGACATTGCCTTCAGTAGTGAGATGATTATATTTTTATAGGAAGTCTGTACACTGTATTTTCTGGAGATGGTGTAATATAGCAGATGAAAGATATAGGCATTCAAGACGTGAAACCTAATAGAGTAGGTGACTTTTAAAATGACACCTAGGACCTATCTCCTAGTGCTACTTCATGAGAGCCAGTTTACATAAAATGTAATAATAAATAAAATTATTCATAAATTAATAAGGCATGGACAGGAAGATTTTACAGGTAAGCTAATGTGCTCAGGTAGATTACTAGAAGAATTTTTGATAAGCTTTTAATATGGCTAGCTATATATTGATTTCTGCCTGATGAGACCCTGAGCAAAAAAATCTGAGCCTAGTCCACTTGGAAGTCTAACCTATGGCTGTGTGAGTTCTTAAAAGAATGTAATTACTGTTGTTTGTGACTTGTTATGCAGCAATAGCATAGTGAACTCAGTTTATAAAATTGAAAATTCAGAAATGCTCTCACTTTGCACCATTTTTCTTAGAAAGATTACTGTAACCAGATCATCATATACTCTTGGTGGGCTCAATCAACAGGAACAAACCTGTCTGAAAACAGTATATCAATTCAAGGTATTTGCAGAACTATTCTTTCAAGCACCTAAGGAGAGAATTACTTAAATGCACAGTTTGTCCTCTCTTAGTTATCAAATTTTTGGAGAGTGGCCCATTACCCTAATCTCCCTTTGCCTTCACTGTGAAACTTTACCTTCTTCTCTTTTTCATTTTCTTCTACATCCTTTATCCTCCTCACCCCTCTTTCTTCCTTTCTTCCGCCCTCCTCTTCTGAGGCATTACCAACTTCTACACATAAAATCTTACAATTATTTGAGTGCATCTAAATAATTCAGGGTCATCTACCTATATCAGCATCATACTCATATCTGTAAAGTATATAAGGAAGTTCTTTTGAAGGGAGCAGAGATGTCTTAGTTTGTGTTTTAGTGATATGAAGAGACACTATGACCAAGGCCACTCTTATAAAGGAAAACATTTACTTGGGGCTGGCTTATAGTTTCAGAGGTTCAGTCTATTATCATCACAGCATTAAGAATGGCAGCTTCCAACCAAAAACAGTGTTAGCGGGAGCTGAAAGTTCTACATCTTGATCCAAAGGCAACCAAAAGAAGACTGAGATCAGCAGGCAGCTATGAGAAATTTCTCTTCCACACTGGGTGGAGCCTGAGTAAAGAAGACCTCCAAAGCCCATACTCCCAATGACACTCTTCCTCCAAAAGGGCTACATTGCCTAACAGTGTCACTCACTATGGGACAAGCATATTCAAACCACCACAAGAGACTTTGTGAAATGTCATTTACAAATTACATGTATTTGCTCATAGATAACATTTGGAAAACTGCCATCTACACAATGAAAAAATCAATCAAAATCAGCTTAGATTTCAGAATTCTTTTTGAAAATATGGAAATAAAATGTGCATTTCAAGGGATTATCAGAAGTATATATGATAAGAAGTAAAATCATAGAATATAATAAAGTGCCTAAAAAGAGCTGATAATGATATCAGTGAATCAAGTAATGGTACTTATTAATGTTAACAGAACAGTGAACCAATAGAACTATTGAGTTTCAAATAAAGTATTTGGACATTCAACGTGAAAATTTTAAGGATCTTCTAACCCAAAAATTTAAATTCATATTTTAACCAAGATATTCATATTCAGATAATACTTGGTAATTAAAACTGTCCATTTATTAAATGTGTCTATTTCAGAAAATTCTAAAATATCTGCTTCCTTCCTACCATGATAACGTAGTTATATTCAACTTCAATTCTGCATGTTTGCTCATTCTGCCATAGGCAATAAACTCTGTTCTTCACCCAGACATGATTATACAAGGCAGACCTAATCTGTAATTTAACCTTATAGCCCATACAAGCCAAACAAGAATTTTTATGACTTCTTGTTTCATGCATATCTGAACACAAATAGATGGAGTGTAATTGGGTGACTTTAGATTTTATAATCTCCGTATCCAAACTTAAAAATAAATATCACCAACAAATGAGAAAAAAAGATATGGAACTTAAGATAGTTAGATTCATGGTCGATGAAATGAAAATAATATTGCACCCTTAAATGTTTAGTTTGTAGATAGGTTCCATCATTTTTCCTAACACAATATCCACAGGAAAATCAACATAAGAAATATTCACAATTATTTGTGTCATTTTCTCAATCTCTATGCAAAGGCTAACTGTGCTTGTATCTTAGAACAATGTTGAATCAAGGTCCCTGGCATCCACTGAACAACTGTAACCTCCTGGGCAGTCTGCAAGTCCTTAGAAATGCTCTGGGAAAACTAAGGGTTCCTCGATAACAGGACTTCCTATGATTTGATTGTTCTCCTTTGCGTTAAGCATTTTTTCTATCATCTAACCCTAGTAAGTAAGGTGTTGGTAGTGGCCTGAGAGTCAAAGGAGCTTCCATATAACACAGCACAAGAAGGCAGTAGACTATGCATAGGCTAAAAGAAGACAGAACATTATAAAAGGTCATGGAACCAAGCATCCTCACTTGGGACTTCCTTCTTGTTAATTCTTTGGGTCTGTGGAGTATAGCATGGGTATCTTGCATTTCATAGCTAATATCCACTTATAAGCAACTACTTACCATGCACGTTATTTTAGGTATTGTTTATCTCACTAAGGATGACATTCTCAAGTTCCATCCATTTGCTTGCAAAATTCATGATATCTTTGTTTTTAATAGCTGAATAGAATTCCATTGTGTAGATGTACCATATTTTCTTTATCCATTCTTCAGTTGAGGAACATCTAGTTTTTTCCAGGTTCTGCCTATTATGAATAAAGCTGCTATGAACATAGTTGAGTAAGTGTCTCTATGGTATAGCAGAGCAATTTTTGTAAGTATACACGAGTGGTAGAGCTGGGTCTTGAGGTAAACCTATTCCCAGTTTCTGAGAAACCACCAAATTGATTTCCAAAGTGATTGTACACAGGAAGAACAACAGAGTCAACTAACATGGACCCTTGGGGTTGGGGGGTGTCTCAAAGATGGAACCACCAACCAAAGAGCATGCACTGGCTAGGTTCCCCACACATATGCAGCAATTGTGCAGCTCAGTTTTCATGTGAGTCTCAAACAACTGAAGTAGGAACTGTTTCTAAAGCTATTGCCTGTTTGTGGAATATGTTCTTCTAAGTGAGCTCCTTTTCTAGCCTCAGTGGGAGAGGATGCTTCTAGCCCTGCGGAGACTTGATGTGCCAAGGTGGATGGATATCCAGGGGTTCTCCACCCTCTTGGGGGAGAGGGTAATGAAAGATAAGGGAGGAACTGTGGGAGGAAGAAATAAGAGGGAGCAGTAATAATGACGTAAAATTTGTAAATTTTTTTTACAAAGGAAATAAAGTCACAGAAATATCTCCAAGGAATCTCCTTTCTCTCTCCTCTTTTTTACATTTTTTCTTTCTTTCTTTCTGTTTTTATTTTTTTAGTTCTGCAATAGGAAGTTCTGCAATGTTAAATAATTATTTCTCTTAGCATTATTACAACATCAACACATTTTCAGCAAGTTCCAACATAAGATTATATCTCTCATCATTATGTTCCACAGACATATTTATGAGGACTGATAAAAATACAGTAAAATTAAAATAAATACAGATTACTTGCTATTATGATAAAGTTTTCCATTTATTTTGGAGACCAACTGTCAACAAAAGCAATTGGCAAAATAATGTGTAAGGGGAATACATTGGATTTTAATATTGAACTCTGACTCATTGTGACATAGTTACCAAAGAACGATGTAGTAGATACAGTACCAAACATTGTATTTGAATGTGGATACCACAATCAGTTCTCAAGTAATAGAGAAATTAATTACTAACTTTGACATCATCAAAATAAAACCTCTATTTTCCCCAATTTTTTCAATGAAATAAGACTAGAAACAATGTCTCATTACCTACCCCTTCATCATAGACAAAAATTCAAGGTCCTAGACGCTAGTGTCTAATATCTAGTAGCTAGAGGATCATTTAAAATGGTGCACACCTGTGATCCTAACACATGAGGGGGTGGAGAAAGGAGCATCAGGAACTTAAAATCATTCCTCTTAGTGAAGCAAAGCCTAGCCTGGTCTATGTGAAACCATCGCAAGAAAGGAAGAAAAGAGAAGAAAAAAGATTTGACAGAAGTATAAATTTGATAGTCTTTAAAATATCTGTGTTTCTCTTATTTTTAATGAGGACTAACTCATACATATATTTACAGTTTAATGATGACTACGGAAAGACTTGTTCTCAATTATGCAGAGCAGTTGTGCAGGCAGAGCTCTGCTTTCTCCTCTCCTCGGACCTAGCTCTAAATGAACAGATACCATTTAAGGGCAGACTAGAATGAATGGCTAGAGATATCAAAATTTGTTTCATGAAACATTTTTCCCTGTAAACTGTGTGTTTTCCCTTTGATAGAAAGGTAAAAACATTTTGAAATTCATTCATTTTGTATTTCATTTATTTGAACAAAGGGAGCAATTTAATGTCACAGTTAAACACTGTATTTTGTCAGTCAATATCATATAAAACTCATTCTACTTTAAATAAACTTTAAGCAAACTATAATTTTGCCACCCACCCAAAGTGGGAAATAATACAACTGTTCATATCATATCATATATCCAGAAGATGAGAAACTCATAGACACAGCAAAAAGCTAAATTTTATTTCTATATGAGAGAGCCCATGAAGCTCCACGGCAGGTACCTAACAGAGACCAATTTCCAAGGCTTTCATAATGGATGAAAACTTCCCCATACATCTCAGAAAGACAAAACAAAACAAGAACAAAACCAAAAACATGATCACTTGCACTATGATATGAGAATAAAGTTTGAGTCTTTGCAAATTCACCTATGAAATGTGTTTTAATTGAAAACAGCACTAGATTCATGCCCACCTCCCTGTGCTTTCCTGTCAAATGGCTGACAGATACATTGTCATGGATAGGTGGCACGTTCCTTCTTTCCATCTTCTCTGAAACAACGGTGCTCAAAAACGTGTTCAGTGTTCATGAAATTTCCCATGGACTTCAGAAAGATAAAGCAGACATCCTACCTACAACTTCAGATTTGAGTACTGGCTGTAGGTGACATGATGAGATTTCAATTTTGACAGAATCCAGCATTTGATGCTTATGGTATTTAGAAAAGAAGATGTAGAACAACAGGCTGGTGTTGCCTCTGCACAGTAGGTACAGCAGTTCTGTCAATAGGACTACTTACTAAGTTCCTGCAGCCTTACATGCTACAGCTTGTCTGCTTGTATGCTCACCATCTATATTGATTTGCTTAGCTATGCAAGAGTAGTTGAGCCTCGTTTTGTTTATAAACTCTTTTTTTTTGTATACACAGTGGTTGTTGAGTGTTCAATTAGAGCTGAATTTTTAAAAGGTTGAGATCCAATTATATTTGATATCAATATAAGTCAATCGAGTTTCCTATACTGCAAAGAGCAGCCTGAAGGTACATGCTGAATGGCTGGTTAAGCCTCTATGATAATCCATGCCTGAATCAATAAATAGTATTACATTTCAGTTTGACTGGGTTCATGTTCTGTCTGGAATTGAGGCACTAGGATCAGCTTGTTGACAGAGGGTGTGTGTTATTTTGTAAACCTGTGCATAGAAGACCAGTGAAGAACACTTGAAATGCAAAAATGATAAACAACATGCTTAGGAATATTTATTTCAATCTGAAGATTATTTTTAGGGGCATTGGGGAAAAGCAGCTACTGCTTGGCATTAGGTGTTCATATTACCTTCTATGGAGTACAAAGAGTAATTTTTAAAATATATAATGTCATGATTACAAAGCACTCCAAAAAATGGTTAGACTTCAGTGAAAGATAACCAGAAAAACCAGTTCTTAAGAGGGTGGCTGATTGGCTGTTTAGCTAAAGATAAATGTTTCCTCTTCCAAATTTTTTGAAAAAAAGTAGACTAATAGCTAGAAGTGTAGTGATTTGCACATTATCCAAGCCATTGAGTTATTCCTGCCTGTCCTCATTCTGGTTCTTGATTTGCAGGCCAGCTCTGTTCTGCAGCTGGAGCAAATTACATCAGAAGTGCTGATGTGACCACAAGTTGACAAAAGGACATGATTTCTAGTAGCAAAAAAGCAACTAGATTTTATGAAATTGTATCTAATAATGTTGTTTAACTCATGGATCCTGCATCTGATGCCTGCTTTTTATCCAGTCCTTTCAGCAGCCCTTTGTTAACAGTCACTCAGAAGAGGAAATAAAATGTAGCCATTGAAATAAAAATTGCTCTACTCTTTTTAATAGCTCAGCTGCAGGCTCTATTGTTTTATTTAATGGATTGTATAACTGAAGTCTCCTCCTGATGATTCCCATTTGGCTTCTGAGTCCCCAATCTCTGTCAGAATCTTGAGGGTTCCAGAAGGTGTCTGGCATGTTGCTTGTTTGGAATACAAGTGGATAGTAAAAGCAATAATAATTTTTAAAATGCAATTCTTATTGCGGACTTCATAGTAATATGTGCAAGAAGTTGAACTTTCTCATAACGAATCAAAAAGAAAAGCACAATTAGTCTCCAGCTTCAACAATTCTTGTTCAGGATAAGGCAGAAGTTTCACTGGGTTAAACATGAAAAGTATACTAGGCTCATACATACAATAAAGGACAGAGGGTGAAGGGAGAGCACAGAAGGACTAAAAAAGCAAACAAAACAAATAAAACAATTATGTTTGTTGTTTGTCAGAAGCAATGTCTTCTATTTGTTCTGGAGAACATGGAATGACTTTTCTTCTAACTGACTGTCCTTGGCAGATATGGACAAAGTACCTATGAATCATTACAGTGTGGCTTACTGTCATTCTACACAGAGATACATGGATACTGTATTATTAGTTATTTAATGTTTATTTGTTTTTTAATGCAGTTAAGATGTGTTGAAATTATAGGTTATAAATTATATTTAGATTCTACTTTTCTATGATGAATTACATCAATGTGCATTCAGATGATGAAAGTTATAAAAAATGGCCATTCTACAAAGAAAATATGGAAAAATATACCTAGAGAAAAGATCAACTCCTTTTCTACAGTGATTAATATTTTAAATATAAGTGAACTGCAGAGGATTTACCTGACTCAAACTGTTAGACTCTCTTGCTCTTGACAGAGCCCACAAAAAGTTTTGTGGTCCTTCCTTCCTTCCTTCTTTCCTTCCTTCCTTCCTTCCTTCCTTCCTTCCTTCCTTCCTTCCTTCCTTCCTTCTTTCTTTCTTTCTTTCTTTCTTTCTTTCTTTCTTCCTTTCTTTCTTTCTTTCTCTCTTTCTTTGTAGCATCTTGATATGTTCCATCAAACATGTTCATCATTTTAGGAAGAGGAGGAGAAATCTATGTTAAATGGTGAATTACTAAAAAAAAAACCTTTCAGCCAAGAAAGATTCACAATGCATAAAGCAGTTGAAAACAGTTCTACAGATTAACCTGCTAAGGATGTAATTGAGATACATGCAATTATTAACCTTGGAACAGTCTGGGAATCTGTTAATGAATCAAATCAATACCCTCTCCACTGATCCATAATAATTTGAGTGAAATGAAAAATTTAGCAGTTACTGTATGTGAGGTTATCATGGGCTGCAATTAGCTAGCCTCCAGGAGATTATGTTACCTAGTTACCAGAAGGTGAGTATAATTTCTGTAGATCTTCTAGAGAAATTGTCATGAAGACAGATGCCAGACGTAAAAACAGGTCAGGAAGAGATATTTGGCGTGGTTCAAACCTGGGTCTTCTCTCATGCTAGGTATATTTCTTCTGCCACTTCAGATAGTTTAAATAGTTACATTCATTTGAAAAGACTTTATAATTGAAAATTTTGAATTAGAAACATGATTATCCTTTTTGAAAATACCCTATTTCACAGCTAGGTACCACATGAGATAACAAAGAGTCACAACATAAAAGCTTCTTGACAGAGGCAGAATTCTTGCACATGGAAATAATTTATGCTTATACAGTCCACTCATTCTAATTCCAACATGGCCAATCTTAGAAACGAAATTATAGACACAAAAATGATAGTGAATGAATGATTTCCTTAGTTCCCCACATTTTGTACACTCCCATTTGCACATAGCACATACGAAATAATGTTGTGGGAGGAAAATGATCCTATAGCTCATTGGTGTTTCATATATTGCTTTCATATAAATTTTAGTTGGAAGAATCAATCTAGTATGTGAAGTTACATAGAAAACCTCAATTTAGGAATGGAAAAGAAAAAAAGAAAAAATGCCATTCCCTGGTGATTCAGTAAATAAAACTGAGATGAAAATTTTTAAAAAAAATGCATGTAAAATATATGCGTACGGAAATGTTAAGAGCCTTATTTTATAATGCCAAGGAGGGCACAAGATAAAAACTGTTGTCATTTGTTTCCAGGGAAAGCAGTCGGTGAGACCAGGCACAGTAGGATAGTTAGTTAGCTACCACATGTAAAGCTGAGAGCAGATGGTTCCGTTGATATAGAGCACAGGAATGTGCGTGTTTATGCGGGTGCGTTTCTGTGCGTGTGCGTGTGGAAACCAGCAAGGAGTTTGACACTGATGTACTCCATCAAGTCCAGTTATAAAGAACAAGGAGCTAGAACAACATTCTGTGCATCTGGCAGCCTAACTAGCTCTGTCAATCTGTGGATACTGCTGACATTGTACTATAAGCTTCGATTCCATCTGTGTTGTTTATTTTGAGCTGGATTTACTGCACACTATGTGAATTGATGATGGCTAGAAGGTCCAAAAGATTCTGAGTCTGTTTAAAGTTCCAAGGTGTCAAATTACACAGGATTGTGTCATGAACATTATGAAAGGGTAAGTGGAGAGGCAAACTGATTTCAGTGTTTGTTAGACGTCCAAGAAAAAAATCTGCAAATATAGATAAAAAGGTTTATGAAAACATCTAAAGACTACATATGAACTCCTGCAATCAAATGTTTCCCTTTCAAGTTGTATTGTGTCATTTTAAAAATTCAAAATATGTACAAACAAATAGACAAGTCAAATCAGTTCTCCCCTTCGAGGTTGTGACATGCATATTACTCAAAACTTCCTGATCAGTACCCTATCAGATTGACACAGTAAAGGAATGGACTTGATGGCTAAGGATATGTCTGCTGTAATTCCACATGATGGAACTGCAGAAGAAATTCATTTCTATACATTTGCTATTAAATATGTTTTTCATGTCTTCATTGGTTCATTTATTTCTGTATAATAGGATATTTATCAATCTGCTGTAGTGTTTATGAAATAGAAATTTCAACGCTAATCACGAAGCAATTAAGAATTTAATCTCTAATGAAACACATTTTTTGAGAAATATCATTTAATCTAGATATCTGCATCAAAGTTTTTGTATATTTTACTTTCTAAAACTATATTCAGCTAAAGAGTACATATGGGTAATACCAGCAAGGCTTTAGTAGTAGGAGACATGTATAAGTAGGAGGTATTAGATCTGCACCTGCATGTATACCTGATGCCAGCTAATTCAAATTATCCCTCCTTTAAGCTTATGTGGTAAGTATGCTAGATTAGAATTTTCCTATGCCACACATGATACAAAGTATACTGTATGAAGTTTAACATGTAGTCATTGAAGAAAAATTATTTTACATTCATACTTTCAATTCATACTTTTCAGCATATTTACTTCATGCATGTTTATGGTTCATTGTGTCCCTAAGCACATATATGTAATTATATATGACTCTGTGCTTCTTTGAAAATAGACTAGTTGGAATCAGTGAGTCTCTCTGTGTCAAAATTAAAGATACATCACACAATTACAGCACATGATGTCAACTTACTCTTCTATATGTGTGAAAATTAATACACATGATATACAGCATATGCACACATAAAGAAGAATAATATAATCATGTTTTTATTTATCTGAGATGTAAAAAGCAAGCAACTTCTATGGAATCAGGTAAAATATTCTTATAGAAATTTCAATGTTAGTATATAAGTATATAGTAAAAATCAAATAAGAACAGATCAACACAATGGAGACCAAAATTAACTTGTAAAATAAATCTGCTATAGTTTTCTATCTGCTAGACATTGTACTGGCAATTCCTCTCCATTAGATTTATCATCATTTTTCTCAATACTCCAAGACATGATGTTATTCTTCCTGAAGTTAGACTGGAAAATATTGGACATCTTTTGTCCAGGCAATATAGCTACCAAGCAACTAAAGAAGACATTACTTCTCTCTATAAATATATTGAACATCTGCTCTATACAGGACATGGTGCTTGGCACTGGTATAAATTAAATGAGAAGCTTGTCTCAAGAATTGTCCCTGACTGTTAGGAATTTAAAAAATAAAAAGAACATAATGTAGTAAGTACTGAAATTGACTCTTGAATACAGAATGGTGAAAATGCAAGGCCCTACTCAGCAGCAAACTCTAATGGGAGTAGACAGAGAAGGACCAAGTGACCCGTTTCCAGACACACACAGGCAGGAAAAATGTGTGCAGACACAAGCCACAGAAGCTATGCACAATGGGTTGTTTTGTTGCTTTTGATATAGGGTCATAATGTTCTGCTCATTCTTTCCTCAAACTTGCAACCCTCTTGTTTGGGTCTCTTGAGTGCTTGGGCTACCAGATTGTCCCATTACATCAAGATTTGAGACACATCTCTTTCAGCATGTGGGTAGCTCATGTGGGAAAGTGAAGGAAACACATTTATCACGTTTGATTCATGATTAGAAGTAAGCCTGATAGCCCGAGGTTATGAGAAAATAATTGAAGGTATACCACCCTCAATTTTTTCAGTTGATTTGCATAATTGAAATAAATTTTGCAAATGTAAATAAAAGAAAAGCTCAACATACTGTATGAGCTTTGCCTTGACAAAATATTGAAAATGAAAAAGAATATATTAAGGTAAAATTTATTTAGCTGATGATTTCAGAGGTCTCAGTTCATATTTTTTGGCTACATCAATTCTGGGACCAGTTGATAGAAAGAAAACATGGTGATAGAACCAAAAGAAAGAGGCTGCTTCTCTTCCTGCCTATAGGTAGCAGGGGGAGTGGCCTGAGAACTTTCAATAGCAAGCCTCACTCATGTGCTTTCCCTACCTAGACTCCACCTACCTAGACTTTCCCTACCCACTACCTTTCCCTACCTAGACTCCACATTTGAACATTTTCATTATTTTCTAAAATAGTGGAGCCAGTTGTACCCAAGGGTTCCCTGAGCGCTGGGAGGGAAGTTTCTTTTTTATGTTTTGTATTGTTTTATTATTTATTTATTTACTTATTACTCCAGATTTTATTCCCCTCCCGGTCCACCCTCCGACTTCCACATCCCATACCTCCTCCCCGACCCCACCCCATCTTCATGAGGATGTCCCTACCCCCCACCACCACCTCACCAGACCTCTAAACTCCATAGAGTCTCCAGTCTGTTGAGGATTAGGGGCATCTTCTCTGATTAAACCTAGACCGGCCATCCTCTGCTGTATATGTGCTGGAGGCCTCATATCAGTTGGTGTATTCTGCCTGGTTGGTGTTACAGTATCTGAAAGATCTCCAGAGTCTAGGTTAATTAAGATTGCTGGTCCTCCTACAGGGTCACCCTCCTCCTCTGCTCTTCCATTTTCCCCTAGTTCAACCACAGGGGTCAGCAGCTTCTGTCCATTGGTTGGATGCAAATATCTGTATCTAACTCTTTCAGCTGCTTGTTGGGTCTTTCGGAGGGCAGTCATGATAGGCTCCTTTTTGTGAGTGCTCCATAGCTCCAGTAATAGTGTTAAGTCTTGGGAAGAAAGTTTTAAACTCCAACTTTAACAGTCGATAAATGGAAACAAAAAATACTTGAAAACAGAGATATACAGTCATACAGAAAGTGGAAAGATTTTCAGATTTTCATTATTGCAACCAAACAGTCAAACTTGAAGCTTTTCCAATTTATTTGTGCTAAATGTTTCATTCAGTCATCTACATTGTCCAAATGAATTAACATCATCAATCTTTTTGTTCTTTGTTCTATCTCTATCACCCTCAATTAGTTTATTTTCAAACTCAGACTCTCTAGTCTGCTACTTCTGCTATTGTTCTTGCCTCTTCTATGTCTCTTGTATATTTTTTCTTTCATATCATATCTTCTTCGAGAAATCTCCAAGACTGGAGAGATTGCTCAGTGGTTACTGGCTTGTACTGCTCTTGAAAAGGACCTAAGTTCAGTTCTCAGAATTCATGTTGGGTGGCTCACAGTTGCTAGTAACACCAATGCCTCAGATCTTATCTTGTCCCAATGGGTGTCTGTACTTGCAAGCATATTTCCACACAGACATACAAATATTAACAAATTAAAAAACAAAAAACAAACTGCATATAAAATAATAAGGTAGATCTCTTAAAATAAAAAATTACCCATATTGAGTCAATTTATTTTTATTTCTGTCTCTCTCTTGTTTTTGTATTGCAGAGCATGGCTTTACTTTTACTCTTCTGAAAAAGTAACTTTTATTCACCTGGTGTAATTGTCATCTAAGAGACTTACTGCTGAATAAGCTCATCCTTCCTGGGTTCTAATACAAAGTTAATTCCTAACTTTTTCATTTTATTACTGAGAAAAAATTTATTATGACTTTTGTCTATACAAATTAGGAATCATGACATTTGGTAAATGTATCCTAGTATTATTAATAAAAATATAATCTCATAAAAATGGAGACATGTGTCCATAATCCTCATTTATATTCTTAAGGTACATGTTGAGGTCCAAAGCAGTAATATAATGAGTAGATAATTCATTTTATGAAATTCACATTTCTCTTACCTCAAACAATGGAAATCTTGCACAACATGCAATTCAACAAACACTGCTTATTTTTAAAATTGGTTTACTTAAGAAAAAAAAGCTCTTAAAATATAACTTCCACTTTTCCTTCTTTCTAAAAGTTGAGCATGGGAAACTTGGCACTAAAAACAGTAAATCAAATCAACTTTCTGACCTGGGAACTAGTGACTGGTTTTCCTGAAATGGAAAAATAAGTCCTCATGCTTTGATTTACCATGAAACAAAATCTCTTTCCCTAAATTACATAAAAAAATTTGGAACCAGTGCATGAGAAATTTTTTTAAGTTCACTCTGAGTATGTAAGTATGAGATGTTCTCAAATAGGGGCTTGCCTCTGAATGAAAGATGAACAAGGCCAATAGAGAAATTTATTTTGGAAGCAGTTCAAGGCATTGGAGTTTAGAAAGTTTATATCATGATATAAAAGAATACACTTTTTAAAGTTAATGTAATATAGGATTAAAATATGGTTTTTAAATTAGTAGCTGGGTGGCTTTGGTTAAAGTCACTTACCCTAAAATGTTTCCCTTGTAAATTGGAAATAAGTAATACTTAACAAGTACTTTTTGCAAGAATAAGCTAAAATAATGTTTATAGAGCATAAATATTGTTTTTCAATGTAGGTTGTAAATCTTGTAATTGAATTAAGCATTTAGAAATGTAAAAGTTACAAAGAGAATATTAAGATATTATTTAAATCATCAAGAATTCACCTCCATCACCCCATAATTCCTGAAGCTGTGGTTATTCTCTGAGACAGGATGATACAGAAAAAAAAATGCAATATATGTCTTCCTTGAGAAATCTCCAAGACTGGAGAGATTGCTCAGTGGTTACTGGCTTGTACTGCTCTTGAAAAGGACCTAAGTTCAGTTCCCAGAATTCATGTTGGGTGGCTCACAGTTGCTAGTAACACCAATATTACATATTAATATCAGGGAAAGTAATTTTAAGGTAAGAAAGTTATTGCTAGAAATGTAAAAGGTAACAATATGGTGCTTCAATTCATCATAAAGATGAAGTAATTATAAATTTACAAACTCAATATGATAAAGCTTCAAAATATACAAAGTAGAAATTTGCAATTAAATAAAACATTTTAAGGTGGATTGTTTAAAAATTTTTACATGAAAATAAAATAATAGGTTTGAGAGAACAAAAGAATGGCATCAAGATATCAAACTAGTGCCACTATCTGATTCAATTTAAGGTCCCCTCCACAAGATAGAACTCACTCATAACATAGCTCAGGTACCTGAGAACTTAAGAGTAAATAGGTCATGAGCCTAGCAGAAAACCAAATTGTTCTGTTAGAGGAATATAGTAATAAAATTATTCCTAATGACATTCTGCTGTATCCATTACTCTCTCTCTCTCTCTCTCTCTCTCTCTCTCTCTCTCTCTCTCTCTCACACACACACACACACACACACACACACACACACACACACAACATCATCATCATCATCATCACCATTATCATCACCATCACAAAAGCTTTCTCTTGCAGGAACTATTATAGAGATCCACAAACTGAAAATGTGCAAAGAATGATAGACTTTGGAACACTCAGTTCTAAATGGGATATCTTCATGAAACCTCTCTCTTCAGGGCTTAGGGAATTCAGTTCTAAATGGGATATCTTCATGAAACCTCTCTCTTCAGGGCTTAGGGAACTCAGTTCTAAATGGGATATCTTCATGAAACCTCTCTCTTCAGGGCTTAGGGAATAGGAAGAAGAGGAGGTGGAAGGATTCTAAAACTTGGGGGGTGGTGGTCATGGATGACTCCAAGGAAGCTGTGTGTTCCAGACAAAACTAGAATATAAAGTCAAAGAGACTGGGATGCCATGCACAGAGCCAACAAAGGTCAAGGGTAGATGATGTCCCAAAATTAGGAGAGGTAAGAGGATCATGATCTCCCATTGACACAACAAATAAACTATCTCTAGTTGACAAACACTCCAAAAAAAAAAAAAGTAAAGACAAGAAAATGTTTTTTGTTTTGTTTTGTTTTGTTTTTTGTTTTGTTCAAAGGAATCTCACCCAATATTCAATTCACACTTAAGTGTAGGCCCCATACCTGGTAGTAGATGGCCTACATACATGCACTAAATGGCATTTCTATAGGTTTTTATTTATTTCCTTTCTGGAGTTTTGATTGCATCTTGGGTTCTGGTTTCTGTGCTTTGATGGGTTTTGTATGTATGTATGTAGCTAGTAATTTTTTGTTGTTTTTTATATTTATTTTTATTTGTTTTCTAAAGAAAGAAGGCAGGGAGTTGGTTGGGTTGGAATATGGAGAGGATGCATATATCAACACACAAACACATTTTAAAGATATATGTGTTCGTGCTTGTGTATGTGTGTGTGTGTGCTGGGTTGTTAATTTAGATGAGCAAGAGAATAAAATAATGCACTCACAGAATTCCTCAAGCACAGCCCATTTCAGAAGATTTGTACTTCTGAGTGTCAAAATGTCTAATAAAGCTATAGTACATATTAGTATTAGTATATGGCACTGGATACAATTAACTAGTACAAAACTTGTGTTTATACCAAGAAATTAAAATCTTTTTACTTCTCCTCCTTTAAGACATTATGCAAGTGTACTAATGAGGCTGTCTTCCCTATGCAGTATAGGAATTTGATGACCTCTAGAAGCAAATCTTTTCCCTCTGAGCAGTGACTCCTTTTGCTTTCCTCCTTCATGTCCATTCCTCATCCTCTTGATCAAGCATAAATGCTGTCTTATCCAGACACATAAGTAAATAAATAAATAAATAAATAAAAGTGTCCTAATAAAACACATCCCTATATCGAATCATGGCATTACATGGGGATACTGGCATTTTGAGGAAGAGTATAAGCAAATGTTTCCAAATATTAAAAAGAAGAGAAGATCATGTTCCTAACATCATAGAATACAGAAAAATCAATGCCAGATGGGTCAAAATTCTTAAAGGCTGATCATTTTAAACAAAATGTTTACAAGAAATTATGATATATTTGGTATGTTTATGAGTTCTGAGAAGTGAACGGATTCCTTAAATTAAACAAATACAGTTAAAATACCATTTACTTGATTTACATTCAATTTATAAGTTCTGTTTATCAAGAAAAAATGTGGTTTATATTTGTGTGATTATAAGAAAATTCACAAAAAACATTAAGAGTGTAAAACATATACAAATGTAAATGGAGAATGATGTAAGAGCACATATATAAAAAAGATTTCTTAAAATCACTGAGATACGGGAAACAGCATACCAGCACAAGAGACAAAAATATAAATATACGTTGCATAGAAAAGAAGTACCCAACAGTGAATCAAATATCTCTATCTAAATTAAGAAAAATTAAAATTAAAAATAGAAACTTCCATTTTACTAACTATAATAAAAGCTATTATTTTAAAAATCAAATCTTACTAGGCTTTGGAGAAATGTTTAATAATTTAAGTCTTTGTGCAAGTATAAAATTGAGTTACATATAGTAAAATTAAAAGCATAAATTTTATAATTTCAGAAGTTAAGCAGTGTCTTTCATAAAAATACTAATCCAATGGATCAGGGATGTACAATTGTTTCATAGAAGCATTATAATTACAAAAGGAAAATTAATGAAACACCTAATCATTACTGGGGGAATCTCAATACAGTTTTTTATGTTAAAATATTTCAGTATACAAAAATCTAGTTCATTCTTTTTTATACATAACAATATAGACAAATATTTAGTTGGGTATAATACTGAAAAAAGCAAGAAGCTGAATACAGTTTTATAGGCTTCTAATTCAGGCAAAGTTAGACATATTAGTTTAGTAGAAAGGACACACAAAGCAAGACAAGGATTAACACAGGGTTGAAAGCAGTTACCAACTAGAAAAGAAGTAACTACTGGGTTGCTACATAGATATGAATTAAAATTAGCCAAAAGAAAGTGACTTCGACCTTTACTGTTTTGTTGTGCCATAGTAAATGTACTCACCAGGATATATGTGGGTAGATGGAGAAAATACGGGAAGTATGTGTATATTACATTATATACAAATATACTTGTCAAATTTCACACATGTACACACGCAGACACACACACACACACACACACACACACACACATATCCAAGAAAATGTCTGATTTTAGAAGCCATCAGCCAGATGGTTTTAATAAGTTGAAACATCAGTTTCTGGGTGGGCAAAAATAAAATGTTTGAGCATTTTTGTAGATTTACTACTTGGAGTTTTCCATTCGATCAGTTCAAGTTTCAATCTCTAATGTATGTCATTTTGTTAATCAAAAGAGTCACAGTTTAGAAATGGCAGTAGTACTTCTCTTGTTGGAGTCTAACTAGTCTCCCTAATTGAAAATCAATGAAGTCCAAATGTAGCCAGACAAGGCAAATTTATGTATGTATATATATACATACATAAATTTTCTCTACATATGGTATTGTTGATAGGCTACTTTTACATTGTTAATAGGCTTGTTTCAGTTTTGAAAACCAAATTATAAAACTGAGGCAGGCTTGGGTAAATGCATAGTAAATACTTTTTCTAGTATACTGTTTAATTACATATTAAATTTTAATGAACAAACATGATAAACTTAATATTAGATATAAAGATATAATTACAAAATATAAACCTCAGCTCACCAACTCTTCATAGGAAAAAGTTGTCTAAAGGAAATATTGTACCTCTTCAGTCGCTTTTAACATGTGTCATTCATTGGTAATACAAAGACCACAAGAAAGGTCAGTTACTCTGAAGTCACTCATGTGTCTGTGATCATAAATACTTCCTTGATTTATGACACCATGTGCCGTAATTGATATTAAACTCATGGCAGTCAGATGGAGGCACTGGTTCCATGCTTGATATCTCATCAAAGGTAGTTATTTGTTCTTCATATGCCCTTATTCTTCTTGCCTCTCGTTGTCTATTTAACCCTTTCACTCACAAAGATCAAACTTAGAAATCTTCATATATTGACAGTAATATATCTATAGACTAAAATATATTAGATGCAATAGGGAGTCTCCTTTCGGTCAATGAGCTTTACAGGCAGGAACAAGTCATTGGACCATTAAATAAGAATTTCAAAAATAAAGCATTTTAGAATACTAAATACAAAGCTTAATGATTGAGTGAAATAGAAATATCAGGAAAATATTCATTTTAAAAAGAGGAAAGAAAATATCAGAAAAATAAACGTGAAAATAGTTCTACAAAATGAGGTTGGGAGTTGTGCTAAAGTGTACAGCAGGTGAAATGTCAGATCTTGATCTTGAAGGAGCAGAATTCCTTTGAACTATTTAGAATTAGTGACCTCATAGGCTAAGAGATAGCCTCAGCTTTAGCACAGCTGCTCTCCAGAATTATAAAAGGCATAAGAATAAATGCAAATTGATAAAATAGTTACAGCTAAACCAACTGTTAAGAAATAGAAGTCTCTATGTCATTAATTCTACCAGTTCGTTATACAAAGAGATAAGTCTGCCTGTAAGTAAGGGGAGGTCAAGAATGTTAAGCCATATCAAAATCAACAAATGTGTGCTTAACTCTAGTTCAGTGATTAAATTTTTAAAATATATATTCAGTTTCATGGGATAAATCTGATACATAAAATTGTATGTAATTATGGTATATGACATGCTGATTTTATAGACATTGAAGAATGATTTTTCAGTTAGGTTAGTAATATCTCTATCACATAATTTTCCACTTTTGTGTTCTTTTATTCCTACCTGTTTTAGAAAATTTAATCTATGCAATACAGTATCATTAACTATATTTATCATAGTGGACATTAGATCCTCAGGACATGGGACTAAATCCTAGGGTAGTCTATAGGTGTTATCTATGATGGAAGTCAATGTAGTTTTTGTCATAGTTAGCTGCACCTGTCAACATGATACAAACCAGATTCATCTCAGAAGAGGCAACGCCAGTTCAAGAAATACCTTGATCAAATTGGCCTGTGGTCAATTCTATGTGGCATTTTCTTACTTGCTAATTGATATAGAAAGACCCAATCTACTGTGCAGTGCCATCTCTAGGAATGCAGACCTGGTCTATGTAAGAAAGGAAGATGAACATGAGCCTGGAGCCAGACAGGCAGCAACATTGTGATCTCTGCTGGGGTTCCTGACTTCAGCTTTAGCCTGAATGTGGGTCCTGAATTCTCTTAGTGGTAGACTGTGATGTAGGACTTGTAAGCTAAAGGAACCAAGCCTT
Source organism: Tokudaia tokunoshimensis (assembly GCA_036184795.1). NCBI lineage: Eukaryota > Metazoa > Chordata > Mammalia > Rodentia > Muridae > Tokudaia > Tokudaia tokunoshimensis. The sequence goes on along the minus strand of BTHU01000009.1, from coordinate 10,462,844 downwards.
TCCTTCCAAAGTGGCTTGTGACCAGTGTCATATCACAACAACAAACAATCTAAGAGAGTGTTCCTTAACTATGCCTTGCTCCTAGCTATATATATATATTCAGTGGAAGGATAATATTCACTAAGGAGCGTAATCCAATAGGTTTTTTTTTTTTGGTAAGGGAATTAATATTTTTATTTCTATATTTTTTGTTTTCTTTTTCTTTTTAATTGAATATTTTATTTATTTTCATTTCAAATGTTATCCACTTTCCAGGTTTCCCATTCTGCAAACCACCCATCCCATCCTCATTTACCCTGCTTCTATGAGGTGCTCCCCCAACAACTTACCCACTCCCATCTCACAGCCCTAGCTTACCTTTACACTGGGACATCAAGTCTTTACAGGACCAAGGGCCTCCCCTCCCACTGATGGCATATAAGCCACTTCAGCTCCTTCAGTCTTTCCCCTAACTGGTTCATTAGGTTCCTTGTGCTCAATCCGATGGTTGGCTCAGGATTTGGCAGAGCTCTCAGGAGACAGTTGTATCAGGCTCTGTCAGCTAGCCATGCTTGTCATCAGCGAGAGTGTCTAGGTTTGGTGTCTGCATGTGGGATGGATCCCCAGGTGGGGCAGTCTATGAATGGCCTTTCCTTCACTCTCTGTTCCACTCTTTGTCCCTGTATTTCCTTTAGACAAGAGCAATTCTGGATTAACATTTTGGAGAAGGGTGAGTGGCCCCCATTCCTCAACCAGGAGACCATTCCTAACATCTGGATATGTACTCAACAGGTTCTTACTCCCCTGTGTGGGATATTTCAGTTAATGTCATACCCCTGGGGTCTTGGAAGGCTCCTGTTTTTCTGGCATCTGGGACTTTCTGGTTGCTACACCCAGTTTCCCATTTCCCAATGCTACACACTTCCGTTCAATTTCCTGACCCTCTGTACATCTCCTCCATCCCCTCCCATACCTGATTCTGCTCCTCGTTCCCCCGCCCCCCTCTCTCTCTCTCTCTCTCCTATCTTCCTCCCAAGTCCTTCCCACCCTCTACTTCCCTTGATTGTATTGATCCCCCTACTAAGTAGAACTGAAGCATCCACTCTTTGGTCTTCCTCTCTCTTGAGCTCCATCTGTTCTGTGATTTGTATCATGGGCATTCCACGCTCTTTGCCTAATATCCACATATCAGTGAGTACATACCATGTGTGTTCTTTTGGGACTGAGTTACCTCACTCAAGATGATATTTTCTAGATCCATCCATTTGCCTGTGAATTTTGTGAAGTCTTTTTTTTTAATAGCTGAGTAGTACTCCATTATGTAAATGTACCACATTTTCTATATCCATTCCTTTGTTGAGGGACATCTGGGTTGTTTACAGTTTCTGGCTATTATAAATAAGGCTGCTATGAACATAGTGGAGCATGTGTCCTTACTACATGTTGGAGCATCTTCTGGGTATATGTCCAGGAGTGATCCTCGGATAGTACCATGTACCAATTTTCTCAAGAACCACCAGACTGATTAACACAGTGGTTGTACCAGCTTGCAGTATCATCAACAATGGAGGAGTGTTCCTCTTTCTCCACATCTTCACCAGCATCTGCTGTCTCCTGTGATTTTGATCTTAGCCATCCTGACTGGTGTGAGGTGGAATCTCAGGGTTGTTTTCATTTGCATTTCCCTGATGACTAAGGATGATGAACATCTCTTTAGGTGCTTCTCAGCCATTTGAATTTCCTCAGTTGAGAATTCTTTGTTTAGCTCTGTACTCTGTTTTTAATAAGATTATTTGTTCTCTGGAGTCTACCTTCCTGAGTTCTTTGTATATATTGCATATTAGCCCTCTATTGAATGTAGGGTTGGTAGAAATCTTTTCCCAATCTGTTGGTTGTTGTTTTGTCCTATTGACAGTGTCCTTTGCCATACAGAAGCTTTGCAATTTTATGAGGTCCCATTTGTCATAAATCTCATTAACATGACTGCCATAATGTATGCTGATCAGGAACAATAGGAATGGACATACCAAATAGAATGGAGAAAAATCCATGAGGTCTTAATCCTATACAAGCAACTACAAGTAACTGGAAAATGCTCACATGGGGAGAAATAATCTTCACTAGGAAAGAGAACAGCCATACCAAATGGTCATCTCTGAAATCATACTTTCTTTTCTTTAAAAAAAAATAAATTATTTATTTATTATATGTAAGTACACTGTAGCTTTCTTCAGATGCACCAGAAGCAGGCTTCAGATCTCATTACGGGTAGTTGTGAGCCACCATGTAGTTGCTCGGATTTGAACTCAGGACCTTCAGAAGAGCAGTCAGTGTTCTTACCCACTGAGCCATCTCACCAGCACTGAAACCATACTTTCAAGTAACATTTTATGAACTGAGCAGAAATTGGACATTTTTAGAATTACACATGTGATGCACACACACACACACACACACACACACACACACACACACACATACACACACATATATGCATGCAATAGCAATTAATAAAAGTAAGAGGTCATGAATAGAGCCAGAATGATGTATAGGAGGGTCTGGTAGGAGGAAAGAGAAGAGAGAAATGTTGTAATTATATTGCAATCTCAAAAAAAAAAAAGTCTTAAAAAAAGAGTTAAGTTTCCAGGAACTAAATTACCAACCAAAGAGTGCACATGGTGGGATCCATAGCTCCAGATATATATGTAGCAGAGGATTGCCTTATCTGGCATCAATGGGAGGGGAATCCCTTGTACCTGTGGAGGCTCAATGACCCAGCATTGGGGAATGCTAGGGCACTGAGGCAGAGTGGGTGGGTGAGTGGGGGACACCCTCATAGATACAGGGGGAGGGGGGAAGGAGAGGGAGTTTGTGGAAGGGCAACTGGGAAGGGAAATAAATAAATTTTTTAAAAAAGGAGCTAAGATTAACTACATGTAAGTTAGAGAAAATCTTCAGAGAATTATTGAGAATATCCTAGTGTCTGACCAAGCAAGTTTATGACTATTACCAATATACAAAGAGAGAAAAATTACACTGTTAGAACTCAAAACCATGTGTAGGGTGTGGAAGGATGGGCCCCTGGGGAGAAGAGGGTGTACATTTCTCATTAAAAGTATGAATTTTCCTTCTTAGTATGTCTTCAGGTGTTCAGTGTTTCTTTCAGTAGGCCTTCTGGGTCAGTGGCTGATAGACACAGTTAAATTAACTCTTAAGGGAGGGAACAGAAACTTAGGATATAATGATTTGGGCAGGTAAAAAGTAACATCTTCAGCCAAGGACAAGAGTTAGAATTAAGATTCTATTATTTTGACAAGGAGGGAGTAGATTGCCCTGGGTAGGCCTCAACAAAGCCCCTCCCTTTTTATATAATACTTTAATTCACAAGGAGAAGAAAAGCAATATTTCTCCTTTTAGAATTGCCAGGGAAATAGGAGGTAGTGACCACAGCTGGTTGCGGGGATAAGCTGACTTCCAGTGGCTACAAGGCTGCTAAGGCGGCTCTGACACCTCAGTGTAAGTAAATATAAACCAAATTGCTCTATAATTTGTCCAGATGCCTAAATTGCTTTAAACATCAAATTATTTCAAGATTTCTTTGGGAATACTCCAAATATTTTTTTTCTGTATTAAAAAGGTAAGAATACCAATAATTATTATTAAATAATCTTTTTATTCATTCCTAAATCCACAGCCTGGAAAATCCAGTATTATTTTCTTTTTGTTTCTTCTAATACATAATGCCAGTATAGAAAAACTAAAGTTCAGATAAAATTGTCCATTTTCCTTGTAAGGCATAACTTCATCTTTCACCTCTCAGGAAAAATAAAGAGAAAGAACACATTTTAAAAAATGTCTTCAACCTTGCGACCCTCAGAGAAAAGTCTCTGCAAGGATGCATTTAAGATTATTTATGGTGAATTTCAGAGTAAACAGCAAAGATTTTAAATAACAGCAAAGATTTTAAAGACAAAACATTCTACAAGTGCAACAAATATTATAGACACAAAAATATAAGTAGATTAAATTCATAATGATCATGCTTACATTAGATATAGTAGTCTAGAGGAAAAGTCACCCACTTCCTTAACAAGAATTTACTATCAGAAATGAAGAAAAAACCAAAAGGAACTGAGCTAAAAGATCTTAAGAGAAGAGAATTGGTCTTTTTTTTTCTCTCTCTCTCTGTGGTTCCATGATTTTCTTCCTTTATCTAACTTTATACAGCAACTATTATCTACCCTAAGGGGAGGAAACTCTACTTGCCAGCTGGGACGTTCAGAAACAGTTTATACTATGGTACAGTTGTTTGTAGAAGAAATTAAATGATTCCAGCACCCAGAAAACAAATGCCTTAACATTTTCTTCCAAGTCTCTTTCTTTATTTTGTGTTAGGAGTCACAGAAGGACTAGTTGATGACATACACAACACACAGTATGTTGGATTCCAACCCAGTAGCTGCCATTTCATAGCCTATCTGCCTACAGGATAATATACTCTTTTTTTTTTTTGACCGGTGCATGTTTAAGCCTGAAGATCAGTCCATGCTAGCCCACTCACCTATTTTTATCTGCCCAAATCTGATTGATTATAAAAGATAGCAATTGATTTATCAGGTCATTTTTCAAAAGGCATTCATACTGATAACTTTTGTGAAAACTATGGTGAGGAGTCTAGGCTGACTGTGACAGGCTTAAAATTGGCAGTTTCAGAGACAAGGCCTAAGATCTAGGCAAGTCTGCTCAAGCCCAGGCAAGTCAATTACTAGAAAAAATGCCTGGCTTCAGGCAGTTTGCAGCCCCATAGGAGGAGCAACAATGTGAACTAACCAGTACCCCCAGAGCTCCCAGGGACAAAACCATCAACCAAAGAATACACATGGAGGGACCATGGCTCCAGCTGCATATGTAGCAGAGGATGGTCTTTTCAGACATCAATGGGAGAAGAGGCCCTTGGTCCTGAGAAGGCTTGATGCCCCAGTGGAGGAGAATGCCAGGACAGGGAAACAGGAGTGGGAGGGTTGGTGAGCAGGGGGAGGAGGGATGGAATAGGGGGTTTTCAGAGGGGAAAAGAGGAAAGGGGTAACATTTGAAATAAAAATAACGAAAATATCTAAAAAGAAAAGAAAAGTAAGAAACTGCCCTGACACATGCCCAGGTAACGTTTCTGGATCGTCCCTAGAGATAGCGCAAGAAAAATGTCATCTACCTCAGAATTCCCCTAATATGCTTTAAAACAGGCCTGCAAGCTCAGTTGGTCATCTCCATCTTGGAAAGGGAGACCTCAGCATGCTAAACCTCTGCAGAATAAAACACTTTTTCTTTTACAAACTGAGTTCAGGTTATCTTTCTTCAGCGCATCATGGACTCTTACAATGGTTAAAAGTTTGAGATCATCTTATAATTAGCTACAATCTCAGAAAAGTAGACAAAATGGTTATCATGGTACTAGAGAGGCAGCTTAATTGTTACGTGCATGTTGCTCTTGCAGAGAACTTGGATTTAATTAAAACAACACAAGTCAGATGGCTCACAACTGCCTGTAACCTGAACTTGAGGGGTATCCACTGCACAGGCAGGTACACTTGCAAATACCCACCCACAGACATGTACATTAAAAATAAATAAAAGTAAAAGCTTTAAAGTACATGTTATTTACTAAACTATAATACTACTTCTAGTCTCTTTCTTTTATAGTTTTAATTGAAAAATTTTTCATACAATATGTTTGATCATGATTTCTCCTCCCTTGACTCCTCCTAGTTTCTTCCTACCTCGCCTCCCACCCAAACCCATGTCCTTTTTTTCTCCTTTAGCAAGCAAGCAAGCAAGCAGCAATCAAGCAAACTAATGAACAAAACCAGCCAAAATAGAATACAAAAGAAAAATAAACACACACACACACATACACACCTATAGAAAAACACAAAATCTGAAGCTGTAATCTACAAGCAAAATCTCTGTAAAACAAAAACATGGAGGGACCCATGGCTCCAACTGCATATGTAGCAGAGGCTGGCCTTGTTGGACATCAAAGGGAGGAGAGAGGCCCTTGTTCCTGAGAAAGCTTGATGCCCCAGTATAGGGGAATACCAGGACAGGGAAACAGGAGTGGGTGACGAGCGGGGGCGGGATTGGGATAGGGAATTTTTAGAGGGGAAACTAGGAAAGCAGATAACATTTTAAATGTAAATTAAAAAAATCTAATAAAAAATGTAATTAAATGAAAAACAAAACAAAACAAAACAAAAAAACAAACAAGCAAACAAACCAAGCCCAAATGAAACATTACGAGATCAAAAGTCTACAAGAATATCATTGAGTTCATGTTATGTTGGTCATCAACTTTTGGGTATGTGACCTGCCCTTAAGTGCGGTTAATATATCCAATAAAACTATGTTAAGAAATGTTAGTTGTTGTTGTTTGTTTGTTTTGTTTTTGCAAGTGGGTGTCAATTGGAGCTAGCATCCTTGTTAAGGACAGGAGTCAGCATCCACCTCTCCCTCTTCATGACTTCCTGTTTTCAGAACTGTTTTATCTGGAAGGTGCTTCCATATTTTACATCTCAATTTCTTAGTATCAGGAAAGTTCTTTGCTTTACAAATTCTAAATAGTTTTCAAGAAACCTCAAGCATAAAATTCAAAAATGGTTGGGACATAGGAAAAATGACAGAATTACTATATTTAATATAAAAATTTAGTATGTAGTCTGAATAATAAGTATCAATGATTCAAAGAAAATTAGAAAAGGTATTTTGAGTTGGGAGGTAAATCTTACCATAGTTGACATAAAAGTGGTTTGAGGGAGATATTTTAGTAGTACTGTTGCAACACTCAAGTGGCCTTTTGGCTTATCAGAACTTTCTAAACAAAAATGTTTTGTTGTATTTTTAGGATCTTTACACATGATTTTAAAGAACTGCCTCCTAGAATCCACATGTGGCTTTTACATGATCTGAGGACAAGATACGATGTAAAACACTTTTAATTTTGTGTTTGATCATCTTTCTGTCAATGGTTGAAGTTTCTTTTCTTTTTAAGGTTCCCAAGGACAGTTTCCTTTTACAGTAAGCATTTCCCATCTCAATCCCCACATACCTGCTGTTCACCTGGCGGCTGTGTGCTCACTGCAGTAGGCCTGTTGCAGCCATGTTGTGGCTATGAATCTCTTCTCATTATGACATCTAATTGCAATGCGAACTATATTCAGTTATATAACTCCTTATATTAAACAGACTGTGCATCAAATAATTATTTTCTAAATGGTTTTTGGAATAAAGATAAAATTTAGTCTAGAGGTAGTTGACCAAGTATAGATTAAAATGGCTCACACTGTCACATTAAAATACATAATATAGTCCTTATCTTCCTGGAAGATCATACCTCACCAACTACATCCAGTGTGTGCTCTGACATGTGCTTTCATAAAGTATCTTTTCCTGTTTGATGAACACCTACCTATTGCTTAAATTTAAATTTCCAAACACAGCATGTTTCAAGAGGGATTTGTTATCTCCTCTTTTCCACATGCTCTGGGTTGTAATCGTCATATCTCAATAAAAACTTCTTACACATACAAAAACAAAAAACAACAACAACAAAAAAAAACAACCAAACAACAAAACCTTCTTGTTATCCTCATCAGCATAAGAAAAACTAGACAGGGCTGGGGATATCTCAGACCTTCCATGTAGGTCCTTGTGCAATGTTGTTCTGGCAATTTCAAGATCTGGTTTCTAACTGGTATATTCTATAAACATATAGATAATCTGCCATTTCCACTGTTCGTCTTTTCTCTACCAGTAAACTGGCAATTATTTAGTTTCACATAGCTTAGATATTTCAATGTAATTCCAGAGGTAAGAAGCACAGGGGAACTAGGAAGAAATAGATTTCTTTCTATTTCTTCAAAGAGCTCAGCAAGTGACTGCATGGACAGCTAGTTCTCTATCATGAAGCTATTATCAGCAGAACCATCCAGCAAAGGAGACAATTTAGAATCCTATCCACATTCCAAGATATACCAGGCCTTTATGACTTCAAGAACAACAAATTCTGCTATAAGCAAAGTCCTCCATCCCATGTCTTGGCATACTGGTTGTGTTCTTCAAAAGTAAAATCTCTCCAACTTTCATCCTACTGATCCTCAAAAGAGGAAGTTAATTGTCATTTCAGCTCTGACTCTTCACCTACTCTCACCCTGTGCCTCATCCTATGAAATCATTCTTCTGTCATCAAACACCTCTCCATTAATATATTTTGTGGGAAGTAGACTGTATGTGTTGATTTGATCTAGCTTCTTTTTTTAAAAAAATCAAAAGCCTCATAGGAAATGATTAATAAAACACATTTTTCCTATTTTAAAAGTGATTTTAATAGGAATACATCATTTTTCACTCCATTTTTACCCTCAGACCCTCACAGGTATTCTTCCTCAGAATTCTCCTCAGATGCTCCCTACTCTCAAGTCTATAGCCTCTTTGTGCGTGATTACATATGTCTCTCTCAATGTCTCTCTCTCTTTTTTTTCCCATGGGTCAATGTCTCTCTTTTTTATTTTATTTTATTTTATTTTTTTAATTTACATTCCAAATCACTTCCCCTTTCCCATTTCCTCCCTCCCCGAAAGTCCCATAAGCCCCCTTCCCTCCCTCTTTTCTCCATTCAACCCCCTCTCGTTACTCTGTCCTGGCGTTCCCCTACATCCAGTCTTTCCAGGACCAGGGGTCTCTCCTTCCATCTTTTTAGAAATCTATTGATATGCGGATTGTGTCTGGGGTATTCCGAGATTCTGGGTCAATATCCCCTTATCAGTGACTGCATACCATGTGTGTTCTTTTGTGATTGGATTACCTCACTAAGGATGATATTTTCAAGTTCTGACCATTTGCCTAGGAATTTCGTGAATTCATTGTTTTTAATTGCACAGTAGTATTCCATTGTGTAGATATACCACATCTTCTGAATCCATTCCTCCGTTGAGGGACATCTGGGTTCTTTCCAGCTTCTGGCTATTATAAATAAGGCTGCTATGAACATAGTGGAGCATGTGTCCTTATTGCATGCAGGTAAAGTCTCTGGGTATATGCCCAGGAGTGGTATAGCCGGATCCTCCGGGTCTCTTTTAAACACACACACAAACACACACACACACAGAGAGAGAGAGAGAGAGAGAGAGAGAGAGAGAGAGAGAGAGAGAGAGAGAGAGAGAGAGAGAGAAATAAATATATGTACATGCCCAAATATATGTATTTAAATGTAATCTGCTGAGTCCATTTGCATTATTTGTGTGTGTACTGTTTCAAAACAGTACTCTGCATAGAACAATCAACAAAACATCTCATTTGTGGGAGAGATTAATTCTCTTCCCAGCAGTCAGTTCTCTGAAGTACTTTTTCAAGGGGCATGAGCCCACAAAAACTTTCCCTTTCCACATTAATGTTTATTATTATTGCTCTTCTTCCAGTTTTGTTATGTACCATATCTAGGAGAGCCTGCTTCCAGCAGTCTTCCTGCTATTCTGCCTCTTACAATCTTTTTGCCCCTTCTGCAGTTTTCTCAGAGCTGTTTCTTTTGTTTGAGGTTCCTAGCTGCACATCCTTAGATGTAAGTGTCCAATGCAAAGTAACCACAAATGTCTGAGATACATGTTTTTTAATGCTTAATATTCTTTGACATCAATAAAGTGAGTATCAAAGTGCTCTGAAAAAATACATAACAAAATATATTGCCATGGATTTGGGAATGGAAAACAATTACTCACTGTAGCTGGGAGTGAAAACGGGTGCAGCCATTATGGAAATCAGTGAATAATTTCTTCAAGAAGTTTTAAATAGATCTGCCATATGATTGTAGACTTTCTTCCAAAAGACTCTGTGTGATGCTACAGAGATTCTTGCCCATCAATATTCACTGATACTCTATGCATAATAGCCAGGAAATGGAGACAGTGTAGGCTACAACAACTGTTAAGTAGATAATGAAAGCACAGTACATAATACAATGGAATATTATTCAGCTATAAAGAAATCTAAAACTATTAACTTTTTAGATAAATGGATGAGGATTGAAATAATGTTTTAGTTGGGGAACCCAGACACAGAATTGTGTATGTATGTGTCTCATATTAATAAAATTTAAATGGCATGAACCTGTATGAGGAGGCAATACTTCTAGATACTGTGTGTAAACCATCACATCGAAAGCTCAGTGCCATGTGTGAGTTACTTCTTTCCAAGCTGTCAGTAGGATCTCATAGAACTCCTACTTCCACCATTTCCAGCTATTGCCATTGACTTTTGCTGACTTTCCAGAAGTTTATTGTAAGATTGGGTAACAGGATATGGAGAAGTCAAGCTGGGATATACCTGAAACTTTTCATTCATTTTGTCCAGCTGTCATCATTCTAGAAGGTTCTATGCATTTTATACGTCCTATAAACTATAATAACAACTGGCATGGCCAGATATGTTAGCTTATACAGTAGTGGCATGAGTGTTATGGGAGTAATCAACCACTTTCTGGCTGAGTTTAAAATCTTCTCTACAAGATGGAACTTATGCCTAGTACCATTAATTTGGACAAAACTGTTGGATGGCTAGGTCATAAGCCCTTGGGGAGAACCTAATGCTATTAATTTTCTAAATGAACATGGTAACAAATTTTCCTCTATATTTTCATCTTTGTACCTGAAGATCATTTTTTATAGAAGCTTCTTTTTATAGTAGATGACAATTAATTTAGAGAGCCACACTGGTCAACATGCAGAAAATACAATCTGTGGAAGGCCCAGATCCCATGGGATATCTGCATGACACCTCTTGCCCCATGCTCAGATATCATTGCAGAAGAGGGACTGAGAATATTGTAAGGTCAAGAGATAATGCATTTCCTCAGTGAAACAATGTTTGCCACACATGACAAGAAGGTTCATATGCTTGACTACTGGAAATACTTAGTAAGCAGCATAGATGTGATTCTTTTTTCCAGCAATCTGACACTCCTGTATTAGAGCTCCTGTTCTGGTGCAACAACTGTGATACATGGGCAGAAGTCATACCTCTGGTATTAGGCTTTTATTTTGCATGTTCATGTTTCTGAACAAATTAATGGAGTCAAGCAATAAGGTCAGAATAAAATTGGATGTTTAATCCAGAACTTTGAGAGTTGTAAAGTTCTCTGAGATCTAAGCACTGTTTAACACAAGTCTTCTTCAACTTATTTACTAAGCTTTATTATCATTCATTTTGAAAAAATGTAGAATTCTGAGGTTGGGTGTGGTTAATTTATCTTTATTTAATCTCTTAACCTTTGTGTTGAGTGGTTTATATTGACTATATTAATTGAGATTTTTCTCTAACATATGTTAAATTTATAACCATTTTAACAGATTTTCTTAACTAGAATAAAAAAACAAACTGAAGGAAAAGGTCCCTTAATAAAATCAAGAAAATCAAAAGCATAGTTTTATATTTTACAAAATATTTTATATATGTACAACATCAGTGTTAAAATTTAAATATCAGGAAAAATAGGTATTGTGTTTTATATGGATTTAACTCAAATATCCATAAATTGCTGAAGTTACATGTAATACTTATTTATATTCTAATGCTGGGAGTGAAACAGAGTATTTATTTCTTTCACAAAGTGCAAAGGGTTTCAGAATCAAGTTTGTCTTCAATCTGCAGCCAAGGTTTGCTGACAAGATATTTTGAAACAACTTGCTATTAGGAAGGAAGACTGCGTGGGAGGATGAGGAACAGCTCATGCCCACATGACACATGCAAGTTGTGAACTTGTTAAAAGTCCATGATGTCGAACATAAACAACTGTGAGAATTTATCTCAGTGACATAAAGGACCTTTCTCTAATCTGTACTTTTACAGCTTTATCCTGCATTAGATCCCCTTTCTCTTTCTATTTTGCTCTCTTTTACCTCAGTCAGGTCATGTGCTGGTGGTTGTAAATATTACTGTTTATAATATTATGAGAAAATGTCGAAGCTACCAAACTATCTAAATTGTGTGAACTTTTGAGATGAAGTTGTTTGCCCTTGTTACTGCAGTAAACTATGCAAAATCATTGCTACATGAGGACTATTATAAGATTCTATCCTCTTTAAAATATCTAATAATATGTTATGCATTTACAGTTACTCTGTGTAAAACTGTCACAGTGGCTTTATGCGTAAGCATCTTTGCATCCCACAGAATTTGATAGTAAATGACACTGTAAAATTGTTTCCATAGACAAAAGAAAATCAAGTGATTCTTCTCTAACAATGCAGCACACAGAAATTGGAAACCCATCAAATAATGTATTCAACAAACAATTATTGAGTTTTTACAACTTTCAAGACTTGCTGACAGGTGCTTCAGTATTTCCAATATGAAGATCATAGAGTCCATGCTCATGAGAAATTAAGAGCCCATTTTATTACTGTACAAGTTGCTGTAAGTATCCACAATATCCATGGTCTATGCTCTCCTATACACACTAAAAATGGACTTCTCTTAGGAACCCTTGCTATACTTTCAACTTAACTTAAATAAAGCATTGATTATTTATATATACAAGTAATCTCAAGGGCTTGCAAACCTGAGCTTTTTAAAGGCAGCAGTAGCAGAGTGGGGCTGTGTGTTCCTTAAAGTATAGAGCACCAACCGAGGTAGTGTATGGAATATAGCATGAAAGCATTGGCATCTGTAACAACCAAGAGTTCACAAGGTATCCAGGTCCTACTTAACATCCTTGGTTTGATTTTTACTCAAAGAAATCTGAGGCATGCATGGTATTTTCCTTTTAGACAGGTCCTCTTTTATTTAAGATAATTCATCAGTGTTTTTTTAATGGTGTCTTAGCAATATTTTGGATTTCTTAAGACACTCATAATGGTTATATCATGAAATATATTCTTAAAACATATCACTCAACTGTAAACTAATTCAAGACAAAATTCTGTAGTGCAACCATCTTAACATCCATAGATAAATTGTAGCAGAAATGTCAGAAACAAGCTAATATTTTTTCTCCCTGCCTACTCATTTCTCTTGTCTAATGGAGAAGATCTGTGAAACATACCATATAACCTATATGTGGTCTCAACAAATTGCTATAGTTGAGTCTCTCTGTACTTTAGAAGAGGCAGAAAGAATGCAAGAACCAGAGGAAATAAAGGACACCAAGGATTAAAGGCCTTCTAAACAAAAGGATGGCAGACATATGAACTACAGAGACTGTATGGTAGCATGAATGAGCTCAATTTGGCTCTGCACCAATGGGCCCCTAGAAAAAACAGGAGATGTTGACCCATGTCCCCAACACTAACCTGGAATCTATCTCCAACAGATAATGATTTGTAATACAAAAACTTGTGGGTTTTTTTTTTTCTAAGAAAGTCTCACTGGTGAAACAAACCACATTTTTGAACAGGTCCTAAGCTTATCAGTAGGCAGCTTACCATAAGAATACAGTGGCATCTGTGGATGTTCTTTGTGTCATAATGTTAAGTGAGGGAATTCTTCAATATTTCTTTTAATCTCACAGGTCTTTGTGTGCAAGCATATTTGTTTCTGCATTTGTATGTGTTATTTGTTCTTTTTCATTGACTCTTTTTCTTCTGTTTGTTTTGTTCTATTCTTAATTTTTGTTTTATCTCACTTTATTGTATTACTATTTTTTAGATTATGTTTGTTTTCTAATGAGATACAGAGAGTATATTTGGATGGGAAAGAAGGTTGGTAGGGAACAGCAAGAATAGGAGGAGGGGAAACCATAATCAGAATATATCGTATAAAATAAAGAATTATATGATTGAATATTTTTGCCAAATTTCCTATAAAAAGTTACTTTACAGTAGTTTTCTGAATTTTTAAATCACTCTCAGTTAAGTTCTGACTTCGAAGATGTAATTACAGTGTCAATATCTTTGACCTAACATGTGCTAAGCATCCCAGCACAGCTGTCATCACTCCAGCTCTCCTTTCTTATATTTTGTCACAGGAAGCTAGGAGAAATCAGTTGGTGTTTCCAGCATTCACTTTACACAGAGAGTTATTTATCTACCTTGTTTGTTTATCACACAGGCAAATGTAAGATTGATAATTCTGGCAGTATACAACCTGGGCTGCCATGAGCTGGGGGTTCCCTGTAATACTTGCAATTTCCTTTGTGTCTTTACAAGAGATTCTCTTTGTTAATTTCTCCCCTCATCCTGTCTCCTCCACTCTGCCTCCTCTTTCTCCTCCTCTCCTTCTTCTCCTTCTCCTCATCTCCATCTCCTACTCCTCCTTTTCCTCCTCTTCTTCTTTTTATTCCTCTTTTACTTCTCCACCTCATTCTCATCCTTCGCCCACTCTTCCTTGTCTTCCTTTTTCTTCTCTTCCTCCTCTTCCCATTCCTCCTCATTCTCCTTCCTCTTCTTATGCCTACAATGTCAAAGTGAATACCAAATGTTTATGGTATCTGTGGAAGTGCAACCCCAGTCTATCTCTAGTCATTTTACCAGTCAGGATTTAATTAGGTATACAACAAAAATTGGAAATAATTTTCTAACAAATTTGTATTTATTGTACAACCATGAAAGGAACTAGGGATTCAAGAAAAGATGTGTTCTAGAGACAATAACCAGTCAATCTGGAGGTTGAGTAAATATACAAGTTAAGAATGTCAGCAAGTATAGAACTGCATGTGAGGTCATTATTTCTGTGACTGTTGTCATGTAAGCTAGTAGGAAGAGGTTTGATGATATCAGTGAGTTCTGTGTTGAGCAGTGCAGTTATCAACAGGATTGTATTTGTATCTTTATTTAAGGAGGAATTGGGAGTCCCCTGAAGCCCTGTTGTTTCTTCTTACTGCTTCTTTCTGCTGATGACCAAGAGTGCAGCAACAATGGTTTGCTTCTACTTTCTGGAGTATTTATAACCAGGTAGTACTTAGAACCTCAGACGGGAAGGAATTTAATTAATTTTAAGAAAATTAATGTCCTGATAAAGCAAGATGAGAGGAGAATAGTTCAGGACCACATTAACTGAAGGCAATTACCTAAAAATGTAGAATTAAAAAAAAACATGATATCATGAAAATGCTATGAGTATTTTCATACTTTCTCATTTTTTTTTTTTAGATTTTGACAATCTGTTTTGTTAGCAACAATTTTGTAACTCTTATAAAGTGCATATTTTGTTACAGTGGAATATGAAAATAAGATAACATGTCTTGTGTTTAAATGAGATAATATATAAGTCAATAAAAGTCTTCTAAATATAACACCTTTACTAAAAATATGATAGCTTATTATATAACAATATACATGTATTAAAACCTATCATGTAATTAAATTTACATAATGGTTATAATTATTATATTTTATAGATATGTCATCTCACCTACATCTGTTTCTTTCTGCTTCTCTGTCTTTGCCTGTCTCTTTCATCTCTCTCATAAACACACACACATGCATATTTACCTAAAGCAAATACTCTATAAATACTGCATACACAAATACGTAAATAAGTGGTTAGCATATTTGTGCTCATATATTTCATTAAGTTTCTTTTGTCTTTAGGGAATATTCCCAGGGATGGAGTTACTAGATCAAAATGAACTTAACAGTTGTGCTCTTATATCTATTGCCAAATGTGTTGCCACGAAGGTCACATGCCTCACCCAGTACTGTACAAATGCAGCACTGTCATCATCCATAGCAACACTGAGATCTCTACCTTCAAAATGCTCTGATTGTGGATGTTTAATTTAATCTTGTTTTTAATTGCGTTATTTGATTACTTGCAATGTTGATAAATTTTGTTATCATATTTATTATTGCCTATTTTTAATACTTCATTTGTAAAATTAGTGATTATTTTCAAATTACAAATCATTTTTAAAAGTAAATATTATTTAAAAGGTCTAAAAATAGCAAAGTTGCAATGTCCTGAATTCACTAGTAAAATTTGACAGCCATTAGTAATTTCATATTAGCTTAAATTATTGATAGACTTACATTTGCTGCAAAAAGCTGGAGATAAACATAAAGTATCTTTTATTTCTTCCGTGTCCATCCTGATAAACTTGTTTTGCAGCATTTTGACTAGTTTTTTAGTTTGTTCACAAAAACCTCTGCCTATTGATATGCCTTTTCTTTAACTCAGCAATCTGTTTATTTTCTATAGAATTTCTGTCTTGACACTGATTTTCAAGTTCTTAATGTCATAAGTATTTCAACGCTTTGCTTATCACATTTGTTGTATTTTCCATATTAGTCACTTTAATTACATTTGCTATTGAATTTAATTTGAATGAGTACACTTATTTAAATACCAACTAGTTCCATTATTTTTCTATTGTGCACAATTAATATTAAAATTACTTGCCCATTCATAAATTTGATTCTGTAGTAAAACACCATGATAGTCCATGAGTACAGGTTTACACATATAATTCCCAGCCCTTTCTTTGAATGAAATACTGTAAATATAGAATTCTAGCAGCTATTAAAAAACTGCCGTTTTCAACTGATTATCTTCAAGCAAAATTCACAAAACTTAAGATCTCTAAAGGTCTCATATCTTAATTAATTCTTGTGTTTCACACTATTAGCTTATTGTAGAGGATAAAATGTTAATGATTTAATTAATTGAAATTTATCAAAAGATACATTTCTACAGGTAATCTAATATTCATCTAATTTTAAGTATCATTGGAAGAACACATTTCACTGAGCTGTTTGAAATAAAGCTATGCAACATCATTTTCAGTGCCTAGTTTTTCTGAGTTTGTTGCAGAAGGATTTTAGAATCTCTCCAGTATGTTAAGGGTATGGGATGCTTTTATGAAAAAAATATGTTTAATCAAATTGATATAATTTATAATAAAACATCTTTCTAGTCTACCCAGATAAAAGATTGTGTGAAAGAAATGTATTTAGAACTTGTAACTCAAAAGTAAAATGCTTTACTTTTCAAAATCAGATAAATTATTACAAAATCTGAAAACACTTCCACTAAACCTGTAATCTGTAATCAGTCAATAAGACTCCTCTAAGAACTGCAGAGACAACCTGAGATGCAGTTTACCATTTGCAGAAATGAGGCATGAATGAACGGAGCTTACTGTGGATATGTGTACAGAAGTAAATGATTTCTAATCTCTCGAAAATGTGATCATTGTTGGTCTAAGATAGCAAGCTATTTTTAAAGCCTCCAGAGTAAAATGTATTCAATGCGCAGTAGTTAAATTTAGGTATATTTAGAAATTAGCAGACAGCTATGAGAGATGCATTTTTATATTTGAAAATAGCAATTACTTAATATAAAAGCATTAAGAACTTAGGACACATACACACAAAGAAACAAAGCAATAGATTCTGGCAATCTACTGTTATCTATTTAGCCAGAAGTTGTATAAAGATTTATCACCAAAATTTAGAATTAGTCGATAATACTATGGGGCATGATTTCATAAAAATATATGTGAACCTTGAATAAATTTCAAAATAAGAAACTACCAGACCCAGTTAATTTTGTGCCTTTTAAACAATTGATAAATATCAGAAATCAAATAACTTTCCGATAAACTCAATTGACAACGTGTAACTGTTTGTTGTGTATACTGTGAATTTGTTTTTTAATGATATATAGATATATAATTATATATCTAATATACTTAGGTATATTTTATATATACTATTGATATTAGAGTCTTCCTCTCTAGGATGAAATACATCCCAACAATAGTTTTCTGTCCCTCCACTCCTCCTGGATCTTCCCACATCTCTCCTCTCCCTGAGATCCATTCCCCTCCATTTCCTCTTCAGAAAAGAGCAGGTCTCCAACAGATGATAGCCAGAAAGAACAACAACAAAAAGATACAATGCTTAAATCAAAGCCTTTCCACTTTCCTTCAGCCAGTTCTGTGGGAAAATAGCAAAAGTCCAAACAGGGAGTATAAACAAATTCTATTGCCTTTCTCCCAGCAATGATGATAAAACTGACATGCTGCTTTCCCCAACACAAGTGGCTAGTAGCATATGCTTTTTGTCCTTCCCATGTAAATAAGGTTACAGCTTCAAAAGACACAGGGCATTGTATTGAGAAACCGTTTCAGACGTGAAAATGGGAGCAGTCAACAGTTCAGAAGCGTTAGTTTCTATCATCCTGTGTAGCTATGTACTGGTGTTAGCTTAGCCAGTCTTCAATTTGGAACCTCTTACAATGATTCAGAAAGCTCTCTGGCGCTTCATCGGACTGTTTTTGTTTCTTGTTTTTCCCTTGTCAGAATTGAAGGATAGAGTGGCAGCTATCTTTAGTAAGTTGACCTAATGGAGGTTTTCATCCACTCTTTCCTCAAAGCCCACCCAATGGAAGGAACCTTTCCCAAGTGCCCTGGGAAGAAATCTCCTTGGGAAATTCTTCAGAAGGCTATTTAGAGAGCATGCACAGAGACCAAAATAGTTTCAGAGAGATCTTGGCTTTTCTTGCAGGAAGACTGTCTGGGGTTGTTGGCCAGATACTTCAGTGGGTAGATCTTTGCTTGTCAGTGTTTAGCCTAGTAAAACTGTTTTTTTCCCATTAGATGTTTCTACTTTCTTCTTCCTTGTAGAAAAAAGTTTCACATAAAGTATTTATTTACAATAATACGTTTGGAGAAAGAAATAACAGGCAAATATTGAAAGAGAAACATCGGGGATGTGATTTCAAAAGCTGCAGCCTTTGAAAAATGAAGGCTGCTGTATCTCTTGTTAGTAGCTCTTGAGTGTTAGAGGGATGATGCTATAATTTAATTTTAATAAACTAATATTCCTATATGTAGCCTCTCTGACAGAGATTTATATTAAGTCTGAATTTTTAATTATCTTAATTACTCTTCTTTCTTTCAGTTGTGATTTATTTTTGTCTCTAATACAAGCAAGTAAAGGTCCCTACAAGCAGGACTAGGTATTTTCCTTTTTTCCTTTTTTCCACGTGGTATCTCTAACTACATCTAATCATTATATTTAAAAATAAACTGATTTCATTTTAGGAAGAAACTTTAAATTGAATCATTCTTGAAACTTATGATAAGCATCCATTTTCTACATCTCCCAACTAGTCATGAAAATGACAGGTTAAAAAAAAAAATCTAGGAAGCTGCACAGACAATTTTGAACACTTTTTCTTTCCACCCCAAACTAGTCTCATTTCAGAACTGATAATAGGAAATAGCATGTTGATTCAGACTTATACTACCCATTTCAACATCTCCACCAGGAAGACAAAGACACCCCAAGTCAAATATTATCTAACGAAATAGAGAGCAGCTCAAACACCCAGCTCAGCTACTGACTAATTGCCACAATAAGACAATATTCAGCTTTGCTGTTGGAGAGAGAGAATGGCAAACTGTACCTTCTTATTGGAATTAAAAGATGGCTGGGGGAAATACAAGAATACTCTTATAAAAAAAGTTATGAGGTAATCTCGTTATAAGTTTTCCAAACTTCCTGCTGAATGTTTGTTCCAAACTTCATTTAAATAGCATGTTACAGTGATACCTCATTTACATGGTGTGTCAAAGTGTTACAGTTTCCACATTTCTAGACGCCCAGGTCCAAGACGATATTGCATAATGAAGGGAAGGGGTGCAAGATTTTTAGGAATGAATTTCAATGTAAATAGCAATCAGTTTTCTCTCCAGCTTTCAAGAACGGGGCGCATTGGTGATGCACTATGTGCCCTGTCCTGGACGTTCCTATGCTCATGGGTTTAGGCACTTTCCATAAACATGGAGAGGGCATTAATGGCACCAAACAAGTATTTTTTTAAAATTTTGTCCTGTTTTTTTCCTTTCTTCATTTACGTTCTATCACAAAATGCATCTAAGCATAAAAATCGTTGTTTCTCATTGGGGAGCTTATCTGCCAAAATTTTATTGCTATAGGAAATGTATGTCACTTTGGATTATCATTTGGCGCTGTTGAAGCCAGAACAGTATGAGCTTCAAACTTGGTTTTTAAAAAAAATCTAATTAGTACCAACTGAAAAACAAGATACCCAAAGACATTTCTTTCTTACTTTCCTACTATAAAAGGTGATTTGTGATAAAAATTACTAATTTGTATTCTTTTCTCTTGCTTAGACAAAACCAAATTTGACACATTTAAAACATTACTTTTTATTCATATATACATTTTCTTAAACTGTGCTTTAAAACGGGAGGAAATTAAATTAATCAAAAAGTTTATTCTAGTTAAATCCAGTTAGTATGGGCTGCAGTGATTGAAAATATAAGAATCGAAGGCATTGCATCTTCTGGTAGCTCTCCATGTAAATGTGGTAATGGTGGTAATCAATTAGTAATACTTCTAAGTACTATTTGCCTGTTATGTTACTGAATAAAAAAAATGCAAAGACTCCAGAAAATCTGCAGTGTACAAATACAATTCTCTGATTTCCTTTAGCTACTTTACCTTCCAATGGGCAGACAGATGAAAAAATAGTAACTGTAATTTTAGTCAAAATTAGTTTTAACATTGTATTTCTAGATATATATATATATATATACATAAGTGTATATATATTCACAAGTACATGCCCACGTGTGAAGACATGAATGTATATATCTAGAAGATCTTATACTTGTGGAAAAGACAGAGGTAAAAAAGTACATGAAATCATGTGCATTGTGAGAACTGACTCACCTAGAGGTAATATGAACCGTTTACTTCACCTGCAAATACAGTCCACACTGCTTCCTTTGCAGGGTTTTTGAAGGAAAGGTAAGTCAAAGATGGGAAGTGTTTATTACTGGGTCTGTGATATATAAACCAGAAACTGATAGAAATGACCATTGCTTTATTAGGAGATTTCTCAGAGCAAAGAAGCATAGATGAAAGAAGAGAATGTGAAGGAATGTCAGTGCTCCAAAAAGAAAAGTAGCAAAATAATTCAAGAACACTTGTGAAATTATCACCATTATATAGTATCTTACCATTTGTTAGTACATTTGAGACAAATGAACATTGTAGTGTAAAATATCATCTTTGAAGGGTAAAAAATTTCAGGGAAGTAGGATGTGATCCTGGATCTACTTTAAAGACACTAGAGAAATAAAAATATTACTAATGACTAAAGTGTTTAGGAAAATCTATTGCAGGTCATGAATCAGTGAATCTTGAAAGCCATTTTTTCTTTTACTTCAAAACAATAATACATTTGTATGATAAAATATTGAAAATCATTTTAATAGTTCATAAAAGCAAACTATCTAACT
The DNA here is from genome assembly GCA_036184795.1 of Tokudaia tokunoshimensis. Classification (NCBI taxonomy): domain Eukaryota; kingdom Metazoa; phylum Chordata; class Mammalia; order Rodentia; family Muridae; genus Tokudaia; species Tokudaia tokunoshimensis. The sequence continues at coordinate 10,441,612 of BTHU01000009.1, read as the reverse complement.
AAATATTTCTCTTCGCTGTATCTTGACATTGTTTCATATTGCTAGCTATTTATCTTTTTTACCTTTGAGTGTGTTTGTTTTTGCATAACACAAATCTTGTGCCATTCAAATAACTAAACTTGTCACATTCAAATAACTAAAACTGTTTTTAAGCTGGAAGTTTTGTGTCATAAATTTTCTCCAGTAAACTCTCCAGTAGAGAAATTTTGAAGTTTCTATGAATTCCTGTCACATACTGAGCAATGAAAATTTAGGAATTGCTTACCACTCTGATGTATGCTCAGAAAACAGTGGGTACACAGTGTATGTGTATGGACTTTCTCCTTTTTGCCTCTTCCCAAATTAGATATCACTACTTTGTACCCAATAGAATAAAAAAGCAGGCATAGGCAGATTAAAATAGGTGATTGCTCACTGATGGGGACAGAAACCAATCCATTTGATCCCCTGTGATCACAGAGAAACCACTGGCCCTCACAGTCTTCTGGAAGAGGGCACAGCTAAGCACTGTTCTCTGCAGTACAGAATCTTGCCCACCTGCTTACTAAGTCAAAGTGAGCTCATGACTTTACTGAAGTCTTTATGAGGTGGTTGACTAAGTGTAGACTCAGGCTGGCATTCACCTTGAAATGATCTATCTTTTGGGCTGCTCCCTACTGATTCCTGCCTTTTACTGCAGCATGGTTATGGACGCCACCCCCATCACCAAACTTTTAGGGATGCTGCAGAAGTCTAAGATTCTCACACATTTTGTTTCTTCTTTTTAAGTAATGTGATATATCTCCTTAAAAATATTGTTTAGATTTCATTTTTTAAACCACATTAGCTACCTGACATGTGGAATCCTTAATGAGAGTCCGAGACAAGAAAACAAATTATGAAAAGTGAGTAAAAATATACTGTGGGATTTAGTTAATCATGATGTAGCAATAGCGATTCCTTAATTGCAACAAATATACCATACTAATAAAGGATGTTGATATTGTGGCATACTGGAAAAATTACTTTTAGACACATTTCTTTTTATTCCTATTTTCTCTAGAAAATCTTTGAGAAAAAAATAAATGCATTCAACAGGCTTTTATAAAACATTTTCTGGGGTGCATTGTTATGTATTGAATTTGCAGATAATCTAAATGTAGACTGGTCTAAATGAACTTTATTACTACAGCAGTAGGGCCTGTTGAAGAATGACTTTTTAGGAAGATCCTTAATGCTAACTTCCGGTGTATATATAGAAACAAAGTCATTCATTCATACATTAAAATTAGTATGTTTTACAAATGTTACACAGCTCATATGCATATGCACTTGTATATGTCATTATTAAAAAATATTACAGTAAAGCTTCCATACTAGCAAATGTCTAGCAGTATTCAGTTGAACTGTTTGCAGACATCATACTGAAACACTTTAAATATAGGAAAGTATAAATCTTTCAAATATTTTTAAGTCTTTTTATCAGCATTCCTATTTGTGCGATTAAAGAAATACTTAATAATGTATAAATCAATGTACATGTAACCTTTACCCTTGTGAGTGAACAAATCGTGTAATTTTATAAACATAATAGGAACATACTGAATAGCTAAACTATTTAATTGATTTTTATCTCTAATTCAGTGCATCGCTGGTTGTCTTTAATTAATGAGTCAATTTCCTTACTCTTCTTGCTCATTTGTGAGAAATATTATTTTATCATTGTTCTGTAACTATCACTAATATTTAAAGTTCATATTTATATCCTGATATATAAGTATAATGGCTGTCAAGAGTAAATGTCCATGAATTACCATTTGTGGGGAACAACAGTATATTTTTGCTTTCCCAAACACATTTTTGTCCCATACTCTGACTGAGAGTCCATGTTTCACTCAAACAGAAGCCTACCCTGATATTCTGGTCCATTACATAATTCTCAGAAGCTGGGAGAGAGGCATTTGCATCATTTCTGTTCCCAGATCTGTTCAATATATACTTCCAGTCTGTCATGCCTGAAATTAATTTTTTTACAATCTGGATCTTTACTATATGCTAAAAATTCAGTACAAAAAAGGACTTCCTTCTGCAGAGAGTATGTAAGCCAGAACATCATGTTCCATCTCTATAATGAAACGCAGTTCCAATCAAAAGGCAAATTTTTGTTTCAAAATGTTTGAAGAGAATAATGCTTTAAAGAGTTTCAAATAGTTACTTTACAAAGATGAAAAGATTCCTATCATGGAACGTATTTTGACCTAGATCAGACAATTTGTTGTAAGTTGAACAACATGTTTATTTATTGCTATTTTCCCCTATGTTTTCCATGTTTCCAAGAAGGAAAACAAATGTGAGTAACCTCAAAAATAGTTCCTCTCATAACTCTTGCCCAACCATCTGACTGTTAAAAGGTAAAATAGCAGTCAATGTGTATCAGTGGCTTTTAAGCAAATTTACAGACCATTTTGACATTTTAGCCAAGAAACTTTGAATCTCACTTTAAAATTGTGTTTTCTAATTTTTAAAAAATCTCTCCTCTTAGTTTTTTTCAAGACATTTAAACAAGGATAACTACTAAGGCACATTTCAATATCAGAAAAATAAACTATGATATCATCAAAGATGAAACAAAATCCTTTGAATGACCTTGTAAACAGTGTCCCTGGAAAACACCTTTGCTGTTGTAAGAAACAGGTTTAGTCAAACGTTAGGGTGAGTTTCGTGACTGTGAGGGCCACAAAACAGGACTCCTTAAAGTTTCCTCCCCATCGGCGCCTTTTATTCACTTTCTCCATCTCCCTTTGAAGCATTCATTTTAAATTATAAAAAAAAGCTACTTTTGAGCCTTCAACAGTACATAGGATTTGACTTGGATGCAAAATTCAAACTCAGACCTTCATGATTTGCCAACACCATAATTCTTTCCTTGTCTACGGAGATATTACTTCTCTTCCCCACAGTTGGCTTATGGTATGCTATTTTGTCTTTTTTCTTTTTTTTCCAGAGCTGAGGACCTAACCCAGGGCCTTGTGCTTGTTAGGCAAGTGCTCTGCCACTGAGCTAAGTCCCCAACCCCGGCTTATGGTATGCTAACAATAAGGACAAAACTATTACTAGTATTTTTGGGAAAACGTTGTATATCTGATGATGTTTGCTTTATGCTCTTGGCCATAAATATTTGATAAATGGGTGTTAACATTTGTCTTTTACAATTTTCTAACCTTTAATAAAAGGACTAATTTCTATAAGTGTTTTTACGATAAATCTATTTTTAAAAATATTACTATAAATATTCCCTTTATGGTTTCATATAAAATATATTTAAAATTCTTTGTCATTTTTTTTGTTCTAGGTTTCCATTTAACTTCTCCACTTGCTTTTTTTAAATATAGTATCCTTTTATTCTTTGTATAAGGCTTTCCTTTTCTCATCTTCAACTGATTTTTATAAGTTTGTCTTAAGTGAGTTTCTTTAATATTGTACCTTGATGGTTAGGAATTGTTAATAATATAAACACTGCACTAATATTCACATTTCACAATTATTATATTGATTAGAATCCTTCTTTTGCCATTTTTCCTTTCTTCTTTCCTTACTTTTCCACCCTCCCAATCTTCTTCCTCTTCTCAACACTCTCCCTCATGTCTTTTTTTCCTTCTGTAAGAAGACTTTTCTATGCAGCTAGCTCTGAGCTTGAACTCAAGGTTGAACTTGGTTCAACTACTGTATGCTGGGATTACAAGCATGGGCTGGGTCTACTGTGCCCATTTTATGCTGTTCTGGACTTCAGTTGAGTCCAAGGGGTGCTACACTTTCATACAGAACTTCTTTATTCTCTCTTCAGATGTCCACAGATTTTTTGGCATATTTTATGTTAATGATTTGGGTTTTTTTTTTTATTAGTATCACAATTACCATTAGTTTATACAGGAGTGTTCACTGTCTTAAATATGCTCTCAGATGATAGGGCATCAATATTGGTCATCATAAGTAAGAGCTGAGGGGCTGAAGAGATGGCTCAGTGGTTAAGAGCACCGACTGCTCTTCCAAAGGTCCTGAGTTCAAATCCCAGCAACCACATGGTGGCTCACAACCATCTGTAATGAGATCTGACGCCCTTTTCTGGTGTGTCTGAAGATAGCTACAGTGTACTTACATATAATAAATAAATAAATAAATAAATCTTTAAAAAAAAAGTAAGAGCTGAGTTCATAATGAGTCAATTAGAGCAAAAGTAAGTTTTGTCATAGTAAACACACATACATACACATTCTAGTAGGAAACATAGAGTGGTCATTTTTGCATGAATGCAAAGACTTGATTTCTTGCAGACTTTTCAGTCAGCATGAATCTCTGCTCCCGAACTTTATTTTTAAGATGGCTAGCTGCCAACTGCATTGAATCTCAGCACTGAAAAAGGTAAATATTAACGAAAATGTCACAAGAATGTGTGTTTTATACCTTTTCCTTTAGGATGTCTTCCCTGAAGTTTCATCTGGAAAATACAGTTGTGATTCATTGATGAATGAATGGCCCTCACCAAAGATTCAGGGGAATTCAGATCAAGAATTGAATTGAATAGTTGATAATTCAAAAGCACACTGCATGTCAAGTGCTGGAATTTCTAGGTAAAGGCTCAAAAGCAGTGTTCTTATTGTCTAACATATGTCAAGTAGAACTGAGACAACCTATAGAGAAAAGAGAAAACAATGAATGACTGCCCAGAAATTTCCAAGTTGAAGTAATGGGAAAATTAACATCTTCAACAGTTCTCTTCTGTCTAGTCTTCATTAGGACATTCTTTCTTGTTGGTTTAATAGAGTTTCTGTTTCCAAATTGAGACATATAAAGTACTTTAATAATTCCTTCTCTTGTTATTGTTTTATTGCTGTTTATTCATTTATTTGTTTTTTTTGTTGTGCTAAGGATTAAAACAAATGTTTCACACAGTAATATTGTTCTTAGTCTATTGCTATAGATATTCTGCCCATGCTCCACATCACTCTTGATTTCCCAGTTAAATCTTTACCCAAGTGACTTCTGCTTGGTGAGACCTTGGCATGGTAAAATGAAATGTTGGGTAAATAGAATTCAGCCCCAAACAAAGGAGGTCTCTCCAGCCACCACTCCAGAAATACATTGATTATACAAATTGTCTCTGTATGACATTTATTTATATCAATTTTTCTTTAAGCAAGGTGTTATATTATGGCATTGGTTTACAGCAACTTAAGTTTGTTTTGATTTAGATTTGTTAGCTGTGGTCTTGTCTTTTCTAATATACACACTAATGCATGATTTTCTCATTCAACTGTCTTCTTAGAGAAACTGCAACGCTCTATTCTCTATAATCAGATTTTCCTTTCTATAATCTGCTGGTATATGTTTCTTCAGCCTTAAGTAGATGGAGAATTAGATCACACCAGCTTAATGAGATTCAATGATAACTTTTTGGCAAGAGTTCTCAGTAGCTGGTATTGTATGCTCCCCTCCTAAGACATGTCATTTCTAAATATCTCAATTTTTCATGTTAATTGGCAATCTAATCATTAGACTTATAAAAATGCATCAAACATTTTTAAAGTATGATAATCTTCTATGATCCTCTGTATCTGCAATCTTATCTCTTTTTACACAAATAAATAGTGATCCATGCCTTTCCCAAGCTTTCAGTTTAATTATTGTTTGATTAACTGAGGTATTATTTTGTGTCTACCTGAGTTGTTTCTGAGCTGGTTAAATTGGTTCAGATTTTGCTTCCTTTTTAGTATGCTTTCTTTTCTTTGCAAAACCCCAGCAACAATGGGAAGGATGATACAGGAAGTATTTTCTCTTCCACTTGGTTCTTTAAATTTTAATAATTATTATTATTTAATTATTTAAAATTTATTATTTAAAATTATTATTTTTTATCTTTTCTTGTATTTATTTACAGAACTTTGATATGTCATTATGAAGTCCTATAGTAAGTGTTCAATTTGCTGCTTTTTTTGGTATTAGGAAGAATTACATTGTGCCTTGACAAAGTAAAAAAATTATGACCCAGTTGTGATCTTCAGGGATGGAGAACCGTATAAATACTCTATTTTATTTCTTTGAGATTCAAACTATAATCCTATGTGGCAATTTTATAATCATATAATAATTATTAGTTATCACATGATAGTCTATTAGAAGACTAACTACCATCCATGTTTTTTTTTCCTCTTCCCACTCCAAATAGTAAATAATATTCTATGTAATGTCATCTGAAGGTGAGTATTTTTTGTGTTGACACTCTACATCAAAAAATTTTCAGCATCTAAGTTTGTTTCGTTTTGGAATCTGTTCTATTCTGTTGTTTCCATTATTATTGTTTATTATTATTATTATCATTATTACTATTATTATTTTAGCTATAACAATAACCATGTTAAATTTATGCTGTGGGTTGAAATGTTGGGACTATTCTTAAAATATCTCTTTAATTGATTACATATATTCAGTTGATCCTATTAAATGAATTTTGGTGAATCTAAGATGTAGCCAGAGTATTTACGAATCATTGGGAAACCAATATCTCCTGCTGTGCCTATCTAGTAAGATAACTTGCTCATGTCCACTTAATAGAAAAAGCCATTCCTTTTTAGGAATTGTTAGAAGTTCTCTAAATTCTTGTAAGATTTGAGACTTGGTTTGATATATGTCATTATTTTATGAATTAATTAAAACTATTTTCCCCTTTAGGATATCTTTTCTTGGGATTTTAGAGCAGTATAGTGACTATTCCTGGTTGTAACTTGACTATATCTGGAATGAAATACAATCCAGAATTGGAAGGCTCACTTTTGATCCTTATCTAGAGGCTGGGAGATACAAGTCTCTATCCTGGATCCCAGCATGGAGATCTTGAGGCATAGTGGCTATGAATTCCAGAAGATTAAGACAGGGAGATCTCTGAGTTCAAGGTCATCTGAGATGAAGCAAGTCCCAAATCCAGGTGTAGTGGCACATACCTTTAATCTGGTCCACACCTTCTGCTGGAGACCTTCATAAGGACATTGGAAGAAGGGAGATTCACTCTCTCCTTCATCTGTTTGTCTTGTGGGACTGAGCAACTGCTAGATCCTCAGATTTGCATTCACAACTGCTGCTGCTGATTGTTGGGGAGTTGGACTACAGATTGTAAGTCCAACAAATTCCTTTACTATATAGTGACTACCCATAAGTTCTGTCACTCTAGAGAACCCTGACTAGTACAAGAAGAATTGGGAGTGAAGTGTTCAGTTATCTTTGTTCATTCTTTTATATTCCATTATATTTATCCCACATTAATGTAATGACATAAAACATCAATATACACTACATGTTTTTTCATTTCTCAACTTACTTGGAGAATCTGTCTCTTTCTAGATAATCATATATGAAAATGACTTTCACTGGCATCATTGCAGGCTGCTACATTGAGAAATACAAAAGAACATCAGACATTTCATAAAAGACAGTTCTTTCCAAAATGCCACTATCAGTGTTTATTCAGTTTATTTTCATAAACTATATTCTGATTACAATTTCCCCTCTCTTATTGCTCACACTTCCTTTCCCCACCCCCTTCCCCCTGTATCTACTCTCTTTTGGTATCTCATTAGAAAATGACTGGCTTCTAACAGATAACAATAAAACAAAAACAAAATTATAATAACAAACAAAAACACATCCCATAAAGTCTGGACAGGGCAACACAACAGAAGGAAAGGAGCTTCAAGAGCAGGAACAAGAATCAGAGGACATTCATTCACATACTCCACAGTATTATGAAAATACTAATCTAAAAACTATAATATACACTCAGAAGACCCAGTACAGGCCAGTGGAGGCCCTTTGTTTTCTGTTTCAGTCTCTGAATTCATATGAGCTTTGTTTAGTTAATTCAGTGTGCCCTCTTCCCCTGGCTCTGAAAATCATTCTAATTCCTCTTCAGGGGATTCACTGAGCTCTGTGGAGAGGACTTTGATGGAGACATCACATTTAGAGCTAAGTGTCCCAAAGATTCATTCTTTATGTAATATCAGGCTGTAGGCTCTATATTGCTTCCTCTGCCTCAAAAGGAAGCTTTTCTAATGATGACTGAATAAGGCATCAATGATTATAGCAGATTGTCATTAGGAATCACTTTTTAAGACCAGTAGTACTTGGTTTTACCCCAGGGCTCGGGGCTAACTAATGTGGTTCTTGGTCATATAGTCAATGTCAGGTCTAGGTTCTACCTCATGTATATTGGTTGGTTACTTCCACAAATTCTGTGCTACTATATCTTTCATGGAGGGGCAGATTACAGGTCTAACGTTTGGTGCCTAGGTTGCTGTTTATGTTTCTCTTTTGGTAGTCTGCAGGTTCTATCCTCACACCAAAGACTAGAATGTAGGGGTGAAGACTTCATGTAAGCAACAGCTCAACTTCTCCAAATTCAATGAGTTATATGGGTATTATCCCTGGTAAAGGGGACCTGATGTCAATTTTCAGAAAGCAAGTGATTGTTTTAGCAACAGCCTAGTATGTTTGGAAATTTTTATGAGAACTTCTTGGGCAAAAACTCAACTGAATGTATATAATCCAGTCTCACTACTGGAAGCTTCATTTGGTGACAGGATATGGCCATTAGGACTCTACATTCATTTTCAGAAGACCTCATTAGGATCACGTTGATGCATTTTAGGAAGTGTCTACTGCATTAGGTTTCTGTATCATCTCATAAATGCCCTCTTTCCTTGCTGTTCCTCCCTAAATACCCTTCCTCAACACTATTATTTCCCCTCTCTTTTGCAACTTAATCCTCTCATTCCTGTTCCCATCAACCCCTCCAGTCCACAAATAAAATCTGTTTTATTTTCTATTCTCAGGGAAACCCATGTGACTGTCCTAGTCCATTCTTCTATACCTAATCTCTTTCAGTCTAGGGATTATAGGTTGGCTACCATTAATTTAATAATTAATATACAAATGTAAGTACATGTATTCCATAATTTTATATTTCTGGAAATGAGTTACCTCATCAGGATGATGTTTTTCTAGTTCTATACATTTGTCTCCATGGTGCCTTTGGGGTTAAGAGCAATAAATATTCTTGAAGAGGACATGGGTTCAGTTCCAAGCACTCTCAGGTCAGCGCACAATCATCTGTAGCTCCAGCCTCAGGGTGTACATCATCTCCCCAGATATCAGAGAGTTATGTGATGCAGATAATCACTCAGTATAAAATTATTAACATGAAGACTGGTGCATTTGTAAAATATCATAATGTGTAAAATTGTTCTATCCCTCCATCCTTTCCCTCTTTACTGTAACTACCCACAGTTACATTGAACAGATTACCTGGAAGAGGAGGTGGGGATGAATGGGGAGGCAGTGAGAAAAGAATGAGACCTTGATGATCAAGGCCCCAAATTTTAATGGGTGACTTAAAATTTAAAGTTGGGGGTGAAACCCTTCCCAAAGCTTTGAAGGTCTGCGCAGTGGGTGTTGGCTCTGCTGCTTGGCAGGTTGCCTGCTTAATTCAGGAAGTTGTAGAACTGGAAGAACAGTGGACTTCACCTTGGTTCAAGCACTCCACCTTAGGTGGGGAAGGTTGTGGCTAGCACTGAGGTCTAGAATTCCAGCTCAAGGGACACAGTTCCTCACTTTTGATTCAATAAAAAATGACTAGACTAGGGCAAAAGATTTACTTATGCTCCATAGTCCTGTCTGGGAATTATGGTGGCTGGCAGCCCGACCTTTCTTAGACAAGAATTCTAGACACTTTCTCTCACCCATCTTTGAAAATGCTTGTGCAGATTCTTTGTATTTATTTGCACAAACATGGTCTTTAGTATTTATTATAAATAAACATGGCCTATAGGCACAAGTTCCTGTCTTAGGTTGATGAAAGGTCATAGAATTTCAGTTTCCCATTGTTGACTCCAGGCCTTCATAGCACACCTTTTCCCCAATACAGATGAAGCCACAAAAGGACCTACAAATATGCACTCAGTCCATTTCTTCATATCGATGAAAATTTGTCATTGTGAGCCACTGAGCCTTGCCTGGATGAAAACAATCAGCCTGCTTAAAATACAAAGTCAGAAGTTAAGAGTAAAAAAGGATTAACTTGTCTCTGGAAGTACCAAAGTATCCAATTAAGTTGCAAAATAGCAGCTATCACACACAAAGTCTGGGCTCCCAGCTCAAAGGCTGTGGGGGATGGGGGAGGGGGACACACTTTTCTTTCTTTTAGTTTAATTTCAAGAAATGATTTTTGACTCAGCATTTATTTCGTCTTATTATGTGTGTAGAAACTAGTTTAGAATAAAACAATGTGTAAAAATGGTATACAGAGATGCTCTATAAAATTACAGTCATCATTTCCCTAAAGCAAAGACTCAGGATGTAACCTCTGCTGGTTGCGGTTAATAATATTAGAAACTGTAACATCCTGAGTTATTTTTTGTCATCCTTTTTTTTTTCATGGTTTTAAACGTTCTTTTTTTGTTTGTTTGTTTATCTAAGTTTTTTTTTTATTTACATTCAAAATCATTTACCCTTTCCCATTTCCTCCCTCCCCAAAAGTCCCATAAGCCACCTTCCCTCCCTCTTTTCCCCATTCAACCCCCTCTCACTTCTCTGTCCTGGAGTTCCCCTACATACAGTCTTTCCAGCACCAGGGGTCTCTCCTTCCATCTTCTTGGAAATCTATTGATATGCGAATTGTGTCTAGGGTATTCCGAAATTCTGGGTTAATATCCCCTTATCAGTGACTGCATACCATGTGTGTTCTTTTGTGATTGGGTTACCTCACTAAAGATGATATTTTCAAGTTCTGACCATTTGCCTAGGAATTTCATGAATTCATTGTTTTTAATTGCAGTGTAGTATTCCATTGTGTAAATATACCACATCTTCTGAATCCATTCCTCCGTTGAGGGACATCTGGGTTCTTTCCAGCTTCTGGCTATTATAAATAAGGCTGCTATGAACATAGTGGAGCATGTGTCCTTATTGCATGCAGGTAAATTCTCTGGGTATATGCCCAGGAGTGGTATAGCCGGATCCTCCGGGAGTGTCATGCCCAGTTTTCTGAGGAACCGCCAGACTGCTTTCCAGAGTGGTTGTACCAGCTTGCAATCCCACCAGCAGTGGAGGGGTGTTTTTCTATCTCCACATCCTCGCCAACAACTGCTGTCTCCTGTGTTTTTGATCTAGGCCATTCTGACTGGTGTGAGATGGAATCTCAGGGTTCTTTTGATTTGCATTTCCCTAATGACTAAGGAAGATGAACATCTCTTTAGGTGCTTCTCAGCCATTAGATATTCTTCAGGTGAGAACTCTTTGTTTAGCTCTGTACCCCATTTTTTAATAGGGTTACTTGCCTCTCTGGAGTTTAACTTCTTGAGTTCTTTGTATATATTGGATATTAGCCCTCTGTCGGACGTAGGGTTGGTAAAGATCATTTCCCAGTTAGTTGGTTGCCACATTGTCTTTTTGACAGTGTCTTTTGCCTTGCAAAAACTTTGTAATTTAATGAGGTCCCATTTGTCAATTCTTGATCTGAGAGCATAAGCTATTGGAGTTCTATTCAGGAAATTCTCCCCTGTGCCCATATGTTCAAGGTTCTTCCCTAGTTTCCTTTCTATTAGTTTCAGTGTGTCTGGTTTTATGTGGAGGTCCTTGATCCACTTGGAATTGAGCTTAGTGCAAGGAGATAAGAATGGGTCAATTTGCACTCTTCTGCTTGTTGACCTCCAGTTGAACCAGCACCATTTGTTGAAAAGGCTATCTTTTTTGCACTGGATGGTTTTAGCTCCTTTGTCAAAGATCAAGTGACCATAGGAGTATGGATTCATTTCTGGGTCTTCAATTCTGTTCCATTAATCTACATGCCTGTCACTGTACAAATACCACGCAGTTTTTAACACTATTGTTCTGTAGTACAGCTTGAGGTCCAGGATACTGATTCCCCCAGAGGTTCTTTTACTCTTGAGAATAGTTTTAGATATCCTGGGTTTTCTGTTATTCTAGATGAATTTTTGAATTACTCTTTCTAACTCTATGAAGAATTGAGTTGGGATTTTGATGGGGATTGCATTGAATCTGTATATTGCTTTTGGCAAGATGGTCATTTTGACTATATTAATCCTCCAATCCATGAGCATGGCAGATTTTTCCATCTTCTGAGGTCTTCTTCAATTTCTTTCTTCAGAGACTTGAAGTTCTTGTCATACAGATCTTTCACTTGTTTGGTTAGAGTCACACCCAGATACTTTATATTGTTTCTGGCTATCATGAAGGGTATCATTTCTCTTACTTCTTTCTCAGCCTGCTTATCCTTTGAGTATAGGAAGGCTACTGACTTGTTGAATTGATTTTATATCCGGCCACTTTGTTGAAATTGTTTATCAGCTGTAGGAGTTCTCTGGTGGAGTTCTTTGGGTCGCTTAAGTATACTATCATATCATCAGAGCTCTTTGGGTTGCTTAAGTACACTATCATATCGTCTGCAAATAGTGATAGTTTGACTTCTTCCTGTCCAATTTGTATTCCTTTGACCTCCTTTTGTTGCCTAATTGCTCTAGCTAGAACTTCAAGTACTATACTGAAAAGATATGGAGAGAGGGGGTAGCCTTGTCTAGTCCCTGATTTTAGTGGGATTGCTTCAAGTTTCTCTCCATTTAGGTTGATGTTGGCTACCGGTTTGCTGTAAATTGCTTTTACTATGTTTAGATATGGCCTCGAATTCCTGATCTTTCCAAGACCTTTAGCATGAAAGGATGCTGAATTTTGTTAAATGCTTTCTCAGCATCTAATGAGATGACCATATGGTTTTTTTCTTTGAGATTGTTTATATAGTGGATTACATTGATGGATTTCCTTATATTGAACCATCCCTGCATCCCTGGGATGAAGCCTGCTTGATCGTGGTGAATGATCGTTTTGATGTGTTCTTGGATTCGGTTGGCAAGAATTTTATTGAGTATTTTTGCATCGATATTCATAAGAGAGATTGGCCTGAGATTCTCTTTCTTTGTCGGATCTTGGTCTACTTTTGGTATTAGCATAATTGTGGCTTCATAGAACGAGTTGGGTACTGTTCCTTCTGTTTTTATTTTGTGGAATAGTTTGAAGAGTATTGGTGTTAGGTCTTCTTTGAAGGTTTGATAGAATTCTGGACTAAATCCATATGGACCTGTGCTTTTTTTGGTTGGAAGACTTCCAATGACCACTTCTATTTCTTCAGGGGTTATAGGACAGTTTAGATGGTCTATTTGATCCTGATTTAATTTTGGTATTTGGTATCTGTCAAGGAAATTGTCCATTTCCTCCAGATTTTCTAGTTGTGTTGAATACAGGCTTTTGTAGTAGGATCTGATGATTTTTTGAATTTCCTCAGTTTCTGTTGTTATCTCTCCCTTTTCGTTTCTGATTTTATTAATTTGGATACTGCCTCTGTGCCCTCTGGTTAGTCTGGCTAAGAGCTTATCTATCTTGTTGATTTTCTCAAAGAACCAACTCCTCGTTTTGTTGATTCCTTGTATGATTTTATTTGTTTCTACTTGATTGATTTCAGCCCTGAGTTTGATGATTTCCTGCCTTCTACTCCTCTTTGGTGTATTTGTTTCTTTTTGTTCCAGGCCTTTCAGGTGTGCCATTAAGCTGCTAGTGTATGCTGTCTCCCATTTCTTTTTGGCGGCAATCAGGGCTATGAATTTTCCTCTTAGCACTGCTTTCATTGTGTTCCATAAATTAGGGTATGCTGTGCCTTCTTTTTCATTAAATTTCAAAGTCTTTGATTTCTTTCTTTATTTCCACCTTGACCAAGTTATCATTGAGTAGAGCATTGTTCAGCCTCCATGTGTATGTGGGTTTTCTGTTGTTTTTCTTGCCTTTGAAGACCACCCTTATTTATAGTGACCTGATAGGAGGCATGGGATTAGTTCTATCTTCTTATATCTGTTGACGTCTGATTTGTGACCAATTATTTGGTCGATTTTGGAGAAGGTACCATGAGGTGCTGAGAAGGTGTATTCTTTTGCTCTAGGATGAAATGTTCTATATATATCTGTTAGTTCCATTTGGTCCAAGGCTTCGATTAGATTCACTGTGCCCTGTTTAGTTTCTGCTTTCCTGAACGATCCATTTCAGAGAGCGGGGTGTTGAAGTCACCCACTATTATTGTGTGAGGTGCGATGTGTGCTTTGAGCTTTAGTAAAGTTTCTTTTACGAATGAGGGTGCCCTTGCATTTGGAGCGTAGATATACAGAATTGAGAGTTCTTCTTGGTGGATTTTTCCCTTGATCAGTACGTGTGTCTTTTTTGATGACTTTAGGTGGAAAGTCAATTTTATCTGATATTAGGCTGGCTACTCCTGCGTTTCTTGGGACCATTTGCTTGAGAGATTAAGGAATAATGATTATTGCCACCTGCCATTCTTGACACTATCTTTATGTTTCAGTGGTTATCTACTTTTGGGTTTGATGCAAGAAGGTTACTATCTCATTTTTTCCAGGGTGTTGTTTCTCACCTTGTATTGGTGGTTTCCACCAATTATCCTTTGCAGGGCTGGGTTTGTGGAAATATATTGTGAAAATTTGGTTTTATCATGGAATATCTTGGTCTCTCCATCTATGGTGATTGAGAGTTTACTGGGTAGAGTAGTCTAGGCTGGCATTTGTGCTCTCTTAGTGTCTGCATGAGATCTTCCCAGGATCTTCTGGCTTTCATAGTCTCTGGAGAGAAATCTGATGTGATTCGGATAGGTCTTCCTTTGTATGTTACTTGGCCCTTTTCTCTTACTGCTTTTAATATTCTTTCTTTGTTTAATACATTTGATGTTTTGATTATTACGTGACGGGTGGTATTTCTGTTCTGGTCCAGTCTGTTTGGAGTTCTGTAGGCTTCTTGTACGTTCATCAGCATCTCTCTCTTTAGGTTAGGGAAGTTTTCCTCCATAATTTTGTTGAAGATATTTACTGGCCCTTTAAGTTGCAAATCTTCACTCTCATCTATACCTATAATCCTTAGGTTTGGTCTTCTCATGGTGTCCTGGATTTCCTGGATGTTTTGGGTTACGCATTTTTTGCATTTTGCATTTTCTTTGACTGTTGAGTTGATGCTTTCTATGGTATCTTCAGCACCTGAGATTCTTTCTTCCATCTCTTGTATTCTATTGTTGATGTTTGCATCTATGACTCCTGATTTCTTCCCAAGGTTTTCTATCTCCAAAGTTGTCTCCCTTTGTGATTTCTTAGTTGTTTCTCCTTCCTTTTTTAGTTCCTGGATGGATTTGCTGAGATCCTTCACTTGTTTGTTTGTATTTTCCTGTATTTCTTTAAGGTATTTTTGCATTTCCTCTTTCAGGATTTCTGTCTGTTGACCCAAGTTCTCCTGTATTTCTCTAAGCGATTTTTGTGTTTCCTCCTCATGGGCTCCTATCTGTTAATCCATTGTCTCCTTCATTTCTTTAAGCAGTTCTAGTGTTTCCTTTGTAAGGGCATCTATCCGTTGATTCATTTCTTTAAGCAATTTTTGTGTTGCCTCCCTATGGGCATCCATCTGTTGACCCATATTCTTCTGCATTTCTTTATGTAATTTTTGTGATTCCTTTGAAAGTGCATCTACCCGTTGATTCATTTCTTTAAGCGATTTTTGTGTTGTCTCCTTGTGGGCCTCCATCTGTTGATCCATGTTCTCCTGCATTTCTCTACGTGATTTTTGTGTTTCCTTTGTAAGGGCTTCTAACCATTGATTCATGGTCTCCTGTAATTCTTTATTAGATTTTTTTGTGTCCTTCTTGTGATCCTCTAAGAGCATCATGAGAAGTGATTTTAAATCCAGATCTTGTCTTTCGCGTGTGGTGGGGTATCCAGGACTTGCTGCTGTTGGAGAGTTGGGTTCAGATGGTGCCATATTACTTTGATTTATGTTAGTAACGTTCCTACATTTGCCTTTTGCCATCTGGTTACCTCTGGTGTTAGTTGGTCCTGCTTTCACTGGCTGCTGGTTGGACCTCCTGTGAGCCTGCAAAGCTATTTCTTGCCCCCCTGGATTACCAGGATTCCCCTGGCACCAATTTCTGGGGCCTGCCCTGCTCCTGAGTGACTTTGGAGCCCTGATGTGCCTTGCCCCAAGTGATGTTATATTGGGGAGTCCCTGCACATCCAAAGGCTCAGCGTAGTGGATTCCCAGAGCAGAGGTCACCAAAGGGAGGCTGGTAGGCTCCTGCCCTGTGCAGGGGTGTGTAATCTCTCCCGGGGCAGGGGGGGGGGCGTCCCTCTGCAGGGCAGAAGTCACACAGCAGGGCTGGCGCGTCGCTTACTGTAGACCTGCCCAGTTCTTGGGAGCAGGGTACACACAAGCTGCCTGAGACCCAAGCGATATTATGCCTGTCTGTCTCTGAGCCTGGTGGTCCCAGCTGCCCTGGTGCTGAAGCAAAGATGGTGGAGTGCACTCTGCACTCTCTTGGAGGCGCAGGTCACCCTGCAGGGGGGATGGCCCACAGCAGAGCTGACACCCAAACCACCGCAGCGCTGTCCCACTCTTGGGAGCAGATGGAAGCCCCAACAGCCCATGTCCCAAGCGATGTTATATTGGGGGTAACCTGGGTACCTGTCTCCTCAGTGCAGTCGATCCAGGAACAGAGGTTGCCAAAGGGAAGCTGGTAGGCTTTCGCCCAGTGCGGGGGCTCCCTCTGCAAGGCAGAAGTCCCACAGCAGAGCTGGCACGCTGGTTACTGCAGATCTGCCCAGCTCTTGGAGCAGGGTGCACACAAGCTGCCTGAGACCGAAGCGATATTATGCCTGTCGGTCTCTGAGCCTGGCGGTCCCAACTACCTGGACACTGGAGCAAAGATGGCAGAGTTATTTTTTGTCATCCTTAACAGATTATTTTTGAGTCCATACCACAGCTGAGGAACCCAGAAGAATCAATCCAACCTGAAAGACATCTACATTCTTTTCTTCCAGACCTGCTGGCTTCTGGCAAGAAAAAAGAGCATGCTTTTTCCAAATGTTACTTACCTCTACTGTCTGAGTTGCTGGAGTGACTTACTATTATTTAACCACTCATTTATAAAGGATTGGCCATAAATTTTATTGAATCAGGTACCACATAGCCTCTGGTGAGGATGCACTCAGGTTTTACACTACTAATAATTAACATATCAAGTTAAGTAAATTATTTACAAGGGCAGAAAACTTAGAATGGGATCCTTAATCAGTAGGATGGATGTGTCTTTAAGCAGTGCATCTATGTGTGTGTTCAATAAATAGCTCTCTTTCTTTTTCCATTCTAATGTGTCTCTTCATTCCTGCTACTTTAGGTGTCTTCTTTCACTGTCCTTACCTCATGCACAGTATCAGACAACTAAGAGCATCATCTCATCTTCAAGTTACTTCCTTCACCACTGCCATTTTTTTTTTACATTTAAGAAAGAATGTGTTTAATTAAACCAGAAATATAACTCAGCCAACATTTTCCATTCATTGGAATCACTTTACAGATCACCCAAGATTTCATTCATTTTGTTTTCAGAGCTTTCCAATGTGCTGACTCAAAACATTGGGGAAAAAACTTATTTGTCTTGTCAGTGTATTCTTCCTGATTTACTTTTGTTAAAATTAATTAATTTATTTTTTTAACACTCCCTATTATATTTCCCCCGACATGTCCATCCTCCCACTGTTCAACATCCCATACCTCCTCCCCACTCCCTGTCTCTACATGCATGTCCCCACCCCCACCCCACCTGAACTCTAAATTCCCTGGGGCCTCCAGTTTCTTGAGGATTAGGTGCATCATCTCTAAATAAACACAGACATGGCAGTCCTCCACTGGATGTGTGTTGGGGGCCTCATATTAGCTGATATATGCTGCCTGTTTGGTGGGTCAGTGTTTAAGAGATTGTTTTTTATATAATTTTGCTACCAAACTTAACCATTAAAATAGCAGAAATTGATTATGTCAACCCTTTTATCAAAATGTGTGCCTACCTTCTCAGTTTGATGAATAACGATTTTGCAAATGGCCTTTGTTTTACGTTAGTCTTACATCTGCCCTGTGTGATCCTTTTGTATGTTTATTAATGTGGAAACATAAGACTAAGTAGAATTCTGGTTTTGTATTTGGCAAGTGCAGAAATTTAGCACATTCAAATTTACCTGTACTCTGCCCTCCTGGAACAGTTGACACATAAAATGTAGTAGGAAGTTCAATTCTAAATTTTTCAGCTGAAAAGCATTTGGAAGGTAATCTACAGGCAGTGTGATACCACACATGTTGAACTAATAAGGTAACCCATGGGAAGGGAATCAAAAGAAATGAATCTGAGTGTAAAATCTTCAGATATTATTATCTGAAGCTCATAAGCAACTTTCATTAAAACAGATTTTAGAAGAATATTCAAAGGACAACAATTAATAACTAATTATTGTACAACTACCTCTAGTATTTGTGCTACTCAAATTGTGTTGAATTAACAAGAAATTGAGAGGTCCTGATAACTGATAATAGGACATTCACTTCTTGACTGTTTATAGGGCTGTGTGGTTTTTCTGCCTTGCTCCACATCCCTTGTTATTCTAGAATCTGGCTGGAAGGAGCAATCCCTTATTGGAGATAAGTCAAGCTCCCCTCCCAGGAGAAAGGCAAGAAGCCAACCAGGCTGTGCAAGTACCTTGAAAGACTCTTCTCAACAGGATGTAATCAGACCCATTTGCTGAAGTTTTTCTACTGAATAGACTGGACCAAAAACATAAGCCTATTAGTGGTAAGAATAGGGGTACATTATCTCCTTAAAGGGATCGGAATGGATAATTAGAAATAATAATGACTGTCACAGGTATCAATTACACTATTTATCCTTTTCAATTCATCATTTGAACTTTGTCATATTTTCTATGACTGATTTATACTGTACAGCCTTCTATTTCATTTACATATCTTGTATCATTTTTTCTGTAGACTGGGCTTGATATTAGGTAATAAGAAAACAGGTTAGAACAATACCAGTAAATATTGTGTACTTACTAGTTATAGTCACTCAAATTCAGTGGATATATCTTGTATAATCCAAAATAAAGTGTAAATAAATCATTTATTCAAGATGTACATACATGGTATTTTATTCTTTAGTTTCTTTCATATATAATTATTTATCTGACATTAAAATACTTTTTTAATATTGGAGGCTGAATCCAGGGCTTTGTTCTTGTTTGGAACCTGCTCTATTCTTGAGTCATGTTCCCAAACAAAGATGATTTACATTTTTTAAGGAATCCTCTTTCTCTATATGAAAGACTAGGCAGATATGCACATTGACATACAAAGATACATAATATTCTGGGAAGATTCCTTGCTTTCTATGTTAACTGTCCTATTTCATATACTTTCCACACAATTATCTATAAAAGTACTCTTTATAGATATTAATTTATCTTTAATAATATTTACACACATTTTTGTATGTTAGTATACAAAATAATTTATTTAATTAAGGCATTTTCATATGCAGAAATATTGATACCTTGTTTACATTTGTCCCCTATCCCACCATACTTCGTTCACACCTTTCTGGTTTCCTTCTTTACCCCAAATATTCTCATTACACAAACATACATAAATTAAATGTAAATTCTGCATATGGGAAAATAGGTGATTGATACAGACTTGAGATGATGCCATTTCACATCTTACCTAGCAAAATAGATACATGATGATGAGATTCAAGATATATTTCCTTTTTAAAAATTTTGTAATTATATTATGTACAGAAAACTTAGCAGTGTTCATTTAATGGAAAATTCTTTGGCCTTTGCCTTTCCTTGCTTGCCAATGTGAGCCACAGATTTAGGATCCAGGATATTGCCTCCCAAGTGGCAGTGGACCTAACCACATCTGTCATTGTAATTTGTCTTAAGAGCTTTCACTTGCTTATCCAGAGCACCCTTGTCTTACAGGTTAACACCTGTGATCAGTTTCCAGACTAGCCTTTTCCTTGATGATGCAGTAAGAGAACCCCATATTGTGACACAGGGAAGATGGAAAGACAAATCAGTGGGGTCTGTGTCCTGTACAATCACCATCATCTGACCCTTCTTGCTCTTCACCAAGGTGGTGCCTGTATTGACACCTGCCGAAGTTCAGGTGGTCTCTTATGTGGGACATTCCCTTTGCCTGAAGCTTTCTTCTCAACACAGACCAGCAGCCTTTGCTTCCTTTGCTTTGTCTCTGGGTTGTACATGTGGGCAAGCTTAAGCAGCTGGGGAAGCAGTTTGCCTGTCCAGTGTCTGGATAAACTGGTTAATGGCAGGCGATATTTCGAACAGCTTATAGAGCATGGCTCTTTGCCAATGCAAAGATGTAGCAGGGCCATTTGACAAAGTGTGTGAGATATTGTTTAGTTGGATGTCCTGCCCAATGTCAAAGTTCGTAGGCCTTTTCTAAAACAGAGGATTCAGTACCTTTTTGGTTTTGTTTCTCTTCAATGGCAGGAGCTGTGGCCACCTTTTTCCACTCGGCCTTCTTTTCTTGGACATCTTGCTCAGTGTGCTCTGTGTCATGGGCAAGCTCCACACTCACGAGTCTCAAATTGGAACTGTAATCAAGTTGGTATGAATCTGGGAGCTTCAAAACTACTAGATAGATTTCAGCATGCTATAAGGTACAATGAAAATTACTGCATAAGAAAAATAATAACCAATTATAGTGAGATATGAACTCTGAGAGCTGCAATGTCTGGCCTTGCAAGATATTCCAAATGGTGAAAAAGTGGTATGAGTACCCTCAGAGAAACCAACCACTTTCTGATTGCAGTTAAGTCTCATTGCATATGATGAACTGGTACCCAGCACCATTATCAGGTCAACAACCTATGGCAAGACAGATTTTAGGTCCTAGGGCAGCACTATGCTGCCAAATGGGCACATTATTCAATTGACTCCTAATAGTTATAGATCAGGGTATCTTAACTCTCATCTGAAAAGCTTTGATTTCCAGTAGATATTGGTTAACACAGTGACTTATAATTATCCAAGTTGTGAAGAATAAAAGACTAGATACTAGATAAAGGTCCAGGCTAAAGGTAGTGTGTGTGTGTGTGTGTGTGTGTGTGTGTGTGTGTGTGTGTGTATCCTAGTGTGTGTCCTATCTCTGAAGGCTCAGTGATCATTGTTGAACAAGTACTAGAAAGAATATTAGTACCAGAGGCATTGGATGATGTCTTAGTCAGGGTTTCTATTCCCTCACAAACTCTATGACCAAGAAGCAAGTTGGGGAGAAAAGGGTTTATTCAGCTTACAGTTCCATATTGCTGTTCATCACAAAAGGAAGTCAGAACTGGAACTCAAGCAGGTCAGGAAGCAGGAGCTAATGCAGAGGCCATGGAGGGATGTTTCTTACTAGCTTGCTTCCCCTGGCTTTCTCAGCCTGCTTTCTTATAGAACCCAAGACTACCAACCCAGGGATGGCACCACCCATAAGGGGTCCTCCCCCCTTGATCCCTAATTGAGAAAATACCCCACAACTGGATCCCATGGAGGCTCTTCCCCAACTGAAGTTCCTTTCTCTGTGATGACTCCAGTCTGTGTCAAGTTGACACACAAAACCAGCCAGTACAATTGAAGCCTTGTCTACTTGACAAACAAACACATCACTATTAAGACTCAACCCTTACTTTCTTATTCATATCTCTATTAGTCAGGGTTCTCTAGAGTCACAGAATGTATGGGTAGTCTCTATATACTTAGGGAATTTGTCGATGACTTACAGCTTGTGGTCCAAATCCCCAACAATTATCAGCAGTAGCTGTGAATGGAAGTCCAAGGAACTAGCAGTTGCTCAGTCCCACCAGGTAAGAAGGCTAGGAAGAGTACAGCAATGTCCCTTGGGAACATTCTTTTAGTGTCTCAATACCAATTGATGTTAAAGAAATTGGAAGAAAGACAAATGTATCCTTAACAAAAAAAGGCAGAAGCACTCATATTACTTATAATCCTCATTTCTGCAACTGGTTATGTGGTCTTAGCTGGTATTTATAACTACCTTCCTCTGCTACCCATTCTGTATTTCCTTCACCATCGGCAAGCACCTCAGCAGGTCTTGGCTCTTTTCCTGGAGGAGTGACCCATACCTTCATTCCTGATGGGTCTGTGTCCTTTGTCATCCTGCTTGGATTAGGCTGTTGTAGTTTCCCATTGACTTTAATCACAGGACATGGTAGTACTAGGAGAAGCCCTAAAGGATCTCTTGCACTCCAGACATAATCCTGCTTACCTCAATTGTAGAGAGGCAATTCAATTTCCCCATGGTAATCTGGACCTATCACCTCTCCTAACACTGTTATTTCTTTCTTAGCCTGTTGGTTTAAGGGCTTTAGAAGCCCAAAATGGCCAGGGGGAAAGTCTGAGCTTCCAGTTCAATGGAATGTTTGTTGTGGCTCCTGGTAGGAGCACTCCCCTTTCTGGAAACAAAACTTCTAGGCCAGCAAAACCTAAAGTTGTGGGGACAGGAAGCAAAAATTTTCCTAGAGGATCACTAGGAGTGATAGTGAGTGGAACTATTCCTTTTCCACCCCTTGATTCCTGGACCCAAGAATCCTGGTTATGAGAGAGACTGTACCATATATTGAATGCTGATTCAAAGCATATACCGCCTTCTGAAGAACTCTGCCCCAGCACTCCATACTGTTGCCATGTAATTGGCACTGTAACTGAGTCTTCAAAAGGCCATTCCAACTTTCTATTAGACTAGTTGCTTCAGGATGATGGGAAACATGGTAAGACCAGGGAATTCCATGATTGTGGACCTACTGTCTCATTTCTCTGGCTGTGAAATGAGGTCCTTGGTCAGAAGCAATACTGTGTGGAACAGCATGATGATAGATAAGGCATTCTGTGAGTTCACAGACTGTGGTTTTGGCAGAAGCATTACGTGCAGGGAATGCAAATCCATAACCAGAGTAAGTATCTACTCCAGTAAGACAAAAACATTGTCCTTTCCATGGGGGAAGTGGTCCAATATAGTCAACCTGCCACCAGGTTGCTGGCTGGTCACCTCCAGGAATGGTGCCATATCTGGTGCTCAGTGTTAATTTCTGCTGTTGGCAGATCTGGCATTCAGCAGCTGCTGTAACCAGATCAGCCTTGGTGAGTTGAAGTTCGTGTTGCTGAGCCCAAGCATAACCTCTGTCTCAGCCACCATGGCCATTTTGTTCATGTGCCCATTGGGCAATGACAGGGATGGCTGGAGAAAAAGGCTGACTGTCCACAGAATGGGTCATCTTATCCACTTGAGTATTGAACTCAGCTGAAGTCACCTTTTGATGAGAATTTACATGGGACACAAATATCTTCACATCCTTTGCCCATTTGGAGTGATCTATCCACATACTTCTTCCCCAGATACCTTTCTCACCAATTTTCCAATCATGGTCTTTCCATGTCCCTGACCATCCAGCCAATCCAGTGGCTACAGCCTATGAGTCAGTGAACAATCATACATCTGGCCATTTCTTCTTCCAAACAAACTGTAACACCATGTGTACTGCCCAAAGTTCTGCCCATTGTGAAGATTTTCCTTCACCTGTACCTTCATGGTTGTCCCAGAAAGGGGTTGTAATGCTGCAGCTGTCCACTTCTGGGTGGTGCCTGCATAACGTGCAGAGCCATCAGTAAACCATATCCTAGTCTTCTCTTCTTCCATCATCTGGTCATAGAGAACACCTCTTGTGGCTATAGGTGCATGCTTGGCAGCAGATGGCATTGTAACTTGAGTAGAAACCATAGGCATCTGAGTAACTTCTTCATGTAACTTGCTTGTGCCTTCAGGACTTGCTCTGACCCATCACGCATATATCACTTCCATTTGATAATAGACTGCTGCTGTGTATGTCCTACTTTATGACTTGGAAGGTGTGATAACACCCAGCTCATGATGGGCAGTTCAGGCCGCATAGTAACTTGGTGCCCTATTGTCAAAAGTTCAATTTCCAACTAAGGTCCAATAGCAGGCCAAGAGCTGTTTTTCAAAGGGAGAGTAGTTGTCTGCAGATGATGGAGCTTTACTCCAAAATCCCAAAGGTCTCTTCTGTGATTCACCTACAGGGGCCTGCCAGAGGCTCCAAACAGCATCTCTATCTGCCACCAATACCTCAAGTATCATGGGGTCTGCTGGATCATATGGTCTAAGTGGTAGAGCAGCCTGCATAGCAGCCTGGACTTTTTGAAGAGCCTTCTCCTTTTCCAGGCCCCACATAAAGCTAGCAGCTTTCTGAGTCACTTGGAAAATAGGCCTGAGTAACACTCCTAAGTAAGGAATACACTGTCCCCAGAATCCAAATAGATCCACCATATGTTGTGTTTCTTTCTTGGTGGTGGGAGGGGCCAGGTGCAATAACTTATCTTTCACCTTAGAAGGAATATCTCTACGTGCCCTACACCTCTGTACTCCTTAGAATTTAACTGAGGTAGATGGTCCTTGAATTTTGGTTGGATTTATTTCCTATCCTCTGATATGCAAATGTGTTACCAATGAATCCAAAGTGGTTGCTACTTCCTGCTCACTTGGTCTAATCACCATAATGTCATCAATATTGTACACCAATGTGATATTTTGTGGAAGAGTCAAATGATCAAGATCCCTTTTAACTAATTTATGACACAGGGCAGGAGAATAAATATATCCTTGAGGCAAAACTGTATACTGCTGGCCTTGCCAACTGAAATCAAATTGCTTCTGGTGGTTCTTAAGGACAGGTACTGAGAAGAAGGAATTTGCCAGATCAATAGCTGCATTAATTTGCTCATATAATGAAGCTACATCTGGTACAGCAGCTGCAATTGGAGTTACTACCTGATTTAGTTTTCAATAGTCAACTGTCATTCTCCATGATCCATTTGTCTTCTGCACTGGCCAGATAGAAGAGTTAAAGGGAGATATGGTGGTAACCAACACCCCTGCATCTTTCACATCCTCAATAGTTGCAGTAATTTCTGCAATTCCTCCAGGAATACAATACTGGTTTTTATTCACTATTTTCCTTGGCAGAGGCAACTCTAAAGGCTTGCATCTGGTTTTTCCAACTGTAATAGCCCTCATTCCACAGGTTAGGGAACCAATGTGAGAATTCTGCCATTTTCTGAGTATATCTATCCCAATTATACATTCTGGAACAGGGGAAATGACCTTAGGATGTTTTGGGGAACCTACTGGAGCTACTGTGAGTCAGACATCAGTCAAAACTCCATTAATCACCTGTCCTTCATAAGCCCCTACTCTAACTGGAGGACTACAATGTTTCTTGGGATCTCCTGGGTTCAGTGTCAGTTCAGCACCAGTATCCAATAGACCCTGGGAAATATGATTATTTCCTTTCCTCCAGGATACCATTATGCTTGTAAAAGGCCATAGGTCCCTCTGGGGAAGACTTGGAGAAAGACTGACAACAAAACTTTTAGGTGTCTTATCAAGATCCTTCCTCAAGGGAACTGGGCTACCCATTCATTCTGGATTTGCAAACTGGCTCAAGTCTGAAAATTGGTTCACTGGCCAAGATTGCCTTTTGCCAGGATCCAATGTAGCCTTTCATTTGTTTGAGAATTTTTCCGTTCATACAGATCAAACAGATATGCAGTAGGCTTCCTGTTTATTTCATGCCTGGAGACACTGTGACTGATTAGCCAGTACCAAAGGTACAAATGAGTCATGCCATTATAAATTTCACCTCTCCTGTGCTGACCATTATGGGGTATGTCATTATAAACATCATTTTGTCGATGCTATCCATTTTAATAACTATGTTCACCTTGTCTCTGGTGATTCAATGCTGCCACCTGGTCCTTGTTACCTTGGGGCCCAATTAAACCCATTGAATTTAATTCATCTAATTGAGCAGCAGCATCTCCAACCCTAAGGTCTGGCACAAGGAAAAGGGCAAGAACAAAACTCTTCAAATGTGCTGGTACCCCTCTCACCAGTTTGTGTCTTATAGGACTGGTGTAGGGCATATCTTCTCGACCTTGCCATTGCTGAGGATAAGGTTTTACACAACTTATCCACTCTAGCATCGAAATTTCCCTAAGTCATTAAATCCCTTCATCAACACTAAGCCAAGAGATATCAGCCATCTCCAACTCCTTTTGAGTAGGCCATCTTTTGATAAACACTTCAGCCAACCATTCAAACAAACTTTTGACACCTTTTTTAACTGTGCAAACTTCCATATTAAAGCTATACTCTGCAGAGGGCCCATGTCAATAAACTTAGCCTGCTCTAGTTTTATGTTCCTTCTACCATTACCCCATAGCCTTAAAATCCATTCCTGCACAAATTCCCCAGACTTCTGCTTGAATAAATTAGCAAACTCATTTAAGCTCTTTAGTAGTATAGAGTATTTCTTGATGGACTGCACTTTCTACCTCCCATCTAGGGGCCTGTTTTGCCTTGAGTCTGGTTGTAGGTCTAGAAGAAACTTTTGTTGGGCCTTGACAAACATCAGTGTTGTCTTGTCTGGCATTTTCTTCAGCGAAAGTCACTGCTGGTTTATCAGGCTCTGAGGGATTAATTTCCTCATGTGGAGAAGGTATTATCTCAAGGGGTGTGGTGAGGGTACTACTTCCTCAGGTTTGGAAAACCCTTGAAAAATCTGAAGATTCATAATTCTCAACTTCAACAGGGTCTTCCCACACATCCCAATCCCAAGTTATATGATCCCATTCTTTGCCAATTAATGCCCTTACTTTAACTGCTGACCTGTGAGACTGAGACTTGAATTTTCACTGTAATTCAGCCTACGTTATAATGAGGGTTTCAGTTTGATTTTCTGCAACTAGAGCTCTATGGCTGCTAGAGAGAAGATTCTCTTCAAGGATACACTTAGCAACTTTTAGATTGTTTACTTGTATCTGGAGCCGTTCGATTTTATCACACAATTCCTTCCTTTCCTTCATTTTTTTGTTTTCCAAGATACTAAGAGCAACCAGCCAGCAAAATCATATTCTGATATTTTTCCCCAAGTTGAAGAATGTTTTGTACACTGAATCACCTAATTCTTCAAGATAATCAATAGTATTAGCTTCTTTAAGCTTGAAATATAGATTCAACCACAGGTCTTCAATATTCTCTGAGCTCCCAGGAGAGAGAGAATCTGGAGAGGTATCAGTAGTTGAATGTGCTGGTGAATTATCAAACCTACTCCAGGTTTTTAAAAGATTCGTCCTTATACTTCTTCTCTAGAAGCACTCCAGGTACCAACTTATTCAATTGTATTCAATTGACTCCTAATAACTATAGATGAGGGTATCGTTTAACTCTCATCTAAAAAGCTTTTATTTCCAGTAGCTATTGGTTGACACAGTGACATAATTATCCAAGATGCAAAGAATAAGAGACTAGATACTAGATAAAGGTCCAGGCTAAAGGTAGTGTGTGTGTGTGCATGTATTTGGTGTGTGTGTGTGTGTGTGTGTGTGTGTGTGTGTGTGTGTGTGTCCTATCTCCCAAGGCTCAGGGATCATTGTAGAATAGATATTAGAAAGAGTATAAGTACCAAAGGCATTGGATGACTACAGAAGACTATTTTCCAGATACAGCAGGTCAGCTATATGAATTCATAGCACCTGTGTGTAGCCATATACAGGAAATCCTATCCCAGCTCGGAAAGAGAAACTGGACACACAGTGTCAAACCTAGCCATAGAATGGTTAGGAATTGCCAGCTTTGGGAAGGGAAGAGTCAGCTTTCTCTAAGTTTGTAGTCTTTGATAAGTCAATCACGCTTTAGTGGAAGATCATGAATTCAAGGTTATTTAAAGTAGCATAAATTGATATGAAGAGGTAAAAGAAAGGACTTAAAGATTTGTGGATAAAGGAGGGTAGTTGGAACAAGAAGGAGTTAGGGGAGAATATGTTTGAGAACATTGTATGAAACCCAAAACTGTGAAAACATTAAAAGAAATGTTTAAAATGTCCAGAACTACTGAGTCTATTAAATATTTGACTTTAATTTTCACATTTAGCAATTCATATAGCAGATATTAAATACAAATTGTACTACTAGAGTTTATAAGAATATGTGTGGCAGACCTCTGTGTAGGTTAGAGTAGGGTTCTGCAAGGAGCCCATTTAAAGAAACAAAACAAATATAAAGTTATTTAGTCTAGGAGCTGAATCAATCCGTAGTAAGTACAACCTTCACTCCTAATTTCAATTTGTTTCATGTAACCTTTTTTTTTCGTTTTTAAAAGTCTCTTATCATTGTTCTAATCTCTAAAAGTTATGGAAATAATGTGGACATATTCATGAACTTATGAGTAAAATTGCTATCATAATATTTAGTTTCTATGTGAGTAAGGTGAATTTTGGAGAATCATTTATTTTCCATTTATCAAAAGTGTTTCAAGATGGAGAGACTTTTTGTCCCCAGTCAATCTATGTAATTATCTGCTGTGTGGATTATTCCACTGATGCCTAATTTGCTAATTTCCTGCAAACTGAAAGAAAGCCATCTATTGTGTAGTAATTGGGCAGCATTGCAAGAGATGCAAATATTTTATCTTTTCATTTTACTGCAGGATAATTGTGCTAGCTAAACTTTAAAATAAAGTAAAGATTAGAATTATTGGGTCAGATGATATTCTCTTAAAGTAGAAATATTTTATTCTGCATAATCTTCCCCACTTCCCTTTCTCCCACTCTCTCTGGGCCCCTCTTACTCTGGCCCTGTTCTCTCAGGCCCATAGTTTCTTTATTATTTGTTTCTCATTATGGATCGTTGTGAGCCACCATATGGTTGCTGGGATTTCAACTCCTGACCTACGGGAGAGCAGTTGGTGCTCTTAACTGCTAAGCCTTCTTACCAGGCTTCTGCATGATTTCTATCTGGTTAACTTTTATGTGTCTATAGCAATTTGATATATATTTTGTTGTTCTTAGGTCATACAATCATTTTTAAAAGATTTCTTCATTTATTACTGAAATTAAGTTAAATTTTTCTCTTTCATTTTCTTCTTCCAGACCCTCCTATGAATACTTTATGCTCTCCTGCAAATGCATATATTATCATAATGCTTATTAACTATCTAAATTTAATGCTAGGTAGTATTTATTTATTTATGCCTTTTTTGAAAGTGGAGATGACAAGAATAAAGATAGAGTGCTGAAAAGCTAAGTATATCATACTAAATACCAAGAAATTGGAATGATGTACAGCTATACAAATTGCTAATTATAGCACAGTTGTTCAAAATCCCATAGAAGGTGTGACACTCATCATCTTGCTCTCCCTTCTTCAACTCTAGTCCATAAGGGAGAAATGTGCTTGGCTAATTATCAGAGGACTCTGTAAGAAAAATGTAACTATGGAAGACAAAAATTGAGTTTTAGCTACCTAAAAGAATATGTAGAATCTGGAGAAAAGATACATGAGAGAAAAGGAGACAGAATCAGGGGCAAGGAACCCAAGAAAGAAGAAAAGAATAAAGATCAGGAAGGAGAGGAAGGATAATGAATATCTCTTTAGGTGCTTCTCAGCCATTAGATATTTTTCAGGTGAGAATTCTTTGTTTAGCTCTGTACCCCATTTCTAATAGGGTTACTTGTTTCTCTGAAGTTTAACTTCTTGAGTTCTTTGTATATATTGGATATTAGCCCTCTGTCAGATGTAGGGTTGGTAAAGATCATTTCCCAGTTAGTTGGTTGCCACTTCGTCTTTTTGACAGTGTCTTTTACTTACAGAAACTTTGTAATTTTATGAGGTCCCATTTGTCACAGAAGCTTTGTAATTTTATGAGGTCCCATTTGTCAATTCTTGATCTTAGAGAATAAGCTATTGGAGTTCTATTCAGGAACTTCTTCCTTGTGCCCATATGTTCAAGGTTCTTCCCTAGTTTCCTTTCTATTAGTTTCAGTGTGACTGGTTTTATGTGGAGGTCCTTGATCCACTTGGAATTGAGCTTAGTGCAAGGAGGTAAGAATGGGTCAATTTGCATTCTTCTGCATGTTGACGTCCAGCTGAACCAGCAACATTTGGTGAAAAGGCTATCTTTTTTCCACTGGATAGTTTTAGCTCCTTTGTCAAAGATCAAGTGACCATAGGAGTGTGGATTCATTTCTGGGTCTTCAATTCTGTTCCATTAATCTACATGCCTGTCACTGTACCAATACCATGCAGTTTTTAACACTATTGCTCTGTAGTACAGCTTGAGGTCTGGGAAACTGATTCCCCCAGAAATTCTTTTACTCTTGAGAATAGTTTTAGCTATCCTGGATTTTCTGTTATTCTAGATGAATTTTTGAATTGCTCTTTCTAACTCTATGAAGAATTGCATTGGGATTTTGATGGGGATTGCATTGAATTTGTATATTGCTTTTGGCAGGATGGTCATTTTGACTATATTAATCCTGCCAATCGATGAGCATGGCAGATTTTTCCATCTTCTGAAGTCTTCTTCAATTTCTTTCTTCAGAGACTTGAAGTTCTTGTCATACAGATCTTTCACTTGTTTGGTTAGAGTCACACCAAGATACTTTATATGGTTTGTGGCTATCGTGAAAGGTATCATTTCTGTTACTTCTTTCTCAGTCTGCTTATCCTTTGAGTATAGGAAGGTACTGACTTGCTTGAGTTGACTTTATTTTTTTTTTAATTTTATTTTCAAAGTTTTTTTATTTACATTCAAAATCATTTCCCCTTTCCCATTTCCTCCCTCCCTGAAAGTCCCATAAGTCCCCTTCCCTCCCTTTTTTCCCCATTCAACCCCCTCTCGCTTCTCTGTCCTGGCGTTCCCCTACATCCAGTCTCTCCAGGACCAGGGGTCTCTCCTTCCATCTTCTTGGAAATCTATTGATATGCGAATTGTGTCTAGGGTATTCCGAAATTCTGGGTTAATATCCCCTTATCAGTGACTACATACCATGTGTGTTCTTTTGTGATTGGGTTACCTCACTAAGGATAATATTTTCATGTTCTGACCATTTGGCTAGGAATTTCGTGAATTCATTGTTTTTAATTGCAGAATAGTATTCCATTGTGTAAATATACCACATCTTCTGAATCCATTCCTCCGTTGAGGAACATCTAGGTTCTTTCCAGCCTCTGGCTATTATAAATAAGGCTGCTATAAACATAGTGGAGCATGTGTCCTTATTGCATGCAGGTAAAGCCTCTGGGTATATGCCCAGGAGTGGTATAGCCGGATCCTCCGGGAGTGTCATGCCCAGTTTTCTGAGGAACCGCCAGACAGCTTTCCAAAGTGGTTGTACCAGCTTGCAATACCACCAGCATTGGAGGAGTGTTCCTCTTTCTCCACATCCTCACCAACAACTGCTGTCTCCTGTGTTTTCGATCTTAGCCATTCTGATTGGTGTGAAATGGAATATCAGGGTTGTTTTGATTTGCATTTCCCTAATGACTAAGGATGATGAACATCTCTTTAGGTGCTTCTCAGCCATTAGATATTCTTCAGGTGAGAACTCTTTGTTTAGCTCTGTACCCCATTTTTTAATAGGGTTAATTGCCTCTCTGGAGTTTAACTTCTTGAGTTCTTTGTATATATAGGATATTAGCCCTCTGTCGGATGTAGGATTGGTAAAGATCATTTCCCAGTTAGTTGGTTGCTGCTTTGTCTTTTTGACAGTGTATTTTGCCTTGCAAAAACTTTGTAATTTAGTGAGGTGCCATTTGTCAATTCTTGATCTTAGCTCATAAGCTATTAGAGTTCTATTCAGGAAATTCTCCCCTGTGCCCATATGTTCAAGTTTCTTCCCTATTTTCCTTTCTATTAGTTTCAGTGTGTCTGGTTTTATGTGGAGGTCCTTGATCCACTTGGAATTGAGCTTAGTGCAAGGAGATAAGAATGGGTCAATTTGCATTCTTCTGCATGTTGACCTCCAGTTGAGTCAGCACCATTTGTTGAAAAGGCTATCTTTTTTCCACTGGATGGTTTTAGCTCCTTTGTCAAAGATCAAGTGACCATAGGAGTATGGATTCATTTCTGCATCTTCAGTTGAGTTGATTTTATATCCTGCCACTTTGCTGAAGTTGTTTATCAGCTGTAGGAGTTCTCTGGGGGAGTTCTTTGGGTGGCTTATGTATACTATCATATCGTCTCCAAATAGTGATAGTTTGACTTCTTCTTTTCAAATTTGTATCCCTTTGACCTCCTTTTGTTGTCTAATCGCTCTAGCTAGAACTTCAAGTACTATATTGAAAAGATATATAAAGAGAGGGCAGCCTTGTCTAGTCCCTGATTTTAGTGGGATTGCTTCAAGTTTCTCTCCATTTAGATTGGTGTTGGCTACCGGTTTGCTGTAAATAGCTTTTACTATGCTTAGATATGGGCCTCAAATTCCTGATCTTTCTAAGACCTTTAACATGAAAGAATGATGAATTTTGTCAAATGCTTTCTCAGCATCTAACGAAATGACCATGTGGTTTTTTTTTTCTTTGAGATTGTTTATGTAGTGGATTACATATATGGACTTCCTTATATTGACACATCCCTGTATCCCTGGGATGAAGCCTACTTGATTGTGGTGAATAATCGTTTTGATGTGTTCTTGGATTCAGTTGGCAAGAATTTTATTGAGTATTTTTGCATTGATATTCATAAGAGAGATTGGCCTGAGATTCTCTTTCTTTGTCGGATCTTTGTGTGATTTTGGTATTACTGTAATTGTGGCTTCATAGAACAAGTTGGGTAGTGTTCCTTCTGTTTTTATTTTGTGGAATAATTTGAAGAGTATTGGTGTTAGGTCTTCTTTGAAGGTCTGATAGAATTCTGCACTAAAACCATCTGGACCTGTGCTTTTTTTTTTTTTGTTGGAAGACTTCCAATGACCACTTCTATTTCTTCAGGGGTTATAGGAGAGTTTAGATGGTCTATTGGATCCTGATTTAATTTTGGTATTTGGTATTTGTCTAGGAAATTGTCCATCTCCTCCAGATTTTCTAGTTCTGTTGAATACAGGCTTTTGTATTAGGATCTGATGATTTTTTGAATTTCCTTAGTTTCAATACGTTCTCACCTGAAGAATATCTTATGGCTGAGAAGCACCTAAAGAAATGTTCATCATCCTTAGTCATTAGGGAAATGCATATCAAAACAACCCTGAGATTCCATCTCACACCAGACAGAATGGCCTAGATCAAAAACACAGGAGACAGCAGTTGTTGGTGAGGATGTGGAGATAAAAGAACACCCTTCCACTGCTGGTGGGATTGCAAGCTGGTACAACCACTCTGGAAAGCAGTCTGGCGGTTCCTCAGAAAACTGAGCATGACACTCCCAGAGGATCCTGCTTTACCACTCCTGGGCATATACTCAGAGACTTCCCCGGCATGCAATAAGGACACATGCTCCACTATGTTCATAGCAGCCTTATTTATAACAGCCAGAAGCTGGAAAGAACCCAAATGTCCCTCAACGTAGGAATGGATTCAAAAGATGTGGTATATTTACACAATGGAATACTACTCTGCAATTAAAAACAATGAACTCACGAAATTCCTAGGCAAATGGTCAGAACTTGAAAATATCATCCTTAGTGAGGTAACCCAATCACAAAAGAACACACATGGTATGCAGTCACTGATAAGGGGATATTAACCCAGAATTTTGGAATACCCTAGACACAATTCGCATATCAATAGATTTCCAAGAAGATGGAAGGAGAGACCCCTGGTCCTGGAAAGACTGGATGTAGGGGAATGCCAGGACAGAGAAGCGAGAGGGGGTTGAATGGGGAAAAGAGGGAGGGAAGGGGGTTTATGGGACTTTCGGGGAGGGAGGAAACAGGAAAGGGGAAATGATTTTGAATGTAAATAAAAAAAATCTAGAAAAGAAATAAAATAAAATAAAATAGAATAAAATAAGAATAAAAGGAAGGGCTTGAAGAAGAGGAGATATCAAAAGATGTTGGCAGGAGAAAAAAATAGAAAATTGTGTAAAGTAATCCCACATTAGGTAACAGCATGCCGGAAGGATAGAAAGCCAGCCTGAAGGAAAACGTTTTCTAGTAGGTCAAACCCAGAAAAGTAAACAACTAAATAAAGAGTGTGATTAAACTAATTTCTTCTGGGTAATATAATTATCACAAATTGTGTGAAAGAAAGAAAGAGGGAAAGAAAGAAAGAAAGAATCAAAGGAAGGAAGGACGGAAGGAAGGAAGGGAGGGTTCTAAGCTTCTGGGGTTTAGAATTCAAGTTATGGTCAACCTTCTTGCAAGGCTTAGGGAAAGACTCTGCCTTGCTTCTTGCTGGCATTTTACATTTAGTGGCCTATGGATACATAATTCTTATTGTTGCTTCTGTCTGTGCATGGCATCTCTCTCATAGAAGTGTCCAATGGTTCTCATATCTTCTTATAATGATGCCAGTAACATATTTAGGGCCTATCCTAATCCTTTATTACTTTAATATGATTTAATCTCTAAGTATCTTATTTCTAAGTGATGTCATATTTGCAGATTATCAATCAGTGTCCACAAATATTTTGAGACACTATTCAACCCAATGTAATGATATTAGACCACAATCCCGTAGATCAAATAACTACTTGTGAATATTTATGTGTTACCTTAAAAATGAGTATGTGGGAGGAAATTACATTTCTTAATAAGAAAAATCTCCAAAATTTTATATAGATATCAAATCTATGAAGCAGTACTTAACCCTGTCTTTCACCCTGCTATATATGTATTTTGAGTGTATAAAGAATATATCCATTCATATTCAATTAGTATAATTCAGGAAAGAGTAACTTCAGATTGGCAGCTAACATTTAATTAAATATTAAATTGACTAAGGCTAACATCATCAGTGATAACCATGATATCATGGATACCTGATATCATTAAACTGACTAAGGCTAACATCATCAATGACAACCATAATGTCATGGATATCTGATATGACAGCAGGAGCAGCAAATACAACTGTGTTTCTTCTAACTAAATCCAGTTGACCTACCTACTCTAAATATGAGAAAAATCCCAGGTAAGCTCACACTGAGGGAAGTTATTCAAAATACCTGGTTTGTGTTCCTCAAAGTTTTTAACTCAATCATGTCTAAATAAAAGTTTGTCTCTAAACAGTAACTGATATTCACAGATAAAAGCAGAATACGAGCAACTGTTTAATGTGTGAAACTGCAAGAAAAATCTGGGAGAACAGAAGTTTACAAAAAAAATGTTCAATAGTGCTGATATTGCATTTCATTACATTCTCAATATACTGTGAACATTAATTAAAACTTTAAGTCACCTTTCATAGATTTGTAGTGTTTTTCTTTTCTCAATGTGATTCTAGAATAAGACTGGGTCTGACATGATATTCCAAAAGGTTGGTTTTAATGTGGATATTCCTTTCCTTCCTTTCCCTTTCCTCCCTTTTCTTTCTGTTCTCTCTGCTCTCCTCCGTTTCCTACCCCTTCCCTCCCCTCCCCTCCCATTCCCCTCTTCCCCATTCCTCTCTCCCTCCTATTCTCTCCTCTCTCTGTGTCTGTCTGTCTCTCTCTGTCTCTGTCTCTTTATTTGTTTAATATAGGGTCTCACTATTGTAGATCTGGCAGCCCTGGAACTTATTAAGTGTATTAGGCTGGCCATGAATTCCCTGAAGTTCATGTTTGTCAGCTGATGGCTGTTAGGATTAAAGGAACAAATCACCATACCTGACTAATATTTATTGTTAAGAGAATGAAAGCATTTCTCTAGAAGGATTTGAACCAAGCCAGATTACATTAAAAACTACTAACACCATCAAATTTCCTATGTATTAATACATAATATAATAGGATTTTATGTTTGGTTTTGTGTTATAAACTTTTGAATGATGGTTTCCAAGTGAGTGCTGGCATTTTTCTTTTGAAATGCTTACTTAGTAAGGGACTTGGTTCAGCAGAATTCCAAAATTAAAATATAAATAATATAATTTGTGGCTATTAATTTTAAAAATTCTTCCAAATGTTATGTTCCTGAAGTGTTATTCATTTTAATGATAACTATTTTTTTTATTGCTTAGTTACCTGATGCCTTCAAGTTACCTTTAATGTTTCTAGTTATGAAGTGTCCTAAATTTTGAGGCTGGTAACAACTCTGAAATGAAAGTTCAGAGAAGTTAAGTCAGCATTAGGAACTCTATCTAATGATAAAGTCTGATGTAGAGCTCAACTTTTTTCATAAAAGGTGTTCTTGTATTCCAATTAAATTCCATTTTTACAAAGCTTTACAGTGAATGACAATAAGGATGTTTCTTTTTTATGTTTCACCTCATCATGTTTAAATAAAACCACAGACTTGTTTAAAACCTCTACATATATGCACATTTAGAGATACCATTTAAGGTGACTTTCTAAAATACACAGCAGTCATAAGTTACCAAATGTGCAAATTACAGAAATGGAAAAAGAGAAATGTGATAGCTTAAAATTATTATCACATATTAACTTACAAAGTAATAGATTTCATTGTGAAATACATATATATTTATTTGACACATATGTTCTATATGAGGTAGTTTGAGTCAATCACCTCCCTATTGCATCTTATCACTTTCTTTCCTCTACTTTGTTGCTTCCTTTTCTTCCCCAATATTCTCTTTTCTACTCTTTTTTTCTAAATCCAGGTACTACATAAGGCAGAAAGCATCATGTATGTCTGTCTCAGTTTGGGTAATTTTACCTAAGCTGGTTTCAATTTTTTTTTTTATCTCTCTTCAGACAGACAATATGATATAGTCATATTCTTTTTATATTTTATTTTAATGAACTAATTAATTAATCAATTAATTGTATTTACATTTCAAGTATTATCCCCTTACCCAGATTACCCCCTCCTGGAAACCCCCTATTCCATTCCTCCTCCCCCTTCTTCTATGAGGGTGTTCCTCTACCCACTCACCCACTCCCACCTCCCTGCGCTCTATTCCCCTACACTGGGGCATCTATTGAGTGTTCATAAAACCAAGGACCTCTATTCCCATTAATGCCTAACAAGGCCATCCTCTGATCTATATGCAGCTGGAGCCATGTGCATTCTGTGGTTGATGATTTAGTCCCTGGGAACTCTGGGAGGTCTGATTGCTTGACATTGCTGTTCTTTCTATGGGGCTGTAAACCCCTTCAGCTCCTTCAGTCCTGTCTCTAAATCTTCCATTGGGGATTCCATGCTCAGTCCAATGGTTGGCTGTGAGACTCCACCTCTGTATTTGCAAACCTTTGGCAGGGCCTCTCAGGAGACAGCCATATCAAGCTCCTTTCAACAATCATTTCTTAGCATCCACAATATTGTCAGAATTTGGTGACTGTATGTGGGCCGAATCCCCAGGTGGGACAGTCTCTGGATGGCCTTTCTTTCAGTCTTTGCTCTGCACTTTGTCTCCATACTTGCTCCTGTGAGTATTTTGTTCCCCTTTCGAAGAAGAACCAAAGCACCCACACTTTGGTCTTTTTTCTTGAGCTTCATGTAGTCTGTGAATTGTATCTTGGATATTCAGAGCTTTGGGGCTAATATCCAATTATCAGTGAGTGCATACCATTTGTGTTCTTTTGTGATTGGGTTACCTCACTCAGGATGATATTTTCTAGGTCCATCCATTTGCCTAAGAATTTGATGAATTCATCGTTTTTAATAGCTGAGTAGTACTCCATTGTGTAAATGTACCATATTTTCTGTATCCATTTCTTTGTTGAAAGACATCTGAGTTCTTTCCAGTTTCTGGTTATTATAAATAAGGCTGCTGTAAACATAGTGGAGCATGAGTCCTTGTTATATGATGGAGAATCTTTTAAGTATATACCCAGGAATGGTGTAGCTGGGTCCTCAGATAATACTATGTCCAATTTTCTGAGGAATCACAAGACTGAATTCCAGAGTGGTTGTAACAGTTTGCGATCCAGTGTTCCTGTTTCTCTACATCCTTGCCCACATCTGCTGTCACCTGAGTTTTTATCTTAGACATTCTAAGATCAAATATTTTGTACTTCTTTAAGGAAATTATTTATGTTCTTCTTAAAGTCCTCTATCATCATCATGAGATATGATTTTAAATCAGTGTCTTGCTTTTCTGGTGAGTTGGGGTATCTAGTACTCGCTGTGGTAGGAGAACTGGGTTTTAATGGTGCCAAGTAGCCTTGGTTTCTGTTGATTATGTTCATGCCTTTGCCTTTCACCATCTGGTTATCTCTGGTGTTAGCTGTTCTTGCTCTCTCTGACTGTGGCTTGTCCCTCCTGCAAGCCTCTGTGTCAGTACTCCTGGGAGACCAGTTCTCTCTGAGAGGAATTTCGGTATTGTCTTAGTCAGGGTTTCGATTCCTGCACAAACATCATGACCAAGAAACAATTGGGGAGGAAAGGGTTTATTCAGCTTAGAGTTCCAAATTGCTGTTTATCACCAAAGGAGGTCAGGACTGGAACTCAAGCAGGTCAGAAAGCAGGAGCTGATGCAGAGGTCATGGAGGGATGTTTCTTACTGGCTTGCTTTCCTTGGCTTGCTCA
This sequence comes from Tokudaia tokunoshimensis, assembly GCA_036184795.1. Classification (NCBI taxonomy): domain Eukaryota; kingdom Metazoa; phylum Chordata; class Mammalia; order Rodentia; family Muridae; genus Tokudaia; species Tokudaia tokunoshimensis. The sequence goes on along the minus strand of BTHU01000009.1, from coordinate 10,403,144 downwards.
GCCTGCTCTCTCATAGAACCCAAGACTACCCAGAGATGGCACCACCCACAAGTGGCCCTCCCCACTTGATCACTAATTGAGAAAATGCTCCACAGTTGGATCTCATGGAGGCAGTTTCCCAACTGAAGCTCCTTTCTCTGTGATAACTCCAGCCCATGTCAAGTTGACACACAAAACCAGTCAGTACAGGTATGAAGAGCTGTGGTACAGGGTCAGCTCTGGGGTGCAGACAGAAACCAGGAATTTGAATAGAAATTGTGGTCTTACCTGTGCTCACAAGTGTGTCAGCTCTCCTGGGAGACCAGCTCTCTCCTGGTGGTTTTTGTGTATGCAGTGCTGAGGCACAGAATCAGCTCAGGGCTCAGACAGAAACTGGAAGCCTATGGTCCCAGGTTGCTCCTAGATTCCTGTGTCCTGAGGGTTCCAGGAGAGTCCCTCTGAGCAGAAATGGTGGTTTTACCTGGGCTCACAGGCTTGTCTGCCCTCCTGGGAGCCTAGCTCTGTCCTGATTCTATTTGAATATGGAGCCCTGTGGCAGAGGATAAGTTCCAGGCCAGACAGAAACCGGAAGGCTCCTGTCCCAGACTGTTCCTTGGTTCCTCTGTCCTGATGTTTCTGGGCGGGTTCCTCTGAGCAGAAGCGGTGGTTCTTGCTTGTGCTCACAGGCTTGTCTGCACTCCTAGGAGGATAGCTCTCTCCCAGCACTATTTGGATATGGAATCCTATGGCAGAGGATCAGCTCTAGACCAGACAGAAACCGGTAGACTGATTTAATCATGTTCTTATCCATTTATCCTGATAAACTTGTAAACAGAGTTAATAACTAGGCAAGTTTGAATAATCCCGTGAGAAGCATGAGAATGAAAGTTTCTCTAATGTATGTTATGTATGATAACCTTCAATACATTCTCAGATGTAGTATAGATTAATAATTAGCTAGTTTTAATTTTACATTATTAAGGATCTTACACTCATATTTAGCAGATATAAAAGTTAATATCAATAAATGTATTACAAATTTCCACATGTATTTTGATTACAACTCATTGCAAATATATCATATATGATATTATATCATACAGGCTTTAGTTAAACACACATTTGCATGAGTAGTTTAAAGTAGAATGTTAAATTGATTTTCTACTATATTAGACTGATGAGAACAGAACATTTTCTTACAAAGAAAAATCTATATAAGTGGCTAAATTATTTTAAAATTTGGAATAATTATAATATATGTAGTCTAAATATTAATTAGTATATTTTTATTTTATAAGTAAGGATCAATTTCTATTCTACCTCTTAGTGCATTACTTTTATGATAAGACATATAATCTGCTTTTCCAAAATCCTTAGTTCATTTCAAGTGGTAACTGACAATTTATAATTATCCTATTATCATGGAAAGAGCCTGTTTAGATAAACAAGTGATGGTCACAGAAAGCGTAATGACAAAGGTGGAGAGGTCAAAGAGAAAGACAGATTTCTGTATACCCAAACTTTTGTAGGGTAAGTCAGATTCTGGAAAATATGTTTGGATTCTGTAGATAATAGGGGAAAGGTGAATAAACAAATGAAAATATAAACATCAGAGAAGTCAAAAAGAGTGAGTATAAAAATGGTAAAAAGATACATAGAAAAAAGTGAGCTGAGAGCCATTCCAAGGATATCTGGAGTAATCAGTTTAAAATAACATCAGTGTAACTTTACTTCACCTTTAGTTACACGTCATTTCCTATCACAAAACCTCTTTTCTGTGTTCTGGTCCCATGAGCTATTTCTCCAGACAGATTAATGGCTTTGGGTGAAATGTATATGCAACCTAGAGACTAATTTCTAAGGCTAGGCTTTGGTTACTATTAAATGCTTGATGTCTGTCAATAATACTTGGAGTAAACTGAGAAGAAGGAGGCTGTATTTGTGACAATATTTGTTTCTCTTTTCTACCATCATGACTTTTCTGTATTAACCTTCTCCTCTGAGCATTCTAGGACAGTTTTCAAATCTTCATAGAAACAATTGTCAGCAGTTGGTTAGATGGTAAACAAAAGTTCATAGTGGTCTATAATTTAATTTATTTGTATTAGTTACTTTATCTAGTTACTTTATCTTTTTAATGGATGATGACTGAATATTTTATTTAGATGGAGAAAAATCACCAAAAATTTTGGCTAGAGTCTGACATAGTAATTAAGATTCCATTTAAATGACTGAAATTGCTTAAACATAACCTATTGAATTTTTATACCCAAAAATCATATCATTACTTATCATTTGAGTGATTTCCATATTGCTGAATATTGACAATTCATAATTAATCAAGTCATTGCCTTGAATAATATTTGAATTGGAAAATAAAACTATTGTGAAGATTATTCGAGATGGTTAGTAACTCAGTTTTGTACTGAACTTATAAATTCTCCAGAAGCCTTTTAAGAGGATATTGTTGCAGTACTGACTCATAAGATTATCACTTCTCCAAGGTAAAATATGTTCAAATTTAAAAGAAATAACATTGAAAATAAACAAATCTATTTCAGATTAACCTGTTAAATGTGTATTTTTTTCTCCAAATTCTTTCAATTGCCAGAAACAATAAAGTAAAATGACTAAAATCATGTCAGTATGAAAAGCAAAATTAATAATTCTATTATCATTGAAGAAAATTAATAAGGAAATTCTGAGAAGCAAAGAACCGTGATTGGTCAAAAAGTGGGAAAGTATGAATTTTTTAAAAAGTCACTCCAAGTAATAGAATGATATCATGTACAAAGACCAACATACAGAGGAGGAGACTGTCCTAGTATTCTTTATGTGACTGTTATAGACATCATGACTGTAAACACCTTGTTGAGGAATGATTTTATTTGGCTTACATGTCCAGATCACAGTTCTCCATGAGAGAAGTCAGGGAAGCAAGTTAAGCAGAAGCAGAGGCAAGAACCATCACGGGGATCCCCTGGCTAATGTGGGCTTTCCCAGGGTACCCTGAACCTTGTCGCATCATCCTGAATTAAGAAAGTGCCTTGCAGACATCAGGCTAATCTTACAGAGATGATTTCTCAGTCTAGGTTTCCTCTTTCATGGTGATTCGAGTTTGGGTCAAGTTGAAAAAAACCTACCCATACACTAATGTTCCAGGCTCTGTCATTAGAAAGACATTTTCTCCAAAAACGTAAGACAGTAGAGTTCTTCACTTGTGTCTATGTAGAGACACAATTAATACCAAAGCTTTTGCTCTGAGGCCTTACCCCAAAATTGTTTACAAAGCCCAGTGTGTTTGATTGATAAATCCTCCTTGAGATAATGCTATGGCCTGAAAAAGAAGTCAAAAATGCTTTAGCATGCTCTAGACAGACACATAAAGGAAAGGTAGCAGAACACTGTGTTTTAGTAGTAGAGCACTAACTAACAATATGTGGGAGGCTCCTGCTCAGTAACTTACTTTTTTCCAAGGGGAGTTCAAAGTAACTAATTGTCAAAATATTCCCCAGACTTCCCCCTACTTACACAGAATACTTAGTCAGGTGACTAGTCAGGTGACAGTCCTCATGAGTACTGAACAAAAGCTAACAGGATGTGTTAGTTATTTTCCCTTCAATACTGCCCATCATTTACATATGTAGACCTCCAGGAATAGAATCTTGATACAGTTGAGGAAAAACAATCATTTCATAGACAATGTCTAAAAGGCAGAGATAAAATGAACATGCCCACCCTTTTGTCCTAAGGGCCTAAGAGAAATGGACAAAATGGCAAATGTTTCCTATTATGCAATTTTTTGGGGGAAAAGGTTTCACGAATGCAATAGGGAAAGCTAATTTCAGAGAAACTAGACTAGGAAAGTATCAGGACATGGTGTTCCTGATTCACAGACAGTGACTTAAGAAGTAGATAAAATGAAAGTATTGAATATAAAAGGTCAAGTGCTTAACTTAATACTCCTTGTAAGTGAAGATGAGGGAGAATTGATAGTCTAGGTGATGCTGAGATTTCTAAAGTATTCTTTTAGTGACATTACTTTTGAGAGCTCTTTCTTCATTCCCTGCGTCATGTTATTCAGGAAGTGACATAATGGACTCCACCTTTTCCAATTTATATCCTACAGAAGCTCTAAACAGTGCAGTGATCCAAAGATAGTCTTGTACCTTGAACTTTGTCAACTCACATAGCTTAACATAGGCAATTTTAATATCCAGTAACTTGATATGGATTAGGTGTCTGATTTTTTTTCTGGTCACTAAATTCCTAAATAAAGAAAACTAAAAAGGTTTTTAAAAATAATGAAAACCAGTCAATAAAAATAGACTTTTGATAGATAACACTAAGAAATATATGAAGTTGTTTATTATATTTGTGCACATGCATGTGAATATGTGTATTTACCAATATGTATGTAAAGAATATAAAATACAAATATATTTATATTGATTGACTTTATATTTATATTAAGTGAGTTTAATTTGTATTAAGTTGACAGAAACAAACCAACATAGTATAGAGATATGACATATACTATAAGTAAAATTCAATGGATTTGCAATTAATAGAATAGTGGCTTTTTAAAGATTTACTATTTGTTTTTTTTTCAGTTATGCACATGCTTGTGTGTGTTTGTGTGCATCTACATAGTTGAGTGCAAGTGCTTGTAGAAGCCAGAAGAATGTGTTGGATTCCTGGAGATGTTATAGGTGGTTGTGAGCAGGCCAACAGGACTGCAGGGAACTGAATTTAGGTTTTCTGTGAGATCAATAATAACTGTTAACTACTCATGAAGATAACAGCTCACATCCTTATGTGTTGTTTCTCAATACGTTATTTTTCCAAATGAAGTAAAAATGCCTGGCTCTTTACTCTGTTCTGTAGTACTTCATGAAATGTTCATAAAAATGGACTCCATTTATAATTAGAGAGAAGGTTCATTTCTTATTTTGAATTATCCTATTTAACATAGGACCTAATATTTTTAAATATGTTTTTGATTACATATTAAATTTCTCAAAGATTTTTATCTAGGACTTCAAAAGAAAGCCAAAGAATTTTTTTGTATTGTGTAATTTTAGTTCTTTCTTGGTGTCTCAGCTTTCTCCTAAGTCAGGTCATATTGTTCTTCTCGTTGTGGCTTAACTTGAGAATGTGGAAACACATTTGTACATTCGAGCTTTAGTTGTCCAACTTTAGTTTAACACATATTTTAAATGTTTTTGCCCTATATTTGGAACAACAAACTAGTTCATCAAAGGCAAGAAAGAAAGAAAGAAAGAAAGAAAGAAAGAAAGAAAGAAAGAAAGAAAGAAAGAAAGAAAGAAAGAGAAAGGAAAAAACCCACAGAACCAGAAAAGCTAGAAAAGTCAATATTATTGATTATAGATTATATTATATTTATTTATATTTATTATTTAAATATATATTATTATTTAAATATATTTATATTTATAATATATTTATATTATATTTATTTATATATTATATTATTATTGTTATTATTTAAGAATCCTGAAAAGTATATGTTGTTTATTGGTTTTTAGAAAGCAGCTGACTGTCCATTGTTTAAGGACATCTGAATTAGTACTGTACTTGTCAGCAATTTTGACTTCCCTAAGTCTTGAGACATATCCACAAGAAATTACTGCTAATTTAAAGTTCTAGAAAGAATTTTGAATTTGTACTTTGTTGCATCTCATAATTTGATAATTAAAATACCTGAAGTGAGTATAATGCAGTTGACTGTTGAACTGTTCAAGCCTATTCATCTATCTCTAGTAGCATCTTCTAAAGGTGCATCTGGAAGTACAATCCTGTTTTATTAGAGAGATTACCTGGATGGAAAGACAAGAAGTGAACACGGGGCTACCTAATGCCAGAATCATAGTCCTGAAAAGCAAGGAATATGTTTTATATCTTTAATCAAAGACTGAAAGCGACAGTACCAACAGTGTAATATGAGGAATTTCAGTACCTCCATATTGGTCTTATACAAAGCCTGGAGGCCACAGAGTCTCGGGTGAGGCACTAGAGAAAGAAAGTCCCTAGATGAATGCAAATACAGGATTTATGATTTGCCTGGAATGATTGTACACAGCCCTTGTTTCCTGCTACACTCCCTCACAGCAGTGCCTCATGGCTGCTGAAATGGAAACTGCAGTTAAGACACAGGGGAGGAGTGCTGTTAGAGAACCTATGTGCAAACAATAAGCATAGAAAGGTTGGGCAAGCCGGGCGGTGGTGGCGCACGCCTTTAATCCCAGCACTTGGGAGGCAGAGGCAGGCGGATTTCTGAGTTCGAGGCCAGCCTGGTCTACAGAGCGAGTTCCAGGACAGCCAGGGCTATACAGAGAAACCCTGTCTTGAAAAACCAAAAAAAAAAAAAAAAAAAAGAAAGGTTGGGCAAACCAAGACTGACATCATCATAAAAAAAATCCACAGGCAGAAGCAGTATCTACTGTACTCTGCTCATGTGCAAAATAAAGATAAAAATTTGTACAATAACTGAAGTGTTTCTGCTTTACCTTGTTATGTTGAATTAAAGTTCTTGACTCACTAACAAATTACCTAATCTGTGAAGTAATGTTTTCAACAGTCAGTGTAACTGTGTTTTCAGATAGTTTCTGTGGTCAGCTGTTCTAGACTGACAGAACTGAGGAGCCTGAGGAGCTGTGCAGGCAGAAGAGGCCCAGTACCTCTAAATACCAAACCAAGATGAAGAAGCTTCTTTTGTTTTTTTAAACAAGATTTTCTGCATGTTTAGTCTAGGCTCAAGGTTGATTCTGAACTGTCCTCTGCAAACTTAGAAACACTCTTAAAAACGTCTTCTATAGTATGTCTTCTGAGAGTTCTTGGAACATCAATTGTATGTTTGCTTTCTTTTGATGTAAAAGCATAGTGTGCTGATTTCCTTTTATATTCTTGGACTTACATTACAAAACTTGTCATAACAGATGATAATGTGAAAAAAATATATCAATTAGATGATTTCTAAAAAATCTCTACCCTTTTAGGAACACTAAGCTGTAGGCTCATGAGGAAATAGGAACAAGAACCTTGTGTGTATCCAAGGACAAAGCCACACAGGAGGCTGTGAAAATCACATTCCTTGAGCCTGTCATTTCAAGAAAAGATGGCTAATATGTGAGACCAAGTCTCAAAAAGTACTAAGAATAAAAATTATTAAAAATGCCAGAATTTGCATACATGTACCAGAATCCTATGAAGAGATGCCTGAGACAAAGAATAGAAATCACTTTTCTCTCAACATAAACATGATCTGACCTACAAAGAAGAATTTTTATGTCAAAAAAGCTCAAAAGATCCCAAGATCTATTCCTAGGTCCCCACCCCTATTTTGATTGCATAAGTAAATTCATAATGCATGACCCGTGACAGGGCTGCTATCTTCATTTCAACAAGTATGTGAATCATGTGAAGACCCTTACAACCACCACACACAAAAAGATGGGAACACAGCTCTACCAACTTCATTTTAAGGTTTTCCTCTATAAAGTGAGAAGTACTGTGTGTGTGGGTGGGGGAAGGGTTCTGGGTGTGTCTATGTGCATGTGTGTGTGTGTGTCTGCATAGGTGTGTATGTGCATGCATGTGTGTATATGCTTAAATGTATGCTAGACTAGAACAATTTTAAATTTCCCTAAAATATTACACTAAAAGAACGTTTGTAAGCTTGCATGCATCTTTAGAATGAAAGTGCACCTATAGACTACATTGTGTCAACCCTTTATCACCCTGTTTGAAATTTGACGGTGTTTTGTCACTGAGTATGAACCCAAAACACCTTAACTTGACAGTTACTAATTTATTCCAAATTTTAATTATGACCCAAATATTTAAAATATTGATTTTCCTAAGAAGAAAAACTTTGAGAAATAAATTTGAAATGTTTTATCTTATGCTATATCATTGTACATAAAATAGCAATTAGTCAACATATTTATAATTAGAATTAATAAGAAATGCCTTTAACTTTGGAAGCCATGGATTAAACACAAGTAATTATTCCATAAAGAATAAACAGAATAATTAAAGAATGACTACAAGCACCTCATTTTCAGTAAAATTTTAGTATAACCATCTGGGTTTATTCAGCAGTGAATGATACAACTTGCTGGTGGTTATGTGAGTTGAGTAGATTTAGAAATCCTAAGGACAAATGTTTTTTTTCTTAAAAATGTTCAGTTTTCCAATTGCTTGGGTTGAGAGGCCAGATGTCCCCAATTACAATTCATAGTAGAAACACAATGTCAGAGCTTCCATGCTCTGCCTAACTGTTCCCTTTAAAATTGTTGTATTACATTTCTGCTAATAAAAGCCTTTCTAGGGATTCTATACTGCTTTTTCCCCTTGCAAGGCACATTCACATCCTTCAATGAGAGCTGCTATTATCAGAGCAATGTACTCTTACTATTTATTTATCACAACAGCCTCGTGACTGCTTACCCAGGCGAGCACTAGAAATATCTAGCTCATTACCACTACATAAAATAGCATGGGGTATTTTCAGAATGAAAGCCTTCAGCGGATGACAAATTCTAAAGCTGTTCATGTCCCTGTTTCTAAAGGAAGCGATTGTGCTTCGATACTGGCAATTTGAACAATCAATGAGGAAATGTTTGATTTTTAATGGAACATTGCCAGTCTGAATCTCATCAAATACCTGCTAGTCCTTTACTTCTTCTTCTTCTTCTTCTTCTTCTTCTTCTTCTTCTTCTTCTTCTTCTTCTTCTTCTTCTTCTCCTTCTTCTTCTTCTTCTTCTTCTTCTTCTTCTTCTTCTTCTTCTTCTTCTTCTTCTTCTTCTTCTTCTTCTTCTTCTTCTTTTCTTTATTAAATCTGAGAACCCATGAATGTTCTTATACCAACTAATCAACGAACATTGACCCAAATGGAGTCAGAGACTAAAAATGCCTGATGACTTACTCAGCTAGGAAGCTGATCCTGGTTGCTATTTAAATCTGCTGCTTAAATGTCCTCGGCATCCATGCTGCATTCTTTACTTGGTTCAGGGGGCAGACATTTGGGTCCAAATACCCCTAAGCATTCCATTGGGTTGCTAATGTGGACTTTAAAATGTTTACAAACAGCTGCTACAATAACCCAAATACCCGAAGCAAAATATGACATATTCAAGGATCAGACTGTTAATGCCAAACATTTGTTCCAACAGCACCTAGTGGCTCGAGGTAATAAGACCCATGATGATAATGGCATTTGTCACATGTGAGCAGCTGTAGTCATGAGTGCAAGTAACTACCCTCCTATATGCCCAGTTACCACTATGTCAATCCAAGAGCAGTTTTGGATAAAGCAGAAGCTCCGAGTTTCTAACAGAGAGACAGAAATAGCACAGCAAATAAACTGAATAGATTTTGTGCAGTATTGCTTACATGTTAGGACTGTAGGCTATTCACTATAATCAAACAACAGCAATAACAACAACAAAAATCTCGTTATTTACAAGCTGAATAGCTTCAAGTGACTATTCTTGTGCAGAAGCACTTCCGGAAATGGGTCTCTGAAAGAAGAGGGTTCTATTTTTGCTTTTGTTTTCTTGTTTACTTGCTTCCTTGCTTGAAGTGGCCTGAAGTGAGCTTTGAAGGGTAAGGTATTTGTCAGTTTGGGCTTGTTAATGTAGATATCCTGGAAATCAGCAGGATGAAAAGGCCAAGAAGGAAAGAGACAAAACCCATCAGGTCTTCCCTTCCTCCTGGTTGGTTCCTGGATTTTGACTGGCAGTTCGCACCTAATTCTTCATTCATGTTGTCAGATTGCATTTCCCTTCTTCCTTGTTATAGCAATTCCATTCCAAGGCCTCATTTCTTGCTGCTAATGAAATATAAGAACAGGTTTAGCTGCCATCTTCACTTTCAGTGTCCAAGCTTTCGGTATCAAGAACTCTTCATCAACTTGGAATGTGGAGATGTGTAGTAAAGTTCCAGGTGTTTATAGAGAACATGAAATATAGCAATAAAATGTTCTTAGTTATAGTCATCTACTGTAATTTTGAGAAAATCCTCAGTGCTTTTCTCTCAAATTGTTTTCTTGAATGAAAAGCCAACATTTAGTTTCACAAATGTATATTAATGTTTGAATTACCTGGCAAACCTTGTCATCAAATGCTTAAAAATCTCTCTAATCACTTAGAGATGGACATTCATCTATTAGTCTTGCCAATGATACAATTACATCTGTTCATACGTTTTTCAGAATCAACTAAAATATAATATCATACTTACAGATTTGTTTAGAAGATGAATATAGTATCTACTGGAATGATTTAAAGAGAGGCAAAATACATTTTTAATACCACTCATCAGTTGTAAATCCTTTTTATTTTTTGTTAACCAGAAAGATACAGAAAGGAAATATTAAACTTTGATGCAACATTTAGGTCTAGTGCATTTTCCAAAGCTGGTTCTTTCTTGTCTTCAGAATGTAACTTTTATGTAAAAATGGTTTTGTATGAGAGTTACAAATCAATTATGTCCTGCTTATGTGGACCAACAGAGAATATATCTATAAGAAATTAAAAGACATAATTTGCATTAATTCTTCAGGATTAAAATAATTGTCTAAAGGAAATTAATATTATTTTAAGTTTTAAAAGGGTAATTTGTAACTTATTTTTAGGTTAAGTATTCTTTATGTATTTCATACAATGCTAAACAAATTCTCAATCTAAAATAGTTTATTTTTTCACAGTCAAATATTGAGGGAGATAACAATTTCTTTATATATAACAAAAGTTTACTTATTATCTAAGCTTACACACTTATAATTTATTTCATGTAAAAATATCATTTTATTTGAATGGGACATAGTCTACATTCACACTTTTCTTCTCCATGAATCTGGAGATAGTTTACAGGAAATCAGTTGCAATGCTGTAGGTGTGACACCTTCTTAGAGCTTATGATGGTTCTGTGTTTGAATAGGGGGATTTTTAAAAGAAAACTCCCTCGCCAGAATTACCCACATAATTGTAATAAACATGAAAATTCTCTTTCTGTTATTCAGAGATTTTATTAAGAAATCTTTGACTTCATCACTAAAAATATCTCAGATGCATTCTGATTGTTTCACAAATTGTGTGAGGATTCATTTTACTGGTGCTTAAATTGCTCATGTGCTTCTAGTGAATCCAAGTAGAAATAGAAGCAGGAGACTATATTTTCTTCCTACTCTATTGGTCAGTCCTCTTTGGCATTGTGTATATATTGCCATGTTTATCATTAATAATCATTAGGCAATGTAACAATTATTATCCTCAAATTACAAAGAAGGAAACTGAGGCTGAGGAAGTTGGGTGATGTCACCAAGAAAGGCATGGAAGAAGGTTTACCATTTATGTGTATTTAGCATCAGCCTATCTAACAAGATATCCATTATCATGCTGTTTCCCAGTGAGACCATTGTTTCTTCAATATTTTAGGACTTATTGTCCAATGAATTATTTAAAAGGGAATTTTTGTTAGCTTAAAATATTGAAAAACATGTATTTGTATTCGATTCTTTATTCCTTAGAAATTATCAGGAATTTTACGTGGTCAACTAAAAAGAATTACTGAGAAAGAAATCATCACTGACAGAAATATATATGAAACAGTCTAGGGTTTGGCAAGGCATGCGGCCTTGGAACCAGCCATGTGCATTTTCTACCTCTCTTTTCATTTACATCTTTTTCAGGTGAATTTATCTCTTGTAGGTAAAGAGGGCTTGATTAACCAAGATCTGGAAAAATTAGAGTTAGAGCCACAATTTATTCTCTCTGCCACTCATATTGAATCATTAGCTATAAAAAAATTACTGCCTATGAAGTTATGTTTTCATACCAATTCATGTTCTGGGCATATCTTTAGTTATAGTTTTATCAATCTCAGGGAGTGCTTTGCCTTCTCTTATTAATTTAAATAAAATATTTTGATAATTTTCCATTCATGTTCATAAATCTTACTCTATCAGGACTCTCATTTTCTAAACTTTAAGCTGAGAACTCTACTATACTTTATTTCCCTTTTAGGATTAGTTGCAAAGTTCTAATTGACAGAATGAAAAGCAAAAGAACTCACTGAACACCCACTACATGCTTTTTTAGGAAGGGGGAAATATTCTATAAAAAAAAAAAACCACTGAACAATGCAAGACACACAAGGATGAGCACATGTCTTAAATGTCATTTTGTGTTCAGTTCCTTCCCCAACACGTCCTTCTCACCACACAGCACCCAAGCCACAGAATACAAGAGCCCTTGTAAGGCCACTTTTAGTTGCATTTTCAAAAATATTTGTCAGTCCCAAAATTCTAGTTTGTATTTCAAATGTATAGGATTTTAACATTTCTAGAGCCTGGCTGCCATTTTGTTTTAGCAACTACACAGTGTAGTTTATATATAATTCAAGGGCAAATTTTTATATCACTCTTTTCTTTTAAATTTTGTAAAAAATTAATTTACTAGAGCTAATTGAGATAGGATGGAGATTTTGAAGAAGCATTTTTTTTTAACAAAACCAAATTAACAACGACAAAAAAAGCACACTAGAAGTGCTCAGGTGGCCTATGGACAATTTAAAAATATGTCTTTACTTTTAAGATGTATTATATGCCAGGTGGTGTCCAGTATTCCTGTATCTGAAGTGCCTGAAGGTATTTTAGTGGCCTATACAGGTGTAAGCATACACAGCAAGGCTTGAAACTGAAGAGACATTTGTTTATAAATAATGTCTCAGGGAGGAAAATGCCTAACAATTTTTACATATGCAGCATACAGTTCATAAAGAGAATAGAAGTATCTTATCTTCTATTCTGCTAACAGGTTTCAGCAGTTTTCTGAATACTTATGAGTAGCTCAGAAATTCATATAAGTTCATGTAATTCACACAGCATCTGCTGTAAAAAAAATAAAGTGATAATTTACATCCAATTAAAATATCTCTCATTAGATAAAATGATTTAATAAACCAACAAATTTATATAAGAGGATAGTATTCACTCGGAATAAAATGAGTCAATCCGCTATGCAAACAAAAAAATTCAATGAGCAGAAAACTGTAAAAGGAACATATCCAATGTCTTTTATATAAAATTTTAATTTGTTGACTTAAAAAGAAAAACGGTGTCCTTACTGTCTTAGAATTTATGTGAGTTATTTAAAAAGGCATGTCTATTCATTGGATGAAATTCTTATTAAATTGCTAAAAATACATTTCTGAACTCCCTGTATCTGGTACAGAAGTAGAAATTTCAGTAATGTTTGCTACATATTATCACCTTTCTGCTTTTTAAATGTTTTCCAGTTGTACTGCATGGGACTGTATGCAATCTTGACATAAAATGAAATTAAAGTTTGTAATTTCTTTTTATGCTATAAGTATCCGTTACCTTTAAAATAAGCTTAGATCTATCTGGCAGGCAATTATGCAAATGCATTCTGTCTGTAAGGGCATGTACTAATGATAAACCATGAAATAAACTCAAGGAAAAAAGAGGTGTCGAGCAAAGAAAAAAGTAAGTCTTGCTATTTTTTTCCTTTAAATGTTTTTAGGGCTCTTCGTTCGCCACTGCTGTTGGGTCATCTCTCTTAGCTGTGCTCGAGAGCCTTTGTCAGTCTGGAGGAGGCAGCCATGTGTCCATGGCTGCTTATTTAGAACGGTGAAGACAGATGGCCTGGAATTGCTGAAGAAGACCTTAAAATATATTAAAAAGAGGAAAGGAAAGAAAAAGAAACAATGAAAGAGGACATAAAAAGGAGACAAATATGTGGCAAAGAAAATCAAACATACACACAGACGCACACACACACAAACACACATACACAGTCATACATACACTGTGAGGACAGACTACAGAGCACTAGGGCTGGATTTAATATAAATACTTCTTTATATAGAAGTTCAACTTTCATTGTTCTTGATATGGTCTCTGTTTAACAGAGTTTTGATTACCACATCACCTCCTGTTCTAACCTCAGAGCAACCTGTGTAAAGTGTGATATGTATTTGTTTCTCATGATTCCCAAGCTTGGACTGTGAATTTTGAATTGTACAAGCTCTAGGGCTTGACTTATCTGAACCATACTGAACTAACCACACTGAAATCCCTGACACCTTAAGTCAATGTTTCAATACAATTTTTCAAAATTATTTTGTCTGGCTTATCACTTTTCTTTACCCTATTCTATAATTTTTAGGGAGACATACAGTATAGCTCAGAAAAGGCCTCATTGAGGAATGGTTTATGTATCTTAGTTATGGGAGTGTAAGTTTGGGAGTGTAAGTGCATAACAGTGTATTGTCAAATTGGAAGGCTTGAAGAGATATTTGAATATGATAAAATGGCATGAGTGGCTGTCCTATGACGTATTTTGTACTAACATCTTCCCGTTTTTCAGCTTTACTCCATTTCTCCAGGGTTCTGAGCATGCCAGGTAAAAGCAGATGAGTGTGCCAATTGCCAGCTTCTCTCCTGCTTCTAAAACAAATATTAGATTTCCAATTTCTTCTTTCTGCCTTCTGATTTGTCATGGTTATCAAATGACATCTTCTCCAAATTCTCTCTCATTTTAACTTTTTTTTCTGCTTTGTATTGACAGGCTGAACGAAGACAGAGGTAAAAATAACCATCAAGTTTGGGATTTATAAGTAGCAAAGGAAACATAAAACATGAGATGTGAGAAGAAAAGAAATGTTTTCTTAACTACGAAAGGAAATTAAGATTTTGTCTCAAAGCATTAAGTCTAAAACAATACCTGAGTTTTATAATGGTTCTCTGAACAAGGTCCTGAAAACACCCATACTGCCTGTTGAACTGTGTTGTGGTTAGAGGTCTTCTACAAGCATCCTTGCACTTCCATCATACCACTGAAACAGCAGAAAGGATGCTGGATTTCTAAAGTAAATCAAGGGACTTTTTTGGATACTAGCACCTTTAAAATTAGAATGGTAAGAAGGTTCATAACAGAGCATTTAAAATGTTCAATACTTTTATTTTACAAAAATATCTGTTGCTCATATGAATATTTTGAACACTAAATGCTTCAGCTCATCCTGAGGAGGTATGCTGTGTGGTGGCTTCCTGAGGACTTGGCTCCAAGGAGGTCAGACTAACTCCCTGCCCAGTTGGCTCAGCAATTTCCCAGTGGTCAGCACGTCTTGCCATAATCACATAGTGGTTCCCCAAGCCTGATTCTAAACTCTACTTTGTACCTTCTAATGAAAGCATCCCAAAATATCCTTAACCACTCAGATTCTGGAACAGCCATGACCTCAGACTGGACCAGAGTTTGTTCAGCTAGAATGGCTGGTGAAAATCTTCCTGTGTGACACTCCTTCTGTTCTTACCGGTTTTTGTCACTTTACCCTTTATTATTAAGAGAATGAGCTGAGAAGCCTGTAACATAGTGATACTGGCCAGAAAAGTGTTACACTATCACACAACAGCACAATTTTGAGTATATTTGAAATATTGTCAATAAAGGAAAAAGTTTTAAAAAGTAATTATAAAGAACATTTCTATTTAAATCTATAATAATAGAACTTAAAAAATAAAAAAGCTCACTCATTTCACTTGTTAGAAAAATGTTTATTGTGCTTCATCAACAAGAGAGAGCATTAACTTGCTTTTAAACATAGTATCCCCAGCATTCCTTTTTCATCAAAGTGCATCCAAGTGGCTGAGGGACACATGTGATTGGATGTCCCTAGAACTGTCTAGCCTCAGAAACTCTTATGCTAATAGAACAAACGAAAATGATTCATTTTTCACAGAAATTTCAACTAAAATAGAAAGCTGGGGCAGGGGATGGGGGGAGAATGACATCTGAACTTAGTGGGTATCCCTGGGTCCTTTATGTTGTCATGTCTATGTGTGACGGAGTAAAGTTGCCTGGTAGCATGTTCCGATGTATTTGACATGCACATACAGTCTTGATTTCAGTAGTACAATAAGGAATTGAGAAAGAAAAAAAAATGAAAACCAAAGATGCCCATAAAACTATTTTGCTATATCAAGTATTCATTTTGATTTCTCCAAAGCCTCCTTTCAAAATAATGTTCCTGGATAGATGTCAGAAGTTATACAGCTTGATTAGTGAGAACATATGTTGGAATTAGCTTTCTCATATCTAACCTTTTATTTTCTTTAAGGAAAAACTGAATTTGTAATAGGAAAGCGGCAAAAGATGTTGACATGGTTTTTGTTCAAATTCAAACCATTTTTATTTATATGATAGTGGCTTTCTTTATATATATATATATATATAAAGCTACACATGCTCTCAGGCATTATTGTATTGAAATATATAAGTATTTTGTGTCATGTTACTAAGAAAATATTTACAAAGTCTTATTTCATGATTTTAAATACATTTTGGCAAAATAATTCTGTTATTATATATGTAAAAGTGTATTTAAAAACCAAAGTTCTGATTTAGAGTTCTTTTAACCAACTTATACTTTATAAGAATAATAGCTTAAATCTATGTACCACTGTTTTTTTGAGAGGCTGAAATACTTTCTAAATATAAGAAAAGATATTTACACATATTATACACACAATTACACACACATATACACACACTATATATGCATATATATAGTATGATAAATGATAGTCCACTTCTTAGACAAAGAACAAATCGAAGTAGAAGAAGGAGAAAAGGATAGGAGGAAAAAGAAAATAAAATCAGCTTCTCCTGGGAACTCTCTGGGTCTTGGCTACTCACTTATTTTTCTGTCCCTACTGGAGAAGAAGGATCTACTAAGAACCACAGCTGTGTTGAAAACAAGTGAAAGCCAATTTACCTTGCTAATTTTTAACATGCTGCTTTCTTTAACTGCAGAGCTGTCTTTTTTCTTTTACTATCCAGAATTAGTTAATTCCCCCCCCCCCCCGCAATCTATAGATTCCCCTAGAAAGTAACCCCTTGTGTCCTACTGTGGGGTCCTCACTGAATGATTTTTCTCTTCTAATTATATTTCTTCACCTTGGGAGGGTCTCACACTGCTTCAGGATAAGCAACCCAGCAGAGCCTAAGGTCAGGTGTGCCCTAGAATCTAAGTCTAGAAATTACAATCACTGAACAAGAGCAGGAGAGGGAAAGAAGAGGCAGAGTTGGGAATTTGTAATGATATTGAGGCTCAGTCTAAGGAATAATTAAACAAAGAGCATCCTATGTAACATCATTTGATGGAAGTCTCTGAGGAGAGAATGAAGATTTTCAGGGGCTGCTCTGATGTGAATCCTTCCTGAAAGCCATGGGGTTAACAAATCACTTGCACCAATGGTGAAGCCTGCAAGTTTTAGTTAAGCACTTCTTGCTCTACGGTCTGAAAATTAGAGTTCTACCCATAAACCATCTAAACACAGTGCTTCTAATGTGTATTACAAATACCTATACTGCAGTTGAAAGTATCTGAAAAAACATGAAACACACTCAAGATAATAAAGGAGGGACTCGAGGACAAAGCTTGGGGGGCAGGGCACTGCAAGAGCAATTTTCTAAGATAATTTTTGAAGACCAAAGGGAATTCTTTTGCTGGAGAGTCTGGGACCTTGTGTAGCAGAGACATTCCAGGTAGAGCCACTGTAGGTAGAAGAAGGAGAAACATGAACAGAGCTTTACAACCAAATCTTCAGCTGGGCTTTTGTTTAACACATATGCAAATTACACACTGCTTCATTTGAATATTTATTTACTGCATTTGTGAAGGAAATTGGGGGATTATAGCTTCTCCCCAGCTGTGTTTTAGTTAATGACTGGTCAGCCTATTAGCCTGTTCTACTCAATGGATTCTCTGCAGAAGGAACACCTTTTTGCACTCTGACTAGAAATTCTTTACATAAACAGTGGTTAAGAAGAGTAAACCAGGCCCAGGAGAACTGAACTCTCAAAAGGAATCTCTTCCAAATCTTTAGAAACTGGCAAAAAAGTTACTTAGTAATGATAACTTTCGCATTTTTATAGTAATCAAATGCAGCATTTGACTGATAATGTTGAGGGAAATGAGGGAACCTAACTTTGTTAACACCAAAAAGACCCAAGATCCTGCTGTGAGTGACATTTCCAGAAATGCTCATCTTGTTCCCCATAAACCTCAGCCGGTTACAGAGACTTTTAAAAGTTACTTGACTAAAACACCAGACATGTCCGCAGAACGCATATATTTGCTTTTCCCCTGTTTTCTCATTACTAAAATATAGAGGAAAAAGCCAGGGGGATACCTCTCAGGTCACCAAATCTGGTGAGCTGCAGTAGTTGGCTGGTTTTTTAGCTTTGAAATTGGAGACATGTGACTTTATAAGCTCTTTCCTAAGGATTTCTCATGAATTTATTCTTAGATCAGAAGCTCTGGTTATTGTTTATGAATATAATAACCTATGTTCAGCAATCTGTCATTTATAGATAGATAAGAAGAATAACATGAAGAATAACATCTATTTCTGGTATGTATGTATATTTCAAATAATAAGAGAAATTTGCCTTGATATGAAAGTGCCTTTCTTCTTTATCTGCTTTCTCATGTTCAAATAGATCCAGCTTTGTAGATGAGAACATGTAACTTATCCTAATACCGTCCATCAGATGAGTGATTCAAACTCTTCCTGGCAAAGTTCTGCCCTGCCCCCTGTCGCACGCCCCACCCTCCCCGGGATCCAAGACAATCTTGTACTTTGATTTATCTAGTAATCTGTGTAGGGCAAACATTATTAACTTATTTACCAAAATTGATATTTAGGATTATTCACACAAGCAAGTTGTTTGTGTTCAAACTATTGTTGTAGGCCCAGAAGCCAAGAACTTAAAGAGAACCTAGAAATGAAAAGAATGTCATTGTCTCAAAATGGTAATTTTCCTGTTTGAAATGTGAATATTATCTATTGGAAAGACAGGTCAAACATCTATAGAACAAAATCAAATAATAAATGTAACAATGTCAGACCACAAGATAGACAGAGAAATACCAGTTATGTCAATGAAAGAATATTACAAGGATATTCTATCAACAAAACCTATGTTCTTGCTTAGAGTTCACAATATTGTCCGTGACACTATAGCTGTTCAATAGACAGAAGGAACTCATACTACACTCTTCTGTGTGTGGCGAATGGCACACATTTCAATTCATCATTTCTCCCTTCAAACACAAGCTTCCAAACCATCGCACAAAACCATCAGGCATATTTCTTGTTCTTTCCTTCTGTAGGGCAGAGGCAGACAGATTGCTGGATCAGATAGTGCAGAACGCTGTATACTGCATTTGAAATGTGCCTTTTTTAAAAGCAGCAGATTTATTGATTTTCTTAAGTAGAAAATATGCACCCGGACATTAGACAAACACAGACTAAACACAGACTGAGGAAAAGCTGATAATTTGATTAAACTGACTGAGCTTTTGTTGTCTGTGTTTGGGGAATTTCCAGTAAAGTACAATTGCCAAACAGCTCTCTCCTTTCAAGTTTAACAAATCTCAAGTCTAAGCACAATGAATTTTACAATTGCACTGTATTTAGACAATTGTTTTTCTTCAGAAAAATATTTTGATGGACCCATATTTGGTGTTGTTTGAAAAGAAGTGGTTCAGGGAAATCTTGCTTGGTTCAGCTCAGAGAATTTTACTTAGAAAAAAAAGCTTAATATTGGCCTTGCACAAAGCATTTGGTATCGATGATATGCTTCCTGATACACAATTAACATGCACAGCCATGACATGGGCCTCAGTTAGTGGATATAAATATGGTATTTTGCTTAGTCCACTAAGATTTTTTAGAAAAGCAGGATTTGTCAAACCAAAGAAATATTTTTATTCAGTTGTCTATCCATGTACCATTTGCTTAAATAAAAGCAAAATCTCCATTTTATAAATGTTTTTGCAGCCATATAAAATATTTGAATATGTAGTTAAGGCACAGATGATTAAATATAATTCACCAACTTTGCTGGCTGAATTGAGCTAAATTCTTGAAGTGTACAATGCTTCTTCTTATAGTATTGTTTCATATAGGTTAAATGTTGGATTGCCCTGAGATTTCAAAGACCTTCAGTTACTTAGTTTGACTTTGTGACTGGTAAAGTTAAAATTAATGCATCAGACGTGTGTGTGTGTGTGTATGTGTATGTATGTATATGTGTGTATATTTATAAGAAATATAACTTTTCTAATAGTCTTCAAAGGCTATGTTATAATATCCATTACTACATTTTTGTGACCCCAGAGAGCCCCCTGGATTCTACTTCATAACATTTCAAACATCTACTCTGCATATTATTTTATACCTAATAATAAAGGTTATTTTGTTCTTTCATTTTACACTTATTTAAGTCTCAGTTTCTTATGCCTTATCATAAAGGTATTCATCATCCTTCCAATCTCTGAATACTTCATATTGAGTATCTTTTCTAAAATATCCCATGTCACCTCATTTAGTTTCCAAGGTATTTAAACACAGCTCTTCCCAAATACCAGTGCCTCCATTTGACACAATGGATTCTCTTTCAGAGCTGTATTATTTTTTTCCTAAATAGATATGTAGAGCCCAAATAAGTCACCACTATGATGACTAGATATAGTGACCATTTGGTAGTCATCCATTTTTTAAATGTTGATCACTAATTTGACAGCTAAAATATTATTGATAAAATGATGGCATATTAATTTTAGCAACTTATTTGAATATAATTTATTTATAAATTATACTGTTATTTTAGAAAAATTTGTCGAAGAATTTTTTGAAAATTTAAGGTACACTGGAATTTAAAATCTTTTTTTCTATGTACTAAGATAAAGGTTTAATGACATATCATCTGGTCTAGAGATGTTTACAGAAAGCCACTTAGAAGAGATATTTAAAGACCATATAAATCTTTCTCTTTCTGAGTTGTCTCTCTGACTTTTCAAGTGTATGGCAAAGATAATTTACACCAGCTCTTCACCTTATATGAACTCATTGTAGAAAATAACATATAAGAAAAAAACCTGCTACTTTTTAAACAAAGGACATTGCTTTAGGAACATGCTTCTTATCCCAATGACCTTCAATGAAAATTCAAGTATTTTTTTTCATTCCATAATTTATAATTTTAACACTTAGAGTTATACATAAGTGTCCATAGATGTGCTGACTCTTCTCTGAGCTGTTGCAGTTCAATGATGTGGAACCAGTGTACAACCCTTTGTAATTTGATGTACAATCTTGAACTTTGAATATGCTCTTTTGAAAAGTATGTAGGAAATAAGAAGTACTTTTTAAAATTTCTATCCAGTGTGATGCCCAGGCACTTAATATTGAGGTGACAGTGTTTAGAAAAGTCTGTGAATAGGTGAAGTCAAGGAACATATATGAATCTTGAAATTCCTGCTTGACCAACCATCCACTTTCTTTCTGTCTCTTTCTTGATCTGCATATGGCAATTAGAAAAAGAAAGTGTGCCTGATAATTTTTTAAGTTTCTAAAAGGATAACATTTATTTATATGTTTTTTCTTTTTATTAATAAATTACTTTTTGGTAACATGGAAAATTTGAGCTAAGTAACAGGGGCTGAGAGTACATTCTCAAAAAGCAAAGTCCTGGTGAAACATCCCATGAAACTTAATTCAAATCAAGAACAATTGCTCTGGGTGGTATGAGTAAGAACTCCTGCAGACACCAGAGGCTTTACAGGAAGCTGTCAACAGAAAGGAAACACACATGGAACCCATCTGAAACTTACAGCAGTGGAAGTGGAAGTGGACTGAGGCTCTCATGGGGATCTCCCAAGCACAGTCACCTATAGAAGCTTTCAGAGTCAATCTTCTCATTTCTCTTTCAAAAAAGAAAAAAGAAAAAGAATGCTATTCTAATATTCATCTTTTGAATACCTTCAGAAAACTAACTCTTCTTACAAAGACTCAATGCATTTTTAACCCTCAAATATTTTACATTACTTCTTCACTTTTCTGGTTCTTAAAATTTCTTAAGTTGGTAGAATTAGCAATGAAAAGATTTATAATCTCTATTAACAAATTTATTTTCACAGTCACAATGTTATTTTCTATCAACAGACACAACCCCTCACATTGGTGTTATGTGTAACATGTAAATTACTAATAGGATAATAGGAAGCAGCTTTAGCTGTTGCTTCTTTAAATTTAATTTTATTTATCTTTTAAAATCATTAATCAGTACATAGTTTTTTAATAAGCATGGTTTTCACGGATGTAATTATTTTCCCAGATAAAATATTCATAAATTTGAATAATACCATTATAAATTAATTATAACCAATATGTTGTCCATATTATGTTGTCCAAAGGACTGAAACTTCTTTCAAACTTAGGTTCCTCTTAAAATCATGTCTGATTATAGGAACAGAATTATGGTTACCTACTTTATGTGAATACTTCAGGACTTTTAGTGAACAGGAGAGGGTACATAGGAAGCCTGCTAGTCCACAAATAAATCTATTCATTAAAAGGTTGCTTGCTCTGGCAATTAGCCAATCAAAGAAAAATCTAGTAATAAAACTATGTAACTTTTCTGAAAATTAAGTTTAATTATTTTTATTATAGATTATTCCAAAGATATTTGTGGACACTTACTCCATATTGTTTAAACAGATACTCAGAGAAGCAGACTGACGAGCTTCCTGGTGAAGAAGGGGGTATATAAATTAAATCTGGTTCTGAACATAAACTTATTTTTTATTAATCACTTTATTCATTTACATTTCAAATGATATTCCCTTTCAGGTTACCCTCCACAACCCCCCCCCCAAACCACCCCCCTTCTCGTCACTCCCCTTTGCCTCTTTTCCTCCACCTACTTATCCATTCAGGCCTCATTGCCCAAGCATCCCACTATACTGGGGCATCAAACCTCTGCAGGACCAAGGGCATCCCCTCCTATTGATGTCAAAAAAGGCCACTCTCTACTACATATGTATCTGGAGCCATGGATCCCTCCATGTAAACTGTTGGGTGGTTTAGTCTTTGGGAGCTCTGGGTAGTCCAGTTAGATGGTGCTGTTCTTCCTATAGGGTTACAATCCCCTTCAGCTCCTTTAGTCCTTCCCCTAGCTCTTCCATTGGGGTCCCTGTGCTCAGTCTGATGGATGACCATGAGTATCTGCATCAGGTTCGTGTAGAACCTCTCAGGGATCAACCATACCAGGCTCCTGTTACCAAGTGCTTCTTAGCATCAGCAATAGTGTCTGGGTTTGGTGTCTGCAGATGGTGGGGTGAACTCTGGATGGCCTTTCCTTCAGTCTCTGCTCCACTCCCTGCATTTCCTTTAGACAGGAACATTTCGGGGTTAAAAATTTTGAGATGGGTGGGTGGCCCCATCCCTCAAGTAGGGGCCATGGCTAATTACAGGGGGTGGTCTCTACAGGTTCTATCTCCCCTTTGTTGCATATATTGGCTAAAGTCACCCCTGTTGTGTCCTGGGAGACACTCACTTCCCTGGCTTCTGGGACTTTCTAGTGGCTACCCCTAGTTCCTCATTCCTCACTACTACATGTTTTTATTTGATTTCTTGATCCTCTGTACTTCTCTACAGAATAGAGAAGACTTCAATCAAGATTGACACTTCATCATATAATCAAAGGAACTTTTTCACGAGTGGAAAAAGTGGAGATGACAGTTGCTTCTTTAGAGACACCATCTATACCGGTTGACTAAATTCGTTAATAAATATTAAGCAGGACTGAGCTGTAATAAGGAAGCATTTGAAAAGGTCGAGGCTCAAGATATAGTTGACATTGAAAACCAGAAGACATACATGGAAAGGCAGGGACAAAAATGGAGCAGAGGCTGAAGGAAGGGCCATTCAGAGACTGCCCCATTGTGTTCTACATTCCATTTGCAGACACCAAGCCCTGACACTATTGCTGATGCCGAGAGGTGGTTGCAGATAGGAGCTTGGTATGACTGTCCTCTGAGAGGTCATGCCAGCACCTGACTAAGACAAATGCAGATACTCACAGTCAACCACTGGACAGAGCTTGGAGACCCCAATGGAAGAGTTAGGGGAAGGGGTGAAAAAGCTGAAGTATATTGCAACCCCATAGGAAGAACAATAGTATCAATTAACCAGATGTTTCAGAGCTTCCAGGGACTAAGCCACAAACCAAAGAGTATACATGGGTGCATCTATGACTCCTGCTACATATGTAGCAGAGGACTGCCTCATCTGGCATCAATGGGAGGGGAGGGATTTGGTGCTGTGGAGGCTTGATGCCCCAGAGAAGGAAGATGCTAGAGGGGTGAGGCAGGAGTGGGCAGGTGGGTGGGGGAACACCCTCTCAGGGGCAAAGAGGAGGGGAATGGAGTGCACGGTTCATGGGAGGGGAGACCAGGAAGGGGGATAAGATTTGAAATGTAAACAAAATGATTAATAAAAAGGAAAGAAAGATAAGAAAACCTTATGTTCTATTTGATAGGTGTGAGAACGCATGTCTCAAAATCATAAGATAAATAATGTGATGATTAGGACTATAGACAGTTAATAGCTTACAATGGTGACTTTGGCAACAACACAAAATGAATCAGTAAGAGAATAAAATAACTAAAGAAAATGAAACAGATATTTGTACCATATGAACCAAATGGAGCCATTAAGTAATGGAGAAATTCCACAAGCAGGATCAGAGGCCATGGTTATCATCAAATACATGTACACAGAGGAGAAAAGTGATTGGAACCTGGGTTCTGAAAAAAAGTGGTAAACTTATTAATACAGTATGTAAATGAAGAACATAAGAAAAGAGGAAATATTGATGGAATTAGCTTTACACATTTGGTAGTCAGCAGATGTCCAAATAGCCTTGGTAAAATTAGTTGGTTACAGCAGTTGGAGTGTCACATAGACACAAGGAGGAAGCATTAGCATCTTCAGTCCCCCCTAAAAAAACAGTATAAATACAAAGTGTTCATTGAAATAAAAGAGCAGATTCCTGAGTCCTCCATAAAAACCTGTTAAAAACAGTCATTATTCTTGAACTGTTCATTCTGTCTGTCATTAAAACCTTGCTTCTGTCTCACAGGACTGACCTTCTCTCTAACTTGGACTTCCATTAAATCCTAAGCAATA
The DNA here is from genome assembly GCA_036184795.1 of Tokudaia tokunoshimensis. Taxonomy (NCBI): domain Eukaryota; kingdom Metazoa; phylum Chordata; class Mammalia; order Rodentia; family Muridae; genus Tokudaia; species Tokudaia tokunoshimensis. Next base: position 10,378,072 of record BTHU01000009.1, on the reverse strand, counting down.
AAGCAGTTAGAAAGTTGGATATCATCTTCCAGATATAGAAGTAAAACCTCAAGAAGTTAAGAGTACCATGGCATTCAGTAGGGATGGGGGAACTAGAAATGGGACATCCTGAGTGCAGAAGCACACTAGATTCATTTTTTTCTTTTCTTTTACTTTTTTTTCAATTTATTTTAATATTGCATTTTTATTGGATATTTTCTTTATTTACATTTCAAATGTTATCCCCTTTCCCGGTTTTCCTGCCTCCCTGAAACCCCATATCCCATCCTCCCTCCCCCTACTTCTATGAGGGTGTTCCTCCACCCACCAACCCACTATCATCTCCCTTCCCTGTATTCCCCTACACAGGGGCATCTATCAGACCTTCACAGGACCAAGGATCTCTCCTCCCATTGATGCCTGACAAGACTGACCTCTGCTACATATGCAGCTTGAGCCATGTATACTCTTTGGTTGGCAGCTTAGTCCCTGGGAGCTCTGGGGAGTCTGGTTGGTTGACATCATTGTTCTTCCTATGGGGTTGCAGACTCCTTCATCTCCTTCCATCCTGTCTCTAACTCTTGTACTGGGAACCCTATGCTCAGCCCAATGTTTGGCTTTGAGCCTCTGTCTCTGTATTTGTAAGGCTCTGGCAGGGCCTTTCAGGAGACAGCCATATCAGGCTCCTTTCAGCAAGTATTTCTTGGCATCTACAATAGTGTCAGGGCTTTGTGACTGAATAGAGAATGAATCCCCAGATGGGACAGTCTCTGCATGGCTTTTCCTTCAGTCTCTGCTCTACACTTTATCTCCATATTTGCTCCCATGAGTATTTTGTTCCCCTAAGAAGGAACAAAGCACCCACACTTTGGTCTTCCTTCTTCTTGAGCTTCATGTGATCTGTGAATTGTATCTTGGGTATTTGGATTCATTTCTATAAAAAGAAACAAGGGAAATTAAACAAGTATAATAAGGCACACTATAGTTTATTTTTTCTATGCTACTTTAAGTTCTGGTGAGTCTCATGCACGCACCTACCCAGGAGCGCTCTCAGGTCCACAGATGAAAGACACAGACACACACACACACACACACACACACACACACACACACACACACACATCACCTCATTTTTAACTTGCTTTACTGACTCAATTGCTGGGCTTCTAAGCCTACCATAGCTTGTGTGCCCTTACCTTTACTCCTTGCTCAACACCTCTAAATCTGCCCTCAACTTAGTTGCTCAGTTACCTTCTGTGAAGCCCATGGACCACTTTCTCTTTCTGCCTATATTTTGGAAGATCTCCCCTGCAGATCAGAATGAGGGTGGATATAGTAAAACTGGATAAAGTAGGATGTAGTAGGGAGTTACAGTGAGTGAAAGAATTAGAATTTTCATCACACTTTCAGTTGTGAATAGTGCTCAGAGAAGCTATCGATGGAAGTGTCTCAAGGACAAAGGGAAATTTGGTTAAAGTCATACAAAAAAAAGGCTTATCTTCTCATAGGTTACAATGCTGAAATATTGGTTATTTAAAAAGTATGCATTCTATTGAAAACCTTTAGCTGATAAAATCAAGACTCTCAATACGTTTGGTATGGACTAAAATTTGTCTTCTTAAAATTCACATGTTGATTGCTTCTTGACCTTTTGGCTAAGATCAAGTGTAAAATTCACATGTTGAAGGTCCAACCCTAGTGTGATTGATCTTTGTATAAAGGGCCTTCAGAAGGTAAATAGATCCAAGTGGGATCAAAGAAGTTGGATCCCCTTGTAGATAGACTCTCAGAATCAGAAGATTTAGAGAACAAGTTTTCCTTCTCCTTTAGAATGCATCCTTGTGTAAGTCAGGAATGGACCCTAGAACTCATCATAGCTGCTGCCTGAATTTGGACACACAACCTTCAAAACCTTAAGAATACATATGTCTAATATTATGTTACTGTGTTATGGTATGGTTTTTTAATGGAAGAACAAGAAAAGACTTAGCCATTTATTTGTCTTCCTAATTTGGGCTCCCTATTGCTATAGCACCACATTATACAACCCTATTTAAGATTATGAAATGATCTAGCATACATGAAGCAGAATGGTATTCTTTGTAAAACTTGACTAAACATGTAGTAATAAGAAAAAGAAGAAAGAAATAGAAACCAACTCAAGTTCCTTAGTAAAAACAATGTAAGTATAAATGATGTGAAGTAAAATCGATGAAGAATTGGCCGCCATGTGAAAGGGGCCAGGAGAGCACAGCCCAGAGCTCAGTCCTCAGGGTCCAGAATAGCCAAGACAGAATACAGAGTTTAGTAAGTAATAACAGGGGATTATTGGCGGGAGGTGAATTGATTGAATGGAGGTTAGGCAGTGGCCCAGCTATTGAGCTGATTAAAGCATACTAAAACCAAAACCAAACCAACCAAACAAACAAACCAAAGAAGCATAGCTGCCCTGTGAAGGACCCTGGAGAATGTGCCCAGAGGGCAGCCCTCTGGGTCCTGAGCAGCCAGAATAGAACATAGAATTTAGTAAGTAGTAGCTCAGAATTGCCAGAGGGAGGTAGTGGCCTAGCTATTAAGCTACTTAAGGCATAATAAAATATAAAGGCTGTGTGTGTGTGTGTGTGTGTGTGTGTGTGTGTGTGTGTGTGTGTGTGTCTTTCGTTTGGGAACACAAACCATTGAGGTGGGTAGCCAATAGGCTATCAGGTTATATTAAGTTTTATACCAGAAGGTGACCCCCAACAAATTAATGGCATCCTATTATGTATTAAACACTTCTGAAATCTCTGTCATTCATTTTTATATTAAACTTCTTAAGAAGCTAAACAATGATTACCACCCACCCCCTTTTATAAGTTGAAATATAACTCAATCAAAATAGAAGAAAATCAAACTCATCCAGTGTTACAGTTGAAGACTAATCAGGAAGCAAGCAGGCAGGGGTATCCTCACACTGTGGTACCATTTGCTTCATGGTATTCACCTCAATGAAAACATGCTTTTGCCAATTTTGTTATATATCTTCAAATCTATGTCTATATAATGTTTCATCTTAATACTATTTACTACGTCCCAGTCTCATAAACAAGACAGCCAAGTAGCAGGGAGATTGGCTAATTCATATATGATCACATATAGAATGTCTTGAAAAGATGAACAGATTTAAAATTCTGTTCCTCAAATGTTCATCATCCAGTTAAAACTATGGTTATATTTCTGTCTTATCCAAAACAACCTTATCAATCCAGATGAGAATCAGGACTCTTTAATGTGTCTGTTTTTCTTTTTGTTTAAAAATTTAGAAGAAAAACATGTCTCTACAAAATTAGATATAATTTTCAAAAGTGAAATTTAAGAAAAAGAAAGGCAAATACAGCAATCTTCTAAGCATAATGTGACAGTACAGGTATGCTGTCATTAACGCAGCAAGCAATCCTCTCCAACTCTAGCTGGTTCTGCCAGTTTATACATTGCTGGTTTCGTTAATGATATCACGTTCAGTTGCTTCAGCATCTTTGGGAGAGAAGTAACTATTGGCCTGTCACTTGCTCAGACCATTACACTCTTTGGCTGTAGTGACACATTTTCTTGGTAACCTGGGTGATGAAAGCAAGTAGCGTCTTAATATGTGCCCTTTGGGAAACCTGTGGCTTTATATATTCTCCAGGAGATAAAGAACCACAGGGAGGGATTTGATAGTATTAAAACATTGCCCAGTGGTCTGCTTCAGACCAGTAGATTGGCCAGCTCAGGAAGTACTGAGAGTCACATTCCTGAATTTCCTGAGTGTTAATGAGGAAATGACATTTAAGTTCTAAGACATTTACCAAGATGAAATTGTACCTATTTGACAAAAGTCAAGAAGTGTATAAACTTCCCAAGCAGGGATCTAAAATAAAGTGTCCTCTCATCTTTTCTCTTATCCTTGATTACATTTCTTCGATTAAAAAAATGTATCATGAAATTTTATGATGAATATATAGCTTCAGATAGATTCTGAATCTCTCTGTTTCCTAAGAAGTTAAATCTATCTTCCCTCAGATTTTTCCATTGGCAGTTGGTCTGATGATGCAAACAGAAGGAGCAGATTGGTGGTTTGAGGAGAAAAACGGAAGACAGGACAACATCCAATTGCTTACACTTTACAGTTGACCAAACAGTAAACACAACTTCTTGATTTGCCAGGCTTCTCAAACTGGCCATTTTTAATCTTGCTTTTACCACTAGCTGTTCAAAGCCATACCAGTAAGAACCTTGACACAAAACCACTGAAGGGTGCGGTCTTCATTTGGATTATGCAATGAACAGGGAAGCTATTTATTTCTAGGGCATCTTTGTTCAGTGACTCATGTTTCAACTGGAAAATTGGCCACAGTTTTTTAGCAGTTCTTTCCTGCCAGCTCTGGCATCCTACCCAGTGCTTCCACTACCCATCCCCCTCTTCTTGCCCAGTTTGCTTTCATATTCCTAAAGCCTGACTTAATAATAGTCATTGTTCTGCCTTAACCTTGAAGATGAGGAAGACAGGCACTGAAGGGCATAGCTGTGTGCTATAATGAGAATTTGGCGCTAGAGCAGGTGGGAAAGGCTTTGGGGATCTGGGCAGATTAGGAGGAGAGGAGACTCTAGCAGATGTTGAAGAAGAGATGATGTATTGCTGCTCACTCTGGGATTCAGACAATACCAGTGCTAAAGTAGAAAAGGGAAAGGGGAAATCCATCTCTTCAGATACAACCTGGGCTAGAAACTGGACTCACTTGAAAGTGAACATTTAGAACAGGCAAATATCTTTCCAGGCCCTTAATTTTCTCCTATCTTTTTTTGTATTTTTTTTTGCACTGTTGAAAGATTAATTACCAATTTAGCATTTTAATTTAAATATTAACTATATCCAGGGTTGACTTACTTCCATCAGCTTAATTTATTAATATGATTTCTTTGTGTCTGGGGAAAAAGAACCAAGAATATTGTTTTACTTGCTGTTAGAATCAAGAAGCTATATGCAAGGTGAATACAATTTATTTAATGATTGTTTTGGTTTTACTAACAGAAGATATACATATCTAAAGTTGTTCTTTGACCTTGTGCTAGGACATTAATAAAATATCTATATAAACAAAATATACTGTTAAATTTAAAAAGACAAATAAAAATGAAATTGGATTTTAATAAATCTGCATTGAACCAAGTGAATAATTTTAAGATCTATTTCAGTGTGTTTTACGAAGTTCGGAAATTGAGTTGGGGATAAATTCATACTGACTGTATAATTTGCAAAACTTGTATATATTTGAATGTATACACATATGAACACATATACATATTTGCATATAACATGTCTGAGTGTGGAAGGAATCGTGGGTAGAATCCAAGGGTTCATCAAATGTACAAAAGATCTCAATGCTAAAGTGTTGATGCCAATGATGAAGGGGATTCTGGGCAAACATGTTTTAGGGAATAGTACAAGTGAGCATTTCTTTAAAAGCTCACATGCTTTTAGCACTTCTCTTTCTCTTACACTCAATGCGATTACTTTACTAAATCAAAATATGCAAAAGAGGAGGATATGCATAATATTTTATGTTTAAAAGAACATCAGATTCCAGGGACTGTAGCCTCTACCTTGGGATATATTATAGGTTTTGGAGGAACAGGGATTGGGACAGCAATATGATACTGCAAATAAGAGGAGATTTTTCTACTTCTAAAAATATCAGGCAGGCTAAAATCTCACTGTGTATTATTTGACTCTTTTAAAATTGCATAGTAGCCAAGAATTGTGGTCCACTCTGTAAGCAAAAGCGGGACAATCAGCCGTTCAACTAAGTTTCATTTTATTTTTCCCCAGTGAATAGTAGTTAATGTTGAATCTCACGGTTGTACAAGGTGCTGAGAATAAGTGACTGTTGAATGTTCATCCAAAGGTTAGAAAATTGGGATAAGACTTTTATCCTTGTAAATTGGCATCTTGTAATTGGGACTTTCATATACACAAATGCAACTGGTTAACTATTTAAGTTTAAGAGTCATGCTTTACCAGGTAATTAGAATGAGTGGGCGCTGGGTGGAAGCGAGATAAACATGCAGGAGCTGCACCAGTAGCACGGGACCTCCTCTGGAGAGACAGCCAGGCGAGCAGGACTGCCAGGGAGCTTGGGTCACACAGAGTGGACCCTGCCGGGATCAGAAGGATCAGAAGCATTGTCCGTTGCCACTGCTGTGGAGAGTTGGCAGGAGGTTCTTTTTAAATATTTCCTGCTACAAAGGGTCAGAGTCCATCACACAAGATGAAACAGGAAGAACATAAGACTTGGAAGCTGCAGAGGATGACTGTGAAGCTCTATCCTCTGGGCATGACATAGTAGTTGTAGTCCTGAGCTCAGAGCTACTGATACTTCCTGTTCAAGACTGTGCTTGTCAACATTCAGTCATGGATGAATAGACACTGCCAAAGGTTGGGCAACTTTTGACTGTTGATGACTTCTGGAAGAAGATTGACAGTAATAATGTGGCTACTGATTAGTCCTCAGTGCTGTAGTGGGTAATTCCACTTCTAACACCCATGCCTGCATAGGTGGCCCTCCATTGGTTGCAAACTCCAGCACATGAAATTGGTTGTAGGACAAGAGAGACTGAGGAATGACTGTGATCAGAATAGATTATCCACACGGACGAAAATCTCAAGTAATGGATTTAATTTCAAAAAGTCTACAATATTTAAAGTAAGGTTAAAGAATAAAAACGAAGTCGTTTCCTTTATCATAATAAACATAGTTTAGATCAACTGTATATAATTTCTGTCTGTATTGCCATATGTATTTTGGTGGCTAATTTTGACTGTCAAATGGTGGTTTTGAGAAACAAGGAAATAAAGCATACCTCTCATTGTATCTATAAATGTCATGCCTAGAAACACTTAAAGCATTAGTACTCTAATATAATCAGTGGGTTAATTCTTTGTTAGAGTTAATGCAGGATCACATTACTAAGAGGTGAGGTTTTGTTGGATAGAACAAGTCACTAGAGGCTTGTTCTTAGGACAGTATCTGTCCCAGGCCCTTTCCTGTGTTGTGCTGCCTGCCTTCTGCCTTTTAGAAAGGGAAGAAAGGCTCTGTCATTTCCAGTGTTGTAGCAGGGTGCAGAGGGCAAAGGGATCATAGGATGACCCTCTCAACCTATGCACCAAAATCGTTCTTTCTTGCTTAACTTTTTCCACCAGGTATTTAGTTACATTAGTGAGCAGTTAACTAATAAAAAATAAAGTAATAAAAATAAAACAATGAAAATTATTGTCTGACTAAGTAGTTTTCAAGAAAAATAATGCATTTTGTTCTATACTTGTAAAATTTTCAAGAATTTCAAGAATTAGAGAAGGAAACTGAAGGCAAGATCAGTCTTGTATGCATTTGTGCAATTTGATCTTGACATTATGTCCAGACATCTTTTGCTGTGGAATACAGAGAGGCTTCGTTGATGAGGCTTAGTAGATACTCTTATTGGTGGTAAAAGAATAAGATTTAGAATGATAGTCTAGCAATTTGAAGTTAGTAGAATCTTTTCTAAGGTTAATTTATAACTTCATAAGCCCTGGGAATCTGGCTAGGTTTTTAGTGCCAAGCAAGTTTCTTCCTCTTGAGGGGGATTTCAATCCAATTAGATAGCTTGTTGACTGAGCCTGATATCTGAGTAACACTGGTGGAGGGACATTTCATTTGCTCCCACCACTAGACAAAAAGCTACATGCAGGTAATGACTTCTGTGAGAATGAATTTGTCTCTCCCAGGCATGAAAACACTTATTGGTTGCTCAATGAATAACTCTCAACTCTGAAAATATAAAACAAAGAGCAGATGTCCCTCAACGGAGGAATGGATTCAGAAGATGTGGTATATTTACACAATGGAATACTACTCTGCAATTAAAAACAATGAATTCACGAAATTCCTAGGCAAATGGTCAGAACTTGAAAATATCATCCTTAGTGAGGTAACCCAATCACAAAAGATCACACATGGTATGAAGTCACTGATAAGGGGATATTGACCCAGAATCTCAGAATACCCTAGACACAATCAGCATATCAATAGATTTCTAAAAAGATGGAAGGAGAGACCCCTGGTCCTGGAAAGACTGGATGTAGGGGAACGCCAGGACAGAGTAATGAGAGGGGGTTGAACGGAGAAAAGAGGGAGGGAAGGGGGCTTATGGGACTTTCGGGGAGGGAGGAAACGGGAAAGGGGAAGTGATTTGGAATGTAAATTAAAAAAATAAAATAAAATTAAATTAATAAAAAAAAAAAAACAAAGAGCAAAAATGGGCTTAGCTAATATGTGGATAATATATTGACATATATATATATATATATATGTGTGTGTGTGTGTGTGTGTGTGTGTTATATATACAACATATGCATATATAATAAATATATTTGTTTACATGCATAAATATATACATATCTGTATATAACGATAACAATCAAATAAAAAGATTTTATCTACTTGAAAGTAGGGCTGATGGGAGGGGTTCAACAGAGGTGAGCCTGGAGGGGCTAGATTGAGGAATGAGAGTGGGGAAAGCATATAATTCTCTTTCAACAAAAGCATATTGAAAATCAATAGTTAAGAAGATACTAATTATGTGACTTTTATAATGAAAATCCTATGGAAGTTAATAAAGATCTAACGATGATTCAGACAGTCATTATTCTAAAGAAGACCCATGTGAGGGAAACTGACACATTAAAAGAGATCAAAAGCATTATTTAAACGTAGGAATATGAACAACTTTAGATAGATGCTAAAGGTTTACTGAAGGGGGTTATACAGGTTTGATATTTAAAAAAAAAGCAGTAATAAGGTCATGTCAGAGAGAGGAATGAGAAAGAATGCATACAGAACGTTCCTTGTAGGCTTGCTTAGAAATGTCTCTACTTGTTTAAATGAATGTTAGAGAGATGTCAGGAAACATTTAGCTGAATCATCCAGTTTTGCCCAATTCTTCCCTCAAAGAAGCACTTCATATCTAAATATCCAGGATGGTACTGGCAGTTAATCTGTAGCTCTGGGCTCCTTCAGAAACTGCCTCAGTTAGACAGAGCCAACTCCTCCAAAACCATACCCATGAGTAATTGGGCTGTGAATATAAAGACATGGCTATTTTGGGTTTCTAGACTGAGGAACACAGGGGTCTATTTTAGCTCCAGGACTCCCTTTGGGTTCAGCCAAGGTTGACATGGAACCTAAGAGGAACTTCAAACTTTCCCTTGGCTTCTTTTCTTTGTTAAAAGTACAGCTTCATAAATATCCATCATCTCCATCATTGAGTTTACTTTCTGGGAAGCTAAATTTGTGATAACACATTAAATTGAAGAACTTTTGGCAAATTAACTTATCCACTGTAATAATATAAATGTTTTCTTCACATTTTGACTTTTCTATACTGCTCAGAAATGACTTACATCAGTCAGTATTGTAAAAATAATTACTCAAATTTGGTTGAAAAAATATGTATAAAACACAGCAGAAAGCTGGGCTTTAGTCATGAATTTCTCATCTATTTATCACTTGATCATATTTTTGGATAACTGCTTGCCAAAGCTAAAAATCTTAATCAGAGTCCTTTTAGAGTAGAAAAAGCAGAAAGGATGTCTTTGAAAGCAATAATTCTTTTTTTGTTTCCTTTTACTCTTATAGGATTCAAAATTAGTCAATTAGAATTTTAAATTTTAAATTGATAATAAAATTGCATTTGATTCCTGCCAAGTTGAGAAATATATTTTATAAATGAAATTAGATTAATTAAGATACTACAAATTCATGAAGTTATTTATTTTTAATCTTCAGCTAAAGAGTAAATATTAACTTTGGTTAAACAAGGAACATGAGAAATAATTACATGAGAACTTTTACAATATTTATTATGATAATCTGTTATTTTTCATTTATATAATATTTTAAAATATTGTGTAGTCATAGAGTCCAATTATTTTATGCCTGTTGACAGTTAAGGCTTCTTTCTTGGTGCCTGGATGTAATATATTCTCCATATCTACGTACAAATACAACAAAAAATACAGCCTTTGCTAAGGGCCAACTTTGCAGTATCCAGAATCACCTAAAAGATAAGCTTCTGAGTATGCCTGTGGGGAGGGGATCAATTAGTTTGATCTCCAGGCATACTTTCAAGAGATTATATATGATTGGTTAATTGAGATGAGAAAACCAATCTTAACTGTTATTTTACCATTCCATTGAATGGGGTCCTCAAAATATAATGGAGATATGAGGTGAGTTCCAGCCTTCATTGTTCTTGTTTCCTGATTGTAGTTAAAATGTGACAGACTCCTTCAAAGTCCTGCCACAATGCCTGTTCTGCTGTGATCGATTCTACTCTGGAATTCTGAGACCAAACCAAGTCTTCTGTCCTTAACATGTTTTTATCTGGTAGTTTGTAGCTCAGATGAGTTAAATAACAAAAGAACTTGTTTTTCTTTGCTGTGTTTGATAGTGTTATGGGTCTGAATTTCCTTCCTGTCTTTGCCTTGTTTCTTGGTTAGACAAAACAAAACAAGCAAAAAATAAAATCAAAGAAAACACAGGTAACAAACAAAAGCAAGAGAAAACATTTTAAATATTATAATAATAATAACTATCATAATAGCCAGTATGAGCTTTCTCTATACACTTATGAACTTTTTAATTCTTTTACATATATTCACATATGTAATTCTTCCCTTTAAAATTTCAGGTAGTGCTATTTTTCCTGTTTTAATGAGAATCAATACCCCTTAAATAGAAGGATTTACTGAAAAATCTAATCATTGTGATCATTTGGCTTTTATGAATCAGATATCACTTCAGTTTGAGAATGGAGAGGATGTTTAATTTGGGGATGTATTAAGGACATGTCAAGCAGAAGAGCAGAGAGCTAATCACATGCTTCAAACTCTGCTGAAGGTGAGATGAAGAATTCAGAAGTGAAGAACCTGAAGAACAGGAAGAAGGTATTTTATTTAAATCTCCTAAACCCAAATAAAGGTACCATTGTATGTACCTGGGAGAGGTGAGTTGTAGACATGTAGGGGAGTTGAGTTATATGCATCTGTGGTAATTGAGTTACATGCATCTGGGGGAGTTGAGTTAAATGCATCTGGGGAGTTGAACTATATGTGTCTGGGGGCCTTGAGTTATATGCATCTGAGGGAGTTGTATGCGTGGAGAGGAGGAAATTTTCTTTTTTTAAAATTTATTTTCTATATTTTTTTATTTACATTTCCAATGATTTCCCCTTTCCCGGTTCCTCCCTCCCCGAAAGTCCCATAAGCCCCCTTCCCTCCCTCTTTTCCCCATTCAACCCCCTCTCGCTTCTCTGTCCTGGCATTCCCCTACATCCAGTCTTTCCAGGACCAGGGGTCTCTCCTTCCATCTTCTTGGAAATCAATTGATATGTGAATTGTGTCTTGGGTATTCTGAGATTCTGGGTTAATATCCCCTTATCAGTGACTGCATACCATGTGTGTTCTTTTGTGATTGGGTTACCTCACTAAGGATGATATTTTCCAGTTCTATTTGCCTAAGAATTTTGTGAATTCATTGTTTTTAATTGCAGAGTAATATTCCATTGTGTAAATATACCACATCTTCTGTATCCATTCCTCTGTTGAGGGACATCTGGGTTCTTTCCATCTTCTGGCTATTATAAATAAGGCTGCTATGAACATAATGGAGCATGTGTCCTTATTGCATGCCGGGGAAGCCTCTGGAAATATGCCCAGGAGTGGTATAACAGGATCCCCTGGGAGTGCCACGCCCAGTTCTCTGAGGAACCACCAGACTGCTTTCCAGAGTGGTTGTTCCAGCTTGCAATCCCATCACCAGTGGAGGAGTGTTCCTCTTTCTCCACATCCTCGTTTACCAACCCTACATCTGACAGAGGGCTAATATCCAATATATACAAAGAACTCAAGAAGTTAGACTCCAGAGAGCCAAATAACCCTATTAAAAATGGGGTACAGAGCTAAACAAAGAGTTCTCACCTGAAGAATATCTAATGGCTGAGAAGCACCTAAAGAAATGTTCAACATCCTTAGTCATTAGGGAAATGCAAATCAAAACAACCCTGAGATTCCACCTCACACGAGTCAGAATGGCTAAGATCAAAAACACAGGAGAAAATTTTCAAATTGTCTAAGTGACTGCCTATTGGTGGGGGGCCTATGGGAAGATTCCTTTTTTTAACTTTTTCCCCATTTCATAGCAAACAGGTATGAGGTATGCATTTTATATGTTGAATATGAAAAATGTTTAAATGATAAAACCTTACGCTTCTAAATATTTACTATCACTGGTGTGACAAACAACCATGTCCTTACTCTGTTTTTTCTCAGACAGTATGTCCAAACTGTTCATAGTTCATTTAGCTAAATGAAATCTTGTATATCTTTTCTTATGAGATCTTGACTGTAACATGGGATGCTATGCAGCATGTGCTTCCACATACTTTCATGGTCATTCATATTTAAATTAGCAAGTTCATGCACCTAGAGTAACTCCTGGCTCCTGATTATCTATTATCTAAAAATGATGTATTTCAGCACTTCTGAGTTCAGTGTATTATGTGAGACACACAGAGGATGCTGCACAGAACAAAAGACAGCCTACCATCTCAACACTGTTAGATTTTAGGGAATATTTTATTGCAGAACACAATAAAGATCTTTCACATCACTTGGCATTTTTACATTAATTTTTTCGAGAGTGGTAAATTTTCATGCTATATTATTTGTCATGCTATAATTTATTTTCTGTAATGGTTTGTGTAAGATAGCTAGTAAGAATTAAGCAGTCTTCACGAGGAAGATTTAGAGAAGGTTGTAAAATAGCACAGGTAGTCACTGATTCCTAAACATGAGTTGAACGAGGACATCAACAATAGAGCTGCTAATGTGGACACAACCATGGGTCCTCAACCCTACACTAAGGACTACAGGCAACTAAAACTAATGAGAGTGTGAGTGTGAAAAATGTCTTTCTCAGGGAAGAACACACCAGTTTGTTAACTAATACAGTGGTCAACCCTGGAGACATACGTACAAGTAAGATTATGCAGACTGAGAGGATCGCATCTAGAAATTTAGGAACATGTATGTGCACACACATCCATGTAACAAAAATTAATGAGAAGGGAGGCTCTGAGTTTGAAAGTGAAAGGAATATTATATGGGATAGCTGTGACATAAGAAAGAGAATGTGATTAGTGTAATTAATTTATAATCTTAAAAAATAAAGTAAGAAAAAAATAGCATGTATAGAAATGGAGTGCTACTTATTTCCTAGAAAACTCAACTTGTATTTATACTGACAAAGAGCAGTGGTCTTGCTCTGCCTCATATGTACCCCTCACACCTTAGAAAAAATGGATGCTTTATTTGGTTTTATTGTGGCTTGTTTTGTATTTTGTTTTTGCATATTTTTTGTTTGTTTGTTGGTGGGTTTGTTTTTGTTTCTTTCTTTGATTTTTTTAAATAGAAAATGTGAGCTTCTAGTATGTCACCACTTTTTAACAGATTCCATCTATTACTAGTGGACATAACTATTTCCTCTATAAAGTTGGTGGTCATGTTGAATTTATTCAGGAGTCATTGTGTACATGTTTATATTCTTTATGCTTCAGAAATTCTAATAGTGAGAAGATCCCTTGTGTGTCAACACCTCAAGGGTAGGAACTGATTCAGGCTTGCCTCTAGCAAGTGCTAAGTGCCTGGGAACATGTAATAAATATTTGATGATGGGAATATTGTAGACTAAGAGAAAGCAGATTCTCACCCTAAGAAATTATGCTTGTTATATTCCTATGTGTATATCATTTTACAAGTATAGAAATATCTTACTTGTAGACTCACAGGTTTTATGAAATACAAATACTTGTATTCTATAAATATATCACATATGTACTGTATCAACCTTAGAAATCTTGGGATGTAACTCAGTGTAGAGTACATGCACAAGGTCTTATGTCTGAGCCCATCCACTGCAAACAAACTGTCTTCAATGAGCAAACAAATAAGTAAAGTAGAATAATATAACAAGTCATAGAAATACTTATGTACAAATATAATAAGAATAAATGATAACAGATTAGTCCATAAGAAATAGGTACATGTGGAGAGCTCTGTTTAATTGCCAGAACCAAAACAATATTCACTATGATAGTATTTGTACTAGAATGCTTATGATAACTTTCACCTATTACATGAGATATTTAACATAACATAAATAATTTATATATGTAAATTATTTTGAATAGTTAATTTGTGGCTTTTGTTTTTTTTTAAATAGTGATTTCAACTCTTACATGATATTATGCTCTGTATAAAACACTCTAATCTCCACAAGAAATCTGTAGTGTTAGATATTATCTTTTATTTTAGTCAAAATATTTAACTTTGTAGAAGCTAAAGTTTTGTTCCAATTTTACTGTTAGCTGGTTCATGGTAGAATTAGACATTTCAATTTAACTCCTAGTCTTGTTATTCTTGATCTGCATGTTTTATATGATCTTGGTAAAAATATTTATGGTGTATATTTAAAACAGATTTTAAATTGTTTATTGACATACATTCTCAGAAACAGAAGTATATCCAAAAGGGTGATCTTTGTTATTATTCAGAATATGTATACCCAAATTGTTATTTAAATGAGACAATCAAATGTTATCCCACCTTAAGGTATTGTAATATTCATTGGTAACATTTTTTACATGGTTCCAAACTCACTTAATGAATTTACCTTTCAGTTTAGAAATACATACATGAATACTTCTTAAATTTGTAATCTATATTTTATTGTATTTTTTATTGTATAACTTTTCTGCTATATAATTTAATTTACTTACTGGCTAGATATTTATTGTATTGATCTCTATACTCTAGCCATACGAGAAAGTTACTTTTTGATACATTTATAGCCAAAATTATGTTTATGATTCTAGGTATCTGATATAGTTCAAGGTACTTTTGGTTACTCCTAATAACTAGTCTTAGATATATGCTCTGGTATTATTTTTATATTTAGAGAGGACAAACTTGAAACATAGAGAGTACCTTACTTGATATTCTATAGGTACAAAACAAGCAAACAATAAACCACTATGCTTAAGGCAATTTATTAAAGAAAACATTTGATTTGGCTTAAGAATTTATAGTGTTAGAATTCATGATGGTGAAGTGAAAAAATAGCTGAGAGCTCTCATCTTGAGAGAGGGAGGGAGGGAGGGAGAGAGGGAGAGAGAGAGAGAGAGGGAGAGAGGGAGAGAACAAGGAATTGCACAAGTCTTTTGAAACTACAAGCCTCTCCACAGTGACAAACTTCCTATTCCAACAATGCTGTATCTCCAAATCTTTCCCAAACAATTTCACCAACTGGGGATCAATTATTCAAAGAAAGAAGTGCATTGAGGTCGTCTCACTCAAACAAGCACATTTCACTCCTGGTCCTATATGTTTGTGGCCATATGTTATTGTAAAGTGCATTTAGTCCAATTTCAAAAGTCTTCATTGTCTTTTGAAGTCACAGCAATGTTTAAAGGTCCAAAGTCTTCTGAGACAAAGGCAATCTCTTAATTGTAATGATTTTTAAAACAAGAAAGCAAATTATATATTTTCAACATGCAGTGCTACAAAATATTCATTATCAATACAAACGGAAAGAATAGGGGGTTAGCAAGGAAAGACCTGACCATAATAAAACCAAAATCCCGGAGGGCAAACTCTAAATTATCTAGGTTTATGTCTGAGGTCAGAGGACTTAGCTTGCTCTATCCTTAAAGTTTTGCCACCTATAGCTTACTTTTCTCTTTGGGGCTGGTTCTACTCTCTGTATGCACCTCTTCTTGGTAGAAATACCATAGGTCTGCTACTTCTAACATCTTGGGATCTCTAATGAAATCTAGACTTCACTTTCATAGCTTACCAATGTCCTCTCAGGGTCTCCGTTCAGGTGAACTTAAGTCACACACTTGGCTTCAGTGACTGTAAAGAGCTATAGAGGAAGAGTATATAACACTTTTACTCAGGTATCTGTCATGACTTTAAAGCCAGGGCTATATGGATGGCACTGCCAAGTATGACTACCAACACTGGCCCCCTTCAATCACTTTCACAGCAGTTAAATTTATTGATTTATAGGATCAGAACATTTTCTTTACACAAGTTGAAAGCATAGCTGAGTGGGGTCTTGCCAAGAAGGAATCCTTTCTCTTTATTCCATTTAGGAGCAAGCCTCTATTTAACTATTGCATCTGTTTTAAGCACAAGTATTGGATTCAACAGTAAATTTTCTCAGAATTACATTTTCTTTAAACTGCTGGTTTTATATTTTTATTAAATATTTTCTTTATTTACATTTCAAATGTTATCACATTTCCTGCCCCACCCCCACCCCGGAAAACATCCTATCCCATCCTCCACTTCCCTGTCCTGGTATTCCCCTATACTGGGGCATGGAGCTTTCACAGGGCCAAGGGCCTTTCCTCCCTTTGATGTCCAACCAGGCCATCCTCTGCTACATATGCAGCTAGAGCCACGGGTGCCTCCATGTGTACTCTTTGGGTTGGTAGTTTAGTCCCTGGGAGCTTGGGAAGTACTGGTTGGTTCACAATGTTGTTCCTCCTATGGGGCTGACAGCTTCTTCAGCTTCTTGAGTCCTTTCTCTAGCTCCTCCATTGGGGACCTTGTGCTTAGTCCAATGGTTGGCTGAGAGCACCCACCTCTGTATTTTGTCAGGTACTGGCAGAGCCTCTCAGGAGACAGCTCTATAAGGCTCCTGTCAGCAAGTACTTTTTGGCATTCAC
Organism: Tokudaia tokunoshimensis; assembly: GCA_036184795.1. Taxonomy (NCBI): domain Eukaryota; kingdom Metazoa; phylum Chordata; class Mammalia; order Rodentia; family Muridae; genus Tokudaia; species Tokudaia tokunoshimensis. The sequence goes on along the minus strand of BTHU01000009.1, from coordinate 10,361,245 downwards.
ATTAGTCTGGGTTTGGTGACAGTATATGGGGTGGATCCTGAGGTCGGGCAGTCTCTGGATGGCCTTTCCTTCAGTCTCTGCTCCACACTTTGTCTATGTATCTCCTCCTATGGTGTTTTGTTCCTCCTTCTAAGAAAGACCAAACATTTAATACTTTGGTCTTCCTTCTTCTTGAGCTTTAATTGGCCTGTGAATTGTATCTTGGATATTAAAGCTTCTGGGCTAATATCCACTTATCAGTGAGTGTATATCATGTGTGTTTTTTTTGTGATTGGGTTACCTCACTCAGGATGATATTTTTCTAGTTCCATCCATTTGCCTTAGAATTTTATGAATTCACTGTTTTTAATAGCTGAGTAGTATTCCATTGTGTAAATGTACCACAGTTTCTGTATCCATACCTTTGTTGAGGGGCATCTGGGTCTTTTGGTCCCACTTGCCCCTTTTTATTTTAGACCTGCATAGAAGTGATTATACCTGACAGAGTCAAAATTGGACTGCTTAGAAATATTCATTGTCAAGAATATTAAACCACTGCTTTTTAAATTTAACCTCAAGCAAAATCTTAGGACTCATGCAGAAAGTAGCCACATTTTTTTACCAAAATAGTCTCTATAGTAGTTCCTAATATTATTTCCCTTTGAAGTATCTTGAATTGGGCATTATAATATCCATTTTCTCAGAACTCTGTCTTTCAAGCTCTTACTAGAATGCCCCATTAAACTCACAGCTCTCCATTTGACCAATGATGGCTAAGATCTCAGATGCGCTGAAAACAACCTAAGACAGGCTGTGGAGCAGACCCTGAAGCAAGCATGATACTTGGTATCCAGAGATGGGTAAGATCCCCTTGCAGGGGACAACCTAAGACAGGAGCCATGTGGCCTGCTCATAAAAAGGAAAAAGGGGGAGATGTTGGGCCTCATTCAGCCAGATACTGTGGCCTAGTGAGGGAACCTGAGCCTTTGCTCGAATTTAGAGACCTGTCTCAGTCACTTCTGTACTAGAGTGACACAGCAGGACCTGCTTAAGCCTGCGTTTGCCTAGCTACCGCTGATTTCGAATAACTTTATTGGCCCTATCAGTCACCCCATACTCTCCAAGTCAGAGAATTCCCCGCCCCCTATGTTATCTCTCCTCACCAAAAATTCCTACCTCATTCCTCAACCCTATATAAACAAGAGACAGATACAATAAATAGAGTTCCTGCTTTTATAGTTTCCTGACTTGGGGTGGTTATTCTCTGGATGGTAGGAGCTGCAACACTCACCATGCTGCTCAGCCCTGAGCTGACATCCCAGGGAGGAGTTTGAAGGAAACATTCTATTTAAGACTGAGTGTACCAAATTCTCTGTTTGTGCATGTTGTTAGATGTGGGTTTCTGTGTTGGTTCTCATGAACTTCAATCACAAGCTTAGCTTATGATGACTGAATAAGGCAGTGATTGATAGGTGTTAAAAAATGTCAATAGAACTCATGTTATTACTACGTTCCTTTAGAAGAGCGATACTATTTGTTTTTTCTTTAGACTCATGACTCTTGGTCAACTCAGCAGTGCCAGGTATGGGATTGATCTCATGGAATTAACCTTAAATCCAATAAGAACATTGTTGTTTTTTGCCAAAATGCTTGTGCTACTTACAATTGTACCAGCATATCATGCAGGAAGATCACACTTTTGGATCACAGCATTTGCAGCTATGTTTGAGGTTACCTTTCTCTTCTGGTAGTGTGCAGAACACCGTTTTTGGTTTTTTTTGTTTGTTTGTTTTTTGTTTTGTTTTGTTTTTTGTTTGTTTGTTTTGCTTTTTTAAATTTTTTTTTCTTAGATATGTTCCTTATTTACATTTCAAATGATTTTCCCTTTCCTGGTTCCCCACTCCCCCAAAGTCCCATAAGACCTCTCCCTTCCCCCTGTTCTCCAATCAAACCCTTCCTGCTTCCCTGTCCTGGTATTCCCCTACACTGCAGCATCAAGGCTTTCTAGGACCAGGGGCCTCTCCTTCCTTCTTCTTGGGCATCATTTGATATGTGAATTGTATCTTGGGTATTCTGAGCTTCTGGACTAATATTCACTTATCAGTGAGTGCATACCATGTGTATTCTTTTGTGATTGGGTTACCTCACTTAGGATGATATTTTCCAGTTCTACCCATTTGCCTAAGAATTTCATGAATTCATTGTTTTTAATAACTGAGTAGTATTCCATGGACCTAAAGAAATGTTCAGCATCCTTAGTCATCAGGGAAATGCAAATCAAAACAACCCTGAGATTTCACCTCACACCAGTCAGAAAGACTAAGATCAAAAACTCAGGAGACAGCAGGTGCTGGAGAGGATGTGGAGAAAGAGGAACACTCCTCCACTGCTGTTGGGATTGCAAGCTGGTACAACTACTCTGGAAATCAGTATGGTGGTTCCTCAGAAAACTGGGCATAATATTACCAGAGGACCCTGCTATGCCGCTCCTGGGCATATAACCAGAGGATTCTCCAGCATATCATAAGGACACATGCTCCATTATGTTCATAGCAACCCTATTTTTAATAACCAGAGGGTGGAAAGAACCCAGATGTCCCCCAAAGGAGGAATGGATACAGAAAATGTATAATTATACAATGGAATACTACTCAGAGCACCTTCTAGTACCAAGAACATAGTCAGTAGTGGTGAAGGCTCTAGTTAAGCATTAGCTCCACTCCTCCACAATCAAATAGATCTGTTTCCTTCAACAATAGGGCCTTACAATCAGTTTGTGAGAGAGCAACCATTAACATTGGCAAAAGCCTGATCTATTGGGGAGTTTGATCTGGTCCATTTGACCAGTGTCTAAACTACATATAACCCTTTCTTGGTACTGGAAGTTTCACATGGTGGCAAAGGGAGAAGCAAGATATCTAGTCGGGCCATTGTCTTCCCAATCATTTCACGACTTCATTTAAACTTATTTCATATACTTGTATATCTTTACAAGCTTCTACAGTAGTGGGTTTTCATATGACCCCTCAAATAGCCCTTAGTTTTACTTTCCCCTCACCATATCCCCATCCTTATTCCTCTCCATCCTCCCTGCTTAATAATTCTGCTCCAGTCTACCTCCTGTCTCTCCAAACCTATATATTCTATTTTCCCTTTCTTAGGAGATCTTTCACTCTCTTTCTTTCCTTATTTAGTACCTAAACTCTGTTGTTATTCTGATAAAGCAAGCCTATGGAATATTTATAGACTAATAAGCACATATAAAAGAAAGCATATATGTTGGGTTGAGGTGTCAGTATCTCATTTATGATCTTTTCTAGCTCCATTTAAGTTAAATGAAAATTTCCAAATTTAATTTTTAACAGTTAAGTAATATTATATAATGCAAATTACAATATTAGTTATTTATTCATTAGTTGATCAATGCTGAAGAAACTGAAAAACTTCTGTATGGTGAAGGACAACTTATTCAGAAAATGAGAAAAAATCTTTGTCATTTACAGTGTCAATAGAGTTATTGTCTAAAATATATAAATAACTTAAAAACTGAACATCAAGAAAATAAATAACCCAATTAAAACAGGGTACATGACTAAACTGAGAGGCCTCTAAGGATGAAAGACTAATGGCTGAGAAACCAGTAAGTGTTATACATCCTTAGTGTAACAAGGGAAATACAAATCAAAGTTACTTTAATATTTCATCTTATACCAGCCAGAATGGCCGAGACAAACAAAACAAAGCAAAACAAAACAAAACAAAACAGCTCATGCTGGTTAAGATGTTGGGAGGCAGCAACATTTGTCCACAGATGGTAGAGTGCAAACATTTGTAGCCATTACCCATATCAGTAGGAAGATGGGAATTGATCTACTTCAAATTCTAACTGTACCACTCTTGGACATTAGCCAAAGGATAGTACATGCTAATACAGATATACTCATTCCTCTACGTTCATTACTATTCTATTAATAATGGCCAGAAATTGTATCTATTATTTCTAATCATCATTACAAGTTGGTAAATAGTTCATGAGTAGAATCCTTGTTTTCTACATGAAAGACCTCTGGTCCTATATATAACACTTCAGTAGAAAACCAACAATCTTTCAGTAAGAATACTGTTATAGTAGTAGGAAGAGTTTTCTTTTCTAAGGGTGAGGCCCTCATTCCAATCCTAACTTTCAGGAACTTGAAAATGATAAATACTCTTATTTCTACATAATATTTTTCTTACTCATTGAGACCAAAAATATTTATCTTTAAAAATTTTTGTTTGCTCATTCTCCATAAATTGCATATGATCAATATTAAATGGGGGGGGGAAGAAAAGAAAAGAAAAAGCGGGGAGGGGGGAACAGAGGCAGCACATGGGTCTCGCTCGAGCGGCAGAGGCAGCGACAAATTCTGCATAGGAGAACTCTGGCAGGCACGGCCCGCATGGGGATAGGGGACACTGGCAGGATGCACGCACATCACTGTGATAGCGAATGCTGGCACCAAAGTAAGAACATGAGGCTCTCCGGGAAGGCAGGGAGGTCCTGCTCAGAAGGCGAGGCTGTTCTGGCCTGAACCACCCAAATACCTGTTAAAGCTTAGTTGGCTGGCTGAGACGCTTGGCTGCAATGGTTTGGATCCTTCTCTTGTGGCTTGAAACACTGAGGCTAGCTCTGTGCCCTGAGTTTAATAAGACCCTGTTCATAGCTTTAATGTTTTATTGTTAAGAAAATAGAAGGAAAAAAAGGAGATAGATTAATAAAGAGAAAGACAACATGGAAAGGAGACAGAAACTAGAAAGAGATAAGGAAAAGGGGTGGAAGAGAGAGAGCTGAGGGGCAGGAAACCTCCTTAAATAATGGCCTGGGTTACCTGGGCAGGTAACCAAGGGGCGGGAAAAGCCTGGCTGTAACCAGGTGACTGCAGAGGTAGAATCCAGCAAAAATGCTAGGGGCCTGGGGTATGGCTACACATGACTGATGGCCACAGGATTATGGAGTTGGCATTGTCTCACACCATGGTCCCACAATTAAATAATTTTGCATCTCTGTTTATTTTGAGTTTTTATTTTTGACATTTTTATTCTTTGAGAATTTCATACATTTATATAATGACTTTTAATTAGTACTTATATAAATTGATAGATGTCATTGTGATATTTGTATTTTTATGTATTAATATCATTAATCATTGTTTTTATTTCTCTTCCATCATATTTCTTCTCTTGTTTATGATTCTTGATATATATTTACATATATGCATATGTGCATATATATGTATGTATTATAGTTGGGTTCAAATATTAGTAGTCTGCTTGAAGATGAGGCTGGTTACATGCTCTAATAGATCAATTTCCTTCTAAATTCTCCTACCATGCCATTATTGGCTGATAACTACTCTGCAGTGTCTAATAGGTACTTTATAGATGCTTAGTAATGAACATACTGGATAAATAGAAAGCATTTATTTGAACACCAATCAGAGTTTAGACTGAAGTTTCATACAAGTTAAATTAAGAAACATATTTTAGACAAATTATGAAACATGTACTTGCAAGAAAATCTAAGTGTGGAGAGTAGAGACTTGCATTGGCCCCTATTATGCTTTTGTCATCTAGACCAAGGTGTAGTACAGAGTCAGATGGTGAATGAGTACTTCTCAAAAACCTAATACTTTCATGATACATCAAAGCCTCCTCATCTAAAAGTAACCCATTCATAACAACTGAAAGGTTAGTTTGATTGTAATCATCTTACACATGAAGAAACTAAACCACAGAGATTTGATGAAAACAGTCCACATTTACAGCTAGGTAAGATTGAATCTCAAATTTAAGGTCTCATGTTCAGTTAGGATTACAATTTTTGTAGACAAAGAATACAAGTGATGTTCTCTCAGCAAACCACTCTAGGTTGTGGAAGTAAAAAGATAAGGAAGAAAATATTTCATTATTGTACTAATCGCAAATGTTTATTCATATCTTCAACAGAGATTCCTTGAATGCTTAAAAGGTGCTCATTTTAGATGAAAGGATTCAAATTACAATGTTTACAGCAGTCAGGCAAAGTCTCTCAAACCAGCCCAATTGTAAGACGCTTACAAGTTTATTTTATATTTATTTATTTTTATTTATATCAGCAAAGCTGTCGCCCCTCCCAGAGTATCCCCTTTCATCCCCCCTTCTCCTCTGAGAGAGTAGACATCTCTGGGTATGCCCTCCATTCTGGCACATCAAGTCTTTTCAGGGTTAGTGGCATCCTCTTCTATGGAGGCCAGAAAAAGTTGTCTCATTGGGGAAAGGAGCTGAGTGAGACAACAGCTTTAGGGACAGACAACTGCTCTAGTTATTGGGGGACAATAACATAGAGAATGAGCTGCATATCTGCTATATATGTGCTGTGGGCCTCTGTCCAGCGAGTGTATACTCTTTAGTTGGTGCTCAGTCTCTGAGACCTCTCAGGAGTCCTGGTTAGTTGACTTTGTTGGTCTTCCTGTGGAGTTCCTATCCCCTTCAGGGCACTCAATTCCTACCGCTACACTTCCATAAGAGTCTCCAACCTCAGTCTAATGTTTTGGCTTATCTGCATCTTTTTTCAGTCATCTGCTGGCTAGAGATTTCTAACTAGCTAATAGAGATGATAATTTAGACTCTGACAATAGGTCAGACTAATCTAGGAAGACTGCTCAGGAGGATGAGTCCTCCTCTGGAGGTTCCATTAACATGTACAACATCTCTCAGAAACCACATGGTCTCTACAGGACACCACAAAAGACCAGTGTACCAGAATGGGGAACCATTCTGAAAGGGGAAGATTATCAGTTATTTTCATTTCTTTGGAGTTCAGAGAACTGATGTGTTACTTAGACATTATAAAGTGAATAACCAATGAGCTATTATATTAGGTAATAATTAAAATTATTGATGCCACTAAAGAAAACTCACACTGTTTTCATTATTTATAACAATTTGAAGAACAAAGAAGTGGGGAAAAAAACAGATGGTATGAACTACTATTACAAAGCCTGCAGAAGATGCATTTAAACCCCATCACTGTAGATATTAGCTTGGTTATGGAAAAGGTTGCTTAACACTGATATTGGCTTTCATGAACAATCATGGGATCTCCCTTCTGGGGGTTGTTTAAAATAGGATTAGACATATTCAATCAGTGCAGTTTTGCTGAAAGCTCTATTGACCTCCCAAGGTCTTGCCAGTCTTGTGATTCTGTGATAAAATTAGACACTTTCATTGGACATAAACAACCCAGGGTTCACCATGCTAGCTGCAAACTGGAATAATTGGAAGGGACTGCTTTTGGAGTAGTATACCTCCTACAGCTGAGACAAGATGCAATTAACAGATCTCCAAGCTTCTCTTAAGCCATGCTGTACTGAGGAATCTGCTGGTCCTCAGCCGATAATGGCTCATATCAGTGATACAAGAAAAGTCAAGCGGTCTGCTCCATGATGAAACAGTGTATTTCTTTATTAGCTGTTGACCTTGCTATGAATAACATGGCTTCAATAATTGCGTACCTATTAGCTGATTCTTTGATACTTGAAAATACAAACCAGATGAATGCAATAGTGTATTTTTATTTGGCTTCTTTTCTCCAGTTCTCAAGATGAAATAATTCAAAATTCTCTGCCATGAGCCTTAAGCTTATTAAGATACTTAGCTCAACAGTTCATACCTTTAATCACCAGCATTTACCATTTGTATTTTCCCATTTCACAACTCCTGCTTGAAGGAAAATTCAACTATTTTTCTTTGATATTTTGTGTTAGAGACAGGTAGGCATAGGAATATAGAATAACAGCAAAATAAAGTAGGCAGGGTCTTAGTGCCGCCCTTTCTCAATCAAGTTTCATGAACTTGAGGAACTGACTGATAATTAATTTATCTGAGCTTTGATTTTACTATCTGCTTATTTTATTTTTTTTTGTACTTCTCTCCTTTTTTTTATTTTCTATATTTTTTAATTTACATTCCAAATGATTTACACTTTCCCAGTTCTTCCCTCCCCGAAAGTCCCATAAGCCCCCTTCCCTTCCCCTGTTCCCCATTCAACCCACTCTCACTTCTCTGTCCTGGTATTCCCTTACATCCAGTCTTTCCAGGACCAGGGGTCTCTCCTTCCATCTTCTTGGAAATCTATTGATATGTGAATTGTGTCTTGGGTATTGCGAGATTCTGGGTGAATATCCCCTTATCAATGACTGTATACCATGTGTGTTGTTTTGTGATTGGGTTACCTCACTAAGGATGATATTTTCCAGTTCTGACCAGTTGTCTAGGAATTTCATGATTTCATTGTTTTTAATTGCAGAGTAGTATTCCATTGTGTAAATATACCATATCTTCTGAATCCATTCTTCCATTGAGGGACATCTGGATTTTTTCCAGCTTCTGGCTATTATAAATAAGACTGCTATGAATATAGTGGAGCATGTGTCCTAATTGCATGCAGGGGAAGCCTCTGGGTATATGCCCAGGAGTGGTATAGCCGGATCCTCCAGGAGTGTCATACCCAGTTTTCTGAGGAACCGCCAGACTGCTTTCCAGAGTGGTTGTACCAGATTGCAATCCCACCAGCAGTGGAGGGGTGTTCCTCTTTCTCCATATCCATGCCAACAACTGCTGTCTCCTGTGTTTTTGATCTTAGCCATTCTGACTGGTGTGAGGTGGAATCTCAGGGTTGTTTTGATTTGCATTTCCCTAATGACTAAGGATGTTGAACATTTCTTTAGGTGCTTCTCAGCCAATAGACATTCTTCAGGTGAGAACTCTTTGTTTAGCTCTGTACCCCATTTTTTAATAGGGTTATTTGTCTCTCTGGAGTCTAACATTTTGAGTTCTTTGTATATATTGGATATTAGCCGTCTGTCTGATGTAGGGTTGGTAAAGATCATTTCCCAGTCAGTTGGTTGCCGCTTTGTCCTTTTGACAGTGTCCTTTGCCTTACAGAACCTTTGTAATTTTATTAGGTACCATTTGTCAATTCTTGATCTTAGAGCATAAGTTATTAGTGTTCTGTTCAGGAAATTTTCCCCTGTGCCCATATGTACAAGGTTCTTCCCTAGTTCCCTTTCTATTAGTTTCAGTGTGTCTGGTTTTATGTGGAGGTCCTTGATCCATTGGGAACTGAGCTTAGTGCAAGGAGTTAAGAATGGATCGATTTGCATTCTTCTGCATGTTGACCTCCAGTTGAAACAACACCATTTGTTGAAAAGGCGATCTTTTTCCACTGGATGGTTTTAGCTCCTTTGTCAATGATCAAGTGACCATAGGAGTGTGAATTCATTTCTGGGTCTTAAATTCTGTTCCATTGATCTACATGTCTATCACTGTATCAATACCATGCATTTTTTTTAACACTATTGCTCTGTAGTACAGTTTGAGGTCCGGGATACTGATTCCCCCAGAAGTTCTTTTACTCTTGAGAACAGTTTTAGCTATCCTGGATTTTCTGTTATTCCAGATGAATTTTTGAATTGCTCTTTCTATCTCTATGAAAAACTGAGTTGGGATTTTGATGGGGATTGCATTGAATCTGTATATTGCTTTTGGCAGGATGGTCATATTTATTATATTAATCCTGCCAATCCATGAGCATGGAAGATTTTTTCATCTTCTGAGGTCTTCTTCAATTTCTTTCTTCAGAGACTTGAAGTTCTTGTCATACAGATCTTTCACTTGTTTGGTTAGAGTCACACCAAGATACTTTATATGGTTTGTGGCTATCATGATGAGTATCATTTCTCTTACTTCTTTCTCAGCCTGTTTTTCCTTTGAGTACAGGAAGGCTACTTATTTGCTTGAGTAGATTTTATATCCGGCCACATTGCTGAAGTTGTTTATCAGCTGTAGGAGTTCTCTGGTGTAGTTCTTTGGGTCGCTTAAGTATACTATCATATTGTCTGCAAATAGTGATAGTTTGACTTCTTCCTTTCCAATTTGTATCCTTTTGATCTCCTTTTGTTGTCTAATTGCTCTAGCTAGAACTTCAAGTACTATATTGAAAAGATATGGAAAGAGAGGGCAGCCTTGTCTAGTCCCTGATTTTAGTGGGATTGATTCAAGTTTCTCTCCGTTTAGTTTGATGTTGGCTACTGGTTTGCTGTAAACTGCTTTTACTATTTTTAGATATGGGCCTTGAATTCCTGATCTTTCCAAGACTTTTATCATGAAAGGATGCTGAATTTTGTCAAATGCTTTTTCAGTATCTAATGAAATGACCATGTGGTTTTTTTTCTTTGAGATTTTTTATGTAGTGGATTACATTGATGGACTTGCTAATATTGACCCATCCCTGCATCCCTGGGATGAAGTCTACTTGATCTTGGTGAATGATCGTTTTGATGTGTTCTTGGATTCGGTTGGCACGAATTTTATTGAATTTTTGCATTGATATTCATAAGAGAAATTGGCCTGAGATTCTCTTTCTTTGTTGGATCTTTGTGTGATTTTGGTATCAGCATAATTGTGGCTTCATAGAACGAGTTTGGTAGTTTTCCTTCTGTTTCTATTTTGTGGAATAGTTTGAAGAGTATTGGTGTTAGTTCTTCTTTGAAGGTCTGATAGAATTCTGCACTAAAACCATCTAGACCTGTGCTTTTTTTGGTTGGAAGACTTGCAATGACCACTTCTATTTCTTCAGGGATTATAGGACGGTTTAGATGGTCTATTTGATCCTGATTTAATTTTAGTATTTGGTATCTGTCTAGGAAATTGTCCATTTCCTCCAGATTTTCTAGTTGTGTTGAATACAGGCTTTTGTAGTAGGATCTGACGATTTTTTGAATTTCCTCAGTTTCTGTTGTTATCTCTCTCTTTTCGTTTCTGATTTTGTTATTTTGGTCTGTGCCCTCTGGGTAGACTGCCTAAGGGATTATCTATCTTATTGATTTTCTCAAAGAACCAACTCCTAGTTTTGTTGATTCTTTGTATGATTTTATTTGTTTCTACTTGATTGATTTCAGCCCTGAGTTTGATGATTTCCTGCCTTCTCCTCCTCTTGGGTGTATTTGTTTCTTTTTGTTCTAGGACTTTCAGGTGTGCCATTAAGCTGCTAGTGTATGCTTTCTCCAGTTTCTTTTTGGAGGCACTCAGGGCTATGAATTTTCCTCTTAGCACTGCTTTCATTGTGACCCATAAATTAGGGTATGTTGTGCCTTCCTTTTCATTAAATTTTGAAAAGTCTTTGATTTCTTTCTTTATTTCTTCCTTGACTAAGGTATCATTGAGTAGAGCATTGTTCAGCTTTCATGTGTATGTGGGCTTTCTGTTGTTTTTGTTGTTATTGAAGAGCACCCTTATTCTATAGTTATCTGATAGGAGGCATGGGATTAGTTCGATCTTCCTATATCTGTTGAGGTCTGATTTGTGACCAATTATATGGTCGATTTTGGAGAAGGTACCATGGGGTGCTGAGAAGAAGGTGTATTCTTTAGCTCTAGGATGAAATGTTCTATATATATATATCTGTTAATTCCATTTGGTCCAAGGATTCAATTATTTTCACTGTTTCCCTGTTTAGTTTCTGCTTTCCTGAATGATCCATTTCAGAGAGCGGAATGTTGAAGTCACCCACTATTATTTTGTGATGTGCGATGTGTGCTTTGAGCTTTAGTAAAGTTTCTTTTACGAATGAGGGTGCCCTTGCATTTGTAGCATAGATGTTCACAATTGAGAGTTCTTCTTGGTGGATTTTTTCCTTTGACCAGTATGTAGTATCCTTCTGTGTCTTTTTTGATGACTTTAGGTTGAAAGTCAATTTTATCTGATACCAAGATGGCTACTCCGGCTCGTTTCCTGGGACCATTTGCTTGTAAGATTGTTTTCCAGCCTTTTAATCTGAGGTAGTGTTTGTCTTTGACACTGAGGTGCGTTTCCTGATGCAGCAAAATGCTGGGTCCTGTTTATGTATCCAGTATGTAAGTTTATGTCTTTTTATTCGGGAGTTGAGACAACTGATATTAAGAGAGAGTAAGGAATATTGATTATTGCCACCTGCTATTCTTGACACTATCTTTATGTTTGAGTGTTTATCTACTTTTCTGTTAGATGAAAGAAGGTTACTATCTCATTTTTTCCAGGGTGTAGATACAATTCTCCTTGTACAATACAATATAATTCTCCTTGTATTGTCGATTTCCACCTATTATCCTTTGCATGGCTGGGTATGTGGAAAGATATTGTGTAAATTTGATTTTTCCATGGAATGTCTTGTTCTTCTCATCTATAATGATTGAGAGTTTTGCTGGGTATAGTAGTCTAGGCTGGCATTAGTGTTCTCTTAGAGTCTGTATGAGATCTGCTCAGGATCTTCTAGCTCTCATAGTCTCTGGTGAGAAGTCTGATGTGATTCTGATAGGTCTTCCTTTATATGTTACTTGGCCTTTTTCTCTTACTGCTTTAAAATTCTTTCTTTGTTTAGTACATTTGGTGTTTTGATTATTACGTCATGGGAGGTATTTCTGTTCTAGTCCAGTCTGTTTGGAGTTCTGTATGCTTCTTGTATGTTCATCGGCATCTCTCTCTTTAGGTTAGGGAAGTTTTCCTCCATAATTTTGTTCAAGATATTTACTTGCCCTTTAAGTTGCAAATCTTCACTCTCATCTATACCTATAATTGTTAGGTTCTGTCTTCTCATTGTGTCCTGGATTTCCTGGATGTTTTGGGTTACACATTTTTTGCCTTTTGAATTTTCTTTGACTGTTGAATCGATGTTTTCTACGGTATCTTCAGCACCTGAGATTCTTTCTTCCATCTCTTGTATTCTATTGTTGATGTTTGCATCTATGACTCCTGATTTCTTTCCAAGGTTTTCTATCTCCAAAGTTGTCTCCCTTTGTGATTTCTTAGTTGTTTCTACTTCCTTTTTTAGATCCTGGATGGATTTGCTGAGATCCTTCACTTGTTTGTTTGTGTTTTCCTGTATTTCTTTAAGATATTTTTGCATTTCCCTTTCAGGATTTCTGCCTGTTGACCCAAGTTCTCCTGTATTTCTTTAACTGATTTTTTGTGTTTCTCACTTCATCTTTACTATCTGGAAACAGACACACACTCATGAGTGCGGAGAATTACATTAGAAAATGAACTCCCTTTGATTTATCTATAATACCCACACTCAAGTCAGATGTGACTGTCAATGGATGTATGTCTGTAGAGTATATAAAAACATCTCATGAACTTGTATCTGCTATGCTATCAACATTACCTGAAATGTGAACTGAGTCAGGCCTGGTGCCACAGGTCTGTAATCTTACCTATATGGGAGGCTGAGATAGAAGGATCAGAAGTTTAAGGCTAGCATGGGCCATGGAGTGAGCTCAAGGCAAATATGATTTGGGGAGATCATATCTCAAAGTAAAACAGCATGAAAGGTGGCTGGGTCCAAGTCAATGTATATGCCTGGATATACGAGGAACTAGGTACAATTTCTAAGGATTGCAAACAAACAAATAAAACAAATTTGCTCCTCTTTTGTTCCTTTGTAAAACATTCCTTTGCTACAGCCATGATTTCATCAGGTAAAGCACAGTGTGTCTAAAACCAGAGCAATGGAGGTCACAGCATGGTGAGAGGGTTTGATAGGGCACCCTACACCACACAGAAACAGGAAGGATTCAAAAGATCTCCCACTTCCAAATGGCCAGAGCCTTTCATCAAATAACAGTCTAAGTAATGTGATCATATTTCATCTTGTCTTCTCAAGATAGGAATTAGTCCTTCACCCATCATATTCACACATATACAATACCTACTTTTTTGTTGTTTGGTTACTGTGCTACTAGATCTGCTGCCGTGATATTGTAGTCTATGTGTTCTGGTAACACTTTACTTGATATTGTCTGTGAAGCACAAGAGCCTTGATGCTGGCAATTCAGATCTGCCCAAGAGAAGCTGTAAAATTCTTTTAAGGATAAAATAAAAGTAAACACCCCAATAAGAAAAGAAAAAATATACAGTAAGGTTGGTTCTGGTGACCAATTACTATAGGATCATAAGTTCTTGTAAGAGGATGACAAAGACTGTGTTTCTTGTAAGTTTTAGTTCAGTATATCATTTCTTTTGGTTTTAGTTAATATCGAAATGTTCAATTTATAAATCAAACATGATCATGGTATGCACTTAGCTCAAAATTGTTCTTATATTCAGGTACCCACTAAACTTTCAGAATGGATTCCCCATAAAGTAGACAGAGCTCTTTGCAAATCATAAGGGAGGATGGAAGATCAGGGAAGAAAGAGTAAACGAATACAGCACAAAAGAGGGTGATTTTCAATTTCAAAAGAGTAATTCTCAAACTCGAGATGATAAGAAAAGCTATGCATGTGTGATAAGTAAAGAAAAAGAGGAGATTAAGGGTAAAGTGTTTAATAAATTTTTAAGACTTTTCAGTTTAGAAATTAGATGGTGTTTTGATTGGGGGATGTTTTGAAAGGAGAAAAAATGAATACTATAAAATATCTAAAGTGCTGATTAAGAGGAACAACAAAGCCAGATGGCATAAATGGCATCTTCAGGGATTTTGTGGTGTAAGGAGCTATGCTGACAAGTGCCTGCTCTGTCCTATACACAGTACAGTCGCAGACTGAGCGTGCTGTGTCCTTAGCTTGCTCATGAACTCACTTGAGATGCTCAGCCACCAAAGCTCTCCATTTCAGTTTCTAACAGCCTCCAGCCCTTCATACACAGGATTTTGTTGTTTTAAACATTTTATTCCATATAAGTTGTCTTCTTTGTGAACATTATATCTATACTCTATGATTTTAAATAGCCCTCAAAAAGCATGAGATGAAGTAAGTGTATTGAATTTGAAGTAGACTAACAAGTCAAGCAGTGGAACACCATTCATAGCACAATCCATTTTGACTGCTGACAAACATTGTACACATTTATTTGTGTTGTATTAGAGAAAGTATTAAAATATGTTTAAACAATTATCTTTAGTTTTCTGAAGACTGCAAGTCGGCAGAATAACTAAAAGGAATCATTAAACTTGTTCTGCATATTTCTGTATCATTTATTTGTTATAGCAATAATATATTCTTTTTCTTTTAAATAACAATTTAAAAAAATATTGAAAGGCTGACTTATGCATATCATATAAAGTTATACATTTAGTAACACAATTTTGTGAGGAATGTTTTAAAGATCATTCCAAGATAGTCCCAAAATAATTCAAATTTTCACTGCTGAATGCATGTTTAATGTTTATTTGTGTGTTTGAGACCGGGTCTGGCTATCTAGGTACCTCAGGTACCAAACTCTCAATTCTCCTCCTTTATGGGAGTTTAGATGGCAGGCATGTGTCCTCCACACATGATTAACACTGTCAGCTTCTGTAAATTTTCCACTTAACAGACATACTCCGTCCTTCCTGTATGAAAACATTTCACTATTTGTAGAGACTAAACAATTAAAAGTAAAGATGAGAATAAAATAAATCCAAATAATACAGGTGCCGCAGCTAAGCTGGTCACTGTAATCCAATGTAGCTCAAATGAACAAGCAGTTGCATGAGCCTGGCTGGATGACTCTGTTAAATGAACACTGGCATTTGTGCACACCCTCTGACATTCTCAACCTGCATCTTCTTTCTGTCTGTAAAAATGACACTGGAAGACATTTGAGACAGCAGCCATTTGAGTTTTTAGGGGACAATGATCATCAGAATCATCCATCAAGAAAGATACAACATATAAAGCCACAGAATGTTTTCCTCGACTTAGTGGCAGCAGTTAACACACATACACAAGGTCTATAGCTGACATTTATTTGAATGAATGTGTTTCACTTCATATTTAATCACTGTTTTTGTCTTGTTTTACTTTTTACAATATACAGCTAACTGATATAAGTAGACAAGATGCATGTGAAAAATAAAATTCACATAGTAAAGTACAGAATTACAGAATCAAACTGTAACACACTGATTGCCTATCCAGGAACATTCTTGCCATGCTCAAGCCCTAAGGAGTGGACTTAATTAAATCCTGATAGTCCTTGATTCAACCAGTCTGCACGCAAGATCTGCAGACCCAAGGCCCAACAGGTGAAAATGTGCCCACATTGTTCCTCGTGAGGTACCCTACAATCAGACACCATATCAAGGTCCAGGCTTGCAAAGGCTTCAGCCTGGAGGAACTCAAGGTGGTTGGTCTCCACAAGAAAATGGCTCGCACCATTGGCTTCTCTGGATGCAAAGAAGCAAAACACATCCACTAAATCACTGGAGGCCAACATGCAGCGCCTGAAGCAGTACCGTTCCAAGCTCATACACTTCCCCAGGAAGTCTTCTGCTCCAAAGAAGGGAGACAGTTCTGCTGAAGAACTTAAATTGACCACCCAGCTAACAGGACCTGTGATGCCCATCCAGAATGTGTACAAAAAGGAAAAGGCCAGAGTCATCACAGAAGAAGAGAAGAACTTTAAGGCTTTTGCCAGTCTCCACATGACCCGTGCCAACATCTGACTTTTTGGAATCTGAGCCAAAAGGGCAGAGGAAGCTGCAGAGCAAGATGTTGAAAAGAAAAAGTAATGTGTGGCTGGAGAGCTGCAATAAAGAGAGAAAATAAAAAGGAGGCCAGAGCAGACTACTTATTAGATGCAGTGGAGCCCACACTTGTGATGTGATGCAGTGGAGCCCACACTTGTGATGTGATGCAGTGGAGCCCACACTGGTGAGATGCAATGGAGTCCACACTGGTGAGATGCAGTGGAGCCCACAGTGGTGAGATGCAGTGGAGCCCACAGTGGTGAGATGCCGTGGAGCCCACAATGGCTACATGATGCAGTGGAGCCCACAGTGGCGAGATGCCATGGAACCCACAGTGGTGAGATGCCGTGGAGCCCACAATGGTTACATGATGCAGTGGAGCCCACAATGGTTACATGATGCAGTGGAGCCCACAATGGTGAGATGCAGTGGAGCCCACAGTGGGGAGATGCAGTGGAGCCCACACTGGTGAGATGCAGTGGAGCTCACAATGGTGAGATGCCGTGGAGCCCACAATGGTTACATGATGCAGTGGAGCCCACAATGGTGAGATGCAGTGGAGCCCACAGTGGTGAGATGCAGTGGAGCCCACAGTGGTGAGATGCAGTGGAGCCCACAATGGTGAGATGCAGTGGAGCCCACACTGGTGACATGATGCAGTGGAGTCCACAATGGTGAGATGCCATGGAGCCCACACTGGAGACATGATGCAGTGGAGTCCACACTGGTGAGATGCAGGGAAGCCCACAGTGGTGAGATGCAGTGGAACCCACACTGGTGAGATGCCGTGGAGCCCACAATGATTACATGATGCAGTGGAGCCCACAGTGGTTAGATGCCGTGGAGCCCAAAATGGTTACATGATGCAGTGGAACCCACACTGGTGACATGATGCAGTGGAGTCCACACTGGTGAGATGTAGTGGAGTCCACATTGGTGAGATGCAGTGAAGTCCACACTAGTGAGAGGCAGGGGAGCCCACACTGGTGAGAGGCAGTGGAGCCCACAATGGTTACATGATGCAGTGGAGCCCACACTGGTGACATGATGCAGTGGAACCCACACTGGTGCATGATGCAGTGGAGTCCGCACTGGTGAGATGCAGTGGAGCCCACACTGGGGACATGATGCAGTGGAGTCCACAGTGGTGAGATGCCGTGGAGCCCACAGTGGTGAGATGCTGTGGAGCCCACAGTGGTGAGATGCCGTGGAGCCCACAATGGTTACATGATGCAGTGGAACCCACACTGGTGAAATGATGCAGTGGAACCCACACTGGTGAGATGTAGTGGAGTCCACATTGGTGAGATGCAGTGAAGCCCACACTAGTGAGAGGCAGGGGAGCCCACATTGGTGAGATGCAGTGAAGCCCACACTAGTGAGAGGCAGGGGAGCCCAAACTGGTAAGATGCTATGGAGTCCACAATGGTTACATGATGCAGTGGAGCCCACAATGGTTACATGATGCAGTGGAGCCCACAATGGTGAGATGCAGTGGAGCCCACAGTGGTGAGATGCAGTGGAGCCCACAGTGGTGAGATCCAGTGGAGCCCACAGTGGTGAGATGCAGTGGAGCCCACAATGGTGAGATGCCGTGGAGCATACAATGGTGAGATGCAGTGGAGCCCACACTGGTGACATGATGCAGTGGAGTCCACAATGGTGAGATGCCGTGGAGCCCACACTGGTGACATGATGCAGTGGAACCCACACTGGTGACATGATGCAGTGGAGTCCACACTGGTGAGATGAAGTGAAGCCCACAGTGGTGAGATGCAGTGGAACCCACACTGGTGAGATGCCGTGGAGCCCACAATGGTTACATGATGCAGTGGAGCCCACAGTGGTGAGATGCAGTGGAGCCCACAGTGGTGAGATGCAGTGGAGCCCACAGTGGTGAGATGCAGTGGAGCCCACAGTGGTGAGATGCCGTGGAGCCCACAGTGGTGAGAGGCAGTGGAGCCCACAGTGGTGAGATGCCATGGAGCCCATAGTGGAGCCCACAGTGGTGAGATGCAGTGGAGCCCACAGTGGTGAGATGCAGTGGAACCCACACTGGTGAGATGCCGTGGAGCCCACAATGGTTACATGATGCAGTGGAGCCCACAGTGGTGAGATGCAGTGGAGCCCACAGTGGTGAGATGCCGTGGAGCCCACAGTGGTGAGATGCCGTGGAGCCCACAGTGGTGAGATGCCGTGGAGCCCACAATGGTTACATGATGCAGTGGAGCCCACAGTGGTGAGATGCAGTGGAGCCCACAGTGGTGAGATGCCGTGGAGCCCACAGTGGTGAGATGCCGTGGAGCCCACAATGGTTACATGATGCAGTGGAGCCCACACTGGTGATATGATGCAGTGGAGTCCACAGTGGTGAGATACAGTGGAGTCCACAGTGGTGAGATGCAGTGGAGCCCACACTGGTGACATGATGCAGTGGAACCCACACTGGTGACATGATGCAGTGGAGCCCACAGTGGTGAGATGCCGTGGAGCCCACAATGGTTACATGATGCAGTGGAACCCACACTGGTGACATGATGCAGTGGAACCCACACTGGTGAGATGTAGTGGAGTCCACATTAGTGAGATGCAGTGAAGCCCACACTAGTGAGAGGCAGGGGAGCCCACCCTGGTGAGAGGCAGTGGAACCCATGCTGTGTGCAATGACATGAGAACAGACCTGGACATAAAGCTGATGGGTAGTAATTCCTGCTCTGACTGAGTGACATAACTTACTTTATCCATGCCTCATTAGTAATGTGGGATAATTGACACCGAAGGAAAGAAAACATTTGATGGTGAAAACATTTGAAGCATGATTGAGGGAGTTTTGTGGAGCTCTCCCTCTATTTTTTTCAAGTGTATTTCTCAGCAGAGGTACTCAGCCACCCAAGAATTGTATTTACATTGAAGCATGACTTGATTCCTGGCAAGAAAAGTGTGTTTTGACCAAATGATGACTGGCAAAGAATAGAGAAGATTACAGTTCTTTTAGTGTGTATAAATGTTTATGAACACCATTCCTTCATTGTATCACAGTTATTACCACAATAATTGTTGTTATCCAGGATAATGAACTGCAGTTATACTACTAGCTTCTCTGTTAAATAAAGTCTCTATTACTACACAATTAAAATAGTTATCATGGAGCTCTTATATGATTCAATTTTCTTTAAAAATTTTAAACAAGATATAAAAATTACTATCCCTTTCTACAAATATAGCATTTCATCCTCAGAACCATGAAATAAACCAGGTAAGGTTCGATATGAAAGCTAAAATCCCAGATCCAGTTTCTAAAGAGAAGCTTACCTTAGAAACCATCTTTGAAAAAGAGCCTGGGGAGCTGACTTGGGAGAGCACATTTAAAGATACAGAGATGATATTTCCTCACCCTCTGTTCTGAAATCCTGACCAATTAAGTTGTCTCAAGTACACACACATACACACACACTCCCTGATTATAACCTATGCGATAATTCAGAGCTATGATTTGCACTTCCTTGGAAGATGCTTATTAACATGAACTTTTACATGTAGATCAAATGATACTAATAACTTACTAGTCACAGAATCTTTAAATTTTTGAGCATAGGATAGCCTGAACAAAGTCTAAGGTAGCAAGAAGTAAGAAAATCTATTGCATTGTCTGTTTGTTGGTTTTTTAAAAAGATTTGTTAAAAAAGGGTGTCAAGTTAGGTAAATTGGGAGATGGGAAGGATTTGGGAAGAGTTGGGGGACAGGAAGTCATAGTCAGAATATATTGCATGAAAAAGTTTTTTCAATAGAAGTAAAGAAAAAAGTAAAAAAAGTACTGAGAAGCAGATACAGCTGTCTGTTTACTTCTGGTCTCTCCAGACTTCCATTTATACCATGTGAAACAAGCAAACAAATAACAGCAAAATAACACACAAAAAATCATGAAAGAAGAGGAGTGCAAGAATTTCTTTTATAATTCAGGCATTTTTTGAAATGCATGAATCTTTTGTTAGGCTAATTACTTTGGCTGGTTGATACCTTATCATTGCACATAATTCTGTACTCACAGTGATAGAGAAAGATGATTTTTATTTGATTTTGCTATTGTGTTCAGTATTTAAGCTAGATGTTAATGTCTGCTAAATCTATTAATCAATGGTACCATGATACATATGTTTATGGAAGGTAAAAGCTTCAATGTACCACTAATTATGTTCATATTAGCAAGTAGGATATTCAGTGTACATTCCTGTTACTTCTTGAGAAACATGGTTCAATTATTTACAAAGAAATTCCAAAATGTTACCATTGGGAATTAAGACCTATATTAATTACAGCTCCCTTTAAACCCTGATTGAGAAAATGATCAACCTATATGTTGAGCAAAATCGAGAAACCCAGTTCTTCTGTGAATCAAGACCCACTTGACAGAATATATTTTCTCTAAAATCCATTGAAATTGTGTTTCAATATAAACCACAGCTTCAGTATACTATCTAGAACTTTGAAGGCTTTGGAGAGTTGTTGTAGATTTTACAAGAGAATAATTTTTTACATGGTAGCAATTTGTGAAATATGAATTGTGATTACCAATGTTTGCAGAAGGAAAAGCATCATAACACATAAAGGTATGACTTTGGCCTTCAATCCAATCATTTTGGTTTAGATAAAGCAAGAAAGCATGAAAAATTTTGTAGCTCTCATTGAAATACAGGAAAGATGGAAGACCTTAAGATTACTTTGAATACAAACTGTACTTGCTACATATATGAAGAAAATGTTTTTATTACAGTAAGTACACAATGCGTGCTGATACTCAAGAGCTCTGGGGCTTCCCTAAAGCAGATGGGAAAGCATTCACATTGATGAAAGCATAGTCCTTATTAAGTCTTAGATCTGACAGAAGGGCTGTGTTAGCTTCAGTGAGAGAAAGCTGGCTGCCCCAGTGAAAAGCTCTTATGCCAAGAGGACTGAGTAATGTTTGGGGAATCTGAGCAGATAACATCATACAATAATAAGTGTAACTCAGATCATTAGACACTTCCAAGTTCTCCTAAGGAAAAAGAATAAGAATAGAAATGAATGCAAAAAAATCTGAATGAGAAAATTTTTTTGTTCACATATGATTTTTCTAGTGGATACAGGTATAGGTGCCTTCCCTTGCTGGAATTTTAGTATGTCTTAGGGACTAGAACATCTATTAACTCATACATGCTAGAAACAGAAACAACATTGTGACTCAGTAGAATTGTTAATTTCCAAATGAGGATACCAAGAATCAGATACAAACACCCTGTTGGTTTTAGGGAGAGTTTAACTAATAAAAATTTTACCTCCCAACTGTAAGATTTGATGAGTTAAAATGTTGGTTTCATTGTAATAATTGAACCACATTTCTCATGAAATCACAAAATATGCACAAATTTACATAGGAATATATACCAGCATTCAGTGTCTAGAAAGGTAAAATAAATAGAATAATTAGCTTTGAGGACATTAAAATTTCTGTGCTGGTAAGGTTATGATTTCTAAAATGATTTGCCAGTTTCTACTGACTCAAAATATGTAATTATATAACCTTCTGTTATCCAGAATTTCATTCTAGGCTATAGGTTTAAGAGCAATGAAAACATATCTTCATATGGAAATTTCAAATGAATAATACCAGGTAAAATGCTTATAGTACACTGGATCAATATATTGTATTATATTCATACAACAATCTCTTAGAGAGGTATGGGAAATTGGTTTGCTGATAAATATAATCATTCAGATGACTCTCAGCTATGATGATAGAGAGGATTCTGTCCACAGTGTATGGCATACTCATGCTTGGCACTCAGGTCATGAAGTGCCACATGAAGCATGTGGACTTCCCTTTACTGTTTCTAGAAATATATATTATTCAGAAATATATACTGTTTCAGAAATATATATTATTTCTGAGTCAAATGTAAATATACAGAGGAAGGAAGATATCTTAATCAACTAATTTCTTGTAACTCATGTAGAAACAAAAATAGGTGGACATGGTATCTTATTTTTGTTATCCCAGACCTGGAGAAGAAGATTCAAGAGGATCTGTTGAGGTCCACTGAGAACCAGCATAGCCTGCTTGGTAAGTTCTAAAGAAGAAAATAAAACTTTCTCACAGAAAAGGTGGACAGCAAAATTGTCCTTGTTAAAACAGTTGTTAAGAAAAACATTCAAAGGCTATAAAAGACATTTCTTAAAATATCTTAAATTCCTTCTGTTCAGAAAGCACACATTTGAGTTATAATACTTGAGATGAAGAAATGAACAGATTAAGAAGAGATTAAATGACTAACAGGATTGAGAAATATGGGCAAGTGATACATTGATAGTCAACACATTTTTGTCAGTAACAATGTAAGCATAACAAGGGGAGTACGTTATGGGTCAAAGAATAAATCAAAAGCCAACACTACAGGACAAAGAGCATCATAAAGGACTTTTGAGTTTGGGGATGGAGATGCTGTCTTAACACTCCCAGACCATTCAGCCATATCTTGTTTTATTTTCTCATGAATCCATATGTGTATGAAAGCATGAAGAGGTGTACAGAGGTCTAGTATCACTTCTTAGAGTTCATGAACAGATTAAACTTTCAATTTTTATTAAAAATGATCAGTTTTCTCCAACTGAAATAAAAAGTTTGTATCAGAATGAGAAAATAGTAGCTAGTCCAGTGTCTTAGAGTTTCACTGCTATGAAGAGACACCACGACCACAGCAATTCTTACAAAGGAAAATAATTAATTAATCCTGACTTATAATTCAGAGGTGCAGTCCACTGATGCCAGACAGGCATGGTATTGGACATGTAGCTGAAAGTTCTATACATGGATCCTTGTGCAACAGGAAGAGACACTGAGCAACTAGCCCTGGCTTGAGCTTCTAAAACCTCAAAGCCCACCCACTCTGACACACTTCCTCCAATAAGGCATACCTCCTAATTCTGGCACTCTTTATGAGTGGAAAATGGAAACCATTGTCATTACAACACTACAGCCAGGAATCCTGGAAATTACCAAGACTGGAACTACAACTATCATTTTTTTTTTAATTTTATGTCTTCCTCTTTATATCTAGAAAATTAAGTAGCTTCAACTTGCAATTTTTATTAAATTAATTTAATATTTTAATGTCATCTTACAAAACAAAAGATTTATTTGTATCAGTTTCAAAGCACTCTGCATTGAACAACCACCTCTGGGAGAGAATAACTCTCATCCCTCTAGTTCTTTTTCTAGGAATAAGAACCCACAAAATTGGATCCCCTTCTAAGTTAACATGGCCATCGACACTGTAACTGTTATGATCTTTTTTATACAGCCATTTTTTAGGAGAGATATTTCATAGCAGACTTCCTGGAATTCTGACTTTCACAGTATTTCTTCCCCCTCTTCCCAAATGTTCCCTGAACCATAGAGGTATAGACTGTGATCTAGATATTATCTTTGCAGGCTGGGATCCTCAATATCCACTGATTTCTACATTCTCTCCTGTTGTGGTTTGCTGTGGTGGCCTTCATTTGCTGTGAATGGAAGCTATATGATGAAGGATCATAACTATATTTATCTGTGGGTATAAACAGATTCATTGGTGTATGTTTAAATACAAAGATACATGCTCTCACACACACACACATGCAACAAATATAACAAAAAAAAAGAAGAAGCTATTAACTGGAGAGTTGAGAGGTGTATGGAAAGATAGATTGGAGGGGATGTAATGAGGAAAGTGAGGAAATGACATAATTCTATTGCAATTAAAACATAATTTTAAGATGATTTGTTTTTTAATTATATGGATCTCTCTGTCTCTCTGTCTCTCTCTGTCTCTCTCTGTCTCTCTCTCTCTCTCTCTCTCTCTCTCTCTCTCTCTCTCTCCCCTCTCTCTCTCTCTCTCTCTCAGTGTTTGTGTGTGTGTGTGTGTGTGTGTGTGTGTGTGTGTGTGTGTGTGTGTGTGTGTGTGTGTTGGTATGTACACATGAGTACAAATGTCCTTGGGAACTAGAAGTATTGACACACCCTGCAGGTGGTTATTAGGCACTTAACATAAGTGCCAAGAACTGAACTTCGATTCTCTGGAGGAATAATGAGTACTTCTAGCCACTGAGCTATCTCTTTTTTATCTCAAATTTGATCAAATTTAGCTGTATTTTCCTGTAGTAATTTCTGAGCCCTTACATAAACAATTGCAGGAAAACATAGTGACTAACAACTTAGTTTAGTGATTAACACTTAGTTTTTTAAAAAAACAAAATTGGCATCTACAGCTTGTGAATGCAGTGGCCAGTATCTCTCACAGAGTTTATTTTCTTTTGAAGTGGCTTGTATGGATAATAACCCTGCATTCTGGAATATGACAGAGGTTAAGTGAGTAACTTGTTCCACAAGTAGTCAATGATTTACCGTGATTCCTGCCTTTAGCCACCAGACTTTTTCTTCTGAAGATGTATAATGATCTTCACACACTCAAGTGCTCATGCTTAACTGTGTCCAGCAGGTCACTCAGCAGTTTTCTGGCTAGTGGAGTACATTACTCAGTCAAAATCTTGTTAGATTTCTCAAAATAGCTTTGTTCCCTTAACACAGACAGTTTTGAGTTAGTTTGTGTTTTCAGCAAACATTGCCATTGATATTTTTCCAGCCTACAGTAGATGTTCAAGCAACTTGTAAATATATAAGCAACTGGAAGTCCTCAAATTTGAGTCTCATCTTTGGAAGACATGGAACTTAAGATGCAGATAATTCAAGTGGAACATCATTTGTTGGCAAAAATAGCAAGAATACAATACTGAACATGGTTCAAGAGCCAATGTCCTTTGTTTACAGTGCTTCTGTAAATGCTATAGGTGAATTATTTCATTTAAATTCCCAAATCAAATATCTGGAGCAGGTTCTATTACATCCTATGCCTGATGTTGACGTTGAAATTACCTTCTACCTTCTTCCTATAAAAGCTGGGGAATGGTGATATTCTTAGTATTAATGCTTATTTTTCCCCACAGAAATGAAATAAAATGGTATGAACCATAAGTGTCTATTTTTTGGCATTTTAAATGTCAGTTAAGTGCTAATATATTTTGGACACACTTTAAAACTGTCTTGATGTTGCTTGGTACTATCTTCTAACCAGTGTGATTAGGATTTCTGTTTTATTCATGACTATAAGCCAAGTATGGCATTAAATGCTAGTGAGTTTCATTAAGCAAATTGTTGTTGTTATTGTTGTCCTGGGGGGTGAAGTCCAGCACTTTGTGGATGCCAAGCAAGGGCTTCATAAAGCTACATAGCCAGGTTTCATTAAATAATTCTGAGGTCATCTTAGATTGCATTTTATCTTTTGAAATGTAGTTGGTATATGTTAATCCTGCAATCTTTGTATAATAATCAAAATGGTCTGTTTCATGAGCCTGTTGTATAAATGAGGTCATTTCTATTATTAGCATTAAAATTAGTCTCAAGAGTTCCCATAAGCCCATTAGCAAGAACTAGAGCTCTCCCTTGAGACTCCTCTAACTCTCTGAATATTTCAAGAACTCTAGGACTTTTTCATTGTAAGGGACAAAATTTGTTTCATACTTTGGAGAAAGTAATGGAAAATCTGATCAATGGAGTGGAAGGAGGCTTCCCAGTTCCTGCTTTCCTTCCTGTTTTCAGGCACACTTGCTTTTAAAAGCACACATGTGAGGCCTGACAATGGCATGCCAAACTTATCTGGTGTTCCCATGATGCATTGATTGTCTTGTCCTTAAGGGCTAAAGAGCATGTTTTTTTTTTTAAATACTACTTTGTACCACTGTAAAATAAAATTTATTTCTCAAATAACCTCTTCAATTGTAGATTATTACACTGAAAGTATGAAACCATTTTGATTGTGTACTTTTGACAGGGTATACCAAGATTAATCACCCAATATGAAATACAAAAATAGATAGCACAGTAAACTGGCATGGTCCATTTAATGTCTCTGTAAATTAGTACATTTAACTTGGATACATTTATTTCCCTCTTTTGAGTTTTCCAATGGATAAATTAGTTTCATAAAATATTTTCTTAATAGCTGTTTTAAGATGAGCTATGTACAAACCATGAACAAGTAATATTATTTGTATTGTGACTATTAAAAACTACACACAGCATTGGGAATGGCTACTAACTCAAAACAAACTCCTCACTATATTTTTCACCAACACAGGACAACTATCTATCTATCTGTCTGTCTGTCTGTCTGTCTATCTATCTATCTATCTATCTATCTATCTATTATCTATCTATCTATCTACCTATCTATCTATCTGTCTGTCTGTCTGTCTGTCTGTCTATCTATCTATCTATCTATCTATCTATCTATTATCTATCTATCTATCTATCTATCTATCTATCTATCTATTATCTATCTATCTATCTATCTATCTATCTATCTATCTATCTATCTATTATCTATCTATCTATCTATCTATCTATCTATCTATCTATCTATCTATCTATTATCTATCTATCTACCTATCTATCTATCTATCTATCTATCTATCTATCTATCTATTATCTATCTATCTATCTATCTATCTATCTATCTATCTATCTATCTATCATCTATCTATCTATCTATTATCTATCTATCTATCTATCTATCTATCATCTATCTATCTATTATCTATCTATCTATCTATCTATCTATCTATCTATCTATCTATTATCTATCTATCTATCTATCTATCTATCTATCTATCTATTTATCTATCTATCTATTATCTATCTATCTACCTATCTATCTATCTATCTATCTATCTATCTATCTATCTATCTATTATCTATCTATCTATCTATCTATCTATCTATCTATCTATATCTATCTATCTATCTACCTATCTATCTGTCATCATCATCAACCTGCTCATCGTGTGTCTAGGCAATGAAATCAATCATCATACCAGAGTTATATGTGCTAAGTCTTTCATATCCAAGGCTCTTGATTGTGTAATCAGCTTAATTCATCAGTGATAATACACTAATATTGAAATGTAGAAAAAAGCATGATAGCATTCTCAGAAGGTACTTGAACTTTCTTCCTTCCTAGTAAGTGAATAAATATATGGACACATAACCTTTACTTGGAAAAGATATTTTTCTATTTTATTCTTCTACAGTAGTTGATACATTTTTACCTTATATTTATAATGAAAGGCTAAAATCCAGAAAGCATTCCACAATTAAAAATGGAAGTCCTCCAAGGCAATTTTCTTTTTAACTTATGCAAAGACAATGCCAGTGGCTTGAATATAATAGCAATTTGCTTCTTTTATCCTAAAATTAAAGTTCTCTATAAACTATAAGCTATGTCTTCACTGATCACATATCTAAGTTCATAGATCTGCTTTCAGGTACAATAACTCATGGGTATCAATAAAGAAACAATACAGAGAGCCTAGTGAATATTAATTAAAACAGAGACCAAATTTGTAACTATATAAATATAACAAAACTAGCAACATGTATGACAATTATGGGTTCTATAAAGTTGGCTGTAAGGCTGCATTATTGGTAACCTTACCATACCCCAAGGAAATATAAACTTCTCTTAACATCACATCTTTCATTCCGTCTACATTTCCTAACTATGCACCGAACCCTAAGGCTGCCTCAGTAGTGAATTTTAAATCCACTCTAATGTGATATTAATCCATCTTTACACTATATACATTGTCAGTGAGTCCTCTGACTCTTAATAAAAAATATTGATGTGAAAAAATTTTTTAAAACATATTGAGCTTCAATAGAATATTTTAAGGAACTAATGGTCCTGATTTATACTGCATACTAACCTTATTGAATATCATATTTCATAGTCTAAAAAATCTTGTAAAATAGCATTGATACTTTTCTTGGAAAGATGAAGAACATGAAGAAAAGAAAATAGTCAAATTAATAAAAGCAGTAGAATTTATATAAAGGTACATGAAATGAGATATTTGATCTCAAGAACTAAGAGTTTTCTCTTTCTACTCTTTAAGAACTGATTGTCATTTGGCTTATAAAATATATTGTGGCCAGGGTGATAATTTTAAAGTAAATACCACATGATTCTTAAGTGTGAATTGTAGATGAACATTGCTTACAGTCTCTGCTTATAACACAATAGAACACCAACATTACTTTAACTGTCTCTGAAACTGTGGTGCTCTAATGCCATCAAGAGAACCAAACTCTGGTATTCCAAGTTCATGGATACCCTATTATAATGCCATTATGGTAGGAAAATGATTTTAATGCAAGCTAATGGAAACCACATTACACTGGTAAGTGATTTTATTGTAAGTCCATGAAGACCACAATAGAATGGTCAAACAATTTCCCTGTAAGTCTATAGAGGCTGCATTAATAATTCCATTACAAGAGCAAAACAATTTCACATAAACTCTATGGGGACTCATTTCACTGTCATGATGGTGGCAGAATGATTTCAGTACATGTTTATGGAGAACTCCTTACAATGCCATTATTACAGCATTGCAATAGTAAAAAGAAATTATGAGAAGTCCATTATAATACCATTATAATTCCATTACATTGGTTAAAAGATTTTAGTTTCGTCTTATAGCAACACCACAGCAATGGTATCACTTAGATAATAGTAAATATCTAGAAGACCATACTCAAAGGGGAAAAAAAGAAAAAGTTTTCATTTGAGCAGACCATCTAATAACCAGGTTAAAATAATATCAAAAAGGAAAGTCTCAATTTAATGACACTGTATAATCTAATAAAAGCCTCTTTGCCTCTAGATTAGCCATTCTTCTATCACTAATTGTGGTACTTAAACATACAATCTCTCCAATACATGATAAGATATTTTTATTTTTTCTGATGTTTTCACACATACAATGTGTCATTCTGAAGAATGGTTCCTACCCACAAGGGCTGTCATCTCATGTCACTTCATCAAGTAAAGAGACCACTTAGATTCAACAGGAGGTAGTGGAGACCTTGATGTTTGTGTTCTCCAAATCTCCTTATCTAATCAAATTGGTGAACTCCTGTCAATTGAGCAATGCTATTTATATCTATGCTTAGAGTTGACAACTCCTTCTTCACACAGCTTATATGTAAGATGTGGCATTGATAAAAAGATAAAATATGATGCATGGTTTACATGTGAATACATATATGGACGATTAGGGCAGAAAAAATGTCTTGCTCACATGTCCATGTTTTAAATCTCTAGAATCTGAGAATGTTACCTTAGTAATAAGAACTCTGCATTTGTGGCTAAATTCTTTAGACTGTGATTATAGAATGATACTAATATGACAAAAGTTAGTAGCATATTTTATATATAATGCTATTTTTACAACGATCACTGTCTTGCTGCAAACGTTGTTGGAGAGGGAGGAGATTCATATTTGGAGCTATTTCAGAAAAGACAAACCACGAGGATTAGTCTTCTTAGCACAGGATGAGGAAACAAAAATGCGAATGCAAACCATGGCCACCCATATTCCTTCTGTGTTTGCACTCTCTGCTTCTGTTCAGA
This sequence comes from Tokudaia tokunoshimensis, assembly GCA_036184795.1. Classification (NCBI taxonomy): domain Eukaryota; kingdom Metazoa; phylum Chordata; class Mammalia; order Rodentia; family Muridae; genus Tokudaia; species Tokudaia tokunoshimensis. The sequence goes on along the minus strand of BTHU01000009.1, from coordinate 10,331,221 downwards.
TAGGGTGGGGACTCTGAGTAACAACCAAACTAGGAGATTGTTAATGAAAACCGAATATCACTGTTTTTCTGGGCTCTTTAGGGCTGGAATTCTACTATCTTCCCTACTACCAACAATTTGCATGTTCTGAGGTGAAAAAAAAAAGACCCTGAAAAATGAAAAAAAAAATCTGTGAGTTACCAGATAAAGAAAAGCCTTTTTGGTGTGCTGGATAATCTACTAAGAATTTGTTTGTTTTGGTAACTAGTACTGATGTGAATTAATAGAACAGGAGAGGGGGGTGATAATTATTATAAAATTATTAGGTTGAATAAATTGCATTCTACTTCTCATGCACTGTCCCTTAATTTATATTTCTTTTAATTTTTAGGCTAACATAGAAGAAAGAGTAACTAATGACATGATATACTGAGATGGCTCCTCAAGAAATGGTGAAATTCAGGTTTGAAGCATGAAATATTAGAATATCACTTTTGAGCATCATGTTAAAAAGAGATATATTTTGTAACTCATTTACTTCATTTTTTAACAAAGACTGGAGATGAATTTGAAAGATAGAAGAACATGTCAGAGCAACATCATTTACAGGGCTTAACATCAAAATCATTTTTCTGGAGAAGCGAGTTTAATGCAACTGTGAGTTGAATGAAGTCAAACGACATGTATTTGAAAGAAAGATTCCTTTTGCTATACTTAAGTAGATCTTTTGCCTCAACTCCAAGACTAATGTGTTGTCAGTATTTATGGGTGTGCTGGAATGAACACATGCTATCAATTATTTTTCTCCTTCAGGAAAACCTGCTATGGGATAGATTATCTAACCAGTTATAGGGGTAGATTCACTGTGTTTCATCTATCCAGTGGTTGAGTGTGATGTTGGCTCCCAATCTAGCTCATATATGATCAATTTATGCTCTTGGAAATACTCACAGTCTGACCAAGACCTCACAACCGCAAGGAGGGTCAATTTCCCTTTTGTTCTAGCATCCTTTTATAAGCATAAGGCTTATATTTCATCAGGTAATATATCTTGTTTTTTATGTCTCTCTCTCTCTCTCTCTCTCTCTCTCTCTGTGTGTGTGTGTGTGTGTGTATGTGTGTGTCTACCTCTGTCTCTCTTTCTCTTTCTCTCTCTCTCTCTCTCTCTCTCTCTCTCTCTCTCTCTCTCTCTCTCTCTCACACACACACACACACACACACACACACACAAAGTTTACTTATATGTCATAAAGAACTGAAATAACCCACAAGTTGTAATGGTTATGGAATCTGAGAAACGTATCCTCACCATATGGAGAGCATGGAGAACTCACATACTGGATGAACATGTAACACGGTAAGTCTCTTGGACAAGGTAATGTCAAATTGCTGACATTTGTAAGAGTGGCTATATCGGAAATATATGACCAACATACAAGCTCCATTTCTTAAGAGGATAATTAGGGGAATTTATGTAAGAATAATTTCCATCAGAGAAGAATTTGACTACTATTACTAATTCATTAATGAATCCATGTATCTCAGAAACCAGGAGGCTGAGGAAGAGTTGGAGGCCATCCTGAGGTATTTCATGTGTTCTAGACCCATAAGACTATCCTTGAATAACTAAACAAATAACAGAACCACTTTTAATATCTAATACAATTCCAGACATTCATAGGCATATAAATGCTTCAGCAAGGCAGAGAGACAAACTATGCTTACCTGAGGATATTTATCAGAACCTAAAATATATTTTTGGACCTTCTGCTCATACAGCTAATGATGCTCATTCTGTAGTTCCTCTAGAGTATGCAGAGCTTATAAAGTATACTCTTTCCCTAATACAATTTGAACCATTTCCCATCAAGAAACACAATTGAAACATTTTCCCCAAAGAAGCAACACCCATCCTTACTACCATTTTGATACACTCTATAAGCTGCATGGTCTGGGGAGATAACAGACTTGGTTAAATGCTTTTATTGTAAGCATGAGGACCCAACTTTGATTTCTACAACCCAGACAAAATTTTCCCATAGTGACATGCACCTGTAATTCCAATAACAGTGAGGTTAAAAAAGGATGGCCTGGAGCTTGTTGAACAAGTACTCCAGCCTAATTGGTAAGATAGAGGCCAGTATGAGAATGTGTCAAAGGAGGTGGATAGCTTTCCTGAGGATGAAACGGATGTTGTCTACTGGCCTCCATGTGGAAACCCCATTCATGTACAACTATATACATAGTCTAACCACATACATGTGTAACAAGAAAACAAATAGATATATGACATATAATGTGTGCATTACGTGTTTCTTATTTCTTATTTCTTAAGTTAGTGAACAAAATAATCTTTTTGATATTTTATACATATGCATAATTGCATTTTGTTCACATTCAATATCCTATTACTTTCCCTTGTCCTCCTTATTCCATTTCCCTACCATCTGCTCCCCTTCTTCTGACTAATTAGCCATTCATCTTTTGTATTATCTAATATGAAAGAAGACATGCAATATTTGTGATATTCTCTCATTTTCTCTCTCTCTCTCTCTCTCTCTCTCTCTCCCCCTCTCTTCATTCTATACCCTTTTTTCTAGATGGTAGATGATGGCATTACGCTAAATTAATTAGGGTTCATATCAAATGAAACAGAAAAGAATATTGTAGATCAATAAAGGTAAGAACAGACACCTGTGAGAAAATGGTTTTATACATATTAGCCCCAGTCACTAATGTGTCCCAGAGGAGAAGATATTTACAACAAATAGGTAGCCAAAATGAAGCAACCAGTTGAAATAACAAGAATCATCAGTTAAATTTCCATGAAGATGAGATTAGAAAATAGATATTATTGAAAATTTGAAGGACATATGTGCTCTGAACTATGAAACTGCATTTGTTAAAGCTAATCTAGTTATTGCTGTTCAAGATGTGTGACCTACCAGCAACAGAGTCCAATGCCAACTCCCAAAAGCCACCATTTCTTGAGAAAAGAAGCAATCCATTTAGTAATAGAGAAGTTGCTTACAGAAGCATGGTTCCCTATAGTTTCTGTATCCTAAGCTTGGAAATGTAGTTGGCTCTCGCCCAAAACACTTGCTATGTGCCAATGAAAATGGAAAATGCATAGAAGTACAGTGAGAGTTTTACACAGCTGCCTCTACACTTAACCTGCTTATTTATTTTAGCCTAGAGGATCAGGCTTCTTTACACTCCATTACCAAGGTCACTAAGTAAATCATTGAATACAAGTAAATGAGCATACACAGCTATTTGTAATTTTTTTGTTTGTTTCTTTGTTTGTTTTGTTTTGTTTATTTTTTGTCTTGATCTTGGAAAAAAGTTTAAAAAATGTGCTCATGTTACTCTTATACACAGAGGGAATAGAAGAGACGGATATGGATTAAGAGGGGTGGTCTTGGGAGGGATAGAGGAGGGGGTAGGGAAAAAGGGGGCAGCATCAGGTGTGGGAGGAGACAGGGGAGATGTACAGAAAGTCATGAAATTGATCAGAGGTGTGTAGCTGTGGTGGATGGGGAACTAGTGGTAGCCACTAGAAAGTCACAGATTCCACGAAAGCAAGAGCCTCCCAGGACCCAACAGGGATGACATTAGATGAAATACCCAACAAAGGGGAGAGAGAACTTGTAGAGACCATATCCAGAGGTTAGGCAAAGTCCCTGTTGAGGAATGGAGCCACCCACCCATTTCAAAAATTTTAACCCAGAATTGCTCCTGTATAAAGGAATTACAGAAACAAAGAGCAGGCTGAGACTGAAGGAAAGACCATCCAGAGACTGGCACTGGAGATCCATCCCATATGCAGACATCAAACCCAGATACTGTTGTTGATGCCAAGAAGTGCTTGCTGACAGGAGCCTGATATAGCTCTCTCTGGAAAGATGCTGCCAGAGTCTGACCAATACACATGTGGATGCTTGCAGCCAATTATCGGACTGAGCAAGGGGACACCAAAGGAGGAGTTAAGGGAAGGAATGAAGATGCTGAAGGGGTTTGTGACCCCAAAGGAAGAACAACAATATCAACCAACCAGAACCCCCAGAGCTCCCAAGGACTAAACCACCAACCAAAGAGTACACATTGAGGGACCCATGGCTTCAACTGCATATGTAGCAGAGGATGGCCTTATTTGCCATCAGTGCTAAGGGAGGCCTTTGGTTCTGTGAAGGCTCAATGAGTCTGCATAAGGGAATGCTAGGGCAGGGAGACAGGAGTGGGCAGGTGTGTGGAGGAGCTCCCTCATAGAAGTTGGAGAAGGGGCAGGGGATAGGGGTTTGAGGAGGTGAAACAGCGAAGGGGGTTAACATTTGAAATGTAAATAAAATAACCACTAAAGAAATTATTAAAAAATAAAGATGCCCTGTGTCTTTAATAGTTTTGTACTTTCAAACAAATGAAGTAGAGAGGCATGTCTTAAAGAGAAGGACAGCATCATTAAAGGAGTCATGTCCTCCTATCCTGCCATATTGTTAGTGAGTATATGGTTAATAAAAGAGTCATGGGAAATTTTGTGCAAGGTAGTAAGTTGTGAGATAGGAGGTAAAGAAATAAAAGAAGAATTCAAAGTTGTAGAGTATTCACCCTTGTGTATACTTTTATTATTTATTACCATGTTTAAAATTCTACACTGAAAATCTTAGTATACAATAACAGACATAAAATGTTTGTATGTTCAATAATTATTAATTATTCCTTCAAAGAAGTAATAAAAGTAGACTGCAGATGTATGAGTTTGCTAAAAAATTTTCTTTTGGAAATAAGCCATAAAAGAAATGCCAGGAGAAAAATGAAATGCCAAAATAAATGCATCTAAATAAAAGTAGAAAACCTTGTTAAAATATGCATTGACAGATTGGCAGTGGGCTCTTGTAAATGAGCAGGCCCAAAATTCAAAATGTGAAAATTTTCAATACCACCAATATCAGACAGTTATGGCTCTAGATGGTTTAAACTTTTAAGAAATCCTGGTCTAATATATTTCAGACAATCCATACTAAACATTCTTGCTAAAGATTACACCTATAGGTGCTAGAAAGATGACTTAGCTCTGAAGAGGACTAGATTTTCTTTCAGCTTTGGCATCCAATCATTCCATGAAGCCACAGACCCACAGCAGTATATCCAATTACTCTTCTAGCCTCCATGGGCAAGAGCATCAGACATGGTTATGGAACAGAGACATGCATGCAGGCAAAGCGTCCATACATATAAAATATAATCAACAAGTAATTATAAATTTATCTCTAACATCATATAAAATTAATCATACAACTCCTACCACCTTTTCATAATCCTCTTGATAATACATTTGTTAAAAAGAATAAAAATGTTAGTATAAATCAGATCAGCAAACAATGACAAAAGTCCCTCTAGAAACAGAATAAAACAGATTTCAGATTTTCATAATGGCCAAGACAAATATTCATGGTGATTTTTTTCAATTATTTTCATACATAAAAAGACATCATACATACATGTACTCCCTCCTCTACAATTTTCCAAAAACATAATATGTATATATGTATACATATATATATATATATGTATGTATACATATATATATATATATGTATGTATACATATATATATATATGTATGTATACATATATATATATATATATATATATGGTTTGATGAAGTATAGAATAGTTTTAATCTTTGTCCTTTTGGTATTAGTAACTATGTACAATTTCAGAGTTATTTTATTCATCTGCTTCTAATCCATTTGCAATTAAAATGATTTAAAATGTAACTTTTGAAGCTTTCAGAATTCTCTCCATGAAGAAAAGAGGTCATGCTTTGCCAGGAAGGTATAGACTTTAATGTTCAAACACATAAGTTTAAAATTTCAACCAGAAAAGTGTTTTCTGGGTTTTCAATTCAGAGAATTATGTTTTCTGATTTTCCTATTTTACCTACCAATCTTGTAAGGGTGATGAAAGGGTTATAGCCAATGAATTTAAAGCTCTTTAAAGACATCAAGTGACTGGAACACAAAAAGTAAAACAGTCCTCAAAGAACAGAGCTGTAGGCAAGCATGGAGCCCTTTCTTTTATACCTTCTGAGCTCTGGCAGGTGGTAAGATCTTAATTGCTGTGTGTACACACTGCCACACCCACCAGGCCAACTGAAAGTCAACTCTCCTTACACTACCCAAGCCAGCAGAGCTAAGTTCATGCACTTTGTACAATACTTGTTCCAGAATCTATTGGAGCAAGCACTTAATTCACCTTAGGCTATTTGACTAACAGACGTCCAGGTATATTTCCAAGAAATACTCTTTTATGAGAAAAACTATCAGCCTGTTTCTGAAAAAAATGGCCAGATAGAATTCTGAATTATCAAGGTCCAGAACTAATATAAATGAGAAGACTTTAGATGGATCTACACTTGTCTTTTTTAAATGGCATCTTTTTGCTAATTTGTCTAGGGCAGCACAAGGTACAGTAGTGGCCTGTTGCCCTGGAAACTCTGCACAGTGGCCTGACACAGGACTCCTTGGCTGTGCTTGGAAGGTGGATAAATCCTACTTGACTGCTGCCATTATAAAATTCAGGAGGAGAAAATAGTAACCATTAAGTGCTTCACAAAACGCCCCACTGTTTATAGCTACTTCCCTCCTGGTTGCCTTTAAATCAGCCTGGGATTGGTACAAAGTCTGTCTTTATTTCATGCATCAGAACAAGAGCTACTGAAAGACTACAGAGAGGCCAAGTCATGTGCTGGAAAGGACACTGGATTCAAGGTCCTGAGATGAAATTTCCCCAGAAACGCTTGTGTGTCTTTAGGCAAGTTGTATGAATTATAAGTTCGCAAATACAATAGTATTTACAGAAACAGCTGATTCCCTTATATCTTTGTAGAAGTCCATTTCTGTGCTTCTAAGTGGTAGCTAAAGGGTCATTGAAATTAGAAAGTATTCCCACCAACTCAACAATTATTTTTAAGAAAAGATTAGACTCTTTTCCTGGTAAACTTAGATTTGTATTTCATCTCATTTTCAGGTGTCTTGATTCCATGAAGGGTGAAACCGATACTCCTTAGTACAGAGATAGACGGGCTAGGTTAGGTCACCCTGGGAAAGGATCCTGCTTGCATTTGACTGTGGCCATTTCATGTCATCCTTGAAAGACCACTGCTGCATTTATACTTAAAAGAATTGGCTCAGGAATGCTGTGACAGCCTTTAACTTAGAATTCTCTCATTTTTTCTGGGTTTCTGTCTCCATCTTAATGGTACTTTAATGCAGTTTTTTGTGTTCAATTATAATAGTGTTGCTAAATACAGTAGGTCTGATTCCACAGAAGAATCGTTTTTCCAAAATCAGCATTTTCCTGCTGATTTGCCAGCTGCTTCAATAAATACTCATCTCCCAACTTCAAATGAGTACATTGCAGTCTTACTAAATATAAATGCGATCCACAGTTACTGTATTCTGGCATCTGAGTTATCCTTAAAACCAAACACAAAGTGTGCATTATGTGGGACTTCTCTTGCTGTTGCTCAGGTGATGTGGCTGACTCAGATGTCCTGATACAAAATCACCATTATGATCCAGCCATTCTAATCTATTTAACTGCTGAAGAATTAGCCAGGCAACTAGAACTCTCTCCTATGAGTTTTGCACCTCTATTATTTCTATCTGATTTCTATTTGATTACTCTGAGTATCTTAAATTCATGATATAGTACTTAATCCATTTTTTTTTCAAATCTGTCCAGTGGAGGTAGCAATATTAAGTTAAAATCAAGCATAAAATTTGTTTTACTTTTGAAGTATAGAGCAATAAGATAGTTGAATTCAGTGTAAAGAACAGAAAAATCAGCTATAGTGGTAGAGTGGAATGTCCTTGATAAAAATTTTATACTATTAAAGAGTAGTATTGTAATAGCCTAGGCTATGAACAAGCAAAAATATAAAACTCTATTTTTCAGCTGTACATTGTTTTTTTTTAATCATGGTCTTCATTGAATTGTATGACTGCATTTTTATTTTAATAAAATCATCTTTAAAAGAAACACAAGCAATTAAGTCTTTCATTATCTTGTAACAATTGTGAAAGCAGCTATAGACATTGCAGTGAGCATATTTGTTAGTGTTTGAATTTAGAAAACTACTAGCTGTTTTTTCTTTGATGGAAACTAAAACTGTAGAAATTTCACAAAAACAAATACAATTCAAAATCTAAGTTAATTCACTTCAATTTGTGTGTGTGTGTGTGTGTGTGTGTGTAGTCCATATTTTTGAATATTTGTATAAACACTTCTATTTAATTAGTCTGTCATGCCACATAAAGGTAAATATTAATTGCTGGGTCATACATAGCAGTTTCCTCTATTTCCTCTTTGAATTGATAAAGACCTTAATGGTAACTATGTCTTTATGTCCACCAGCTTAACTATTTTCCAATGAAGTTATTTTTCTCAGAGATGATGAGAGAAATCTGAGACCCTCAGATACTCAGCCATGTACAGCACTCCCAGACACATGGGTGGCCAATAGTAAATGGACAGAACCACTCCGTCTGCGTTAAAATGCTGTTTTCACAAAATGATACTGGTGGCCCACCCTATATTCTGGGTATACAGACTATCTACACATAAGAACCCATCTAGAGTGCAAGGAGGCTGAGTGCAAACAACCAGGTATTGACTATAATTGGCTACATTGGGTTGTTGGTTTTGTTAAAATAACTGGGCATGCAAGTGAATTCAATCATTTCTAAAATCAGTTTGTGGACCCAGAAGCAGCCACAGTCTAGCATAGTTGGCATTCTTCTCCATGCAGCTGGAATTAGAAATTAGAGACTTTTTTAGACTCATCCATTCATAGCCCATTTTTTCTTTGCATACTTTATGGTTTGAGATTTCTGAAATCTTATATGCAAAGTTTGATTTAAAATGTTTTAAGTGGAATGTAATTGGGATTGTTTACAGAATTTTCTGTGGCTTTTATCAGATGATCATCATACTTAACATTAAATCATACACATTTGGAGACATTCTGGGGTTTAGCATGAGGTTTATAGAAAAAAACTTAGTCTGGTACAAGGTTTTATACTTTATCTCCAAATGGAATCTACAACTTGAAGAAGAGCTGCTTATCTGATTGTTAAAATCTTACTGAAATTTTTAAGTGTCTTCTCATGGTAGCTATTTAGAATGAAAGTATATTAATTTATTTGACATACTGTAAACTTTCTGATGATAGGAACTTCATCTAGTTTCTCCAGTGTATTCACATCCCCTAGAGGATGGGCTTATATGAAGCACATCCTCAGAACTGTGAATTTTACAATTTCTTGTGCAATCCTACATTTCCATTAAAAGAGCAAATTTCATCAAGCAAAATGTAGTCTTTCTGATAAAAAGGAGTATCAACCCAATGAAAAGACAGATACCCAAATGAATTGTTACATGAGAATTTGTTAGCTTTATCAGTTTACACAAAAACGTGGGAATGAAGCAGAAAGAAGCAACTTCATACTATCAAAATGGATAATTGAGGAAAGGGGCCCAGAGGAAATGATTACTCCATTAAGGTATCAACAACAAACAAGAATCAGATGAGGAGATATGAGGTCAATAAAATCTTGAGGACTGAGAGTTTCAATTTTAAAATGATAAAGTCAACAATGACTGTAAATCGAACATGCATAAAGAGTTATGTATGGGATAACAGTGAAAACAGAGGCTATGGGGTTGAGGGAAAGTTGTCAGTATATATGAGAGAGTTTGGAGGGAGGAAAAGAAAAAGAGATATAAAATTAAGTCATATTCTCAGAAATAAAATATATTTTAAAAAGAACATGTAATTCAGTATTAATTTTAGCATGATGCATACATTGGAATGTTACTGAAGTAGCCCACGTGGGTGCTAATATAGATTTAAAACAATTCAGTTACTGTGGAGCTGGAAAGATATAAATCAGATAGAAAAACACTTAAGTGAAATGGAATATATTGAGAATTATAGAATAAGGCTTGTAAATGAAAAACAGGTAGAGCTAAAAGACTTGTCTAGAACATTTCTTGGTAAATTGGATTTTTGATGTTACTGTACAACTTAGAAAGCAGAAGACTTACAGAATGTTATAGGTAGGTAAGCAGCGGAGAATAAGTCCTGAAAATCATTAAGGAGTCATATACTACATTGGAAGAAAAGTTTACATATAACAAGATCAAAAATAAATAGAAGAGCACTTTGTTCAGGAGTAAAAGACATGTTTTAAGGGGACCTCAGACACTCTCTAATGTCATGGCAAAACTTGACCAGATGATGGGAGAAAGAGAAGTTTTGAAAAGAAACGGTGATTAGACAGCGCAGCATTAGAATAGGTAGTCCGTGATGGAAAAAAGAAGAATGCAAGATAGAATGACAGGCTCCTTTCCTGATATAGATGCAGCAAAAGTATGAAAGACATTCAAAAGTGGAAAATATGTAAGCTATTGAAAAAGCATCCATTTAGTGTTACCTATGCTTATTTGTTTAGACATCTATTTACTTCAATAATGAGTACATTTAGAACCATGTGTGGAAAAAAAGAAAGAGAAAGAAAAAAGTTCTCTTTGTAGTTGGAAGTTGGTGGAATCCAACAATAGACAAGAGTTGTCACCTATTAGTAGTAGTGTACTGAAAGCAGGATACCTTTTCCTAGTAGGGGTTAAGGAAGGAGTAAGTTGTCTGTGAATGTAAGATAAATTACTTTGGAAGGGAAACTCAGTACCTTCCATCTTGTGTTTGAAGTTGAGCTAATGTAGGAAAGGCTTTAGTAAGGTAACAACTTTGTCCAACTTTCTCTAATGTACAACATGGAAAGACATTCTGAAATACATCTTACGATAGAGCAGCACAACCTTAATCCTTTGTAACTTCAAAGGTCTTCCATTTTGATTGTATAATGATTGGTTGCTAATATCCACAACGTTTAAATTTGTGCACATCTGTTATCTCTGTTTCATTTCGTCATTACTGAATATCTTTGAAGGATTCTAGCAGGAGATAAATGGTCAGGGTTCAGGAAAGACTAGTAGTCAACTGGCAATGACTTTGAAGGTTTTATTGTGGTTGTTGTTGTGGGTGTTGTTCCTTTGTTTGCTTGTTTTGGTTGCTGTTGTTTGCTAGCTGAATCTGTTACTGCCTATCTAAACATGAAATATTGCATTGGTAGCTTAGAGATAGATCTCAACTTTACAGCTTCACAGACTGGTTAAGAGATTCAGTGTAAAAAAATCTGTGCAAAGAAGGTATTCTTTTTATCAAGTGGAGAGGATATGATTCAAATGTGGCTCATGCCATATATCTTTGGGAATCAAACAGTTCCAGCTATTCACTGTAGTTAGATAAACATGTGGGAAAATGTTAAGTTTTATCTTTATTATAATTAATTTTTGCAAAGCTGCTTTAACATGTAAATAGTTTTAAAAAGCTAAAATTTACAACAGAACCAAAGGATAGTCAATTATCTCAAAACCTTTAGTCTTATCACCTTTAGTTTGCTACTAAATAGGAGATAATCTTTATATCTAGCCTTGTAAAAATAAAGTTCCAATCAGAGATAATAATCATTTCTGTCCAAACACTGCATTTAACAGAGAGATGCTCATAATAACACATGATGCTGGACACTTACATTTTATAGATGAAAACCTACTTATACAGAGGCATTAACTCATTTCAGGGCGACAGCCAAGTGATGTCACAGTTCTTCCTTATTCTGATATTCATTCTCTTAGTTAAAGTGTTCTTATTTCCTAATGGCATACTTTGCCAGAACTTAATCACCTGTGTTTGTGTGTGTGTGTGTGTGTGTGTGTGTGTGTGTGTGTGTGTGTGTGTGTGTGTAGAACAATATTAGAAGAAAGAGAGGAGAAAAATGGGGTAAAATAATAACATAGCAAATGTAGTATTTCTTACTCTCTCCTTGAAGATTCTGAACAGATTCAAATATACTCAAAAATGCTTCTATAACTATAAAAACCACAAAACAATCTTAATTATTATTAAGTCCATCACTATTAGTTTATGCCCACATTTCTTTAATTTAGAAACATATATCCCAGATTATTTCTATGTCCCCTACGTGTCTATGACCTTAAAGAACAAGATGGCAACATTAAACTCCTGTATACCTTTCCAACTTTCCTCACCACAACAAATACCTCAATTTTGTTTCTTTTGCAGCACATTATATAGTAGTTATCTTAGGCCCTGAGTATTTGTCTAATATCTCTGATTTATTATTTTTAGAGTCATCTATGATTTTGAATTTTGATAATACCATTTTGAATCAGACTTTCTTTTTTTCCCCAGATTTGTTTTTCACTTTGTTATTTTAAACTTCCTTATTTTTTCTTTATTTTTAAAATTTAAACTTATTTATTCATTTATTTATTTGCATTCCATATGTTATTACCCCCATCCACTCTCTGAATGTTTCACATCTCAAACTTCCTCCCCAACCCCTGTCTCCACGAGGATGCTCCGACCCCCCATGCCCCATCCCACCTGACCTCTAAACTCCCTGAGGCCTCCAGTTTCATGAAGGTTAAGTGCACCATCTCTTCATGAACACAGACCTGGCAGTTCTCTACTGTATGTGTATTGGGGGCCTCATATCAGCTGGTGTACGCTGCCTCTTTGGTGGTGCAGTGTTTGAAGGATCTCGAGGGTCCAGATTAATTGAGACTGCTTATCCTCCTACAGAGTTGCACTTCTCCTCAGCTTCCTTCAGCCTTCCCTAATTCAAAAACAGGGGTCAGCCACTTCTGTCCATTGGATGAGTGCAAATATTTGCATCTGAATCTTTCAGCTGCTTATTGGGTCTTCCTGAGTGTGGTCATTCTAGGTCCCTTATTGTGAGCACTCCAAAACCTCAGTAATAGTGTCAGACCCTGGGACCTCCCTTTAAGCTAGATCCCACTTTGGGCCTGTCTATGGACTAGCTTTTCCTCAGGCTTCTCTCCATTTTCATCCCTGTAATTCTTTCAGACAGGAACAATTATAGGTCAGAGTTGTGACCGTAGGATGGCCCTCTTCTCCCTCATTTGGTGCCTTGCCTTCCTGTTGGAGGTGATCTCTATAAGTTCCCTCTCCCTACTGTTGGGCATTTCAGTGTTCCCTCCCTCTGTGTCCTGAGAGTCTCTTATCTCCCAGATCTCTGGTGTATTCTGGAGGGTTCCCCCACCTTCCTATCTCCCCAAATTGCCTGTTTCCATTCTTTCTGCTGGCCCTCGGGGCTTCAGTCTTTTCCCTCACCCAATACCATATCAGGTTCCCCTCTTCCCCCAAATCCCCACCCTGTCCACTTTTCCTCCTGGATTCTTCTATCCCATCCTACTTGTGGTTGCTTTCTTCTCCCTCCCAAGTGAGACTGAGGCATCCTCACTTGGGCCCTTAAGCTTGCTGACCTTTTATCTTGGGTATTCTGTACTTTTTTTCTTTTGGATAATATCTACATATTAGTATGCACATACCATGCATGTACTTTTGGGTCTGAGTTACCTTGCTCAGGATGATATTTTCTAGTTTCATCCATTTGCCTGCAAAACTCAGGATGTCTTCATTCTTAATAGCTGAGTAGTATTCAATTGTGTAAATAAACAACATTTTCTGTATCCATCCTTTTGTTGTGGGACATCTGGGTCGTTTCCGGCTTCTAGCTATCATAAAAAACAGCCCCTATGAACAAAGTAGAACACATGGCCCTGTGGCAAGGTGGTGCATCTTTTGCATATATTCCCAAGAGTGGTATTGCTGGGTCTAAAGGTAGATCTATTTGCAATTTTCTGAGGAACCTCCAGATTGATTTCCAGAGAGGTTGTACCAGTTTTCAATGCCACCAGCGATGGAGGAGTGTTCCTCTTTCTCCACATTCTCTCCAACGTCTGTTGTCTCCTGAGGTTTTTATCTTAGTCATTCTAATTGATGTAAGGTGAAATCTCAGGGTCATTTTGATTTTCATTTCTCTAATCTCTAAAGACTTTCAAGATTTCTTTAGGTGTTTCTCAGTTATTTGAGATTCCTCAGTTGTGAAATCTCAATTTAGTTCTATACCCCATTTTTTGATTGGGTTGCTTGGTTTTTTAATGAGTAGCTTCTTGAGTTCTTTATTTATTTTGGATATTAGCCCTCTGTCGGATGTGGGGTTAGTGAAGATCCTTTCCCAATCTGTTGGTGCCGATTTGTCCTATTGACTATGTTCTTTGCCTTACAGAAGCTTTCCAGTTTCATGAGGTTCCATTTATCAATTACTGATCTTAGAGCATGAGCCGTCGGAGTTCTGTGAAGGAAATTTCCCCCTGTGCCAATGACTTCAAAGCTCTTTCCCACTGTCTCTTCTATTAGATTCAGTGTATTAAAATTTAAGTTAAGGACCTTGATCCACTTGGACTTGAGCTTTGTGCAAGGTAACAAACATGGGTCTATTTTCAGTTTTCTACATACAGACAGCCAGTTAGACCAGCACCATTTGTTGAAGATGCTTTCTTTTTTTCATTGTATATTTTTTGCTTCTTTGTCAAAGATCAAGTGTCTGTAAGTGTGTGATTTTATTTCTGGGTCTTCAATTCTATTCCATTGATCAATGTGTCTGTCTCTGTACCAATACCATGCAGTGTTTATCGATATTGCTCTAGAGTGAAGCTTGAGATCAGGGATGGTGATTCCCCCAGTCATTCTTTTATTGTTAAGAGTTCTTTTTGCCAGACAGTGGCGGCACCACATGCCTTTAATCCCAGCACTTGGGAGGCACAAGGCCAACCTGATCTATAGAGTGAGTTGCAGGACAGCCAGAACTATACAGAGAAACCCTGTCTGGAAAAATCAAAAGAAAAAAATTGTTTTCTCTCTCTCTCTCTCTCTCTCTCTCTCTCTCTCTCTCTCTCTCTCTCTCTCTCTCTCTCTCTCTCTCTCTCTCTCTCTCTCTCTCCGTGTGTGTGTGTACAATTAAAGAAAAAGAGGTCATGAATTTGGAAACAAATGAGGGTTGGGCTAATCAGAGGAAATGACGAGAGAAAAAGGAAAGAAGAAATGCCATCATACTTTAATTAAAATTAAAAACAGAATAGAGTTAACATAGAATAGAGATTGACAGATGAGCCTGTCAATCGCCTGGCCAGGAGACACTCCCTTGCCCCAAGAAAAGCTATTCAAATGGTAAAAATAATTGTTCTTTTAATAAGATAGTGTAATCTTTTTCAAAAGTGCCTTTTTCCACAGTCATATATGGCATCTTCACCATGAAGCCTCCCACTTTCAGGGGTTCTAGGTTAGAAAAGCATACTTTCTTCTTCTTACATCTTTTTCTCTTGGGTTATTCCCACAGGTCTAGGCATGCTTTACTGGACAGTCTTCTTTTTCTCAGTCTTTCTACAGCCTCCTTCTCCTCTTGCTACGTAGTCCCCTGTTGTCATCCATTGCTAAACATGCTGGCTTTTTCTCATTCTTATTTCTATCTCTTTCCTCATAGAAACTATCTAGATTTATAGGTTCCCTGGCTTCACTGTTCCTTCTCTCAAATCCAAGTAAATCACTAAATTCTTTCATTACTAAGAATACCAAGTACCAACAGGAAAACCCAATTTCCCCAGTAGGACAATTACCCACCATATTTATTCACTGGATGTTTCTTCAAATTTAGAGAAAAATCAGATAGTTAATTGATAATGATTTAAATAATTTAGTCGCTGATTACTCAAATTCTCATCTGCACCTTATAACTAATTTACTTGAAAGGTTAAAGTTGCTTTGGTTTGCTTATGCTTAAACTTTTATATTGTTTGTTATTTGTGTGTGATGTGTCTACTGCTAATTTTAAATTATAGAAAGCATTTTGATATAAAATAATTTTATATAACCCCAAATTTTTAGTTCATGTTTCTAGTGCATGGAGAACTCATCTTATCTATGTAAAATTGCATTAAGGCTACAGCCATGTGTTTGACTAGGAAAGTATTTAACTGTATCACATCAAATATATAGAACATTCCTCTTTAAGTGAAATTAAATTATTACATTTTTTAAATACTTGTAGTATTTTATAATTTTTTTCATCAATGGTGCTGGCAAGAATTCTAATACCCTTTCAAATCTGAGAATTTCCTGAACAGAACTCCAATAGCTTATACTCTAAGATCAAGAATAGACAAATGGGACCTCATTAAATTACAAAGTTTTTGCAAGGCAAAAGACACCGTCAAAAAGACAAAGCGGCAACCAACTAACTGGGAAATGATCTTTACCAACCTTACATCCGACAGAGGGCTAATATCCAAGATATACAAAGAACTCAAGAAGTTAAACTCCAGAGAGGCAAGTAACCCTATTAAAAAATGGGGTACAGAGCTCCACAAAGAGTTCTCACCTGAAGAATATCTAATGGCTGAGAAGCACCTAAAGAGATGTTCATCATCCTTAGTCATTAGGGAAATGCAAATCAAAACAACCCTGAGATTCCATCTCACACCAGTCAGGATGGCTAAGATCAAAAACACAGGAGACAGCAGTTGTTGGCGAGGATGTGGAGAAAGAGGAACACTCCTCCACTGCTGGTGGAATTGCAGGCTGGTACAACCACTCTGGAAAGCAGTCTGGCGGCTCCTCAGAAAACTGGGCATGACACTTCCGGAGGATCCGGCTATACCACTCCTGGGCATATACCCAGAGAATACCATATATAGAAAATTAATTCAGTTTTAGCTTCTATTGTTGCCTGCATAAGCTTTAGGTACATATAATCACAGATATAACAAAGCTTATAAAACTTTCTTTGCGTTCTACTTCTTAGTCTTCTATAAAGCTTCTAGAAAAATTATGAAGCAAATGAGAGTATAGTTTTCATTATTACTCAGTTTTTCAATCTATTCTAATCTTGGGGTTAGCATCTTTTAAGCATTGAATCTGAAATGTTCCCTAAAAGCTCAAAAACATTAAGATCTTGTTTGTTGTCTTGAAAGATGATTGGCTCATATGGGCAGTAGCTGCATAAAAGGAAAACATTCTTTAATAAACTATTGCCTGCGCAGTCTATTAGGTGGTGTGTCCTCATTGGAAGACATAAATGACCCTCGACAGGATACCCTGCTGCTATTACCATCATCTGTGTCTATGCTTCATGTCCACCATGGACCAAGCGGCACTGCCTGCTATTGCCTTCAAAGCTATTGCTTTATCATAGCTTCTTCCAGCCATGGGCCAAAACACCTAAGAATGTGGGGTAAAATGAATTTTTCTTTTTTTAACTTTTTGCATAAAGAAGTCATAGTGGAAAAAAAAGGTAAAAGTCTAGAAAGGTTAAATCACAGTGGGAGAAATTTAGTAATCAGCAAATTGGTAGTAGAATTACTGAAAGATATAGTGGATTGAATGTGAAATATGATCTGTAGGTTCATGTGTTTGACAACATTCCCTAGAGGGTAATGATCTTTGGAAAGGTTGTGCTAACCATAACAGGCCAAGCATTGTTAGAGGACCTATCCCATGGGATCTACCTTATTTTGTATCCCAGTACTATTCTCCCCCCCCCCCACTCCCTTTCAATTCTTGCCCCTCTTCCACAGTCCCTCCTCCAATCCTCCATTTTATTTTCTTCGAGAAACTGGAGGCCCTCCCCTGGGTAAGGCCCCACCTTGCCACATCAACTCTCTACAGGACTAGGCACATCTTCCCCTACTGAGACCAGACAAGGGAGTCCAGCTAGAAGAACATATTCAGTAGACAGGCAGCAGCTTAGGTATAGGTCTTGCTCCAGTTGTTCAGGAACCATGTTAAGACCAAGCTGCACAGATTCTACATATATATGAAAAGATGAGCAGAGGCTAGGTCCAATATGTATGCCCTTTGGTTGGTAGTTTAATCTTGGAGAGCCCCCAAGAATCCAGGCTAGTTGACTCTGTTGGTCTTCCTATGGAGTTCCTATCTCTTTTATGGCCCCAAATCATTCCTCTAAACATTCCATAAAGTTCCCAAGTTCCATCTAATGTTTTGCTGTGCATCTCTACATCTGCCTGAGTTGGCTGCTGGATGGAGCTCAGAGGACAGCTATGCTAGGCTACTATCTGCAAGCATAACAGATTATCATTAATATTTTCAGGGATTGATGCTCAGCCTCTTGTGATGGGACTCTAGTTGGGATGGTTTTTGGTTGGCAATTCCCTCATCCCTTGTCCCTGCATTTCTTGAAAATAGGATAAATTTTGGATCAAAAGTTTGTGAGTGAGTGAGTGAGTGAGTGTGTGTGTGTGTGTGTTTGTATATGTGTGTGTGTGTGTGTGTTGGGGGGCTATCACTTCACTGAGGTTCATGTCTGGCTATAGGAGGTAGTTTCTTCAGGTTCTATATCCTACTATTGTGAATTCCAGCTAAGATCACCCACCCTCAAATAATTTTGAGGTCTCTGGCACATCCTCAAGATACACCGATCCCCAAACCCCTATTGTCATCAAGCTATTCCTTCTCATGGCCATCTGGCCACCTCTGCTGTCTCTTCCCACACCTCATCCTGAATGTTCTCTACATTCCCCTCCACATTCCCTCTCTACCTAGTTCTCTTGCTTCATCTGAGACCTGTGATTATTTTATTTTCCCTTCTAAGTGATATCCTAGCTTGGGCCTTGCTTCTTGTTTAGCTTCTTTGGGTTTGTGGAATGTAGCTCGGTGTCCTGCATTTTATGGCTAATATCCACCTATATGTGAGTACATAATGGGCCTAGGTTATATCACTCAGGATGGCACTGTCAAGTTACATCCATTTATCTGCAAAATTCATGATGTCCTTGCTTTTTATAGCTAATAGTACTCCATTTTGTAGAAGTACTATGTTTTCTTTATCTATTCTTCAGGTGAGCATTGCCTAGGTTGTTTCCAGTCTCTGGCTATTACAAATAAAGATGCTATGAACATAGTTGAGTATTATGAACATAGTGTCCCTGTAGTATAGGGGACATCTTTTGGGTAAATGTCCAGGAATGGTTTAGTGGGGTTTTGAGGTAGAATTAATCCCAGTTTTGTGAGAAACCACCAAATTGGTTTCCAAAGTTGTTGCACAAATTTGAACTCCCACCAGCAATGGAGGAGCATTCACCTTGCTCCACATCCTTGCCAGCATGTGCTATCACTTGAGGTTTTGAGCTTAGTGATTCTGACTGGTATAAGAAGAAATCTCATAGTCATTTTGATTTGTATTTTCCTAATGATTAAAGACTTTGAACATTTCTTTAAATGCTTCTTGGAAATTTGATATTCCTTTGTTGAGAATTCTCTGTTTAGCTTAGTACCCCATTTATTTTTCTCCAGAAATGGTTATTTTGGGTTGTTGGTGTCTCACTTTTTGAGTTCATTATAAATTTTGGATATTAGCCCTCTATCAGATGCAGATAGGTTGTTTTGTCTTAATGAGAGTGCTCTTTACCTTATAGAAACTTTTCAGTTTCATGAAGTCCCATTTATTATTGTTGATCTTACTGCCTGTTCAGGTTGTATGCTGTACCAATGAGTTCAAAGTTATTTGCTACTATTTGTTATTTTGGTAGATTTAGCACATCCAGTTTTACCTTGAAGTCTTTGATCCACTTGGAAGTGAGTTTTGTTTAAGAGTGATAGATATGGGTCTATTTGCATGCTTCTACATGGAGACATCCAGTTAGACCAGCATCATTTGTTGAAGATGCTATCTTTATTCCATTGTGTGATTTTTGCCTTTGTTGTCAAAGTCAAGTGTCCATTGGTATTATACAACCATAACATATATGCAAAGGACCTAGCTCAGACCCATACAGCGTTGGCAAGTTGCTTCAGTCTCTGCGAGCTCCTATGAATCCAACTTAGTTAATTCTGTGGCTAGTGTTCTTCTGGTGTACTTGACTCTCTGCTCCTACAGTCCTTCCCCCCTCTCTTCTTTGGAGTTCCCCTAGTATTGCCTAGTGTTTGGTAGCAGTTCTCAGTATCTGCTCCTCTCTGTTCTCAGTGGTCTTTCTGATGACAACTGGGCTAGGTAGCACCGTATACGTAGAAATTATTTCATTGATTTTGTTGTTGTTATTGTTATTGTATGCTGAAAGAGCGGTCAGGGGATGCATGGATCTCCCTTGGAAAGGGAAATAGAATATATATTTTGCAGATGTATTTGGGTAGGGGACAAAGACTGGAGGATTCAAGCTGGGGGGCATGGAGTGGGAGAATACAGAGAGAGACAACTGGAATTGGAGAACGTTTGTGAGCGATGTAGAATCCAGCGCAGTGGAAACTCCCTGGACTCTCAGAAGATGGTCCTGTCTTTTCAGGATCATCCAAGATGCAGGGGTCACTCTTAGGTCATTGTGCTTGTGCAGCCAGCACCTTATTGACTGAGTCCCTCTCCATCCCTGAGAAAGCTTGCGTTCTGTCCTCCTTCAACTTTACTCCATTGTTGAGTAGCTTTAAATAGACTTAGTATTAAAGGGTTTTTCTTCTATCACTTTTAATACATAAGTTCTAAGATCTGCAGTTGCAACTTACTAATCTTAATGGAAAATGTCATGATAAATGCTATAATAATGTGTACACAAATTAATGAGGAGATAAACAAATGCATGTTCAGCAGTGTGGTCATTGGCTTTCCCATACTTCGAGTCTATAGAATTAAGTATGTTAACGGTCTGATCATTAACATATTGAAAAATATTCTCTGTACTGGCTGGTTTTCTGTCAACTTGACACAGGCTGGAGTTATCACTGAGAAAGGAGCTTCAGTTGGGAAGTGCCTCCATGAGATCCAACTGTGGGGCATTTTCTCAATGACTGATCAAAGCGGGGAGGGCCCCTTGTGGGTGTACCTCTCTGGGCTGTTAGTCTTGGGTTGTATAAGAAAGCAAGTCAGTAAGAAACATCCCTTCATGGCCTCTGCATTAGCCCCTGCTTCCTGACCTGCTTAAGTTCCAGTCCTGACTTCCTTTAGTGATGAACAGCAATGTGTAAGTATAAGCTCAATAAACCCTTTCCTCCCCAAATTGCTTCTTGGTCATGATGTTTGTGCAGGAATAGAAATCCTGACTAAGACAATTCTCCAATTCCAATATTGAATATTGAATGTAAGTACATGGCCTGGTATACAAACAAGCACCTATGTCAACTATCATTTATGCAGTGGGGGAGAATTCTTCACCATTATTTTAGCCACCCTTCCTGAATTTTTTATTGATTATTTTATTTATTTACATGTCAAGTGTTGTCCTCCTTCCCAGTCTCCTACTGCAAACTCGCCATCCCATCCCCCTTCCACTTTGTCTCTTAAGAGGCTACTCATCCATCCATCCACCCACTCCATCCTCACCTCTCTGGCATCCCCCTTGTCTAAGGCAACAAGCCTCCACATGACCAAGCTCCTTCCCTCCCATTGATGCCAGATAAGGCAATCCTCTGCTACACATGCAGCAGGAGCCATGGACCACCCATTTATACTCTTTTTTTTTTATTAGATACTTTCTTTATATACATTTCAAATGTTATCTCCTTTCCTGGTTTCCCCTCCAAAAACACCCTTTTCCTTTCCCCTTCCCCCCTCCCCCTGCTTACCAAACCCCGCTTCCCTGTCCTGGTAATCCCCTATACTGGAGCATTGAGCCTTCTCAGGACCAAAGGCCTCTCCTCCCTTTGATGTCCCACAAGGCCATCCTCTGCTACTCTATATTTATACTCTTTGGTTGATGGTTTAGTCCCTGGGAGCTCTGAGGGGTCTGGTTGGTTGATATTCTTTTTCTTCCTATGGGGATTCAATCCCCTTTTGCTCCTTCAGTCCTTCATTAACTCTTCCATTGGGGTTGCTGGTCTCAGTCCAATGGTTGGCTGTGAATGACTGCATCTTTCTTAGTCAGGTGCTGACAAAGCCTCTCAGAGGATAGTTAAACTAGGCTCCTGTCTGCAAGCACTTCTTGTCATCAGCAATAGTGTTAGGTTTGGTGTCTGTGGATGGAATGAATTCCGAGGTGGGGCAGTCGTCTCTGGATACCCTTTCCTTCAGTCTCTGCTCTATTTATTTTTGTCCCTGCATTTTCTTCAGACAGGAAAAATTCTGGATTAAAAATTTGGAGACATGTGAGTGGCCCCTTCCCTCAATTGGTGGCCTTTTTCTATCTACTGGTGGTGGTCTCTTCTGTTGGGTATTTCAGCTAAGGTCATCCCCATTGAGTCCTGGGAGCCTCTTGCATCCCTGGCATCTGGGACATTCTAATGGTCCCCTCCATGTCCTCCACACCTCATTGCTCCAGATTTCTATTTATTCTTGTTGTCTTCTGGACTTCTTGCCTGTCTCTTCCCATACCTGAACCTGACACCCCATTTTCCCTCCCTCTCTCCTCTTCCACCCAGGACCCTTCTTCCCTCTACCTCTCATGATTAAATTGCTCCCCGTTCTAAATAGGATTAAAGCAACCACACTTTGGCCTTCTTTCTTGTTAAGCTTCATATGGTCTGTGAGTTATACTGTGGGTGTTCTGAGCTTTTGGGCTAATATCCACTTATCAGTGTGTATAGACCATGTGTGTTCTTTTGAGTCTGAGTCAGATAACCTTGATATATGCTCTTACCTGGTTTTATTGATCCAATTAAATCTCTACTCCTAGACATTTCATAAAATCGTGAAGTAAAAAGTCATTGTAGAAAACTTTCAACAAAAATATTACCCTAGAGGGAACCTTGATTCTTCAGATTACTGCTGTTGCTTACTTCCTTATTAATTAAGCCATACTACTTAGTTATTTTCTTTCATTTCCAAAGCTAACTTTTTGCTTGTCAAATAACTTTTGTATTGAAGTAGACAGACTGTTTTATGCCTTACGGATAGAGAGAATTGTGACTGCTGAATACATGAACAGGGCGTGACTTCTCACCTTTTCCCTTTTGTGTTCTCTGTAGAAAGCTGGCTGCTCGGCTTTGTGGTCACAGTCTTTTCTCAGAGTTTCCATTTTCAGCTCAGGCTACATTTTCTAGCCAAATTGCTAGTTCATGAATGGCTCTGGTATATTCTTTCTAGACATTCTAAAATATTAGCGAGGGCAGCAGGTCAAAGATCTAAAAGGAGTGCCGAGGCTGTCATTCGCCAAGTGAATTCTTTGACCAGGAAGCCCACATTGCATTGTTTCTAGGGTTGCAGTTCTCTTCAGAGATTTTTTTTAATAAGAAGACCGAGAACAAGAGGGAGTATTTCTTTTCCAAAAAATAAAAGAATAAAAAATGTTCACGTTTTCCTCAGGGGACAGCATGACTCTTATGAATGGTGCTTACTCTGTTCTGTACCTGTCATGGACATTGCTCATGGAAGTCACATTATTCTTATATGAAGCTCTGTAGAAGGAGGTGACATTAGCTTAGACCTTGAACTTCAAACAGAGTGAAATAGAAAGATGTCAGTTGCGGCTAAAAATTTCAGATATTCTCCTTGAATTAAATAAAATATTGTGCTTCAGATTTTTGAAAATGAAATGGTCAGGAAGACAGAATTCAAAAAATCACATAGTATAAACATAGGCTAATTTTCCATTTTATAATATTGTTGAATAATAACATATCCAGAATCCAGTGATTCTAAATTCATTGAATTATATTAAATTATCTTTATATTTTCTGTGAGTTGTCCTTTAAATTTTAAGAAGGCAATGAATTTTTAAGATGAGAAAAAAATCTTTGAGGGTTAGTTCACACTGGTAATACAACTAATTGGCCTCCTTCCCACCCACCACCATATACTTCATTTTATTCTATAAGTTCTCCTTAAATATCAACCCAATTGACAGCAACATGTAAAAAGAAAAATTAGTTTTCAACAGTGGAATATCAGTGAGTCTATAAGTCATGATTAAGGATAGATCTCATGCCCAGCAGTAGATGAGCAACACAAAACTAACTCAATGAGATTTTTGTAGATATTTTGTTTCATATTGTCTTATTTTGCCATTTTTATAATCTTTTGCTTACATATTAAGATTTGTAATTCTGTGTTTTATGGGTTGAGTATGTGTATGCAAGTGAATATTTCTGTATGTATGTGTTATACTTTTTGACTCTTAGAAAATTTATTCTGCTTTTTTTACTTTTGCTTTACTTGTTTGTTTTTTTTTTTTCTACACACAGATTGAAAGAAGGTGGGTAGTTGCTGTATAAGAGGTAATGAGGACCAGAGTGGAGATGCTGGAGGGAAACCACAATAAAAATATTTTTATGTGAAAATAAATTTATTTCCAATAAAAAGGGAATATTTAAGTGAAAAAATATTATTAACTCTTAGGTATTAAAAAAGGTAACGTGCTTTTGAAATTAAAATCATATATCTTATGCTATAATTAGTACAATAAAGCCTGCATTGTATAATTCAAAATCTGAAGAGCTAAATGATATTTTTTATTACTCAGAACACCAAAATTGTAGCTAACCATCTATGCTTGTTAAAATCAATTATTGGTCTGAAAAATATATTCATTTCTCTTAAATTTAATGTTTATTATGCAATATTTGAAACAGATAAAATCAAGAGAATCAGCTCCTATGTATCATACTATTAATCAAAGCTTTATATAGTCATAACATAAATTTTATGAAATAATTTTATGCAAATGTATTTAAACAGTTAAAATCTTTCAAAATACAGAATCAAAACCTTGAATCTATTTCTGAACATGGTACATCAATAAATGTAGAGGATGTTTATCTACATGGTATTGAATATGTATTCAAAATTTCTGCTTAGTAAACAGGTAAATGTCTTCTGTATCCTGTGCAGTTATGCTTATAGACCACAAAGTAGCCAGAAGTCGCTTAAAATGAAAAAAAAAACTTTATGCACTATATTAAATAAAATGGGTGAGTAAACACTCTTGTCCTGTTCTTGTGTTTAGAAGAAATGCTTTTGTTTTCCTCCTGTGTAGTACACTATTAGCTATAGTTTGTTGGACATAGCCTTCATTGTTGAGTTATGCCTTTTCTTAGTTTCTGCTGGGCTTTTCTCATGTGCCAATTTTGAAACGTGTCAAAAAATTTCTGCATCTACTGAGATGATTATGTGGTATTATTTTGTTCTTAAGTCTACTTATGTGTCGTGTTACATTAATTGATTTTTGTGTTGACCTATCCTTTCATAGCTGGGAAAAAGTCAACCTAGTCATTATGCCTGAATTCAGTTTTGAAGAATCTTTAGTTTTGTTTTGTTTCTTTTTGTTACAATATATATCATAGAATATATTTCATCATATTCTTTCCTCTTCCTCAATTTTCCAAGATACTCCCCACCTCTTTAGCCCCCATATTTTATTACTTTATGTTCTCTCTCTCTTTCTTTCTCTCTCATAAAAGGAAATGAAACAAAAAAAATTCAAAACATATAAAAACTAATGGGACAAAAACAAAACAGAACAACAACAACAAAAACCCATGAAATACATTTTGTGTTGGGATAATCACTTCTGGGCTTGGGACCTATCCCTGAGTGTAGTTGATAGACATGAGAACACTCCATTAAAGAGAAGTCATTTCCCAGAAGGTATAGATTCCCTACATCCATGCTGAGATTTTGTCTGCTTTGAACTTGTTCAGTTTTTAGATATACTGTCATACTCTATATGTGGCCACTGATATATCTGTATCACCACTGGTCTTTATATCACCACTGATGTGCCTAGAAGACAATTTCCTTGGAGTCATACACTGCTTCCTACTCTTATGATTGATCTTTCTTCCACAGTGATCCCTGGGTGCTGACAGGAAGGCTTTGGTAAAGATGTCAAGTTAGATTCAAGCACTCCAAATTATTCTATTCTTTTCCCATTGTCCATTTGCTGAGGACTGCTAATTCCCATCTGTTATAAGAAGAAACTCCACTGATAAATGTTGAACAAAGCAAATATCTGTGTTTTCTTGGATTTCTTTAAGGCATTTGTTCATTTGCTTTTAAAGGACATTTATCATTTTCATAAGTCGGTTTTAAGGATTTTTCCTGTACTTTAGCTGTGTTGCAATATTTAGGGTCTACTGTAGTAGGATAGCTGGGACCCAGTGAAGACCTATTGCACCGGATGTTTTGTGTTTTTATGCTGGCACCTTGGTATTTAGGTTTGGCATGCTTATAAGTTTAGGTGCTAATTTCTTTGTTGGATGGGTATTTTATTCCTTGGTTTCTATTTCCTCTATATATTTTTGAAGATTGTGAGGGCTGTGAGTTATCTGCTTTCCTGGCCTGCTCTGCTGGTGTGTCCACAGGGAATGCCTATTCATGTCAAAGGCTGAGAAAATGGTACAAGTTGGGGGGAAGGAATGAATGAAGGTATTTTTATATATTTTGGATGGGGTCAGAGAGGAAAGACTTCCTGCTACAGAAGTGGGGATGGGGCAGTGGTGCTGGGGATCTCAGGAACAGTAGGAAAGGTGTGGGTCCATTTTAAGGCACTGGTCAATGAGTAAAACAGTATGTCATTCAGAGTCATTTCATTTCTGTGTTCTTTAGCACATTAATAGTGTTGGATTTTCCACTAGGGCCCATGACCTATCTATCTTAAGGTTTTTAGCCATTTTATCATGGTTGGGTATGAGCCCATCTTATGGATTGGGCTTTAAAACCAATCAAAGAATTATTAGTTTCTCCAATAAATATTTTAAAAGTCTTCAGTATTTTTGCTTGTTAGAAATCTTAATTTGAGGAACCACCAGATGACTTTCCAGAGTGGTTGTACCAGCTTGCATTCCCACCAGCAGTGGAGGAGTGTTTCTCTTTCTCCACATTCTCACCAACACCTGCTGTCTCCTGTGTTTTTGATCTTAGCCATTCTGACTGGTGTGAGGTGGAATCTCAGGGTTGTTTTGATTTGCATTTCCCTAATGACTAAGGATGTTGAACATTTCTTTAGGTGCTTCTCAGCCATTCAATATTCTTCAGGTGAGAACTCTTTGTTTAGCTCTGTACCCCATTTTTTAATAGGGTTATTTGGCTCTCTGGAGTCTAACTTCTTGAGTTCTTTGTATATATTGGATATTAGCCCTCTGTCAGATGTAGGGTTGGTGTTATACCACTCCTGGGCATATACCCAGAGGCTTCCCCTGCATGCAATAAGGACACATGCTATGTTCATTGCAGCCTTATTTATAATAGCCAGAAGATGGAAAGAACCCAGATGTCCCTCAATGGAGGAATGGATTCAGAAGATGTGGTATATTTACACAATGGAATACTATTCTGCAATTAAAAACAATGAATTCACGAAAATCTTAGGCAAATGGTCAGAACTGGAAAATATCATCCTTAGTGAGGTTACCCAATCACAAAAGAACACACATGGTATGCAGTCACTGATAAGGGGATATTAACCCAGAATCTTGGAATACCCAAGACGCAGTACACATATCAATAGATTTCCAAGAAGATGGAAGGAGAGACCCCTGGTCCTAGAAAGAGTGGATGTAGGGGAATACCAGGACAGAGAAGTGAGAGGGGGGTTGAATGAGGAACAGGAGGGAAGGGGGCTTATGGGACTTACAGGAGGGAGGAAATGGGAAAGGGGAAATGATTTGGAATGTAAATAAAAATATCCTGGTAATCCAGGGGGGGCAGAAATAGCTTTGCAGGCTCACAGGAGGTCCAACCAACAGCCAGTGGCAGCAGAACCAACTAACACCAGAGGTATCCAGATGGCAAAAGGCAAACGTAGGAATGTTACTAACAGAAATCAAAGTAATGTGGGACCATCCGAACCCAACTCTCCAACAGCAGCAAGTCCTGGATACCCCACCACACCCGAAAGACAAGATCTGGATTTAAAATCACTTCTCATGATGCTATTAGAGGATCACAAGAAGGACACAAATAAATCTCATAAAGAGTTACAGGAGACCATGAATCAACGGTTAGAAGCCCTTACAAAGGAAACACAAAAATCGCTTAGAGAAATGCAGGAGAACATGGATCAAAAGATGGAGGCGCACAAGGAGACAATACAAAAATCGCTTAACGAGATGAATCAACGGGTAGATGCGCTCACAAAGGAATCACAAAATTTGCATAAAGAAATGCAGAAGAATATGGGTCAACAGATGGATGCCCATAAGGAGGCAACACAAAAATTGCTTAAAGAAATGAATCAACAGTTAGATGCCCTTACAAAGGAAACACGAGAACTGCTTAAAGAAATGCAGGAGACGATGGATCAACAGATGGAATCCCATGAGGAGGAAACACAAAAATCGCTCAGAGAAATGCAGGAGAATATGGGTCATCAGGAAGAAATCCTGAAAGAGGTAATGCAAAAATACCTTAAAGAAATACAGGAAAATACAAACAAGCAAGTGAAGGATCTCAGCAAATCCATCCAGGAACTAAAAAAGGAAGTAGAAACAACTAGGAAATCACAAAGGAAGACAACTTTGGAGATAGAAAACCTTGGGAAGAAATCAGGAGTCATAGATGCAAACATCAACAATAGAATACAAGAGATGGAAGAAAGAATCTCAGGTGCTGAAGATTCCATAGAAAGCATCGACTCAACAGTCAAAGAAAATGCAAAATGCAAAAAACGTGTAACCCAAAACATCCAGGAAATCCAGGACACAATGAGAAGACCAAACCTAAGGATTATAGGTATAGATGAGAGTGAAGATTTGCAACTTAAAGGGCCAGTAAATATCTTCAACAAAATTATGGAGGAAAACTTCTCTAACCTAAAGAGAGAGATGCCGATGAACGTACAAGAAGCCTACAGAACTCCAAACAGACTGGACCAGAACAGAAATACCTCCCGTCACATAATAATCAAAACACCGAATGTTCTAAACAAAGAAAGAATACTAAAAGCAGTAAGAGAAAAGGGCCAAGTAACATACAAAGGAAGACCTATCCGAATCACATCAGACTTCTCACCAGAGACTATGAAAGCCAGAAGATCCTGGGCAGATCTCATGCAGACACTAAGACAGCACAAATGCCAGCCTAGACTTCTATACCCAGCAAAACTCTCAATCACCATAGATGGAGAGATCAAGATATTCCATGATAAAACCAAATTTTCACAATATCTTTCCACAAATCCAGCCCTGCAACGGATAATAGGTGGAAAACTCCAATACAGGGAGAGAAACAACACCCAGGAAAAAATGAGATAATAACCTTCTTGAATCAAACCCAAAAGTAGATAACCACTCAAACATAAAGATAGCGTCAAGAATGGCAGATGGCAATAATCACTATGCCTTAATCTCTCTTAATATCAATGGTCTCAATTCCCCAATTAAAAGACATAGACTAGCAGACTGGATACGTAAACAGGACCCAGCATTTTGCTGCATGCAGGAAACGCACCTCAGTGTCAAAGACAAACACTACCTCAGAGTAAAAGGCTGGAAAACAATTTTACAAGCAAATGGCCCCAAGAAACGAGGTGGAGTAGCCATCCTAATATCAGATAAAATTGATTTTCAACCTAAAGTCATCAAAAAAGACCCAGAAGGACACTACATACTGATCAAGGGAAAAATCCACCATCAAGAACTCTCAATCCTGAATATCTATGCTCCAAATGCAAGGGCACCCTCATTCGTAAAAGAAACTTTACTAAAACTCAAAGCACACATCGCACCGCACACGATAATAGTGGGTGACTTCAACACCCCGCTCTCTGAAATGGATCGTTCAGGAAAGCAGAAACTAAACAGGGACACAGTGAATCTAACTGAAGTCTTGGACCAAATGGAACTAACAGATATATATAGAACATTTCATCCTAGAGCTAAAGAATACACCTTCTCAGCTCCTCATGGTACCTTCTCCAAAATTGACCATGTAATTGGTCACAAATCAGACCTCAACAGATATAAGAAGATAGAAATAATCCCATGCCTCCTATCAGATCACTATGGAATAAGGGTGGTCTTCAATGGCAACAAAAACAAAAGAAAACCCACGTACACATGGAGGCTGAACAATGCTCTACTCAATGATAACTTGGTCAAGGTGAAAATAAAGAAAGAAATCAAAGACTTTTTGAAAGTTAATGAAAATGAAGGCACAACATACCCTAATTTATGGGACACAATGAAAGCAGTGCTAAGAGGAAAATTCATAGCCCTGAGTGCCGCCAAAAAGAAACGGGAGACAGCATACACTAACAGCTTAATGGCACACCTGAAAGCCCTGGAACAAAAAGAAGCAAATACACCAAAGAGGAGTAGAAGGCAGGAAATCATCAAACTCAGGGCTGAAATCAATCAAGTAGAAACAAATAAAACCATACAAAGAATCAACAAAACGAGGAGTTGGTTCTTTGAGAAAATCAACAAGATAGATAAGCCCTTTTTTTCTTTTTAAGATTTACTTTATTTATATGAGTACGTTGTAGCTGTAAGTGGGAATCAATCCATTACAAATGATTGTGAGCCATCATGTGGTTGCGGGAAATTGAACCTACTGCTCTTAATCACTGAGCCATTTCTCCAGCCCCAATGACCTGTAAATTCTTATATAAGTTGGGAATACAATTAATATAAACAATAAACTAAGTTGACAACAGGGTTATCAATTTTGTTTATAGTTTCAAAGACTTAGACATATGTTTAATTTATTCTATACTATGTTCTTTTGTCCTATACATTTTACACTTTGTCATTTGATTCTAAATTTTATTCCTTTCTTTCTCAATCACTTCTTCTTGCGTTCTGTTCTTCAGCATCACTTATTTTCTGAGGAAACTAGATATATCATTTCATTGTTTACATGATATTTTTCTGACTGTACAAGGAGCATACTAATAAACTTTTCTTAGAACTACCTTTAGTCACAAAACATCTTGTAAGCTGAGATTCCATTTAAATTGGAGTCATATGATTCTTTAATTGACTAATATCTACAATGACCATTCTAGAGAATAGTGTTCAGTTGTCAAGTATTTGTTTACTTTTACAGCTTTTTACAACTATTTATTTTCAGTTTTACTTCTGGCTCCCAAACTAGATATGCAGTCTAATTTAATAAACTGAATAACCTAGGGAAAGCCCATACAGACTATAGACACCTATTTTTTTTAATTGGGGAAACAGACTTCTCAACAAATGATATAGGAACATCTGGATATTCATATGTAGAAAAAGAAGCATTACTTATTTTATACCAAAAATTCTGTAAAAATGAATTAAAGACCTTAATATAAGACATTTAAAACTTTAAAAATGTTGAAAAATCATAGAAAATTTACTTCAAGGTATAACCATAGACAATGACTTTCTGAAAAAGACTTTCAAAGCACATGTAATATTTTTAAGAGTTGATGAATGGGATTTGATGAATTGAAGAGGACAAGAACATAAGTAATCATCAGAATGATATGATAGACAATGGTAACATTTTACAAACTATATATTAGTTAGGGTTAAATACATAGAACATGTAAAGAACTAAAAAAAATGAATCCAAAAAGCCCTAAGTCACTAAATAAAATAGATTGTTCTCAAAAAAGAAACAAAAATGTCCAACAAAATATTTGAAAAATGTTCAGTATCTCTAGCCATCAAGAAAATATAAATTAAACTAGTTGGGGATTCCATCTTACTATAGTCAGAGTGCATATCAAGTAAATAAGTGACAGCAGACTCTGCCAAAACTGTGAGGAAAGAGTAGGGCATGTAATAGGTAGTGTGTGTGTAAGCTGGTATAGACACTTGAGAAATTGTGAAGATGATTTCTAAATTCCAAAAAAAAAAAAATGGAACTACTATATGACTTATCTATACCACATCTAAGAGCACTATCAAAGAACTTTCTACAAACATACTTAGAAGTCCTTATCTATTGCTGCGTTATTCACAGTAGCCAACAAATGTAACTACCCTGCATATCATCAACTCACGAATGGATAAATAAAATGTGATATAGACACAATTCAAGTGTAAAATGAGATCAAGACACGTCAGAAAACAGGTAAAATTTTGGTCATACTAACCAAAATAATCCAGATTTAGAATATATTTTCTCTTATACATTGTCTTTTCTTCCTCCTCCTCCTCCTTCCCTTCCTCCTCATCTTCTCCTTTTTCTTTCCTCCTTTTCTTCTTCCCCTCCTCTTCCTCCTCTTCCTTCTCCCCCCTTCCGCCTTCTTCTCTTTTTCTTTGTGATGATTTTAATGAAAATAGATTAGAAGTTATGAGTAGATTTTATGTGAGAAGGGAAGAAAACAGAGTTCAATGGAATATATATAACATGAAAGTATGGGTAGGTACTATTTGGTGTAGAAAGAAAATGATCAGTGGGACAAGAGAGGGATTAAGATAGAACAGGGTTGAACTAATGAGAACAGTGAAATAGGAAAACAAATTAAAAGAAAATTCAAACCTGGTGTGGTGATGAACACTGTTAATCCTAGAACTCTGAACTTAAAAGCTAGCCATATCTGTCTCTGCCGATTCAAGGCAAGCCAAGTATACATAGTGAGTTTTAGAGTATACAGATCTGTGTAGCAAGACCCTGTGTCAAAAAATAAACAATTGTAACAACAAAAAGTTTAATGACACTGTTTATGAAAATGCCACCATGAAATTCAAACCCAGTTCTTTAATGCTATCTTAAAAATTAATTTTAATAAAGAATACTTAGTACTTTTGTATTAATGTGATAGAACACTGACCAATACAATGTGGGGGGTGAAAGCATTTATTTTCACTTACATATTTCAATTCACCTTCAAGAGAAGACTGTGCAGGAGTTAGTCCGGGAACCTAAGACAGGAACTAGAGCAGAGTCCATAGAAGAATTCTAATTAGTGGATTGCTGTCCATGCTTGCCCCTGCCAGCTCTCTGACACCACCCACACTGAATGCTCAAGTGTGATACCACCCACATACATCAATCATTAATCAAAAAGAAATGCTCACAGACAACGACAAAAACAGCTTGTGACTGATTTTAACAAGCTTTTGGTAAAATGATGAGCTTATTTTACTTATATTTATTTAATATGACTATATCTCAGAAGCTCAACTCCCTTTTTTGGTGCCCGTATCTGCTTCTCTTCAATAAAATACCATGACTTCACTCTTAGTTATTTTTTTGTTTATTTTCTATATTTTTTATTTACATTCCAATGATTTCCCCTTTCCCAGTTCCCCCCTCCCCAAAACACTCTTAGTTTTTATTTCTGGGTTCAAGTACTTTCCCACATCTGTCCGTCAGTTCCCATGCTGGAAATGGCCCAATGTATGACTTTATTCTATATGACTATTTGAATGTACTCTGAAAAAATTTCAAAGTAATATTAATATAAAATGATTGCTTTTTCTGATATTGTTTAGTTTCAAAGTAATATTTTCTTCTGCTATTTTTCCAATTACATGGTATGATAAAGAGATCTTTCCTAAACACAGTCAAATATTTTTCCATGTTAAAAAATTAATTGAAAATATATTTTAGAAAGATAATGGTATAGTCTTTTTGGCCTTAGAAGAGTTTGCTTAATATAATTGAGAGATGATCTATATATTTTAAATGGCCTTATTCTGGCATGCTATATATTCAGTTGTACTGTTCATCTTTTGAGCTTAAAGGTAAATGCTAATATGTATTTTCTATTTTTTCTATATAGTTCTGTTTAGAATCTCACGCAATATCTTATGGGCAAGTGCAACTCAAATGGGTTTCTGGTTTATGTTATTGTCTTTAAATACAATGATACAGAACAAAAAGCAATAAGTGTTGAGCAAACCATTGAGTGATCTTCGACTCTTTTCAGTTCGAAAAGATCTAATAATTTCAGATGTGAGTCTCTTTTAGTTTTTTCTGGCCAGTAATGAGTTCATGCTAACCTGAAATTATTCCCATTATAAAATAGAATATTTTAACATTTAAAACTAAAAACATGATCTAAATCAAGCTTAGAGAATATGGTTTCTAAAACTCTTTTTAGTGACCTCTTATTTAAAATAGAAGTTGGAACTTGTTATAAACTAGCCTCAGATAAAACTGTGTGAACCATTTCATTTCAGTACAAAGGGAAAAATGGTTTTCTTAAGATGTCTATGTTCACATTGAAAAAAATATCTATTGTCCATTTACCATTTACTTAAGAAAATCAAGTGCAATTTAAACTCTATCTCCATATGTGTGTGTATACATGCATATTTGTGAATATAAATGCAGAGATATTCATTTAAATTAATTTCATTTTACCTGATATATAAAACCATAAAGCCATTCATATTAATAAGGTACATGTGATGTTTTGATGCACATATTCACCACGTAACATTAAAATTAGTGTGTCCTTAAATGTTCTGTAGACATGTATAATCAGAAGGAGGTAAGAAGTCAAAATTGAATACTTTCCTCTATAGCTCCCTACTTTATATCCCTACCTTATAAAAATTAGAACCCCTTATAAAACAGAACCCCACAATGTACCTAGACTTCACTGGCTGGCTAGATTGGATATTTGATAACCTTTGGGACTTTGTCTATCTCTACCCAGTGACTTTCTTCCTTCATCCAATATTAGACATCTATCACTTCTTGAGAAATAAGTTTTGTGTATCTCAACTCAGGTTTTCATATATGAAAAGCAGGCACACTTGACTCATTGATCTAGTGTCTTAAAATATTTGAAAATTCAACTTGCATGTGTAAACATTGGATGGCAATCTCTCATTGTTTAAAACTCCTAACAACAAACAATGACATACACAAAAATGGCATTCATGAATCTTAAGGAGGCACAAATAAAACATATGTGCTGTGCAAAATGTTGCTAACTCGGAATATTATTTTCAGTTACAAAATATCTTTAAGTTAGGACATGTTCATGTCTTTTTCTCTGATTTTATTGATTCACATGTTAGTTAAACTTGGAAAAACAGTGAGAATAGACTGGGCAGCTGTGGGACCTTAATGAGATGTGTGGCCACGCCCCAGGTTCTAGCCTAACTCCGCCTAGGCAGTCACCTGCCTGCAGCCACACTGTCCCCGCCTCCTGGTTACCTGGCCACCCAACTCACTATAAATAACACCCCTCAGCGCTTGCTCGCTCTCTCTCCCCCTGTTCCCTCCAGGCCCTCTTCTTAGTCAATCTTTCTGTCTTCTCCCATTTCCACGTGGTCATGGCTTTTCTTATCTATTTTCTCCTCTTTCTTTATCTTTCTATCTCTTTTCTCTTTCTATTTTCTTAATAATAAAACATCAAAGCTATGGGCCACCTCTTATTAAACTCGCCACACAGAGCTATCTGGTACGCGCCGTCTGAGACTCTGGGATTCAGCTAAGCAGACAGTCTGAGCACAGGTAACACGCAGAGAGATCCGGGATCTCTCTGTCTGCGCCCCCGTGCGCCATGTGCGGGACCTGCCGGCAGTGTGACCGCCTGCTCCCGGTTAGGCCGAGGCACGAGTGCATTTTGCCTGCTTCCCCCCCCCCCCCCCCCCCCGGTGCCCCCCCCCCGCCCCGCGGAACCGTGTCCGCCTGCGTCCTCTGCATCTGTACGCTGTATGCTACCTTGGCCCTAGAGCGAGGCCTGCGCGCCGCTGGCCAGGCCTGGCGTGTGCCCCTGTGTCCATGCCTGCGCCAGGCCCTGTGCCTCCTTTTCTTTTTTTCCCACAGGCAGCAATCTCCTCACATTGTATAGAACTTGAGTTATAGCCCTCAGTTCCTGAAATTCCTGAAGATTTTGTTTGTTGTGTGGTTAGAAACTGTAAACTGATTCTCAAGGACAAGCTTAAGTTACTATAAAGTTTAAGAAAAAGTTCCTTCCTGCCATGTGCATAATCTGGCTTGCCAAATGTCTAAAACAGCTAGGGTTTCTTTTATAATTGCCTAGTAAGCATAATCACATTAATTCGGTAGAAAATATAGAATTCTAACTTCTTTCCTGATACTTTCATCTTTAATTTTCCTACTTTACATAGTGAAAAAGATTACTAAATTAGAATCAAATAAAAATATTTAAAAAGAGAAAAAATACAGATTCCATCCTCAGAAATCTCCTGTTTCAGTTTTATCCATAATATAGTATAGCCTGATTAGGACCCTTGGTTTTTTTTGACTCCTGTGAGATCCTCTCTTTTTATCTAATAGAAAAACCTGATTTTGAGAATAAATTCATTTCCATTGAATATTAAGTAATGCGAAAGGCCTGTCCCAAGAATAGAGAGAGTTGTAATTGAGTAGATGATTTCTTACATAACTCCTGTCTACATCAAAAATTGCTGGAGATAATTGTAGAGCATTGGAAGAGCTGTACAGACAAGGGATCAAAATAGATAAAGTGAAGAGTGTATGAAAGAGCCATCTGGAAAAAATACCTTGAAAGTAAATACAAAAATACAAAAGAAAAAATGAATGGAACTGTCCTGTGTATTAGCTTGCTTTCCATTATTCTGATAAAACTTCATGATGAAAACTAGGTTCGGAAAGAAGATTTATTTGGATTACACTTCCCTGTCATGAATCATTATTGAGGGAAGTTGGGCAGGAGTCAAGGCATGAAACTGGATGAAGGAACTGATGTAGAAGCCATGCAGAAATGCTGCTTACTGGCTCACTGACAATTGGTTAGAGATAACAGTCATCAATGTTCTTAAAAGACTGTGAACTTTCTGCATAAAACCAATTAACAAGATGTGAAATAGTGGCACAGTTGTCATGGGATGCAGATTGTCTTCTGATTGTCCTAAAGGCCCACTCTATGGAAAGGAACTCATGAATGTTACTATAATCCCACTTAACAAGTCAAACCTAAGGAGTTTGTGGAAATGTTGAATGACAATTCTGTTCTGGGAGGACATAATACACATGTCTACTCACCTGTGATAGGAAACCCAAAACAGACAAAGTATGGATATCATCAAATTCCAAGTTCTTGAGCCAAAGATTTCTGTTAGGGTTACTTACAGAAATATAGGTGGTGGTTACTTTCAGGAAAAGAAATGACTCAAAGACAGGTGTATCATCCATGACTACCCCAGTATGGGTGACAGCTCATAAAGGTTAAAAACCATGGCAGTCTGCCTATCTTTTTTGTGACTTGGCTTATGTGAGAGAGACTCTCAGCTGTTTTACTACTTTTTACTTGGGGCTAGTGAATCTTCTGAGATTTAAGGATTCTAAAGCTATTTTGAGTTGTTTACTTTCTTCATTCTTTCATGATAGAATGCTTAAATCTGAGGAAACTGTAATATGTCAGGGTTCAAAGAGTTGTTTACTACTGCTTTTTAATTAAATAAATATGTTACAAAGAGACTTCTAACTACTTAGGCTTATATCAATAGAAAAGCTAGCCTTGGCCTTAACCAGAGAAGCCCCTCTTTCCAGAAAATAATGGCAAATGTAGGCATTTGTGGCTACTTAGATAAGAATAAGAAATGATTGAGGGCTAAGTCTGTGATTTTCAGAGACTATTATGGAAGAGATGAGGGTAGTATGTAAGAACCAGATTATAGAAATGAAGGTCTGTGAAATGCTATTCACTATTCCAGAAAAAGCATTATAACAATGATACACAACTAGTATGAGGGGAACCTAGCCCCATTCTTGCTATCAATTACTGATAGATCTTGAATCAAGAGACTCATCCTCAGTTGTGTGGCCACTGCTGAGGCCATCAGGCTCCAGTGGGTAGATCTAAGTCCATGATAACACAGAGGGCCCTGCTCAAAATCAATGGATCATAAAACAGAACAAATAGACAAGAACATGAGAAAGAGATTTGTAGGAAAGGTGGAAAATTAAGGCCTGAATATTAAGGAGATAGGGAGGGCATAGAGGGTCATAGTAGTAAATATAGATTATATAAGTGCATGAAGCACAAAACTCATTTTAAACATTGCAGTTTCACTAAGAATTCATGTATAATCACAACGATCTGAAGTGTTTCTGAATTATCTCTTGAATACTCATGTAAATACTCCTGTAAACTGGGAAGGCATGGCTTAAAGAAAAGATTTTGCATAAAATTTCATCCACTCAATGTGAGCCACTGGTAGCTACTACATATATCTGTTTTGTATCAGGGGATGGGGAGGAGAATACCAGTGACTGGTATTTAATTATGATCTTGGTAAGCCCATTTTTGGCCATTTTAAGAAACAAAATAAAAACCAACAGCAACAGAATGAAATGCTTTCTAATGCCCAGGTATTCATTTATCCAGTATTAGCTTAAGTATCCCTTTGTAATGCCTCAAAAGAACTATATTCTTTTTAAATGTATTCCCAGGTGATCATCAAATACTGCAATAAATATGTGAAATTAAACTTTATGCTATACTTTCTTGGGTTAGAAACTAAATTAATGTCACCAATATTACACTAGAACTTCTTGTTCTTAGAAATTCTTCTTTGTAATAAGTTTGCTTCACATTTCCTAAAAACAAAGTTCACTGGATATTTGTAACAAGTGACACATCTCAGAAAAGCCAACACTATCACAAAATTATCAAAATCTATCACATTCTGCTGCAGAACTGTATCATGCTTATATCCATACATATCCAGTGAAATATTAAGAAATTTTCTATTTAAATTCACAAGAGCTATTTATCTATTTACTAATCAAGTAACTTTATTAAGTAATACATTCAGAAATGTGTTACTAAATAAACTAATTAAAATGTTAAGTGTAATTCCTAAACCAGAGGAACCTTTTTGATGCTATGTGTATTTGAGGGAAAAAGAATAGGACAGGATCATATTATTTATTCAAGCTGGCTTTAAATTTGTGTTGTACACCAGGTGACCAGAACTCCAATCCTTCTCTCTATCTATTTAGTGCTATAATTATAGTTATGTACTTTTATTCCCAATGATAATTTATCTTTAAATCTGTTGTCCAGTGATAGGTATTTGTGAATGTGTATGTTTAAGAAGAATACATATCAGTGTATACATTCTATATTATATATGAGACAATATATATTAGAAATTAGATTATTTATTTATTTATTATATCTCTGAGAAAATGCTATGTAAGTCATTGACAGTATAAAAGAGCACCAGAGAATTTCCCCAGTCTCCAATCACTAGGCTACTGAGCATAAAGTTCTAAGCAACAGGAGAGAAGAGCTAGACCATGGACAAAATCTTCTAGGGTATAGATACATAAAATCTGGTAATAATGGTGAAGTAGAGACATGAAGAATATTTTCTGACAAACTGGTTGAACAGATAATGGAAATCAATGTTATTATGAAGGCAATTTTCTTAGGGTTTCCATTGCTATGAAGAGACACCAGGACCAGGCAATTTTTTTAAAGGACAATATTTTTATGGAGCTGGCTAATAGTTTGAGAGATTCAGTTCATTATCATCATGGCAAGAGACATGGCAGCATCCAGGCAGACATGGTGCTGCAGAAGGAGCTGAGATTTCTGCATCTTGATCTAACTGCAACTATAAGAGATTGTTTTAAGGGCAGCTAGGTGGAGGGTCTTAACAGCCAACCCCAGAGTGACACACTTCTTCCAACAAGGTCACACCTATTCTAACAAGGCCACACATCTTAATAGTGCTACTCCCTGGGCCAGGGATATTCAAACCACTACATTCTATTCCCTGGCACCCATGGGGATGTGGTGGCTTGAACATGATTGGCCTAGGGTGTGTCACTATTAGGAAGTGTGGCCTTATTAGAGTAGGCATGGCCTTGTTAGAGGAAGTATGTCATTGTGGAATAGGCTTGAGAGCCACCATCCTGCTTGAGGATGCCAGTTTTCTTCTGATTGCCTTCCGATCAAGATGTATAATGATTAGCATCTTCTCCAGCACTATGTCTGCCTACATGCTGCCATGCTTCCTGCTATGATGATAGTAGATTAAATCTATGAATCTGCAAGCTAGCCCCAATGAAATGTTTGTCTTTATAGGGATTGCCTTGGTCATGGTGTCTCTACAAGCAAATATCCAGTTAGAGGAGCTCTATTTGTTGAAGATGCTTTCTAATTTCTATTGTAAAATTCTGGGTTATTTAATCTTCTTCTGGGTTTTCAATTCAAGTCAATTATTCAACCTGTAGCTTTTATGGCAATACTTATGGCAATGGTTTTTATTACCTCCAGAAGTCCTTTTATTGTATAGGACTGTTTTAGATACCCTTGGTTTTTTGTTTTTGTTTCTGTTTTTATTTTGTTTTTTTTTTGTGACCTAGAGATTTTTTTCAAGATCTGTAAAAAAAGTTTTGTAATTTTCATGATAATTGCATTGAATCTATAATTTTATTTTGGTAAGTATACCATTTCTACTCCGTTAATCCTATTGATCCATGAGCATGTGATATCTTTTGATCAACTGATATCTTCTTAAACTTACATCTTCAGACACTTGCTTCAACTCATGTCACACAGGTCTATTCCTTCTTTGGTTAGTGTACACCAGGAGTTTCAGAGTGTATCAAACCCCCTCAAAACTCGATTATTAAAAATGGGTAAATATTTCACCAAAGATGAAAACATTGTTTTCTGAGATCTAACATTGAAATACATTTTTGCATATTTGTGGTTATTCTTGTCAGCTTGGGTGTTGGAGAAGTCTATTGATCTGAGAACACTTCCTCATGCTACATCAAAAGTGGTAGGTGAAAGATTTTGAAGATGTATTAATAATAGTTTTAAGAGATCTAAACGAAGATTATCTGGGGTGAGCCTGATTTAAGTCCTTAAGGTATTTATAGTGCACAGTTTGTGGCTATTGTGAAGGATGTACTTTCCTTGATTTCTATCTAAGCAAATTTCTTATTTGTATACAGGAAGGATACTGATTCTTTTTGTTTGTGTTAATTTTGTATCTAGCCACTTTGCTGAAGGTGCTTTTTCAGTTATAGAAGCTCTCTAATAGAATTTTTGGGGTTATTTATGTCTACTATCATATCACCTGCAAATATCAATGCTTTAATTTCCTCCTTTCCATCTTGCACCCCCTTGATATCCTTCAGTGTTATTGCTCTAGCTAAAACTTAAGTACTCTATTGAGTAGATACAGAAAATATGGACTGACTTGTCTTTTCTATGATTTTCATGAGTTTGCTTTAAAGTTTCTCTCCATTTAATTTGATGTTGGCTACCAGCTTTCTGCACATTACCTCTATTATGCTTAGGTAGGTGCCATGTACCACTGATCTCACTAAGACTTTTATTATGAAGGGGTGTTAGAATTTGTCAAAGGTTCCTTTTTTCAGTATCTAATAAGATGATCAAATGTCTTTTTTCTTTCTTTTTTTTCTTCCAGTTTGCATATAGGGTAGATTATTACATGATGAGTTTTTTTATGTTGAACCATCTTTACATTGAGGAATGAAGCCTACTTGGCTATGGTGGATAATTTTTAATGTGTTCTTTCCAAGCATTTTCTGGAGCATTTTTTTTTCTTTTTGCATCAATAGGCATAAAGGGGGTGATTGTTCTTAATTTCTCTATGTTGAATCTTTGCATGGTTTAGTTATCAGAATGATTGTGGCCTCATAAAATAAATTTGTCAGTTTCTTCTGTTTCTATTTTATTGAATAATTTGAGAAGTATTGGTATTCACTCTTCTTTGAAAGTCTGATAAAATTCTGCACTAAAACTCTCTGGACCTGTGCTTACTTTGGTTGGGAGAGTTTTAATGACTACTTCTATTTCCTTAAGGTTTATGGATCTATTTAAATCATTTGTCTGATCTGGATTTAGCTTTAGTAATTGATATTGATCAAAAAAATTATTAGTTTCTTTTAGATTTTTAAATTTTGTGGAGTACAGGTTTTTGAAGATCTAATGATTCTTTGTATTTCTTTGGTGTCTGTTGTTATGTTACCCTTTCCATTTCTGATCTTGTTAGTTTGAGTACCCTCTCTGCCTATTAATTTGGCTAGGATTTATTGATTTTCCTCAAAGAAAATCAATTTTCATTGTTTTTTTGTATTGTTTCATTGATTTTATGTATTGTTCTCTTTTTTCTGTTTCATTAACTTCAGCCCTCAGTTTGACTAATTCCTGTAATCTACTCCTCTTGGGTGAGTTTTCTTCTTTTTGTTAAAGAGTTTCCAGTATGCTGTTAAGTCACAACTATAAAATCTCACAAATATTTTAATGAAGGCACTTAGTGCTATGAAATTTCCTCTTATTACTGATTTTATTGTGTCCCATAGGTTTGGGTATGCTGTAT
Source organism: Tokudaia tokunoshimensis (assembly GCA_036184795.1). Classification (NCBI taxonomy): domain Eukaryota; kingdom Metazoa; phylum Chordata; class Mammalia; order Rodentia; family Muridae; genus Tokudaia; species Tokudaia tokunoshimensis. The sequence continues at coordinate 10,289,113 of BTHU01000009.1, read as the reverse complement.
ATTCATTTTATGAATCCTAGGAGTCTTCATTTTTTTCTTTAGATCTTCCTTTTCCCAGGAGTCATTCAGTGAGGAACTGTTCAGGTGGAATGACCTTCCTTAGTCTACTGAAATAAAGCTAAGGATTAAAGAAACAGTAAATATAAAGTACTTAATATGAAAGTGTGATAAAATATGAGAAACATCACAAAGTTAGAAAATTTACAGTATCTGACTTTAGAAGCTCCTTTGAAACTACAGCAATCAGTATACTTGTATATTAGAAAAGACTAGAAATACAAATTCGCCATGGGGAATGTAGCCCAGAAATAGACCTCCTCCACATGATGAATTGATTCTTGACAAAGGTGTAAAGACTGTAAAAAGATTAGGTACTTTTTGACCAGTCATATCAGAAATATTGAATATTGAAAAGTAAAATGATTAACTTCAGGTTTTACCTCTTATCATACACAAAGATGACTACAAAAAGAATCATAAATATACAATCTGAAATTCAAACACTAGATAAAACATGGTATCCTGGTAATCTTGAGTCAGACTGCTTTTAATTGCAAGTAAAGCATGAATAAAAGAGTAATATATAGCAAAATGAACTTTAAAATCTTTGAAACTACAAAATACTCATAATAAATTGTTGAGAACATTTCTTTAGGTGATTCTCAGCTATTTGAAATTCCTCAGTTGTGAAATCTCGGTTTAGTTCTATACTCCATTTTTTTGATTGGGTTGTTTGGTTTTTTTTGATGATTAGCTTCTTGTGTTCTTTATAAAATTTGGATATTAGTCCTCTATCAGATGTGGGGTTAGTGAAGTTTTTTTCCCAATCTGTAGGTTGTCAATTGTCTTATTGACTATGTACTTTACCTGACAGAAGCTTTCCAGTTTCATGAGGTACCATTTATCAATTCTTGATCTTAGAGCCTGAACCATTTGAGTTCTGTTTAGGAAATTTCCCCCTGTGCCAATGAGTTCAAGACTCTTTTCCACTTTCTTTATTAGATCCAGTGTATCAGGTTTTATATTTAGGTCCTAGGTCCACTTGAACTTGAGCTTTGTGCAGGGCGACAAATATGGATCTATTTTCATTTTTCTATATACAGACATCTAGTTAGACCTGCACCATTTATTGCAGATGCTTTCTTTTCTCCATTGTATATGTTTGGGTTCTTTGTCAAAAATCAAGGGTCCATAAGTGTGTGGTTTAATTTCTGGGTCTTCAATTCTATTCCATTGACCAATGTGTTTGTCTCTGTACCAGCACCATGCTATTTTATCACTATTGCTCTGTAGTAGAAAGAAGGGAAACAGGCAAGGTCAGGAGATAGGGGGTTGGAGGAACCATCCAGAATGAACCAGAGACCTGGGAGGTGAGAGACTCTCAGGACTCAAAGGGGGGGGGGTTGGCTTAGATGAAATGCCTGACAATAGGGAGAGGGAAGTCATAGAAGCCACCTCCAACAGGGAGACAGGGTACCAAAGGAGGGAGAAGGAGGCTATCCCACAGTCACAACACTGACACCATAATTGTTCCTGTCCAAAAGAATTACAGGGATGGAAATGGAGAGGAGCCTGAGGAAAAGAAGGTCCAGTGATAGGCCCAAAGTGGGATCCAGCTCAAGGGGAGGTCCCAAGGCCTGACACTATTACTGAGGCTATGGAAAGCTCATAAAAAGGAACCTAACATGACCACACTCCAGAAGGCCCAACAAGAAGCTGAAAGAGACAGAGGCAGTATTTGCACCCAACCAATGAACAGAAGCAGCTGACCCCTGTTGTTGAACTAGGGAAGGAAGAAAGAAACTAAGGAGAAGGACAATCCTGTAAGAGAAACAGCAGTCTCAGTTAATCTGGACCCATGAGATCCCTTAAACACTGGACCACCAACCAGGCAGCATGCACCAGCTGACATGAGGCCTCCAACACACATATAATAGAGTACTGTGGCTCTGTGTTAATTCAGAAATGATGTCCCTAACCCTTAAGAGACTGGATGCCCCAGGGAGTTTAGAGGTCAGGTGGGATGGTGGGTGGGGACATCCATGTCGAGACAGGGGGGTGGGGAGGAGGTATAGGATGTGGAACAGCTGAAGGGTATACAAGGTGGGGGGATTAAATATGGAGTGCAAAAAATAAATTAATTAATAAAAAAGAAATTATTAAGATAATAGATATATTTATAAAATACTCATCTGATAGAAGAGTTGCAGAACATGTCAAAATCACTCAAAACTCATATATATATATATATATATATATATATATATATATATATACTCATGTATATGTATATGTAGTTATTTCACCAAAGATGACATTGTTTCCTGAGATACATGTGAAGATATATCCTTGCATATTCTTGGTTATTCTTATCTGTTTGAGTGTTGGAGAAGTCTATGGATATTCTGGGAAAATGTCCTCATGCTACATCAAAAAGGGTAGGTGAAAGATTTTGAAGATAAAATTAATGATATTACTGAGTTTTAAAAGATCTAAATAGTTATTTTCTAGAGTCAGTCAGATTTAAGTTCTTAAGATCTTTATAATGCCCAGTGGTCAGAAACAGAATTCTCCTTATTTTGGTTGTTAGAAACAGGGAAGTCCATATGTTCAAGGTTCTTCCCTAGTTTCTTTTCTATTAGAGACCCCAGTCTTGGAAAGACTGGATGTAGGGGAACGCCAGGACAGAGAAGTGAGAGGGGGTTGAATGGGGAAAAGAGGGAGGGAAGGGGGCTTATGGGACTTTCGGGGAGGTAGGAAACGGGAAAGGGGAAATAATTTTGAATGTAAATAAAAAAAATTAAAAAATTAAAAAAAAAAAAAAAGAAAAGAAACAGGAAAGTCTCCTATGAGAGTAACCTACAACCAGGAAGAAAGCAGGGACATCAATGATAAAACACAGAACAGGAATGCAGGAGTGACTCAGTAGGAGCCTGCTCTTCAGGTGAGACTTCAGCCTCTCTGGTACTTGGTTTCAATCTCATGAGACTTGAGCATGGTATCCCAGTCTTCTGCTCTTATCTCTCTGACTCACAGTGAATTTCATGCAGCAAATGAACGTGGCTTTTAGGGGCAAATGTTCTGACAATTTGTTATGCAGTAACAAAAAGTAGAACAAAACACTTGAACACATTTGTGAGATAGGTCAGATAATAATTTATACCACCAAGGGCTGTTAGCCATGATGCAGAGTGAGAGGACAGGAATTGACACATTACAGATGAAATACAAAACTAAAGAGAGAGTTCACAGAATACATGATGGCTTCTAATAAAGATCTACTTAAAACAACCATATGATTGCTGTCCTGTGCCTGAGAATATTTTTAAGAAATATGGAAATGCTTGTTCACACACAAACTTTTATGTAAATGCTTACAGTGTTTTTTTTACACAGATTTCCCAAACTGTAAAGGACTTATAAATATCACCCAATTGAGGAGTAAAACTGCAGTGCTTCTGCATAGAGCATAGCTGTCCCATGAGAAGGGAATAGATGTTTCAGGCACACTGATAAGCTCCTAATACATACCCTGAGCAACACAAAATTACAAAACCATGTCTAAGTTACAAGGGATATGGCAAGCAGGTATTTTGATTTCTACGTGGCATTTTAGGAAGTTAGAATACTTCTATATTTTCGAAACTATCCTAAAATATATAAATTATGTACTGACTTTAGTTTGTACCTTGATTAGAATGTTTTGAAAAAACAATAACTCATATTAAAATTTCAATTACTTAATATAACAGCAGTTCAATCTCATCTCTTGCTCAAGAAAGTTAAAAGCTGAACTGGAGTTGTGGTGTGTGATGGAATTGCAATACTTTGGAGGTAGGAGTAAGAGGATCAATAGTTCAAGGTGAGGCTCACCTCTACAGAAAATTCAAGGCCAGACTGAGCTACAGAAAACTTATCCACATAAGCTACACATAGTTAAAATAGATATTTTCAATCTGTAGACATGTATTTTGCACATGGTAGGTAATGGTACAAGCCTTTACATCTTATAACAATGTGTCCTTGAATAAATCAACTAGAATCCTTCAGGTCAAGCTGCTCCAGCTTAGCAACAGAGGAAAAAAATGGGCTCTTATGCATTACAGGCCTGGCCTGCAAGTGGCATGCATTACAATTTCTCACCTCAGAGACCCACAGTGAACCCAAAGCTGCATAAAATATAGACAGACAATGTGTAAGGGAAACAGAAAATACCATTTGTGAAATGACAGCAAGTATACTTACTGGTTTTGTAATAAATCCCCATATTGTTAAACTTCGGGCCTTGTTTTAGGGTTTTACTACTGTGAACAGACACCATGACCTCTTGTAAGTACAACATTTACTTGGGGCTGGCATAAAGGTTCAGAAATGGAGCATGTGTCCTTATTGCATGCAGATAAAGCCTCTGGGTATATGCCCAGGAGTGGTATAGCCGGGAGTGTCATGCCCAGTTTTCTGAGGAACTGCCAAACTGCTTTCCAGAGTGGTTGTACAAGCTTGCAATCCCACCAGCAGTGGAGGGGTGTTCCTCTTTCTCCACATCCTTGCCAACAACTGCTGTCTCCTGTGTTTTTGATCTTAGCCATTCTGACTGGTGTGAGATGGAATCTCAGGGTTGTTTTGATTTGCATTTCCCTAATGACTAAGGATGATGAACATCTCTTTAGGTGCTTCTCAACCATTAGATATTCTTCAGGTGAGAACTCTTTGTTTAGCTCTGTACCCCATTTTTAATAGGGTTACTTGGCTCTCTGGAATCTAACTTCTTGAATTCTTTGTATATATTGGATATTAGCCCTCTGTACCTGCATGCAATAAGGACACATACTCCACTATGTTCATAGCAGTCTTATTTATAATAGCCAAAAGCTGGAAAGAACCCAGATGTCCCTCAATGGAGGAATGGATTCAGAAGATGTGGTATATTTACACAATACAATACTACTCTGCAATTAAAAACAATGAATTCACGAAATTCCTAGGCAAATGGTCAGAACTTGAAAATATCATCCTTAGTGAGGTAACCCAATCACAAAAGAACACACATGGTATGCAGTCACTGATAAGGGGATATTAACCCAGAATCTCGGAATACCCTAGACATAATTCGCATATCAATAGATTTCCAAGAAGATGGAAGGAGAGACTCCTGGTCCTGGAAAGACTGGATGTAGGGGAATGCCAGGACAGAGAAGAGAGAGGGGGTTGAATGGGGAAAAGAGGGAGGGAAGGGGGCTTATGGGACTTTTGGGGAGGGAGGAAATGGGAAAGGGGAAATGATTTGGAATGGAAATAAAAAAAACTTAGAAAATAATAAACAAAAAAGAAAAGAAAATAAAGGTTCAGAGGTTCAGTCCATTATCATCAAGGCAGAAGCATGGCAGCATTCAGGCAGTCATGGTGCAGGAGGAGTTGAGAGTTCTACATCTTCCTCTGAAGGCTGCTAGTGGAAGGCTGACTTCCAGGCAGATAAGATGAGGGTGTGGGTTTTAAAACCTACGCCAACAGGGCCACACCTCCAAACAGTGCCACTCCCTGGGCCACACATATACAAACCATCACTGGACTTAAAAGTCAGACAGTTAAAAACAAAGATAGCAACTAAAAAGATAAAATTAGTCATGAGACATTGCTAACTATTGCAAATCAGTTGCCTTAGTTACTGTGCTATGAAGAAGCACCATGACCAAACAACAAATAAAATAAGGCATTTACATATGAATTTGCTCTCAGTTTCAGAGGATAAGTCTACGGATATTTTTTGGCAAAGATGGTAGCAGCCAGCAGGCATAGAACTGGAGCAGTGACCAAAAGCAGGAAGTATGGAGAGATAGAGAATGGGCCTGGAAATGGTCATTTAAAATCACAAAGCACAACCAAAAAAGATGTATCTTCTGCAACTAGGACACACCTTGCAATCCCTACAAGACAGTTCTACCTACTAGGCACCAAACATTCCAATTTGTGTGTATTAGTCAGGGTTCTCTAGAGTCACAGAACATATGGGTAGTCTCTATATAGTTAGGGAATTTGTCGATGACTTACAGCTTGTAGTCCAACTCCCCAACAATAATCAGCAGTACTTGTGGATAGAAGTCCAAGGATCTAGGAGTTGCTCAGTCCCATGGGGCAGGCCAGGAAAAGCCAGAGTAAATCTTCATTCTTCCAATGTCCTTATTTAGGTCTCCAGCAGAGCGTGTGGCCCAGATAAAAGGCGTGTGCTACCATGCCTTTAATCCCAGATGACCTTGAATTCAGAGATCTCCTAATCTTAATCTTCTGGAATTCATAGTCACTATGCTTCAAGATCTCCATGTCAAGATCCAGGTCAGAAACTTGTATCTCTGAGCCTCCAGATTAGGATTATAGCTAAGCCTTCCAATTCTTGATTAGTTCATTCCAGATTTAGTCAAGTTGACAACCAGGAATAGCCATAACATTGTGAGCTTAGGTGGTGGTGGTAGGGCATTCTTATTCAAACCACCAAACCCATACATTCTTGTGGAATATTTCTTCTAAAATTATCATTTGTAAAAATCACTCACCAAAAATATCCCCATGTACATAATGCTCCCATATTAGGTTATCTTCTAGAATTCTTATAATTTGATATTGAAAAAAACTGTTTATATTTGTACCTCCATAACTTTCAGAGGGATGTACACTGGAAAACTAGATGAGAGCCTTCCAAAGAGCTACAAATTCAAGATAAGATTGAACTTTAAAAGAGATACTTTACTATCCATCTTATATTTGTATTCTAGTTGCGTTCTACTAATAAAAACTTTTCTTGTCAAATGTAAGCCACAGAGCAGGTTATTTGGGATGAGCTTTAAAGTACCATGTAGTAATGTTCAAAGGAAACGATTTGGGAATACAGGAATAGTACTATAATTTGGTGTAATTTAACAGTATGGCATTAAAATAATTAATAATAGAACCTACATGCAATGTCAGTCTTCTAGTTTTTTCTTCTGTGTTTTTTCTATTAAGCTACTGAGTGAGTATCCCTCCACAGTTCATAATATGCAAGATAATTTTTTGCTCATTTTTTCACACTTTATAAATAATAGTGTTTTCACTTGTCTTAAGAACAACCATAAATCGGTGGTGATGAATGAATAAGAAGCCTGTGATAACAAGTCAGAATTAAATAGGATTATTTTTGCATCCATTTAATATTGTCTAATTAGTGCATTTATAAACTTGTTGAAGAAAATAAACACACACACACACACACACACACACACACATATATCATTTGATTACTCATAAGGGCAGTGGTCAGACATGCTATTGCAGTCCAGTCTTCACTGTGTTAGTGCAGATGTGACTCTGCTGTACATATGAATTTCATTACTTAAATTATTTTCATATTCACAAGTTTACTCTGCCTTAATATCACAATCTTATTAACCTCTTCTATCAGTCATTGTCTGTGGTTGTTGATGCAGGGGATATGGCATGTTCTGTTAAATTGGCACAGCATGAAGTGTGAAATTTATGATATATTTTAAACTCCATATTCATGAATTGTTTTCTTCTGAGTGGGTGTATCACAGCTATATACAGCCACATTATGTTTCAAGGTCTGTCTCAATTTGAAATATATATATTTATTTATAGAGTATAAATAAGAAACAAAATCAAGAAAATTAAATTTGATGAACTCAATATTTCAAGTGCTTTGAGCATTATCTTTCAAATTAGTTTTGAGGAGAGACTAATCAATGGAACAAAGCTTAAGGAGAATCATCAGGCTGATTCTTTTTTTTTTTTTTTTAAATTTAATTTTATTTTATTTTTTTAATTTACATTCCAAATCACTTCCCCTTTCCCGTTTCCTCCCTCCCCGAAAGTCCCATAAGCCCCCTTCCCTCCCTCTTTTCTCTGTTCAACCCCCTCTCATTACTCTGTCCTGGCGTTCCCCTACATCCAGTCTTTCCAGGACCAGGGGTCTCTCCTTCCATCTTTTTAGAAATCTATTGATATGCTGATTGTGTCTAGGGTATTCTGAGATTCTGGGTCAATATCCCCTTATCAGTGACTTCATACCATGTGTGATCTTTTGTGATTGGGTTACCTCACTAAGGATGATATTTTCAAGTTCTGACCATTTGCCTAGGAATTTCGTGAATTCATTGTTTTTAATTGCAGAGTAGTATTCCATTGTGTAAATATACCACATCTTCTGAATCCATTCCTCCGTTGAGGGACATCTGGGTTCTTTCCAGCTTCTGGCTATTATAAATAAGGCTGCTATGAATATAGTGGAGCATGTGTCCTTATTGCATGCAGGTAAAGTCTCTGGGTATATGCCCAGGAGTGGTATAGCCGGATCCTCCGGAAGTGTCATGCCCAGTTTTCTGAGGAGCCGCCAGACTGCTTTCCAGAGTGGTTGTACCAGCCTGCAATTCCACCAGCAGTGGAGGAGTGTTCCTCTTTCTCCACATCCTCGCCAACAACTGCTGTCTCCTGTGTTTTTGATCTTAGCCATCCTGACTGGTGTGAGATGGAATCTCAGGGTTGTTTTGATTTGCATTTCCCTAATGACTAAGGATGATGAACATCTCTTTAGGTGCTTCTCAGCCATTAGATATTCTTCAGGTGAGAACTCTTTGTGGAGCTCTGTACCCCATTTTTTAATAGGGTTACTTGCCTCTCTGGAGTTTAACTTCTTGAGTTCTTTGTATATCTTGGATATTAGCCCTCTGTCGGATGTAAGGTTGGTAAAGATCATTTCCCAGTTAGTTGGTTGCCGCTTTGTCTTTTTGACGGTGTCTTTTGCCTTGCAAAAACTTTGTAATTTAATGAGGTCCCATTTGTCTATTCTTGATCTTAGAGTATAAGCTATTGGAGTTCTGTTCAGGAAATTCTCCCCTGTGCCCATATGTTCAAGGTTCTTCCCTAGTTTCCCTTCTATTAGTTTCAGTGTGTCTGGTTTTATGTGGAGATCTTTGATCCACTTAGAATTGAGCTTAGTGCAAGGAGATAAGGATGGGTCAATTTGCATTCTTCTGCATGTTGACCTCCAGCTGAGCCAGCACCATTTGTTGAAAAGGCTATCTTTTTTCCACTGGATGGTTTTAGCTCCTTTGTCAAAGATCAAGTGACCATAGGAGTGTGGATTCATTTCTGGGTCTTCAATTCTGTTCCATTGATCTACATGTCTGTCACTGTACCAATACCATGCAGTTTTTAACACTATTGCTCTGTAGTATAGCTTGAGGTCCGGGATACTGATTCCCCCAGAGGTTCTTTTACTCTTGAGAATAGTTTTAGCTATTCTGGGTTTTCTGTTATTCCAGATGAATTTTTGAATTGCTCTTTCTAACTCTATGAAGAATTGAGTTGGGATTTTGATGGGGATTGCATTGAATCTGTGTATTACTTTTGGTAAGATGCTCATTTTTACTATATTAATCCTGCCAATCCATGAGCATGGCAGATTTTTCCATCTTCCGAGGTCTTCTTCAATTTCTTTCTTCAGAGACTTGAAGTTCTTGTCATACAGATCTTTCACTTGTTTGGTTAGCGTCACGCCAAGATACTTAATATGGTTTGTGGCTATCGTAAAGGGTATTATTTCTCTTACTTCTTTCTCAGCCTGCTTATCCTTTGAGTATAGGAAGGCTTCTGACTTGCTTGAGTTGATTTTATATCCGGCCACTTTGCTGAAGTCGTTTATCAGCTGTAGGAGTTCTCTGGTGGAGTTCTTTGGGTCGCTTATGTATACTATCATATCGTCTGCAAATAGTGATAGTTTGACTTCTTCCTTTCCAATTTGTATCCCTTTGACCCCTTTTTCTTGTCTAATTGCCCTTAATCTCTCTTAATATCAATGGTCTCAATTCCCCAATTAAAAGACATAGACTAGCAGACTGGATACGTAAACAGGACCCAGCATTTTGCTGCATGCAGGAAACGCACCTCAGTGTCAAAGACAAACACTACCTCAGAGTAAAAGGCTGGAAAACAATTTTACAAGCAAATGGCCCCAAGAAACGAGGTGGAGTAGCCATCCTAATATCGGATAAAATTGATTTTCAACCCAAAGTCATCAAAAAAGACACAGAAGGACACTACATACTGATCAAGGGAAAAATCCACCATCAAGAACTCTCAATCCTGAATATCTATGCTCCAAATGCAAGGGCACCCTCATTCGTAAAAGAAACTTTACTAAAACTCAAAGCACACATCGCACCGCACACAATAATAGTGGGTGACTTCAACACCCCGCTCTCTGAAATGGATCGTTCAGGAAAGCAGAAACTAAACAGGGACACAGTGAATCTAATTGAAGCCTTGGACCAAATGGAACTAACTGATATATATAGAACATTTCATCCTAGAGCTAAAGAATACACCTTCTTCTCAGCTCCTCATGGTACCTTCTCCAAAATTGACCATATAATTGGTCACAAATCAGACCTCAACAGATACAAGAAGATAGAAATAATCCCATGCCTCCTATCAGATCACTATGGAATAAGGGTGGTCTTCAATGGCAACAAAAACAAAAGAAAACCCACGTACACATGGAGGCTGAACAATGCTCTACTCAATGATAACTTGGTCAAGGTGGAAATAAAGAAAGAAATCAAAGACTTTTTGAAAGTTAATGAAAATGAAGGCACAACATTCCCTAACTTATGGGACACAATGAAAGCAGTGCTAAGAGGAAAATTCATAGCCCTGAGTGCCGCCAAAAAGAAACGGGAGACAGCATACACTAACAGCTTAATGGCACACCTGAAAGCCCTGGAACAAAAAGAAGCAAATACACCAAAGAGGAGTAGAAGGCAGGAAATCATCAAACTCAGGGCTGAAATCAATCAAGTAGAAACAAATAAAACCATACAAAGAATCAACAAAACGAGGAGTTGGTTCTTTGAGAAAATCAACAAGATAGATAAGCCCTTAGCCAGACTAACCAGAGGGCACAGAGATAGTATCCAAATTAATAAAATCAGAAACGAAAAGGGAGAGATAACAACAGAAACTGAGGAAATTCAAAAAATCATCAGATCCTACTACAAAAACCTGTATTCAACACAACTAGAAAATCTTGAGGAAATGGACAATTTCCTTGACAGATACCAAGTACCAAAATTAAATCAGGATCAAATAGACCATCTAAACCGTCCTATAACCCCTGAAGAAATAGAAGTTGTCATTGGAAGTCTTCCAACCAAAAAAAGCACAGGTCCAGATGGTTTTAGTGCAGAATTCTATCAGACCTTCAAAGAAGACCTAACACCAATACTCTTCAAACTGTTCCACAAAATAGAAACAGAAGGAACACTACCCAACTCGTTCTATGAAGCCACAATTACACTAATACCAAAAGCACACAAAGATCCGACAAAGAAAGAGAATCTCAGGCCAATCTCTCTTATGAATATCGATGCAAAAATCAGGCTGATTCTAATGAAAACGAATAGTGTCATGGGAAAATGTGACTGGAGAAGAAGAAAACAAGTAAACTCTATGATATGGATGCTGTGCCTCCTTTGTTCATTTGTTTCTAGCAATACCAATGGTTTGTCAGTCTTATGTTGTGTGCTAACAGTTTTTTTCAAAGTAGATGAATGGAAAATTAATAAAAACAAAATGGTAAGTTTTAATTTAATGAATTAATCGAATGCTTCATAAATTTTGGTTAAAGAAATTCAGATCCAACAATTACTGACTGTATATCTATAGAAACTTCTTGTTTTTTCTAGTATTAATATATAGTATAGTGATGTGACTAACATATGGTATAGGCTCAAAATACTCTCTCTCTCTCTCTCTCTCTCTCTCTCTCTCTATATATATATATATATATATATATATATATATACAATAATCAATCTGCTAGAGCAGAATTTGATGAAATAACATGAAGTTATATTGAAGTTATACCTTAATAACAATAATATACTTTATTACAAAATATAGGTGAGTGTTCTCTAGTTCATTAATTTTTTAGAAATTGTTATCTTGCACTGAGGACTACCATGAAGTATGACAAAAGAAGAAAACATACCTGCTATTGACATGGAACTCTAATGTAGCTCTTCAAGTATAAAATTAAACCTTACCACCAAAAGACCTCAGTATTATGGTTCAGAATACAAAATGTGAAGGGCAGTTTTATGGTAACAGGTATATACTCAGAAGATTATAGAACATAAGTTACTAGGAAAGAGTTGGATGATGCTCATACGGCTGAAGGATAAGCATGTATCAGTGAATACTGGATTCTTATGGAACAGACTATGAAATTTGGTGATAATTAGAGAGAGCACAGGTGAAAGTTTGTCATGATAAAGACAGTAAGTTTAAGACGAAATTGTAGCCATTTACTTCGACAACATAATCCGGCCTAGCTTTACATGTGTTAGTGGGTGATAAAGTCTGTTGCATACCAATTATCTCAGATCCAATGAGAACCTCAAAATGATTTGAGTTTGCAAGTAAAATGGTAGGTACACACAAGATAACATTAAGATTTGCACATCAGAAAAGCTAAACAAAACATCATCCAATTTGTAGTAGAGGTAGTAAACTCCCTAAGGTTAGAAAAGTATAGAATGTAAGAAAGGAATATATGAAATGCCACATATAATTTCCAATTCTCTGTACTTAGTTCTGAATACACATACATACAATTAACATTAAATGTTCCCAGTATATTGTGTACAAACACACACACACACACACACACACACACAGGATTGTGTATAAACACACACATACACACACATAGACCTATGTATGCACGATAATACTTAAGAAGAAAATGGAGGGTGGAAGTGCTACAGATAAAGTGCTCACAAAGTTCTTAAAAAACAAAATTCTATGAAAGTTACAGTTCTATATAAACTAATTCAAATTCCATTTTCTATATTCTACATTTTTATAGGCAACTTATAGAGGAGATTAATGGGAAGAGATAGGAATCATTGCAAGCATTACTATAAGTGATCAATAACAGAAATCAAGAAAAGTACAGTAAAGAGTGATATGGAGAAGTAAATAAGGTGAAACCATGATTTGGAAATTGCCTGTTGAAAGAAATGCATTCTTAGATATGCTAAGACATAAATCTGAAATATACATTACATAAGGCCAATAGATTCAAAACCTTAGGAAGCAACACTTTAAGGAAGAAACAAGTTTTAGGCAAACTGGCAATATGCACCAGACTGAGAAAATGGTTACTTCTTTGCATCTCCCATTAAACAATAAATTTCCAAAAAAGGCTTCTGTATTCTCATTTATGTTTAGAACATCAATATATTTTGTATAGCTCAGATTCATAATAATTGTTATAAAAGTACAAATGTTGCTTTTATTTCCTCAGATGATGGAATGAGATGAGAGCCATACCTAAGCTGTGCAAATACATGGCTTGGGTTGTGCCCAGAACATTTCTTTCTCTGTTCTAACTATCACTAGACCTAGGCCTTTTAGCCTCCTATAATCTCATTTTCCAAGAAAACTGATTCAGTCCTGCTTCTCTTGGCTTCTTACTGAATTGCTTTGCTTGTCCTCATACTAACTTTGGCTATATGTTTTAATCTGGCTCCTTATTTCCTAACTAATTCTGTCATCAACTATATCTAGCCTTTTTTGTAAAAACTTTCTGGGTAAAACTGATATGGACACACACACTACCACAACCTCCTCATCATCCTCCTCCTTCACTACCACCACTACCATCACTACTACCACTATAACCATGACCACCAGCAGCACCTTTTTCTTACCCTGTCTGATCTTAAGTAGCCTCCCTTTCTTGTGTTGTCCTAAGAGTTGGGCATATTCTACCTGCTTCAAGAAATATGGCTTAGGGATGGAGCCGAAAGTGAGAGAAGGAAAGTGCCAGTGACTCGGAGGATCAAGTTACACTAGTATTTATTCATAAGCAACAATGAACAAATATAAAGCAAAAAGGTATCACATTCATTCTCTCTCTCTCTCTCTCTCTCTCTCTCTCTCTCTCTCTCTCTCTCTCTCACACACACACACACACACACTCATCTCTGGTCTGGTAAATGCTGTAGCCTAGTTCCAATGGAAGTGCAGGTCAGGCCTACAACATTTCCTCACTGTGCTTTGAATCCCTACTGGAGCCTCAGCCTAGATCTGGAGTGTCTGGAATCAGTGAGCTGGCTCTGGGAATGAGTTAGTCTCATCATGAATAGTCTCTGTTGGAGCTCTTGGGAATGAGCCCAACCTTAGCTGTCAGACCAGGGTTTTTAAGTCTCTTTCAGCTCAGGCCTGCAACATCACTTTATCTGACACTAGGCTTTATCATTCTCCTCCCCCCCATGCCCCCCCAGGCACACACTCCAGACTTGGTCTTCATGGTATCTTTTTAGTCAATTAAAATTGAGGTGTTCACTGAGTCAGGGCATTTGCCTTATCACATGTTACACTCACACACTCTGGGCTGGGTTACATCTGTAATTTCTATTGTTCACATTTACTCCTTACACTATCTCTGACTCTGTCAGAGATTTTTCTGATTCATCACTTTATCTGCTCATCAATTAGATGTCACTTTCAAACATGATTGCTTCCTTCTACAAACTAACCTTACCTTCATTGTTTGTTATTAAAAATGTGTATTAATTTCAGCCAGATCACATAGATGTAGAAGGTCCTTTGATGGGATTCCTTGCCAGAAAAGCCATGTTGCTGGATTAAAGGTTCTCTACACAAAGACTTTTGAAAATGTCATTTAACAACAACAACAACAAAAATACTTGAATGGCTATAGGCCATTATTAATATCCAAGGGAAGTCTGCCAGGAGATACCAGACTGTCATTAATTTTCCTCTAATCCATAGTTATTTAGGTGAAATGGTTAGTATAGAAATGAGTCAGGTCATATTTTCTACCAGCTAAATGACAAAGTTATAACTTAAACACATAGAGGAGCACAAAGATTATTAAATGCTGATAATTAGTAAATAATAAATAAAGAAGAATAACCATAATTCTTAATTACTATCTTTTCCATGTATAACAAAAAAGCAATACTGGTAGAAAGTAATGGTTGAACAAGCAATCACCAAAAATCTATAGTAACCATCAAATAAATTACTACAACTAGAAGCCACAATTTGATACCTGATTTAGAATTCAAAAGATGGAATTTTGAAGAGAAGAAAGGGATAGACAATCTAAGTAAGCAAAGGTCTGAGAATATTTAGAATATACTGAAAGAGGACTACAAACTCTTCCTCAACATCTGCTGGGCTTTTCTTTGCCAGTGTCAGGATGACCATGGTGTTCAGTCTATAAAACTTAGGAAGCTAGCTTGCCTTGAGAATGGTTTGCCTTCTTACATTCCATTTCATGTATCCTACCTGCATCTCATGTCCTTCATTTCTAAGGTTTGGATCATCATATTACAACATTGGGGGATTTGTGTGAGAATGTGTGATGAGTTAAGGGCAGATAGGCTTTCTCAGTCAGCAGTCATTTCTTTCCTTCTTCCCCCTTCAATTGTTTCTGCCACTCCAGATGGAGATTGGGAATGCCACTGTCCTAACCACTTTCATTCAGGGGAAGTCATACAGAACCTGAGACTACAGAAAATCATGAAGGACTGGTTTTCTTTTTCAGAATTAAGAAGAAGAAGAAGGAGGAGGAGGAGGAGAAGGAGGAGGAGAGGGGGAGGGGGAGGAGGGGGAGAAGGAGGAGGAGGAGAAGGAGAGGGGGGAGGGGGAGGAGGGGGAGAAGGAGGAGGAGGGGAAAGGGAGGGGGAAGGGGAGGGGAAGAGGAGGGGAAGGGGGAGAACTAGAAGAAGGGGAAGAAGGGGAAGGGGAAGAAGCAGAAGAAGGGGAAGAAGGGGAAGGAGAAGAAGGGGAAGAAGGGGAAGAAGAGGAAGGGGAAGAAGGGGAAGAAGAGGAAGGGGAAGAAGGAGAAGAAGGGGAAGGGGAAGAAGGGGAAGGAAAAGAAGGGGAAGAAGGGGAAGAAGCGGAAGAAGAAAAAGAAGAAGAAGAAGAAGAAGAAGAAGAAGAAGAAGAAGAAGGAGAAGGAGAAGGAGAAGGAGAAGGAGAAGGAGAAGGAGAAGGAGAAGGAGAAGGAGAAGGAGAAGGAGAAGGAGAAGGAGAAGGAGAAGGAGAAGGAGAAGGAGAAGGAGAAGGAGAAGGAGAAGGAGAAGGAGAAGAGGAGGAGGAAGAGGAAGAGGAAGAGGAAGAGGAAGAAGAAGAAGAAGAAAGAAGAAGAAGAAGAAAGAAGAATAATCACGAGGTGTTTAGCATCACTGAATACTTTAGCAAAGGTAGTTGTACACACAGAGATGGTTGGTGGTACTCTTGTAAATGTAATAGGAGGGGGTGATCCCAGAACAGAAACAGAGCAAGAGGACTGACAAAGTAAATTTATATGGAAGAAGCTAATATTTAAATAAGGCAAGTCACCTTTGTACTTAAAAACCCACTGGAAATGCCCTGGGCTGAGGTTCATGTTGACTGGCTGATGATAAACTCTATGGGCACTGCATATATTTCTGAACTCTCCCTTGCTATGAAAAAAATAACTGAGATGACTGAAAAGGAGAAAAAAATAATAATTTGATTAATAATTTTAATTTGAAAACTGATTTTTTAGTCCTGTTCTCTGTGGGCTGAGAATGATGACAATCATTCAAGTCAAATAGCATTGACTATAACAGGAAATCTTTATTCAAATAATTGTACCTACAATTCATTCCCTGGCACAACAGAACTGTCAACTCTTAGCTTAGTTACTATGGAGGTGAATCCTTTGGTGATGTAAGGGACATTGAAGCACAGTCTTATTACGATGAACTCCAATGTCTAAAATTTGTTTTTATTTTGTGTTTTTTCCATAGTAAGAGTCAAGATTTTAAGCTCTACTAAAAACAAAAAAACAAACAAAAAAACTTTATCTTTTTATGTTCATTTAATAACATGTCTATCATTTTTATGATTGATATAAAATATATATTGTGTTGAATATAA
This sequence comes from Tokudaia tokunoshimensis, assembly GCA_036184795.1. Classification (NCBI taxonomy): domain Eukaryota; kingdom Metazoa; phylum Chordata; class Mammalia; order Rodentia; family Muridae; genus Tokudaia; species Tokudaia tokunoshimensis. Next base: position 10,272,118 of record BTHU01000009.1, on the reverse strand, counting down.
TAAAAAATAAAAATAAAAATTATCAAGTATTTATTGTTGGCAGAGAGTTGTGATGAGTGAAACCATACTCCACTTTCTAAGGGCAGGACTGAGGTTAAATACTTTTTGCAGGGAGGAGTGTTTGGGAAGGAAAGCTTAATTAGCTAAGAACTTCAGGCCTTTAGATACCTCATTAAAATGGAGATTTGTTTTGAAACTACATGATCTGTGATCACTTCCTCTGTGGAGGGGCTTGGGACATTGCCCTACATGACTGATGGCTACAGAATTATGAGAGCTGAGGTCTTGTGTCAGGAGCCTAGTGTCTGGGAGCATGGCAAAAGGCTTACCATCTCTTGCAGGAACACCTGCTAGGTCACCAGGGTTTGATCCTAGCTCAACCAGAAGACAAGGTGCCTTTCATGGTCCCATAGTCTGGCTGTGAAGAGGGACTTGATTCTCTCCACAAATCCCATTCTGAGACATGTCTGAATGATTTAATTTTCTTTTTTGAGGTCCCACTTGTTCAAAGTTCTAAGCCCATCAAAACCAGCAAAGTCTGATGATCTACTATTCAATGCATGAGTTATTGCAGGACATTTAGATTGCATACTATAGCATCAAAATTATAGTCCCAATAAAAAGTATTGTATAGAAACAACTATAAAACTCTTTAATGATCATATAAATTGCATTATATCGAATTCAGTACATTATTCAATAGTAAAACAATTATTAATTCTTTAGTATTATCTCTCAATTTCTAATCTAAAATTTATAAAACTATCTTAATTAGAAGCATTGGATGTATTAAGAATACTTTAGGAAACTAAGTAAGGTTTTTGGAAACAACATTTGGAAAAGAACTTCAGGGGGAAGCCTAGGAGCACTAGGTGAATATTTCCTTGTAAAGTTCTCCCAGGATGCTCATGCCTTACTAGATTCTCAATAAGAAGCAGTCACCATAGGAAGCACTTTGTGCTGTTTGGTATTTTTGTTTCTTTGGTGTGTGTATTCATGCATGCACGTTTATTTGTATTTCCCCCTTCGGTATACATATAACATTTTTTTCTTTTTTTAATTGGATATTTTACTTATTTACATTTCAAATGTTATCTCCTTTCCTGGTTTCTCCTCTGCAAATCCACTATGCTATCTCCCCTTACCCTGCTTCTATGAGGGTGTTCCCCCATCCACTTACCCACTCCCGCTTTGGGGCATAAAGCCTTCACAGAATCAAGGGCCTCCTGTCCCACTGATGCCAGATGAGGCCCCTTTAGCTCCTTCAGTCCCTCCCCTAAGTCCTCCACTGGGATCCTTATGCTCAGTCTGATTGTTGGCTGTGAGCCTCTGCATCTGTCTTGGTCAGGATCTGGCACAACCTCTCAGGAGACAGTATTAGGCTCCTGTCAGCAAGCACTTCTTGGCATCAGCAATAGTGTCTAGGTTTGGTGTCTGTATGTGGGATGGATCCCCATGTGTGGCAGTCTCAGGATGGCCTTTCCTTTGGTCTCTGCTCCACACTTTGTCCGTGCATTTTCTTTAGACAGAAGCAATTCTGGGTTAAAATTTTCGAGATGGGTAGGTGGGCATCGTCCCTCAACTGGGGGCCATATCTAAACTCTGGAATTGGTCTGAAAAGGTTCTCTCTCCCATTTGTGAGGTATTTCAGCTAATGTCATCCCTCTTGGATCCTGGGAGTCTCTTGCTTTCCTAATATCTGGGACTTTCTGGTTGTTACCCCCAGTTCCCCATCCCCTATTGCTACACACCTCTGTTCAATTTCCTGACCCACTGTACATCTGCTCCATCTCCTCCCATACCTGATTCTTCCCTTCTTTTCCCCCTCTTCCCTTCCTCTCAGTTACCACCCACCCTCTACTTTCCTTGATTATTTTGTTCCCCATTCTATGTAGAACTAAAGCATCCAGTCTTTGGTCTCCCTTCCCCTTGAGCTTCATATGGTCCGTGCTCATGGATTTGCAGGATTAATATAGTAAAAATGGCTATCTTGCCTAAAGCAATCTACAGACTCAATGCAATCCCCATCAAAATTCCAACTCAATTCTTCATAGAGTTAGAAAGAGAAATTCTCAAATTCATTTGGAATAACAAAAAAACCCAGAAGAGCAAAAATTACTCTCAACAATAAAAGAACATCTGGGGAAATCACCATCCCTGACCTCAAGCAGTACTACAGAGTAACAGTGATTAAAAACTGCATGGTGTTGGTACAGTGACAGGCAAGTAGATCAATGGAATAGAATTGAAGACCCAGAAATGAACCCACACTCCTATGGTCACTTGCTCTTTGACAAAGAATCTAAAACGATCCTGTGGGAAAAAAAGACAGCATTTTCAACAAATGGTGCTGATTCAACTGGTGGTCAACATGTAGAAGAATGGAAATTTACCCATTCTTATCTCCTTGTACAAAGCTCAGGTCTAGGAGGATCAAGGACCTCCATATAAAACCAGATACACTAAATCTAACAGAAAAGAAAATGGGGAAAAGTCTTGAACACATGAGCACAGGGGAAAAGTTCCTGAACATAACACCAATGGTTTATACTCTAAGATCAAGAATCAACAATAGGGCTTCATAAAACTGCAAAGCTTCTGTAAGACAAAGGACACTGTCAATAGAACAAAGGGGCAACCAACAGATTGGGAAAAGTTCTTTACGAATTCTACATCTGATAGAGGGCTTAATATCCAATATATACAAAGAACTCAAGAAGACAGACTCTAAAGAACTAAATATCCCTACTTAAAATTTGGGTACAGAGTCAAGCATAGAATTCTAAACTGAGGAAGCTCGAATGGCCAAGAAACACCTAAATAATGTTCAATATCCTTAGTCACAAGGGAAATGCAAATCAAAACAACCCTGAGATTTCTACTCACACCAGTTAAAATGGCTAAGATCAAAAATTCAGGTGACAACAGATGCTGGTAACAATGGAGAGAAAGATGAACACTCCTCCACTGCTGGTATGATTGCAAGCTGGTACAACCACTCTGGAAATTAGTCTGGCAGTTCCTCAGAAAATTGGACATAGTACTTACTGAGGATCCAGCTGTACCACTCCTGAGCATATACTCAGAATATTCTCCAACATGTAATAAGGTTACATGCTCTACTATGTTCATAGCAGTAATATTTATAATAGCCAGAAGCTGGAAAGAACCCAGATGTCCCTCAACAGATGAATGGATACACAAAATGTGGTATATTTGTAAATGGAGTACTCTTAGCTATTAAAAATCACTTCATGAAATTCACAGGCAAATGGGTGGAACTTGAAAATATCATCCTGAATGAGATAACTCAGTTACAAAAGAACACACATGGTATGTACACACTGATAAGTGGATGTTTTGTTTTGTTTTGTTTTGTTTTGAGACAGTGTTTCTCTGTTGTAGCCCTGGTGTTTTGGGAACACTCTCTATAGAACAAGCTAGCTTCTAACTCAGATCCTCCTCCTCTGCCTGTGGAGTTTAGGAATTAAAGGAGTGTGTCACGATTTCCCTGTTGCAGGAAATACTACAAAAGTAGAACCAGCAGGTTCCCTTGCTTGTGCTTCTGACTCTCTGCCTTGGTGGACTGCCTGGTCATGTACTGGTGATTTGTGGAGATTCATTGGTCTGGAGCTATGGAAATGTCTCCACCCAGCTCTTCCAGTGGCAGTTCACTACCAAGACAACCCTGTGCTTCAAATCCCCCACGGCCTTTGTGGAGCACTTCAGGTAAACTCATGCTTGGCCGCCATACCTTTCTCTCTTGAACTCAGATGAGTTGCTGCTTTAAGGAAAATGCAATGCAAACTTAGATCAGAAACAATGGTAACTAAATCTCTGGGCACAACAACTAAAACCTAATCTTGTAAGCCTTATTAAAATCTGATTTCTCCAGTGGTGGATCCTTGCGGATCCACCATGATACCAGGAAAATCTAGTTGTCTTACCTGTCTGCTGTCTTGGTTCCAAAAGGATCTAACTCCTGCCTGTTTCCTCTCTTCCTCTCTTCAACCCAGAAGTCCCACCTACTTGCCCAGTGATTGGCTCCTTTATTCATTAGGATATTGGTTCTCAAGAAGCCACCTGAGTACATGACTCATTCCTCATTCCAGACAGCCTCTCCTGGGAGAGCAAGCATCACAGAGCTATCCACAACATGGTCAGTGTCTTCCTGTTTAACTCCTTTGAATGTCCTGCTATGAGGATTAACAGTTTTCCTTATTCCCTTTTCCAGTCATCATCTTCTCTAACTTCTTGGCAAGTACTGGCATTCTAAGTCTTGCTGTCTTTTCTCTTTCTTTCCTTTTCTTCTGTTTCCCTCCATTCCCCTGATACTTAATGTCTCTATATGTACTGTTTATTTGAGTTTAATCCTGAATTTATCCATCAATTTTAACACAAACACCTTATCAACCTTCTTCTCATGTTTAATTTCTCTTCATTTTTCAATCATGATGAATGATATGACTACAGCATTCCAACCATGGTCAATCTACCTACACAAAATGTCCCTTTCCTTATAAATAGGTTTTTGATATAGTGTCCTCTAACCATGCAGTCACTTCACTTTCTATCTGTATTATGGCTTGCCTCAAGTCATATCCTGGCCAGTTTCTCTAATTCAAGTCATATGACAAAATATCAGCATCATATTGCAAAAATGAGAAAAATCTCACTCTAAGACACAGGACTATTAATTATCCTGGAGAATGAATGGCTCTCAAATACCTGAACAGTAAAGCAAATTAAATACAGTTTAATGTTTTCAATAAAACTGTCCAGACTGCATCTCACCCTCTTTCTCTAGACATAATGAAATATTTTCCTACCTACAATATGTGAAGGTTTCAGTTTTATTCATAAAATCAGATAGAAATTCTGCTAAAATACTACTTTTATCAGATAAAAATTTTTGTGATGGCTTTTTCATTCCTCATAAATAGAACACACATACATACACCCCAAACAAGTAAATTATAAATACAATAGACAAGTACAATATTTGAAAGCAATCATCCACAACTTTAAGCACATTGCTATTGAATAAGGTTTCATACATGCTAGGCAGAAACCTTAGCACTGAGCTACTTCTCAGCCATCCAGAGACTCCCCCAATTGGGGATCCATCCCATGTACAGTCACCAAACACAGACACTATTGTGGATGTCAAGAAGTGAATGCTAACAGGAGCCTGATATAGCTGTCTCCTGAGAAGCTCTGCCAGAGCCTGACATATAGAGATGCGAATACTCGCAGCCAACCATTGGACTGATCACTGGGTACCCAATGGAGGAGTTAGAGAAAGGACTGAAGGAGTTGAACTGGTTTGCAACCCCATAGGAAGAGCAACAACATCAACCAACCAGAGCTCCCAGGGTCTAAACCCCCAGCCAAGTAGTACACATGGAGGGTCCCATGGCTCCAGCTGCATATGTAGCAGAGGATGGCCTTGTCAGACATCAATGGGAGAAGAGGCCCTTGGCCCTTTGAAGACTCAATGTCCCAGTGTAGGGGAATGTGAGGGTCAGGAGGCAGGAGTGGATGGATGGATAGGGGCACACCCTCATAGAAGCAGGAGAAGGGAAGATGGGATAGGGTGTTTCTGGGTGGGGGGAGGGGATCAGGAAAGGGGCTAACATTTGAAATGTAAATAAATAAAATATCCAATAAAAAATTGGAAAACAAATCCCAGGCAATTGCTCTACCTCTGAGTTAAACCTCAGCTGTAAGAAGCACTTTTAGGTGTTCATGCAAATATGGAAAAACTCCTGTGCTGCTGAAGTCATAGATAAGCATGGTGATTTTTTTTTCAGAAAATGAGTAATAAATTGGGTGCAATTAATCTGTAGTGTGAGGATGCAGGGTACACAGTTACCTAACACTCTAGATTAAAAGCTTGATTTTCTGTCTCTTTATTCCCCCCAAAATGGATCAAAACATTGATTTTTCTCTAATAAATTGATCACCAAACAGGAAAAAAAGAATGAAAGAAAGCTAACAGGCATTTAAAGTTATTGGGTTGCTTTATAATGTCTGAATTATGGGAATGAACAATGCTAAAAGATGTATACTGGGATGAAGATGGACTAAAATTATTATATTTGTAAATATCACAGTAAGCTCTTGCTTGAAAATAACTAAATTGGATGATTACAGAAAGAGAGAGCAAATTAAACTTGCCTCCCAAGTCTAAAAATCTTATTTTTGTGTTGAAACAAATGATATATTCTGCATTGCTTCCAGCAATGGAATCAGTCAGGGACTAATTCAGCTGAGTGACAGTCACTGAACATGTCCATAGACTTTATAGTGACAAGTGTAATTTACCTGTGCTTTCCTTGTTTAATTAAATAGTAATCAGTGGGTGGTAATTTAGACCTCTGTATATATGAGTACATGGAAAGGCATGACAGCATGATTTTCTAAAGTCTGAATATTAAAAACATTTAATGCATTTGCAAATTTCTGTTTTCAGGGTGCTTAGTTTAGGACTGGACTGGAGCTCGAAGCTCTAACTCTGAGCCAGGCACAGACAGTTGCTGAAATACATGTTAAACCCATCCACTCATAGGTGACTCAGCCTGCAAAGTACCTTTTTAATGTAACTACTGGGAGATAATTTATGTATATTGCTTTGAGCATTAACCCTGGATACCACAGTAGTGGACATTTGCCTATTAAAAGTTTTGCCACAGTCAGGCATAGTACAGAATGTCTGTAATCCTCACACTCAGTCTGAAATAAGGGGATCCTTTTTGTCCTCCAAAAAAGGAACACACAGAAAAACAATGACCTAATGTATTTGTCAATTTTATTGATGTATTTCATTAAGAACCAATAACTTCCTTTGGACAAAAATAATTGAGATTAAGCAAGATTCAGGGCACATGCAGACATTTATTGATATAGGCATTTTAGTTGGATACTTTTCTGATTTTTGTTTAGAAAATATGTGTGCTCCCCAGATATTATCATAACGACTCTTAACAAATTTGTCATTTGAATAATTTCAGGTATAAATTCCAGTTTTCCCTTTTATGTAAATATCATCTGAAGTGTATGAACAGAAGTTCTCCAAATAAGGTCTTAACCTATAGGTGACATTTTTTTTCTAAGTTTTTTTATTTACATTCAAAATCATTTCCCCTTTCCCATTTCCTCCCTCCCCAAAAGTACCATAAGCCCCCTTCCCTCCCTCTTTTCTCCATTCAACCCCCTCTCACTTCTCTGTCTTGGCATTCCCCTACATCCAGTCTTTCCAGGACCAGGGGTCTCTCCTTCCATCTTCTTGGAAATCTATTGATATGAGAATTGTGTCTAGGGTATTCCGAGATTCTGGGTTAATATCCCCTTATCAGTGACTGCATACCATGTGTGTTCTTTTGTGATTGGGTTACCTCACTAAGGATGATATTTTCAAGTTCTGACCATTTGCCTAGGAATTTCGTGAATTCATTGTTTTTAATTGCAAAGTAGTATTGTATTGTGTAAATATACCACATCTTCTAAATCCATTCCTCCGTTGAGGGACATCTGGGTTCTTTTCTGCTTCTGGCTATTATCAATAAGGCTGCTATAAACATAGTGGAGCATGTGTCCTTATTGCATGCAGGGGAAGCCTCTGGGTATATGCCCAAGAGCGGTATAGCCGTATCCTCCAGGAGTGTCATGCCCAGTTTTCTGAGGAACCGCCAGACTGCTTTCCAGAGTGGTTGTACCAGCTTGCAATTCCACCAGCAGTGGAGGAGTGTTCCTCTTTCTCCACATCCTTGCCACAACTGCTGTCTCCTGTGTTTTTGATCTTAGCCATTCTGACTGGTGTGAGATGGAATCTCAGGGTTTTTTTTTTTTATTTGCATTTCCCTAATGACTAAGGATGATGAACATCTCTTTAGGTGCTTCTCAGTCATTAGATATTCTTCAGGTGAGAACTCTTTAGGTGACATCTTTATGGAAGGATTTTTTTTTCTTTTCTAGTGCTTTCAGTTCTTCAATGTAAAAACATATATGAAATTTACTGAAAAGTTAATTTAGGAAATACTTTTATTTGATAATTTATAATGTTGGATTTTTCAATTTTAAAATTTTCCCTAGGGCACTGTAAGAAAACTGTCAGGAGACAAGTTTGAAAAGAATATTATAACATTTACAAGTTATAAATAAATTAAACAACATAGGTCATTGCATAAATGAGCATTAACTATTTCTATCAGGCTGGAATTATTCATGACCTACATTCCCTCATCTGGTAGTTTGAAGTCTATGCTCATTCCCTAAACTTTTTTGTTTTAATTTTTTTTTTTAAAAAAAAATGTTAAGAGCAATTCAAGTTACAGCAAAGAGGTGAAGCAGAGGAAGGTAAATGAGAATGAGATAGTGCTTAATTCTGCCACCTTTCCTGTGTTATTCACTTCAGCAGCGGAGCTTCTCCTTCCACAAGTGACAGTCAGGTGCCTCACATCTTTAAGAATTAAACTACATTCAATTAACACAAGGATGAATCATTTCATGTATGGCAGAGAATGTCAAATGTTATGTTTTGAGGTACAAAATGCAGTTCTCCTCCTTGGTCCAGTAACCTGGCTCAGGATGTAAAAGTGCTCACTGACCAGGCTCCTCTAGTGGGAGAGAACCAACTCATGTACACTGTCATTTGCCTTCCCCATGCCAACCACTAATAATAAAATAAAATAAAATAACACATGTCTCCTTCCCTGGTAATTATAACAAGCATGGAGCTGTTTCCCACCCAATCTACCACCCCACCCAAAACTGATGCCACCCATGTCTCTTGCAGCCTACTTAAAGTGTTTTTCATTTGCAAAATGGCTGCATGATATTCTTTTTCATATTCATATAGCTTTCACAATAATTTCAAACAAAGAACCAGATAACAACCAAATAGCCCACATTACTATGTGTCTTATGCTTAGCTAAAATATTCCAGGGCAAGAGTGTCTGTGAGCCAGGAAAGCTGTAAAAATAATGATCATATTTATTTTAATCTCCATGTCCTTTTTTTAGGTGAAATGGAGCTGGAACACTTTGAGTACATATTTGTTAAATGGTTGACTGGATGATTGTTGGATATTTTCTAGGGCAGCAACTAATAAATCCTATGGAAAAGAACAAAGCAGAAGCCAAAGTGTGCAAAGTATAAATATTCAAATGTTCCAGAATGCCAAGTTGCTCAAACTTAAGTAAGTCGTCTGCTGACACTCCTGAGCTTTGCTTCTCCTCTGCTCCTGGCAACTCCCAATCTCCTGTCATTTGCAAATTCAATTACCTGTTCTTTACTCCAGCTATGTAACACCAATGACCTTCACTGTCCTTCTGTTCCATTTCACCTTTCTATTCCCAGAGAGGCTCCTAGGAACAGAGGAATACATTGTGGAAACCTTACTCACATCACTTTTGTACTTTCCCTGATGTGTTCAGAGGAGCAGTATTATGAGGACAAATAAATGTTGCCATTGAGAACTTGAATAAAATGTCTCCAGAATAATTTGCTCTCACTCATTATTATTTAATCTATGCAGAAATTCAGAAAACCTATACATTATTAATTATTTTATATGCAACATTTCCATGTGTACTTATTGCACATTATTATTATCTATAAACACCTTGAGGGAACTTGTGTGCTTATGGCATCAATGGATACCTTCTTTCTCAGAAAACAGCAAAAATCAGTTTGATTTGGATGTAATCTACCTGTGTGGTTATAGACACAAATATTATTATTAAATAAAGGGTATTTACATATGGGTGTTGACCTTTTAATTAAATGAAAATGCCCAGAGTTAGCCATCTATTGATGGGTATTTACACAGCAAATAATTATAGGGTAAAGAGATTATTTCGGGTGTAAAATCAGAGGGAAAATTGGAGAAACTTTAGAAACAGAGTCATCAAGTAATCTGTGAGGACATGTAATTGCTATGTTTATAACTGCCATTTACCAAGAAAAACTAAATACTTTCAGTAAGATTTTGAAGTGACTTATAATTAAAGGCATTAGTATGATTTTTATTTTCTTACTGATTAGAGTTATAGAGTCTCTAATAATACCTATATTATTATTAAGCATAAGAAATAATTTCAGGTATCTCAATATAAAGATCACTGTATAGCTCCTACTCAGCTTCATTGTTGTAAAGTGAAGCATTTCAAAGCCGTCTGGAACGACATTTCAGCTCATCTTGTATTTAGTTCCAAGGACAATATTGCTTACCTTCCAAATGCCCCAAAATAGAATACTATATATTCAGTAATGTATTAGTAGATTTATAGTGAATTGTTGCAATGGAACTAAGAATTTGATTATTTGACACATAGATTTTTTTTTAAAAAAAATAATGAACTGTCAAATAAAAGCATTTGAATATTGGCTTCAGACACTGGAATGAATCTCAGTAAAGAATGCCTTCATTTTCTCTTCTCTCTGTCTCTAGACTCACCCAAATAGTTACAGATCACTGTGTAGTTTTCCCATTCTCTAAATTCTCAATCTCTTATGCCAAAGAAGGTGTAATTTAGGACTTATTTCTATGAGTGTGATGATTAAAAATAGCATTCAAATAACACATTTGCTGGAGTCATTTACTCAAGTTACCGCTCAGTTATTTATACAATAATGGATGGTTGTTTATGACATCACACTGTAAAACAATTCTTGTGGAGTTCGAATCCAGGCTGTGTCTGTAACACTGAAGGTCTATGAATCTCAAATGAGACAAATTCTTCAGAGTAACTCACCTATCAACAAGAGTATTTGTATTTATTTGGCTGTTATTGAAGTTGATGTGGAATGTTAACAAATCTGGGTGTCAAATTAAGACACATTAAACTCATTGATTCAAGTGAGTCAGTGAGTCAGAAGACAGAAAAGATTTGACTTATATGAGTAGAAGTTTAAAAAAAAATCAATTCAGCTTTCATCTTCTGAAGCTATCACTTTGAGATTACTAGATGTGCATGTGTGACTATTTAAATAAGAAAACATTCAACTATTTGCAGAGGTAGACAAATTTTAATTAATAATTAAAACAAATGCAATTGGCATTAGAAAATATACAAGCATAGGCAATGTAATAAATTTCCCTTTCTTCAGGTTTCCTAAGTCCATTGGCACTCCCAGGCATTAAGACACACCAAAATGAACATATTCTAGATGTCAGGCAGATTCAAAGGGCTCTACATCTTCTGTCGCATTACCTCCTTGCACAAAGATGGAAGACTAATATTTGGAGATAGAAGTCTCATTTCTGGGTACTCTGACACTGATCAGAGATCAATGGCTGATAATGCTGGTCTTACCAACTTCAGAGGGATCAAGTGCTTTAGCTATAGTTATAATTTTCCTTTTTCATTATCTTTTGCTTGTCAATACAATCTGAGAATCTAAAGGTTTGTATTAATTTGTCTTTATGTACTAAAGAAAGGTTGAGGAAAATATTATTGTTACTATTATTATTACTAATATTATTATTATTATTATTAAAATACAACATAATACATTGCAAAATATGTAGCCCACCCCATTTTTTTCTTCTTTGCTTAAACACTTCTCATAAAATTGGTATTTCTGGGCAAGAGAAACAGTTTTTTCCTTTATGTCAGAGTTACCATGAATTTCACATTTGTGTTTGCAAGTTCTGTTTCCAACTTTCCACTCTAGTTTTAATCCCCACAGCAAGAAAAAAAAATCACAGAATTTGCATAGTGTGCTTATGTAGTAGAGTAGCTGTCTAAGAAGCTTCAAGGGTTAGAAATTATGAAAACACACACACATACACACTCCCTCTTCCTCTCCTTCTCCTTCTCCCTCTCCCTCTCCCCCTCCTCTCTCTTGCTCTCTTGCTCTCGCTCTCACACACAAATGCATGCACGCACATAAACACACACAAATTGTTACAGAATACTAATCCAACATATTTGTTCTCTACTTTTATATATTCCTTTGCTTTCAATTAAGATGCCTTATTAAATAGTATTCAAATATCTGAAGGCAAAGACAGAGCCTGACAGAATTTCAACAGGTTCTGTGCATTCAGACTGCATGTCACCTCTTAATTAGCAACCAAAATGCAATGAACAGATTGTACAGTTTCCCATCCGAGCTGAGCTCTTACACTTGCTATTTGTGCGTATACAGCATATTTAAAGAGACCCCCATCCAGAGGGATTTTCATGCTTGCTCCATCCCTGCAACAGAACCACCATCAACTAAATGCCACTTCATGGATGCCTTAGCCTGCAGCAGCAGCTGGCATTACCAAGCAGTTGAAAGGACATTTTAATCTCCTGTTTAATGCATTTTTCTCCACCTGGGATAAGAAGCCAAAATTGCTGTTAGCAAAAAATGCCTTAGTCATTAGCTGAAAGTGCCTTTTTAAAAAGTGTTCCATTACTCCCCTACTGAGAAATTTCAGACTTTATTAGCATTTCTGAATTTGTATTAGTTGTACCTGAGTGGTAAAATGCTAACAGCTGAATACTTAGTTATTTTGCATGGTTTTACCGTTGGATATTTCTTCTACAGAAATAGAATAAAAAGAGGAAAAAGAAACGATCAATATATTTCATTCCCCAGTCTTGAAGTTTATAATCAAACAAAACCCCTAATTTTATATTATTCTATGCCTGCCTGCAAAAAAGTAAAAGAAAATAGAAAAGAGAAGAAAATACACACACACACACACACACACACACACACACACACACACACACACACACACACACGGACAGAGAAAGAAAGAGAGAAGGGGTTTGGAGGATTTAAGGGCTATCTTTTATGCAAGGGAAACTAAGAGGATAAAAAACAAAGTTCTTTAAATGCAAGTCTTGTGTGTTTAAAACACACGCTACATTGGTGATGCCTTGCTTTGCTGATCAGACTGCAAGAAAATAGAAGTTCCATCACTGACTTACGTGTTGCTAGTGGGCAAGCTGATGTGTTATTTCTGAAGCAGAGGCCTAACACTGAAACATTTAAAGTGCTTGAAGGGTGATTTGAATAAAAAATAATCTACATAGTAATCTGTTAACATTTTTATTTTGTTTCATGTCAAATAAATTCATTTACACTTTCAAAGTCTTATGAAATAACAGGTAATTCTGGTAGAGATGCAGTTGGTTTTGTTTCTTTTCTGTGAGAACTGAAACTGTTAGTTATAGGTTAAAATACCTAAGTATATAAGCCTAGTTTAGTCACTTTTTTCCTAAGTGGAAAATATATTTAAATTCTCTACTAAAATGCTTGACTGCTCAGCAAAGACTCAAAGGAAAAACAGAAATTCAACACATATTTGAAAGTATTTCATCTACTATTTTCCCCCTTCCTTTGGGACTATCCCTAACAACTCATCGTATATTAATGTTCCAGAGTTCTATGTTCCTGCAATTTGGTTTCTGATATTTCTTGATTTCATAGCCAAGCAAACAACAGTCCTTTGATATGAAGGCAAGTTCACTTCTTTAAGATATGAGTGAAGATAAACTCCATTACCAAATGGTAGAGGCAATAGAAATAAAGGACAGATAGTGGATTTAATGAGGATTGAACCTAACAGTGCTATACAGTTTCCAAGTACATTGGGACCTATATTACAGAACACACAAGAGATATAATGGTAAGAGAAATGTCTGCATTTGCTAAAATGTCACTGTATTATTTAAATACAAAGAAGTCAAGATTGAAATTGCATTGACAGCCAAAAATAATAGCGCTGGACAACATGATTCAATACCAATAAACCCTATCCTTTACATAACTGCCTGCTTCTATGACTGAGCAAGAAGCTCATATGTAGCAGGTACATTCGAATGTCCAGTTCTGCTTAATTATTAGAATATGCAAGAAGGGAGGGGGTGAGTGAGAGAGGGAGGGGGAGGAGGAGAGGGAGGGAAGAAAATGCAATGTGAATCAAATTTCACTGAGGTGTTAATCTCCCCAGAACAGTTCTCTAAGCAAACCATCAGCAACTTGACTGCATCTGTTATGCAATATGGATTCATTGTGCATTATTCAAAAATTGTAATAAAGATATTTTAGAGCATCCAATTATAACTTCTCTTTTATAATTTAATTGAAAAGTTTCCATAGTTAGAAGACCACAAACACATTGTGGCCTTTGAAGTAGAAGTCAATGGAATACTTTTCCCAGAATCAAAATGAACTCTCAAATTCTTCTTTCAACCACATGAGTGTTTCAAAAATTTTAGCACAAGAATTCCCTCACAGAACCAAACCATTTTGAGAGCTGTCATGTTTTTAAAATGTCCTTCATCAATCATTCAATTTTGCAATTTGACAAAATACTATTTTGATATGATTTAGTATCTTTATTGACACCCTGGCAAATATTATATTATAAAAGATTTAGTTTCATTTTATGTTAATATTAAGAGAATGTAAATAGATTTTTATAGTGCACAACTTTAAAGGACTACTATTTATAGTCGTTCATGGTAATTAAACAATCTTTATTTGAAACAAATTTATGTCACATTTGATTTGAGACTTAAAATCTGTCAGCATTTAGATTGAAATATACCTTTTCAAAAACAAAAGTAGACAAAATTTTAGCTAAATTAATACTTTGAATTTTCTTTAAAAACCTGAATCTTTGAATATCAGTATCTGTACTTGATATGACACAGATATAGAGAATCATTGTCCCAATAGATGAGACACAAATCAGATCTTTGTATCACATTTTTCTTACTTTTTAGTACTAGAAATAGTTATTGATGTATAAACTCATTGTGTTACCCGATGACAGTGACTTAAAACCATCTTTGGACAGTTTTTAGCATTATATCTATATTTAGCTTTACTGCACCATACTTTTCACATGTGGTGGTTTGAGAAAGAATGGTCCTATAGTCCCATTTGTTTGTTCCCCAGTTATCAGTGCTTTTTGGAAAAGATTAAGAGGGGTGGCCTTGTTGGGGAGGGGTATCACAACAGGTTTGAGCTTTGAGATTTTAATCCATGCTATTCCCAGTTAACTTTGTCAGGCTCCTGCTTCTGGATTGAGCTGTTAACCCTCAGTTATCGCTGCAGTACCTGTGACTGCCTTGGTATCTGCCATCATGGTCATGAATCGTAATATTCTCGAACAAGGAGCCCTAAAAATATTCTTTGTTATTGTGTATTAGAAAAGTAACTAAGACAATATGTTTCCAGTTTTTCATCAATATTATATTATATATTAAAGGGACAAAAAATAACTCATGACTAAGAATCATTTAAAATTACATAGTGCTACACTATCTATTCAACATATTTCTATTGCTGAATATATTAAATGAATGAATCATAGAAATAACATACTACTCTTATCTATTCCAGGGAATGGTTCAGGCCATATAACTTTGAAAGTAGAAATACTAAATAATACTTCTTATCATTTTAAAGAGTTAAATGGTGGGTAATGACCTGGCTCAGCAGATATTTTCCTGCTGAGACTACTTACCTGAGTTTAATCCAAAGAGAACACACACATACACACACACACACACACACACACACACACACACACTTACATACATACATACATACAGAACATATGCACATATCCACACATACTCATACACATACACACACATACGCACACACACATACATCCATACATATACTCACATGTATACATACATACATATACACACAAATTCAAAGACACAAACACACAAAAATAAGCACAATACAATTTTAAATAATAATATACTTCAAATGTAGCCAAACATTTAAACTGTAAAGCCAAAGTTGATGTGATAGCCGGTTTCTTGATCTAATTTGAACATTCTGGAACAAAGGCAGATCACTTCCAGTTCATAACCACTTTGGACTATGTATAATACAATTTTAATTTTGGTTATGTTAGCATTTTTGGAAACTTTTCGAATCTTCTGTCTGATAATCTTAAAGTCTCCTAAAAGATAATAGTTGCCTCAATATTAAGCCATATTTAACAAGTAGTCTTTGATAGGAGTTTAATTACTCATCGCTGAAACACAGATTACACTAATTCATTCTTCAAGTGCTAAACAGGCTAGTTATATATATGATATTCAGTGAACATCATCATTTTCCTATTTTAAAAAACCTATTCAATTGAAAATATAAATTATAAAAAATTTCATCTTCTTACACATTTTCAATATCATTGATCAAATTTTAGAATTAAGAAAAAATGCATATGTTCATTATGCATATGCATATCCCACTTCAAAATATTCATAGTTTGACTAATTCAAGTAAGCGAATGATTAAATTTGAGGTCATAAAAGATATAGCAGATGAAGATTTATGTCAGTCAGTTTGGGATAAAACATTTTAGTGTTTGTTAAATCCTATTTTAAAGAAAATCCTAAAATGTAGATTGAAAATCGTTTTGTCTTCTCTTCAGGTGTTATTTGCTGGGTTGTGTATATATACCAAGTAATATGTACTCTATGGCACACTCCACACAACTCAGAGAAAATAATTATATTCGTGCTTGAGAACAAGAAAACAATGGGCATTAAAAGTCATCTGACTTTTCTAAGGCTCTGTATTTCCTGTTTTTTGTGCAGATGATAATCTTATCTACAATGTCTTCTCTAGGACACTAGAAAGATAGCTCTATGGGTTAAATGCTCATCTCAACTGTCTGCCCGTGTCATAGAAAGAAAGACAAATAGTGTCTAGTCAATATCTTAAAAGAATATGTAGTCATGGTGTAACACAAGGTTCTTGTATAAGAATTATGTGAAATTGGGAGAGTTCCAAAGCTTCTCAAAAACACATTTTCTTTAAACAAGATTAGTGATATTATCTTCTGTGCCTGTCATGGATATTAAAGGAGTTAGTGAGTGAAAATCCTGATCAAATTGAGTTCAACAAAAATGCAGACAGGCACAAAAGGTTCTCAAGTGTAAGAATTTATGTTTCTTTTCTTTCTATTAGAAGTAAGTCCATGTGGAATACATGGCTTTACAAATGTTTATATATTGTTGGTACACATGCATGAGGGTTTAAGGGTGTATAAACTCAACACTAATATTAGGAATCTTTCTCAATTGTTCTATACATTAAACTTGTTGAGAGATTCTCCTCAATGAAACATAGAACTTGTTGTTATAGCTTGTCTCCTTAGACAACAAGACCCACAAATCTCTAATTTCTGTCTTTCAGGATCAGAATTAGAATCAGGCCAGCACAAAATTTCAATATTTATGTTGATTATGGGATTGAAACTATGGCCTTTCCCTTGATCAGCACATGCTGTAACCACTGAGCCATCTCCTGAATGTTTTTGGGTTTTTATTTTTTTATTTTTTTTTTGGTTTTTTTGCTTGTCTGTTTTCATTTTAAAATAATACTGGCTTTGGTCAATAGAAATTTCAGTTAATCTTCTTATTTTTCTTCCTCCTTTAGAGTTGAATTTTAAAATCAGCTATCAGAGATAGAAAGAAGGGACCACTAAAGAAAATATTCTTTCTATAATCCATGTGCTTCTTAGAATAACACTACCAGCCAATGGGAGAACCTGATTTATTCTTTGAACCGCCTCACCCCAAACACTGTGTATTAGTTACTGTTCTGTTTCTGATATGTAATAACATGAGCTAAAGCAAGCTAAGGAAAATTTACTTGGGTTTAAAATTCCAGAGGGTTAAAGACCTCATGGTACGGAAAGTCTGACATATAGCAGGAAAATATTTTCCGATTGTATTTTATCTACACACAGTAGAGATATCAACCAGGAAGTGGGTATTCACTATAGTATCTCAAAACTTGACCCCAGTAATTCACTTCCTTCACCAAGATTCCACCTCCAAAAGATTCCATAACCTCCTCAAACACGACCAACAACTGGAAACCAAGTATGTAGATATATGAGTCTATAGGAATCAGTTCTAAAAAGTTGTCTGAAATTAGTGAAATAGACAATCCCCACTGGAATTTAGAACCTTGAATGTGAATCCTAGGAAGATAAAATATCCTGATGCTTAACATGAAAAAATTATCACTGTATCCCTATGTGTAACAAACTCACAGGGTACAAGCTGCATTACCAAGTACTCTACAAAATTCACTCTTTTAGGTTCTGAGGATTACTCCATTGCTAGGGTACATGCCTAGCATATGCATGCCTCTGGATTCAATCTCAAGCATTACATTAATCCACATGTGGTTGTGCACTATTATTATTATTAAAATAGAAAATGAATGGCAGACCAATATATGGATACTACTCATGTTCAACTTGCTGAGATAATGTGTTTTACTGAGATTATATTCAGTAGAACAGGTGAGAAGTTACTTAAGGAAAAGAAATTACTCAAAGATAGTACACTCACCAAAAGCTCACCTCAGCAAAGGCGATAGCTTGTCTAGAGTGGATACCTGGAGCACAATGAACAACCTACAATAAGCTCAACAGATTGAAGACAGGCAGGTCAGCTGGCTTGAACTTCTTCAATAGGCAATTTGCCTGGTGTCTGCTTCTTTCAGGAAGCTTAATTTGCTTCACAGTGTCTCTGAACAGAACAGCTGTTACTTTAACATTCTTGGGGAAGGTGGAACCTAGAGAAACTGGTCAGCTTCAGATTCTTCCTGAAATATTTGAATTGTTTACTACTTGAAATTAAGGGGCTTCCCTGCAGAATAGAAGATTTTGCATCCTCTCAGAACACCCTGTGTCTTAAGGAGGTTAATTCCAAATCTTACAGTTTTATCTCAAAGAAAACTGCTGTATAGCTACAGTTGCAGCAGCAGCAATAACAACAACAATAAAAACACATTCCCACAACCCCAGTACTCAGGAGGTAGAGGCAAGAGAATCATAAATCCAAGGTCATCCTTAACTTCCTAGTGAGTTCAAGGCTAGTGTGGGGAAAACGAGACAGCATGTCATAACATTTTCTCTTGAAAACCTTGTGAGTTACAATATTCAGGAGATTATCACTCTTCTTTTGTAGATAAGACTCTCAACAATCAAATAAGAAAGTTGTCTAAAAACGCAGGAAGTAAATACAAGTTCCTTCAGATCAACTTAGTCCTGGGCTAAAGGCATGCCTCCCAAACATCTTAATTAAAAATTTGTACTCCCTGAAGAGATTTGATAAAATAGTTGCCACATTTCCCAAAGGTAGATTCATTAGAAAAAAATATACCAAATTAAAATTATTGATGATTTCCAAATAATTATCTGAGTAAATGTCTAGAAAAATGTTGATATTTGACATTAAATATCCTGGTGTCAGGAATAACCTATTAGTGTCAGTGTTATCAACAGACTTTCCCTTTAATGTTATTCTCTTGTTATCTCTACTCTTTTGAAAAATATGTTTATATGTTACTGATTATTGTAATTTAAAATATTAAATCTAAGCAAAAAGATGAAGTTAAATATGTTGATTTTTAACTATTTAGTTTTTTAAAAATGCTATAAGCTTTGGAGAAAAAATATGGTTGAAAAGTTTTGTACATTAAAAAAGCAAAACAAAGTAAAATCCTAGACAAACAAATCTAGTAAAAATGGCCAAGGAAAATTATATAATTAGTAGGAAGATTTTAACACTAGAAATAATGGTTAATGTCAATGTAAAAAGAATCTAATAATTTTAAGAGGCTTATGAGAATTTTTTATTCATCTTTTCCCTACTACTGAGAACATTGTTATGTGCCAAGCTCTTTCTTTTTGCTTTCTCTGTTCCTTACCAAAGCACTTTTTAAAATTCCTTATAAGTATTACTTCTGAGGCAATAGTAGTCTTACTCACTAAAGATGGTTTTGTTTTTTATGATATTCCCTTTAGTGCTCCAGTCACATAATTAAAGAGGTGGGAAAGAGTCCAGCTAAATGAGGGTCCAAAACAATTCAAAAGGAAAAAATACTAGCAGAATCTATTACCATCTTTTAAAATGACAGAATATTGGTGCAGGTAGACCAGGAAGAGAAGTTCTGGCTATCCTGCCTCTTGACAGGAAATAAATCACCCTGCACACTGGAGGCAACCTATCCAGACTGCACGCTGGGAACTTCATTACACAAGCTGTGCCACATATTACTATGCATATCACTGCTGATTGGACATAGGCACATATCCACAACCCAATTCTGTCATTGTGTTTTCTGGGAGAGAACCATCTTTTCTATATACAAATCTAAGCTTGAAAAGGACAAAGAAAATGATATTGTATGCCCAAAAGACTTCAATCATTAGCAAAGCATGGTCTGCACTTATAATTTATCTACCTCCTCTTAACTCTGTCTCTTGATGTGGAAACATGGTCATATTAACACTGTTTGATCATCACATGGTCTAATTTGATTCAAATGTGATTGTAATTCAACATATGCCTCGTTACCATTGGTCTTCACTTCATTAGGAAGAGGGCAAAGCAATTTTCCATAGAAGAATGTTCAGTTCCTTGTTCCTCTTACTTGGTAACCTTTTTATTCATTCATAAAAGACAAACTTTATTTACTTGGTTTTGGTGATAGTCTATGAATGTAGTTTAATCTAATTTGAACTTAGTGTTATAATGAAAGAAAAATAGCAAAGAATCTTCAGTCTGAAAGCACAGTGCCACTTTTGAAGTAAAAAACATAAAATTAATGAACCAAAGGAGATAAAATTAATGAACATCACTATCAGGAAGCTTCCTGTCATTTGAGAACACTGATGTAGTTTTACATGTAGAGCCTTCATAATTTAGCCTTTTCTAGGAGAATATTATGCAGTAAAATATTTTTGCCTCTCTTGCTTTGATTAAATAATACTGTCCATTCAAAAATACAAGGAATATCCTTTTGACATCCTAAAAATTACAAAATTATAGAAGCGGGCATTTCCTTGAATGCCAAGCTTAATAAAATTTAGGAAGAAAATAAAGCACATGTAAATTCTATGACCAAATCTATCAGTACCCAGAATCTAAAGTACCTTTGCATACAATTTGGAGGATTGCGAACATTGCTTGTGAGAAATTAGTTATATTCAGTGTACTGTTGCATTTTGACTGACTTAATTTCTAATTATTTTATAAAAACAAATGCTCTCGCATTTGATGGTGGTGGTGATGATGGTGGCCCTGGTGGTGGTGGTGGTGGTGGTGGTGGTGGTAGTGGTGTGTGTGAGTGTGTGTGTATGTGTGTGTGTGTGTGAGTGTGTGTGTATGTGTGTGTGTGTGTGTGTGTGTGTGTGTGTGTGTGTGCACATGCACTAGTGCATGCGTATACATGTTTGTAGTAGAGGTGGGTTGCATGTGTCATGGCAGGCCAATCTGTAGGAATTAGCTTGAACCCTCCACCGTGTGAGTTCTGGGCACTAAATGCAGGTCTTCAAACTTGGAACCCAGAGCCTTTACCCGCTGACCATCTCACTTACCCATAAAATGCCATTTACAGTTGTTTTTTGTTTGTTCATTTATTGTTTTGTTTTGTTTTGTTTTATTAATTTTTAAAGGGGTGGTCACATGGTCAGGTTTGCAACTTTGATTCCTGCCACTCCATCCCTCATCAAATAAATGCTTCCACCTCTGGGAAAGCGAAATGCCAAGCATACCATCAGAGTGGCAGATGCCTATTTCCTAGGTATAGCCTCATTTGTTAGAGAAACAGTAAGCTCTTTTGTATTTTTTTATATGGTTACCAATCCCAACATGTATACATATAACCTCACCTAATTCTAATTATTTTCTGAAGACAAGGCCCCTTTCATTCAAATCTTGATCTAGGTTACCAAAGTGACTTAATGTATATGACCCAACCTTTTATCTTTAGAATGGCATCTTGGAAAGAATCATGTTATATCTGAATTGCAATGTATAATACAGAGACAGATAAACAACAAAGTCAATAAAATATGTGCTATTTGATATAAACCTCATATAACAAGTTTTATCTGTTACTAATTATCAAATAAAATTTAAGCAGAAACTATTTAACAGATGAATCTCAAAAGTAGGAAAGTAATCAGTATTTTTAGGAATTTACTCATACTTCTGATAGCATATCATGTCAATAAGACAACTCATAAGAGTTAAAAAAGAATAAGTTACAGAAACTATTGCAGAATAAAGGATAAGTGTACATAGAGCAGCAATTTGGCACTAGAGACAGAGACACAGGGTCTCCAACGGAGGAGCGGAGGAGAGGACCCAAGGAGTTGAAGGGGTTTGCAGCACCACAGGAGGAACAACAATATGAGTCACCCAGTACTCCCAGAACTCCCAGGGACAAAACTGTCAACCAAAGAGTACACATGGAGCTACCCATGGCTCCAGACACATAGGCAGCAGAGGATGGTTTTGTTAGACACCAAAGGGAGGAGAGGCCCTTGGTCCTAGAAAGACCTGATACTGTAGTGTAGAGGAAGACCAGGACAGGGAAGCGGCGGAGGGTGGATTGGGGAAGGGAGGTGGCTTATGGGATTTTCAGGAAGGGGGGAACCAGGAAAGGGGACGGCATTCAAAATGTAAATAAAGAATATATCTAATAAAAAAAGCCAGAATAAATCTAGCAATCTTGTACAGGATAACTAGGGATGAGAGAGACTGAAGGTGGAGAACCTACTGCTATGTTTCAGGGAAGGAGTCACAGGGACCTGCTTACAGGGGTATCCATTGCAGCATCACTAGTAACAGTCCCATGTGCAGGTCTTCTACAGTAGAGTACTGTCAAGCTCTTTGCAAGCTTCTGCAGTAACATTATAGCAACTCATGGTATCTTCATTCTTATTTTACAAACTACAGATTATAGGACAGAATCAACATTTACATACAAGTCACATGCTTTACTGCTTGGCTCTTAAATATCATGCTATACTGTCCTATACAAAAAGAAGTAGCTCATATAGATTACTATAGTGGCACAGGAAGGCAAACAATGACTTGCTGGGTTTCAGAACTATGTGAGTATAAGCAGATTAACTGGTTTTGTTTTTGTTTTTGTTTTCTTTTGTTTTTCTTTAGTGGAGAAATTGGGTAGATGAGCAGTTCAACCTGGTCGGCCATTCAGAAAGAGACATGAAGGAGGCAGAGATAGTAGAATACAGCTTATATTTACAGGAAGAACAAAGAGGAGGCTTGTGGTGGGTTGAGTATGATTGGCACAGGGAGTGGTACTATTGGGAGGTGTGGCCTTGCTAGAGTAGGTGTGGTCTTGTTGGAAAAATATGTCACTGTGTGGGTGCATTTTAAAATCTTCCTCTTAGCTGTCTGAAGCCAGTCCTTTCGTAGAGGCATTCAGATGAAGATAATGTAGAACGTTCAGCTCCTCATACACCTGCTTGAATGCTGCCATGCTCTCACCTTGATGATAATAGACTGAACCTCTGAACGTGTAAGGAAGCTCAAATTAAATGTTGTCCTTATAAGAGTTGCCTTGGTCACATTGTCTGTTCCTAGCAGTAAAACCCTAACTAACACAGAAGTTGAGTAGAGGAAGGTAATTATCCATACCATCATCTAAGGCCAGGAGACCAGTTGCAGAAACAAGGCTTATAATTGGTAAGAGCCCTCCTGTTTTATTTTGTTAAGAACGCATTTGTGCTTTCTTCCAAATTTTTAAGAGACTGTCAATTGGTATTTAAATTGAGATGAAAAGGAAGTTCCAAAGGGACATTGACATCTCCTAAATTTACAATGACTTTGCAATTGTACAAGGGACAACAAACATATCATGTTAGGTGTATTTATGATGTGGTTATTGTTTCATTTGGACATGAGCTATGTTTGTATCAAATTGAAAAGGGGGTGGATTATGATGACTACTCTTGGTTGTCAACTTGACTAAATCTAGAATGAACTACAATCCAGAAATGGAGGACACACATCTTATGCAGAGCTTGAGGCTGGAAGACACAGGTTTCTGACCTGGATGGGGAAATTGGGTAGATGAGCAGTTGGGGAACTTGAGGCATAGTGGCAATGAAAACTTAAGGCACAGGCAAAGTAGTACATGTCTTTAATCCAGGAGACCAAGGCAAGAAGATCTCTGAGTTCAAGGTCAAACTGGGACAAAGGATGTATATATCTTTAATCTGGGCCACACCGTCTGCTTGAGGACATTAGAAGAAGGAAGACTCACTCTTCACCTGTTTGTACTGACGTGCCAGGACATCTTTTGGAACCTACTTCTATAGTACTCTAGCTTATACAGAAGACCAACTGAAACAACTAGCCTTGTGAGACTGAGAAACCACTACATTCTTGGATTTCCCATTCACAGCTGCCCATTGTTGGGTTAAACTACAAACTCTAAATCATTACATTAAATTCACATTATATTAAATATAGAAATATTCCATAAGCTATGTGACTCTAGAGAACACTGACTGGGTTATAATACCGAGGATCAAAACAGTAGGAAAGGGAGAGTTATGTAACACTAAGAATGAACCCTTAAGTAATTATATTCCTTTATATTTAGCTATAATTACATACAATACAAACACAATATATATGCATATATGTATATTATAAAATATATTTATTAAAAGACTTATTCCACTTAAGCTTATTGAGCTCCTAAGAAAAACAGTATCTGACATGACAAACCTGCTCTTAAGTTATTGAGTAAGCTCTAAAATTTATTGTTTTAAATTTATTCTTTTATATATTACATCCCATCTATAGCTTCTCTCTCCTCTGCTCCTATTCCCAGCTCCTCCCTCCCCATTCATTCCTCCTCCTGTTCCCTTTAAAGTAAAATTTATATTTATAATCACAGATAAGTGAGGTTCTCTACTCATCATCAAAGAAAATTCTCTTTAGAACATATCATAGAAAAAGAGCAAATTAAAGACCATTAAAAATTTTTTTTTTTATTTTCTATATTTTTTATTTACATTCCCAATGATTTCCCCTTTCCCGGTACCCCCTCCCCAAAAGTCCCATAAGCCCTCTTCCCTCCCCCTGTTCCCCAGTCAACCCCCTTCTCTTCTCTGTCATGGTATTCCCCTACACTGCTACATCCAGTCTTTCCAGGACCAGGGGTCTCTCCTTCCTCCTTCTTGGGAATCAATTGATATGTGAATTGTGTCTTGGGTATTCTGAGCTTCTGGGTTAATATCCACTTATCAGTGACTACATACCATGTGTGTTCTTTTGTGATTGGGTTACCTCATTAAGGATGATATTTTCCAGTTCTGATCATTTGCCTAAGAATGTCGTGATTTCATTGTTTTTAATTGCAGAGTAGTATTCCATTGTGTAGATATACCACATCTTCTGAATCCATTCCTCCGTTGAGGGACATCTGGGTTCTTTCCAGCTTCTGGCTATTATAAATAAGGCTGCTGTGAACATAGCGGAGCATGTGTCCTTATTACATGCTGGGGAATCCTCTGGGGGGGAAAAACATATCAGACACTGTGTAAGAATCTATACATTGAGAACAGTCTGAACTCAAAGGTATATCTTCAGTATAATTCTTGAGACAAAGTTTTTGTTTGTTTGTTTGGGTTTTTTTTTTTTTTTTTTTTTTTGGTTTTTCGAGACAGGGTTTCTCTGTGTAGTCCTGGCTGTCCTGGAACTCACTTTGTAGACCAGGCTGGCCTCAAACTCAGAAATCCTCCTGCCTTTGCCTCCCAAGTGCTGGGATTAAAGGCGTGCACCACCACCGCCCAGCTAGTATAATTCTTGTTTAGGGAACATTCCAGAAGAATAGACGAAAATATTTTAAGAAACCAGAGGACCAAGAAGTTTTCAGGTGAGATTGTGTCTCCTAGAAGTGAGAGAAAACACATATTCATAATACTTAACAATATGACTACTTAAAGAATACTCGAAAACTAAAGAAATCAATAGACTTGTTAACTTTGAAAAGCTCATAGGGGTACATCCAAGACAAAGAATTATGGACAAATAATAGCTGCTAAGAATAAAAGAATTTGCTTTTTCCACAGATGAGACCTTAGGTAGTCACCCAAAAGAAGGAGTCAGCCTGGAAATTATGCACACAAGGCACATAAATGGACTGTGCATATTATACATGTATATTCATATATATATTTAATAATAATAATAATAATATAATAAAGAAAGATAACCTAAAAACTTAAGAGGGATTTGGAATATGTGATTGGAAAGAGGGGACAATGGAGGAGTTTATGGGAAAATAGGATAGGTGACGAGAGCTGTATTTGTATTTTACTTAAAATTAAGCAAAATAAATGAAATACATAAGTTAAAATAAAAATGTTGAAAATTATATTTAACTGGGATATAAATCAAGGCTACAGTTGTATTGAATATGACTACTGACCTGCCTGATTTTTAAAAATATTTTATTAGATATTTTCTTTATTTACATTTCAAATGTTATCCCCTTTCCTCATTTCCCCTCCAAATACCCCCTATCCCATCCCCCATCCCCCTACTCACCAACCCACCTACTCCAGATTCCCTGTCCTGGCGTTCCCCTACACTGGGGCACTGAGCCTTCACAGGACCAAGGGCCTCATCTCTCATTGATGTCCAACAAGGGCATCCTCTGCTACATCTGCAGCTGGAGACATGGGTCCCTGCCTGTGTATTCTGGTTGGTGATTTAGTCCCTGATAGCTCTGGGGGGTACTGGTTGGTTCATATTGTTGTTCTTCCTATGTGGCTGCAAAAACCCCTTCAACTCCTTGGGTCCTTTCTCTAGTTCCTACATTGGAGGCCCTGTGCTCAGACCAATGGTTGGCTATGAGCATTCACTTCTGTAATTGTCAGGAACTGTCTCTGAAGAGACAGCTGAATCAGGCTCCTGTCAGCAAGCTCTTGTTGGCATCAACAATAATGTCTGGGTTTGGTAACTGTATATGTGATGGATATCCAAGTGGGGAGGTCTCTGGATGGCCTTTGCTTCAAACTCGGCTCCACACTTTGTCTCTGTATCTCCTCTCCTGGGCATTTTGATCCTCCTCCTAAGAAGGACCAAAATATCCACACTTCGGTCTTCCTTTTTTCTTGAGCTTCAATTGGTCCATGAGTTGTTTCTTGGGTATTCTGAGCTTCTGAGGTAATATCCACATATATGAGTACATAGCATGTGTGTTCTTTTGTGATTAGGTTACCTCACTCAGGATGATATTTTCTAGTTCCATTCATTTGCCTAAGAATTTCACGAATTCATGGTTTTTAATAGCTAAGTAGTACTCCATTGTCTAAATGTACCGGATTTTCTGTATCCATTCCTCTGTTGAGGGACATATGGGTTCCTTCAAGCTTCTGTCTATTAAAAACAAAGCTGATATGAACATAGTTGAGCATGTGTCATTACATGTTGTAGCATCTTCATGGTATATGCCCAAGAGTGGTATAGCTGCGTCCTCAGGTAGTACTATGCCCAATTTCCTGAGCAAAAGCCAAACTGATTTCCAGAATCATTGTACCAGCTTGCAATCCCATGAGCAATGGAGGAGTGTTGATCTTCACATTCTTGCCAGCATCTGCTGTCACCTGAGTATTTCATCTTAGCCATTCTGAAGTGCGAGGTGGAATCTCAGGGGCATTTTGATTTACATTTCCCTGATGACTAAGGATGTTGAACATTTCTTTAGGTGCTTCTCAGCCTTTCACTATTCCTCAATTGAGAATTCTTAGTTTAGTTCTATAGCCCATTTTAATAGGGTTATTTGTTTCTCTAGAGTCCAACTTCTTGAGTTCTTTGTATATATTGGATATTAGCCCTCCTTTGTATATATTGGCTATGTAGGATTGGTAAAGATCTTTTCTCAATCTGTTGGTTGCCATTTTGTCCTGTTGACAGTGTCCTTTGCCTTACAGAAGCTTTGCAATTTTATGAGGTCTCATTTGTCAATTCTTTTTTTTTTTTTTAATTTAATTTAATTTTATTTTTTTAATTTACATTCCAAATCACTTCCCCTTTCCCGTTTCCTCCCTCCCCGAAAGTCCCATAAGCCATTGTCAATTCTTAATCTTAGAGCATAAGCTCCTGTTGTTCTGTTCAGGAAATGTTTCCCTGTGCCCATGTGCTCCAGGTTCTTTCCCACTTTCTTTTCTATTAGATTAAATGTATCTGGTTGTATGTGGAGGTCCATGATCCACTTGGACTTGAGTTTTGTACAAGGAGATAAGAATGGATCAATTTGCATTCTTCTACATGCTAACTGTCAGTTGAACCAGCACCATTTGTTGAAAAAAATGCTATCTTTTTTTCCACTGGATGGTTTGTGCTTCTTTTACAAATATCAAGTGACCATAAGTGTGTGGGTTCATTTCTGTGTCTTCAATTCTATTCTGTTGATCTACCTTCCAGTCACTGTACTAATACCATGCACTTTTTTTTTTAATTTAATTTAATTTTATTTTTTTAATTTACATTCCAAATCACTTCCCCTTTCCCGTTTCCTCCCTCCCCGAAAGTCCCATAAGCCCCCTTCCCTCCCTCTTTTCTCTGTTCAACCCCCTCTCATTACTCTGTCCTGGCGTTCCCCTACATCCAGTCTTTCCAGGACCAGGGGTCTCTCCTTCCATCTTTTTAGAAATCTATTGATATGCTGATTGTGTCTAGGGTATTCTGAGATTCTGGGTCAATATCCCCTTATCAGTGACTTCATACCATGTGTGATCTTTTGTGATTGGGTTACCTCACTAAGGATGATATTTTCAAGTTCTGACCATTTGCCTAGGAATTTCGTGAATTCATTGTTTTTAATTGCAGAGTAGTATTCCATTGTGTAAATATACCACATCTTCTGAATCCATTCCTCCGTTGAGGGACATCTGGGTTCTTTCCAGCTTCTGGCTATTATAAATAAGGCTGCTATGAATATAGTGGAGCATGTGTCCTTATTGCATGCAGGTAAAGTCTCTTCCATGCACTTTTTTTAATCATGATTGCTCTATAGTACTGTAGAGAGTCATATTGAAATGCTTTATCACATGGCGGCTATCATTCAGCTCGAGACCCTAGTGAGCTACACCTCCCCCAACCTGGCAGAGCTGGCAGAGCTCAGGGAGCAAGCCTTTTGCAACACCTCAGCCTCCCACAGAGCAACAGACCCTATGGGGTCAACTTCCTCAAGGAACAGTGGAGCCAAGGCTCTGCTGAGAAGCACTGAGAAAACTCTGCAACTCTGGGAGGGAGGGTCACGCCCACAGAGCATATATTGCCGTGCTTACTCCCCAAGTAAAGAGAGATTTTGTGCAGCCATGCACTAATGTCTCTGTGTATTCTCTTTCTCCTGATCCTCGTCGTCAGCTCTCCGTTCACAGAAAACCAGCTCGTGTGCAACCCCCGGGAAGCTTCATAGCACAGCTTGAGGTCAGAGATAGTGATTCCTCCTGAAGTTCTTTTATTATTGAGAAGAGTTTTCGTTAGCTTGGCTCTTTTGTTATTCCAGATGAATGTGAAAATTGCTCTTTCTAACTCTATGAAAAATTGTGTTGAAATTTTGATGGAGCTTGCATTGAACCTGTAGATTGGTTTCAGCAAAATTGACATTTTTTTACTATATTAATCGTACCAATCTATGAGCATGGGAGATCTTTTCATCACCTGATATCTTCTTTGATTTCTTTCTGCAGAGACTTGAAGTTCTTATCATACAGATCTTTCACTTGCTTAGAGTCATACCAAGATATTTTGTATTATTTGTGACTATTTTGAAGAGTGTCATTTCCCTATTTATCAGTCTATTCATCCTTTGAGTAGAGGAAGGCCACCAATTTGTTTGAGTTAATTTTATATTCAGCTAATTTGCTGAAATTGTCAGGTTTAGGAATTCTCTGGTGGAATTTTTGGGGTCACTTAGATATACTATCATATCATCTGCAAATAGTGATAGTTTGACTTCTTCCTTTCCAATTTGCATCCCTTTGACCTCCTTTTGTTGTCTAATTGCTCTGGCTAGGACTTCGAGTAATATGTTGCGTGTGTAGCAAGAGGGTGGACAGCCTTGTCTAGTAGGATTTTAGTGGGATTGCTTCAAGTTTCTCTCCATTTAGTTTGATGTTGGCTATTGGTTTTCTGTATCTTTCTTTTATTATGTTTAAGAATAGGCCTTGAATTCCTGATCTTTCCAAGACTTTTATCATGAAGAAGTGCTGGATTTTGTCAAATGCTTTCTCAGTATTTAATGAGATTATCATGTGTTTTTTTTCCTTTGAGTTTGTTTATATAGTAGATTACATTGAGGGATTTCCATATATTGAACCATCCCTTCATCCCTGGGATGAAGCCTGCTTGATCATGTTGGATAATTGCTTAGATGTGTTCTTGGATTCAGTTTGCAAGAATTATTTTTGAGTATTTTTGCATCAATATTCATAAGAGAAATTGGTCTGAAGTTCTCTTTCTTTGTTGGGTCTTTTTGTGGTTTAGGTATTAGAGTAATTGTGACTTCATAGAATCAATTGGGTAGTGTTCCTTCTGTTTCAATTTTTGTGGAATCGTTTGAAGTGTACTGGTCTTCTTTGAAGGTCTGGTAGAACTCTGCATCAAACCAATCTGGTCTGGGCTTTCTTTGTTTGGGAGACTATTAATCACTGTTTCTATATCTTTAGGAGTTATGGGACTGTCTAGATCATTTATCTGATCATGATTTATTTTAGTATCTCTTATCTGTCTAGAAAATTGTCCATTTCATCCAGATTTTCCAGTTTTGCTGAGTATAGGCTTTTGTAGTAGGATCTGATGATTTTTTTGATTTCCTCAGCATATGTTGTTATGTCTCCCTTTTCATTTCTGATTTTGTTAATTTGGATACTATCTCTGTGCTCTCTGGTTATTCTGGCTAAGGGTTCTTCTCTCTTGTTGATTTTCTCAAAGAACCAGCTCCTGGTTTTGTTGACTCTTTGTATAGTTTTTTGTTTCTACTTGGTAAATTACAGCCCTGAGTTTGATTAATTCCTGCCATCTACTCCTCTTGGGTGTATTTGCTTCTTTTTGTTCTAGAGCTTTCAGATATGCAAGCTCTTAGTAGTGTATGTCTCTCTAGTTTCTTTTTGAGACACTCAGAGCTATGAGTTTTCCTCTTAGCACTGTTTTCATTGTGTTGTATATGTTATAGCTTTATTGTCATTAAATTCTAAAAAGTCTTTAATTTCTTTATTTCTTCCTTGACCAAGTTATCATTGAGTAGAATGTTGTTCAGCTTCAACATGTATGTGGGATTTCTATTGTTTTTGTTATTATTGAAGACCAGCCTAAGTCCGTGGTGATCTGATAGGATGCATGGGATTATTTCATTATTCTTGTATCTGTTTTATCACCCGTTATATGGTCAGTTTTGGAGAAGGTACTGTAAAGTGCTGAGAATAGGTATAATCTTTTGTTTTTAGATAAAATGATGTGTGTGTGTGTGTGTGTGTGTGTGTGTGTGTGTGTCTGTGTGTGGTGTGTTAAATCCATTTGGTCCATAACTTCTGTTAGTTTCACCGTGTCTCTGTTTATTTTCTGTTTCCATGATCTACCCATTGATGAGAGTGGGCTGTTGAGGTCTCCCACTATTATTATGTGAGGTGCAATATGTGCTTTGAGCTTTAGTAAGTTTCTTTTATGAATGTGGTTGCCCTTGCATTTGGAATATAGATGTTCAGAATTGTATTTCTTCTTGGTAGATTTTTACTTTGATGAGTATGAAGTATCCTTCCTTATCTTTTTTGATAACTTTATGTTGAAGGTTCATTTTATTCAATATTAGAATGTCTACTCCAGCTGGTTTCTTGGAACCATTTGCTTGGAAATTGTTTTCCAGACCATTACTCTGAGGTAACATCTGTCTTTGTCACTGAGTTGTGTTTCCTGTATGCAGCAAAATTTGGGACCCTATTTACATATCCAGTCTGTTAGTCTATGTCTTTTTATTGGGGAATTGAGTCCATTGATATTAAGAGATATTAAGGAAAAGTGATTGTTGCTTCTTGTTATTTTCGTTGTTAGAACTAAAATTGTGTTTATGTGGCTAACTTCTTTTTGGTTTGTTAAAAGATTATTTTCTTGCTTTTTCCAGGGTGTAGTTTCCCTCCTTTTGTTGGAGTTTTCCATTTATTTTCCTTTGAAGGGCTGGATTTGTGAAAAGATACTGTGTAAATTTGCTTTTGTCATGAAATACCTTGGTTTCTCCATCTATGCTAATTGAGAGTTTTGCTGGGTATAGTAGCCTGGGCTGGCATTTGTGTTCTCTTTTGGTCTACATGACATCTTCCCAGGATCTTCTAGCTTTCATAGTCTCTGGTGAGAAGTCTGATGTAATTCTAATAGGTCTCTCTTTATATGTTACTTTATATGTTTATATAACCTTTATCCCTTACTGCTTTTAATATTCTTTGTTTTGTCCATTTGGTATTTTAATTA
Organism: Tokudaia tokunoshimensis; assembly: GCA_036184795.1. NCBI lineage: Eukaryota > Metazoa > Chordata > Mammalia > Rodentia > Muridae > Tokudaia > Tokudaia tokunoshimensis. The sequence goes on along the minus strand of BTHU01000009.1, from coordinate 10,239,811 downwards.
TTATGTGATGGGAGGAATTTCTTTTCTGGTCCAATCCATTTGGAGTTTTGTAGGCTTCTTATATGTTCATGGGCATCTCTTTCTTTAGGTTAGGTTAAGTTTTCTTCTATAATTTTGTTGAAGATATTTACTGGCCCATTAAGTTGGGAATCTTCACTCTCTTCTATACCTATTATACTAAGGTTTGGTCTTCTCATTATGTCCTGGATTTCCTGGATGTTTTGGGTTAGGATATTTTTGATTTTTGTGTTTTCTTTGACTGTTGTGTCAATGTTTTCGATGGTATCTTCTGTATCCAAGATTCTCTCTTCTATCTCTTATATTCTGTGATGCTTGCATCTATGACTCCTGATCTCTTTCTTAGGTTTTCTATCTCCAGAACTGTCTCCCTTTGTGATTTCTTTATTGTTTCTACTTCCATTTTTAGATCCTGGATGGTTTTGATCAATTCCTTCACCTGTTTGATTGTGTTTTCCTGTAATTCTTTAAGGGATTTTGTGTTTCCTCTTTAAGGGTTTCTACCTGTTTACCTGTGTTCTCCTTTATTTTTTTAAGGGATTTACTTATGTCCTTTTTAAAATCTTCTGTCAGCATCATGAGATGTAATTTTAAATCCAAATCTTGTTTTTCCATTGTGTGGAGGTATCCAGGACTTGTTCTGGTGGGAGAACTGGGTTCTGATGATGCTAAGTAGCCCTGGTTTTTGTTGGTAAAGTTCTCGTGCTTGCCTTTTGCCATCTGGTTATCTCTGGTTTTAGTTGGTTTTGCTGTCTATAACTGGAACTTGTCCCTCCTGAGGTCCTATAAGCCTGGGCAGCACTCCTCGGAGAATAGCTTTCTTCTGGCCAGACTTGTGTACAGAGGGCTTTAGAATAGCACCAGCTCCCAGGTGTTGATGGAGACTGAGAAGATCCTGTCCCAGATGCTCCACTGTTCCTGTGCCCTGTGTGCTCCCTGCTACCGCTTTGGATGAAAAAGTGGAGATCTCACCTCTGAGTCAGGGAGTGAGACTACTACTGGACCAGCTCTCTCCTGGCAGGACTTGTGTACAAAGGGCCATGGAATAGCCTCAACTCCTGGATGCAGATGGTGACATGAAGGAACTTGTCCCAGGTGCTTCACTGTTCCTGTGCCCTGCTAGCTCCTGCCTGGTCCTGCCCCGGACAGTCACTGGAGATAAAAATGATGATTTCACCTACAAGCAGGGCAGTCAGAGCACTCCTGTGAGACCAGCTCTCCCCTGGCAGGACAGTGCACATAGGACTGTGGAACAGTCCCAGCTCCTGTGTATAGATGGCAACCAGAAGGCATGCCTGACTTTTTTTTTTCAGTTTTTTTTATTTTCTAAGTTTTTTTATTTACATTCCAAATCATTTCCCCTTTCCCATTTCCTCCCTCCCCAAAAGTCCCATAAGCCCCCTTTCCTCCCTCCTTTCCCCATTCAACCCCCTCTCGCTTCTCTGTCCTGGCATTCCCCTACATCCAGTCTTTCCAGGACTGGAGTCTCTCCTTCCATCTTCTTGGAAATCTATTGATATCATGCCTGATTTTTGATATTGAATTCAATGTTGTCTCAGATTTTTTATTTTGCTTATTTTTTTACTCATTATTCTATTTACGTGTTCATTCATTCATTCATTCATTCAGTTTATGTCATTATCCCTTTTCCCCTCCTAGTTCCCCTATCCTACAGTTCTTTCCCCCTAATCCTTCCCTTCCTTCTCCTCTAGGAGAGTGGCAGATTCCTGGATTTCCTACCCCCAACACACCCAGGCACATCAAATCTCTGCACAACTGGGAGCTTTTTCTCCCACTGAGGCCAGAGAAGACAGCTGCGTTAGTAGACTGTGTTCCACAGACAAGCATCAGCTTTGGGAATAGCTCTACTAACATTATTTGGGACCAAGCTGCGCATCTTCTACATATATGTGGGTATATCAATGTACAGCCAATGTATGCTCTTTGTTTGGTGGTTCAAACTCTGAGAGCCCCCAAAGGTCCAGGTTAGTTGACTCTGTTGGTCTTGTGAAATTCCTATCCCCTTTGGGAACCTTAATCCTTCCCCCAGTTCTTTGGTAAGTCCCTAAACTCCAACCACAGTTTGACTATGAGTCTTTGCATCTGTCTGAGTCAACTGCTGGGTAGAGCCTCTCAGAAGGCAGTCATGCTAAGCTTCAAACATTACAAAGTATCACTAAAAGTGTCAGGGATTGGTGCTTGTCCATGGAATGTGTCTCTAGTTGGGCCAGTTATTGCTTGGCCATTCTTCTAGTCTCTACTTCATTCCTTGTCCCTCTATTACTTGTAGACAGGATAAATTTTGGGACAAGCATTTGTGGATCAGTTGATGTCCTTATTGTTCCACTGGGGTTCTTGCTTGGCTACAGGATGTAGCTTCTTCAGGTTTTATATCCCCACTGCTATGAGTCTCTGCTAAGGCCACCCCAATGATTCTTGGGAGCCTCCCCTCTCCCAGGTTCTCTGGCACATACTTGAGATGTCCCCCATCCCTTTTGCATACATCAACCACCTATGGTGGAAATGTAGTTTCTCTAATGTTTTCTGCTCTAACTTTAAGTACTCTGCTTGGGAAAGACACATTCTTCAATTTATCCTGTAGAAAAGAAACAATAATTTCTGTTTTATTTTATTATGTTCTCACTGATATTTGTAGCATTCTTTACACTTTAAAATAGCAATTATGCTTTAGTCCTTTGCTTACTTTAATTAATGTCTTCTTTAAAAAATGCCTTAAGCTTTACTCCTGGGTAAGGAGGGAACTACTGATGATGGATCAGCCTGGGGAATAATCATTAGATGTATCTTGCCTATGTGAAAGATAAATTTGTCTTCATACTATTTAATGAAGATCATGTTTGCTCCTTTGTCGCTTTTTCAATTCTGGTTGTTAAGTCCCTTCAGATGCCATCACAGAACTATCTGGCTGAGAATAGTAATGGAAGACAGAGATGAGAGCTGGTTCAGCTTCAGGCAACTCGAGCACTAATAAATCTGATGTTTTCAGTGTGTCAGGAAATGTTTTAAATGCTTTTCTTACAGTAATATCACCATTTCTTTTGTATTTTAAATACATACTGTTACAGTCTGTGTCTTAGTTAGGGTTTTACTGCTGTGAACAAACACCATGGCCAAGGAAAGTCTTATAAAGGACAACATCTAATTGGGGCTGGCTTACAGGTTCAGAGGTTCAGTTCATTATCATCAAGGTAGGAGCATGGCAGCATCCAGGCAGGCATGGAGTAAGAGGATCTGAGAGTCCTAGATCTTCATCTGAAGGTTGCTAGCAGAATACTGGCTTCCACACAGCAAGGATTAGGGTCTTATAGCACTTACCTACAGTGACACACCTACTCCAACAGGGCCATATCTATTCCAACAGAGCCACACCTTCTAATAGTGCCACTCATTGTGCCAAGCATATCTAAACCATCAGTCTGCTATTTTAATTCTGTGGGAAAAGAAAAGCTCTTTAGTACTGTGTAGAGTTGAATTGAGTCTGCTCTATGCTCTATTCTCCTGGCAGGCAGGTGTGGCTCTGCACCTGCCCAAGAACTCTGAATTCCTGAATGAAAAGAGACACATACAGAGCTCTAATTTTAATAAGCTTTGCTCAATGCCTGAGCATTTTGAAATCTTCCCATGACTAGTGCACACTCCCCTTCAATATTTCTGAGATAACTCTTTCTAAATCTTATCTTTGCTGCCCTGTTTCCTTCTGGGCAGCCCTCCAATGGGGTTACTTTCCCTCTGTATCTACATTTTGGAGGTATCACCCTCTTGCTCCTTCATGGCAAAATAGACTGACCTATGTCCCTCTCATTGTGGAATGACCTCTTCTCCTCCCCTTTGTTTCTTACTCTAGAATCCTAAAAATCCCTCCACTGTTCCACTGCCTGAGCATTGGCTGCAGGTTCTTTATTGATCAATCAAAAACTAATTGAGGTAAATAAATAAGAAAAAACAATTGGGGAGAGGGACTTACAGCTTCTGGACACATAGATTCACAAGTGATTTGGAGAGATGAATTAAGACAAAGCATTAGAACCAACCCTGGACAGTACTGTTGAATGAGTCAATTGCTGAAGTTTCAAAGTGAGTTCCCATGAGTAGAAAACTCACATTAGCATACTGTAGCATGCTGCCTTTCAGACCTAGTCCCATGGAGCACCAGCAACACACATAATAATTTCAATGTAAAATATAAAAGTTCATGCTTTGATTTCTAAAATTTGTTGAGTTTCATACAATCTATTTTGATCATGTTCACCTCCCTTCCCTGTGATATTGCTGTATAAGAAACAGTAAACTTTCTTCCAAATTGTTCAATTTAATATGGTTCATCAAATATCTGTGAAATTTTGATAACTGAATATATGACCACTGTTAATAGGATTTAGCACATAGATGTTCAGAATTGTAATACTTTACAATTTCTATGATACAGAGTTAGTAATTTCATTACCATCAAACATTTTATGTAAGGAAAATTTTTAAATAAGTAATTTTTCTTAATTTTTTGATGTGGAAATTTAAATCAGTGTGTTTTGTGTTAGGGTCAGCACATAATCTTTATTTACAGTTTTGGCAAACCAAGATGTCTGATGGTCCAATTCTTTCCATTCATCCTAAGCCTTTATGTTTTGTGGTAACTTGAACAAGCAGGTAAAAACAACTTAGATATGCAGACATCAGTTACATCGTGAAGCGCATTTGTTCCTGTAGTGACAGGGTCTGCTGGGTGCCCCAGGCATTTGTGCAGTTTGCCTCCTTTGTCTAGGTGATAAAATTCAAAGGTGGACTCTCTTTTTTATTTTTCTTCATGGAAAGTTGTACCCTATGTAGTTTTGGCTATGACAAAACACATTTCTTTCATATTATTTCTCCTATAATTTCCCCAGACTTTCATCTACATGATGATATTCTTAGCTTTGAGTATCTAGACATCAAAGAACTGCTCTGATGATAAAAGAAAACAAAGTTGATTCAAAATAAACATATTTTCAGTGAATCTAAAACAGACTGTATATTTTAGAGTCTGTCCTCAAAGATTCCACCTACTCTTCACTGCCCATGCTTCGTATAACAATGATTCCCAACCTGTATTCCAGTAGATCAACAAATGAACTGTTCCCATAAGAACCCATAGAAAGCTCTATGTATCGCTAACATACTGAGGATGATGATAGTGCTGCTCAGAAATGAATCTAGGACCTCCCTCATACAAGCACTCTACCACTTACTTGTATTCCTAGACCATCACCATTTCTGCTAAATAACCCTAAGACAAATGATATTTTATACCTTTTATGTGGTCAGAGTGTTACTTTTGTATAATAGTAGCCATTCAAATAGAAGTCTACTTTACAAGAGGTATAAACAGACATGAAGTTTTTAATGTTAATGTCTAAAAATTCAATGTTCCAAGTGCTTCGCCAAAATTTATGATTTGTCTAGAATTTCAACAACTTTCACTCTGTATCACATAACAATTCCTTTTAGGTATAAGCTGCTGCTTGGTTAGATGACATTTATGTGACATTGTGCATGTGTTTATATTAATGTCATTGTCACTTTCTAACTGTGAAGGGTGTGCTAAATTTCTGTGTTACTAAATAAATGTCACAATTTACATTGCCTTTATATGTTTTGTGAGCAGGTAAAATTTCAAGAAGATGATGAAGCTTTGAAAGTCATTAAAAATATACAGTCTTCCTGATGCTGATATTAGATTTCACAAAAGAAAACTACTTGTTTCCCTTTAGAAATTTGATAAATAGAATGGAATAATATTGGTATATTCAATCAGATATAACATTTTACAAATAATAACAATAATACACATTTGTTTCCAAAAAGTGAACTGAAAAGATCATTTTATTCAAAGTATAATTCAATGCTAGCAAATAATTATTCCCAATTATTTCTTCTTTCTATCTTTCTTTCTTTCTTTCTTAAGCAAGTGAAAAAACATTTAGTCCTAGTTTAATAATACAATGTAGTCTTAGTGTAATAGAACAGTGACCAAAACCAAGTTGAAATGTGTTTACTTCAGTTCACATCTTACAGATCATCATAGAGGGGACCAAGGAAGGGATTCAAGGAAGGACACTGGAAGCAGAAACTGAAGCAGAAAGCATGACTGAGTCCTGCTTACTGACTTGCTTCTTCTGGTTCACTGGGCCCTATTGCTAATAAATCACAGGCCCCCTTACTTAATACCAACCTCCACAGTGAGCTGTGCCCTCCAACATAAATTAGCAAGTTAAAAAGAAATGCCTCAAAAATATGTCCACACCAACGGAGACAGTTTCTCAGTTAAGGCTCTTTTCCAGTTATGCCTAAGTTTGTGTCAAGTGACAAAAACTCACCAGTGTTAAAACATGTTAATCCATTTATATATTGCACCTTCATATAGAAGAAAATCTCTTTTAAAAAAAAGATAAATTTTTGTTAGATTTACTCTTTATTTTTCCGAGGACTTAGGTATCTGGGTGTGCTAAGTCTAAAAGATTGCATTAAATTTCCAGTCTCACTTATCCTCTTACCAAACAAAAGTCCTCTCTCTCTCTCTCTCTCTCTCTCTCTCTCTCTCTCTCTCTCTCTCCATAGTTTTTTATTTTTATTTTATACTGATGTTAATGAATATATAACAAAGTGAAGTGTATATTTCCTAAAAATGAAAATACTGATGCTGGTGTATTAGCTTAGGCTGTCCTAGTCTTGGTGGCTTAAAGGCTGGAAGGCTGAATTCAAGGTGCCATTATGATTGGGCACTTAAGGAGTGTTGCCTCCTGATTTATATTAGATATCCCCTTAGATCCAGACAGGAGAGAACAGGCAATGTCTCTCTTGTTTTTGTATAAGAATTTGATCTCTATCATGGAGAATTCCATTCCTATGACTCTATTAACTTCCCAAAGTCCAACCTTCCAAATAGTCACATGGGTTGATACAATAACTGGAGATTTCAGAGAAACAAACACTCTTTTTGTAACGGATAGCAAGAGGAAATCATTATACACCATCGTTAATGGCTGAAACTAATACCTGTAATTCCAGCAGCTCAGAGTGGAACTGTATTTAGCAATATTCCTTTAAATAATAACTAAAATTAAAGCACTAGGGTAGCTTTCTTCAACTGTAACCAGTATTGCTGCATGGAAAGGGGAATCAAAAAACAGATATAGAAATTGTATGGAACTGTAAGAAGTGAGTGCTCATGTAGAAGCTAAAAATGAAGGTTCAGAAGAAATTTAGTAAGAACCTGAGATTGGACAAAGTGAGAAAATACGTCTCTATTATTTAACCCACTCAATCTGTGCTATTTTACAGAGAAAGCTCAAAGCAGTTTATGAGACTCCTCACCATAGAATCCCTCTCATCTAGGACAAGCTTTGAATGAATGGTGTAGCCCTACTATGAGTATATTTTCTGGTTATTCCATAGCCAATTATTTATGGAGCTTTGTAGTACTGCAATTGCTTGAAAATAAAATTATTTTTGTGGCCCTTCACTGAAATCCAACCCAGTGTCAACATACCAGAATGGTTTTAAATGTACATCATCATGAATAAGACATCATTCAGTCCAAACACCTCACATTTTAAAAACACTTTTATATATGCTGATGGATTGTCACTGTACACAGATCATCATCCCATGAGTTAAAGCAGCAATTGTCAAAATCTGTTTCATATTGTTGTGAGAATACCAAAAAAGCAAACAGAAATGAGGAGAAATGCTCTTCCTGCCCTCCTTTTGTTAAAAGCCATCTTCTTTGTTCCAAATTCTGTTTGCTCAAATTATTTATATGAAGAGAGAGAGAGAGAGAGAGAGAGAGAGAGAGAGAGAGAGAGAGAGAGAGAGAGAGAGAGAATGTTGAGGAAAATGTCTGTTTTTGTTACGGTTTGAAAAGCAGATGGAAGTGGGGGGAGTACCAACGCTAGCAAATTTCCCATTTGTTACATCAACTAACTTGAAAAGTAGTAGTTAGGTGGTACACAATAGTCTAAATCATCCTATTTGCGTCACCAACATATCATGACCTCTTTTACATTGAAATTGTTCCTGATTCAGCATCCTACACAAGCAAAAGTCAGTGATCTACAAGATCATCCTTTGTGAAGGCTCCTTGTGTAGCTGTTGGTGATTTGTATAAAACTTGATAAAAAGTTTCTTATTATTTGTTTCCTCTCACTTTAAAGGATGTTTGCTGTGTATATTTATTATATTATTATTATTATTTCCCCAACACAATACTGGAGATATTTGTGACCACGGCTCATGCTCCTTGTTGCTGATGTTGTCATGACTCAGACTGCAGTCCTGTGTGAGGTGGTTAAATCTTCCTTGTGAGACACTAATTAGAGGCTGTTGTTACCAGGAACGAAAGCACACAAATAGACAAACCAATTCACTGACAGGCTGAAGTAGAAAAATTCCTTAATTTTATTCAGAGGAGGAAGCACGAGGGTATTATGAATTGTGATATTCTATTTAGTTTGTGCTGTGGATACCACACTGTCACCAGAAATGAATTACTGTTTACAATATCTATCCCTGAAAAAGTATTTTCCTTTCATTCTTTTATTCTGTAAAATTCAGTTATGACTGAATAGCAAAGTTGATCTGATTCAAGGGCTAATATTAGTTGAACCATACATGAAGAAAAGACCAAAGCATTCACCTCTCAGTGAATAACAATGACTGATATCTGAGTCCCAGGACATTAATTTCACCGAATCATCATACCTTATAAATTCATTTTCATGTTTAGACAGTTCAATAGGGATGTTTTGCTTTTGTGCAACTATGTAACACTACGTTTATAAAAAGTAAATAGAACCCAAGAGAAAGTTTTAGGCATTAATCATGTGCAGATGACACACTATGTCGTGTTGTATACTGCATAATCATTTAAGAACATTTGCAGCATCCTCTGGGGAAAATATTACCTGTTGATAAGAACAAGCAACTAATACCTACGTTCAAAGAAAGAAAATGTTAGATAACACAGTGTCCCCTTTCTATCACTCATCTGGTCTCCATTCTGCTAAAATGATTAAAGGAACTTGAGAAGGACTTAGAAATAACTCATAAAAATATAAGGTCATGATAGCAACTTTTAAAAATTAGATTGACTGAACTCTAGTTTTATTCAGCCATAATTCAGACTAAGATAAATCTAGTACTTTACTTTACTTTCCTTTCCTTAGCTGTTTTTCTTCAATGGATGGTTTACAAAGAAACATGATGCCAAAATTATGCATAGGATATTTAAATGAAATAATTTTAAAATTTAACCTGCAGAATGTTTTCAACTGGATAAAGCATAAATTATTTCCAGAAGACAATATGGATTGATAATCAATTTCCTTGGTTAAATTAAACTTAAATCAAAAGACTGTATAATACCTTGATCCTCTTCAGATAATAAGATATAGTGAGTCAATCTATTTGCTGGTCTTGTTAGTGATAGGTTCATGACTAATTTGTGAGACAGAAGTATTTAAGCCTGATTGTAATGATGGATAAGAATAAATGAGTTAAGTCAAGTCTGTATTGCTTAGATAGCTTAGCATAAGTTTTGAGTGGCTCCTAGTTTGTTTTAAGGCACCATAGAATCTGGTGTAAAGATAGGATCTTTTGATTCCTATAAACAATGTTAACAATAAAGACTCCTCTCTGTGTCTTCTGAGTGATGTAACACTTCTGACCACTCTCCATATTTGGCTCACTTTCCAAGTTGTAAGGATTGTAGGGATAGAAAAATCCCTGTGGTTTGTTACTTTTGGAGTACAGTTTAATAAATCTAGGCATGACTTTTCCTAGAGAGTACCAGGGGAGAATCTAAAGACTTATGCAAAAGATAGTTGAAAGGGTGATTTCAACTATCAGAAATAAATAAAATATTTAAGAATTAAATAAAATATAGTGTCCAGTTAGTGATTTTTTGTGGTTGTTATTGTTCTTATTACCATGAAACCAAACCAGAAGTAAAGGTCATAACTTTAGCCCAGGAAGTATTTTTAGTGACAGCCATAGGAAACTGGCTTGGCTAAAGGAACTGTTTATTAGTGTTCCCACTGAGATGGGGAGTGTCCACTTCTGAATCCCTTCCCTGGCTCTCTCACTCTTTCAGTCATTCCACAATTTTAATGTCTGAAGAGTTTTGGAATGACTCCCTGCGGTTTGCTTCTTATTTCTAGTTCTACAGGAATATTGAGGCACTCTGCAGCACACTGAGATGGCTTCTGTCTTTCTAAAGGTTCTCTGGGTAAAATATGCACATGTTCACTATGAGAATGGAAAGAGGTCATTAACCAAAAGTGTGTGCATGAAACATCAGGATTTAAACATTGTGCATTTGAAACTGTTCAGCATTCACATTTCTACATATTTTTCAGGAAAAAAAAAGTTCCACTTGTCAAGCAACTCTACTACCAAGAGAAGCACAGCTCACACCAGGGGCATCCCAGGTGGTAAGACTGGTACTCCAGCATTGTGATGCCACCGTCGTCTTTGCAACACCAGGTTCTAACTATGCCTCATATACTGATTCTTTCACAGTTCCCTAAACAGGAAATGAGCTGTGCTCTGTATGATTTGGTACCTCTGGTTGTACACAGCCCATTTTCATTAACTGCACATTGGTGCTTACAATGGAATACTGCTCAGTCAATGACCTAAGGAAGCTATTGAAGCATATAATTGCCCCCCCTTTCCTGTTTTATTCTTAAGATAATTTACAAACTACGCCTCTTAATCATTGATTTGAATTCTCAATCGAAAATGCCCTTCAATGTGTTATCTAATGAAACAAACAGTAACAACTATCCAACTGTCATTTCTTTAGCATTTCTCTTATTCTAGAGAGTTTAGAACACACACACACACACACACACACACACACACACACACACACACACACATACACACACACACCAGGAATTCCATCTGGTAGATTTATATACTTTCATTTTATACAAAGTTAAGGTTAGACTTTAGAAATCTTCCTACATTCATAATTTTTATACTTTTTGACCATTAACATATAAACTTTCTTCAGGCTTGACTAAATAACATTTTCGTTACTACAGGCATGACCTACCTTGCAACTTGGTAATTCTAGTGCAAATGTTTGTATTCTTTTTCCAGTTCTTTAAACTAATAATGTGTTTTCCAAGACCACTGTCTGGTAACCCCAACTTGAAATGATAACCAGTTTAAATTACATTGAAATTCAGGCTGTAGATTACATTTGTCATACCATCCTTCAAGAAGTTTTGAGGATAAAATCTTAATTCTTTTTTTTGTTGTTGTTGTTGTTTTTCTGAGACAGGGTTTCTCTGTGTAGCCCTGGCTGTCCTGGAACTCACTCTGTAAACCCAGCTGGTCTTGAACTCAGAAATCCACCTGCCTGTTTCCCAAGTGCTGGAATTAAAGGAGTGTGCCACCACTGCCCAGCAAAATCTTAATTCTTCACTGAGGAAAAAAATCAAAATGGAAAATTTTTCTACACGTGGGAGGGTTAGACAAAAGCTCTCCTGGACCCTCACTGCTTCTATGGATGTCTTCTCTGCACTCACTAGGGCAAGAAGCAATGCTAACTCTTTGCGGGCATAATAGATGTACCCTGAAAGCATCTTGCATTCCCAGGAGAATTCTTGGTATACACAACATTGTTAATAATAATAATGGATTTAAGAAACAAATGAATCCCCTGTCTCTTCCACATGAGAACAAAGGAGCCCTAATTATCTAGCACTAGGAAGTCCTTGCCAGTGTGGATTTATGTTCCCTTCCAAACTAGAATATAACATCACAATTGATTTTCTTTTCCCAATTCTAATTTTCCAGACTTATTAAACTGACTCTAAACCAAAGTGCTTTGAAAGAAATAATATTGGCTTTCTCCCATAATTCCTCCTTTCTCCCTTGTCCTCTTTCTATTAAATCAAATTAATCTACTTTAAAAATAGAAAAGATAAGTGATTATATAATCTTCCAAGGGAGGCAGGAAGCCATGGGACATAGGCACCGTGAAATGTTCATGATCAGGCATATTTCAACACTCAGCGTGTCAGTCCAAGTCTTTTGTGACCCAGTACTGTGGGGATCCAGGCAAATGGAAGTCAGGAGATTCATCCTGGTTCTGGGGCCCCCAGTGGTATAACGACCTTCTGAGTGGAAAAAATGCTTCTATAATCCCAGAGAAAATGTCACCATGCTGCTCATGCCATTCATAGCCTGGATGTGACTTAATCATGACACAAGAGTCAACAAGAGAACTGTACCAGCCAGGAGTAAGTTGTTACCATTACTGTATTTTAAAAACTGTTATTTAAGACCTCCTTTTTTCATATACATTTTCTCTTTCTCTTGCACACACAGACAGACAGACAGAGAGAGAGAGAGAGAGAGAGAGAGAGAGAGAGAGAGAGAGAGAGAGAGAGAGATTTTACAAAGACACAACCATAGAGTTTTTTCAGATAAACTATGGTGCTTCATTGGGAGTCTCATTTGACTGGATTCCTAAGGCCCAGCTTCATGTCTGTCTCTAACCAAAGGGATCAGAATTTGGTCAAAGTAGAGGAAGTTGAGGATGCTATTCTATGTGAACAGAGTTATTTTAAGAAGCAACCATAATTTGCATTTCCAAACTATTAGGAGACAAAATGAAGGGAAAAATTAAATGCATGTACATTTATACATGTTTTAAAATCTAATTTGGGGTCACAGCTGTAATTGCAAAGCTTTGGATTGTGTGTCATGCTGGAATAATGTCATGTTAGGGAATGTAAACCATGCAGGATCGCTTTATGCCTCACTGCTCTCCAAGTGTGGTGCTATTTCAATACAATACCTACCACTTTTAGGTCTTTATGCTTAAGTGTGTCTTGCTGGATGAAATCAAGCTACAAATTGGATAAAATCGGGTCCTCCCAGTTTATTCTGCTGCTACAAACTCCAAACCCAGTCATTTTCAAGATCCAGTTCTATGAAGTCAGAATTTAAATTATCATGATTGCTTGTACTGACAGGCACATATAAATACTCAACTTGATTCAGAGATTTAAAAAAAGCAGGGTTTAACCACAAAAATAATATTTTTTTTTCACACAAGCTTTGGAGTTGTCTCAAAGATGAAGCAAATGATACTACATAAAGCAAAAGTTACAAGAGTTGAGACATCATGTTTTGTTGCCTCAGTAAAATCACATACCCTAAGTGATTCTATCCTCAATGAAAAAGTGTTTGTGTCTTCTCTCTGCTCATCCTTGAAGCTAAACTCGAACCACTGTCATTTCAATTTGTGGTCACAACAAAGACATCTTTCTCAACATTCGGGTCGCAGTGTCCTTCCCCATGGCAGCTAAAGGTACATTTGTAAAGATGACTATGTTCATAAAATCTGACCATTCTGCCATCAGAGGATTTATGCTTCTCTGAGTTGTGCAAAGGTGGTTGGATGAGTTACAGATTTATAGTGCTCACAGAGAGAGTTAAAACTGAACCCAGCCAGAAATGAATCAAAGCTTCAAAGGTAATTATTACTGCTGTTTTTGAAGATAGTTAAATTAATTCTTAAAAATATATTCATTGTGAAGACAAAAATCTCAAGACAGTGGTATTTTGCCTGGCAATATAATTGCTGAGGCAACTCTAATAAAAAGAACTGTGTAAAACAGAAGTCCATGTTCCACAAACCTAATTTAATTAAGCTAAGTGAAGGTTATATTTTTGGAGGAAAAAAAAATAACTAGGGAAATACATTGTATTTGCCATGTTTAGATATGGTAGCAATTTATACAAATTTACTATAGACCCATGTCTTCATAAATAATTAAACTTTCCAATAGCTGTATCAAGAAGAAAATATACTAAAAGTAAAATTTCAAAGAGACATTTGGTTTGTTTTAAACAAAAGAGAAGTTATTTCAATAATGTAATTCACTAAAATCATTCTGAGAAATGAGAATAGCATTACACAGATGCTGCATTGCTGAGTCCATGTCAGAGACTATGATTCTCTAATCCAAGTCTTCATTATCTTCAGAGAATAAAATGATTCAGATCATATGGTTTGTAGAGTCTTAAGCTAAATTAGCCTGGTCTCAAACAATAAAAATTGTCATCAATACTAGCTAAAACTAGTTCATCGTCATCATTACCATTTTGAGTCACTGAAGAAGTAAAGATTGAAGGAATCATACAGGCACAAATGTTGAGTGGAGTTTGACACAAGAAGCAAAAACCCAAAATTCTCTCTGAGTCCCATCCAGAAGCAGCAAGCCATGCTATTCATTTCAGGCTGGTCATTATGAGACAACTTCTAGCAGGACTCAGTATGTGGCTCTGATTCTCCATCCACACTGGACCTAGATGCCTAGCTCATCTATTATATAGAAAGCATAAACTACAAGAGTTGAGACATGTTTTGTTGCCTAGGCAAAAAAAAAACATATGCCTCAAGTGATTCCATACTCACTGAAAGTGTTCATAACCTCTTTGATTTCATCTGTGAAGCTAAATTCATACTACTGGTATCTCACTTTGTGTTTGTAAAAAATACCCCTTTCTTAATATTCTTAATATCCTAGTTATCTAGTGGCTAGATCTAAGGCCGCCTACTTTACCTTAAAGCTTCCTATTTATAGATCCTTCTGCTGAGACTTCATGGTATACCCAGAAAACTCTAATGAAGCAGATCACTGTAAGTGGTTTGTTCACTATACTTCCTGAAGGAATATGTTCCATAAATAACTTGGAAAAATTTCTTAAAGTGAGAGTACATTTTTACCATTGTGTGTGTGTGTGTGTGTGTGTGTAAGAGAGAGACATAGACAGATACTTAGAAACACAGAGACCAAGAATAATTACCCCTGTCTGTCTGTGTGATTTGATCCTTCTAATTTATAGATACTGTATTTGTGAACTTATTTTCTAAATATTATTTTTAATCCTCATCATACTCACATGTTCATGGTTATTGATAAATATCTTCACATAAGTGAAAAGCTGAGCCTACTGATGCCCATGATTTCCATAGAAATTGAAGAAGACTTTACTTTTTCTTCTTATATCAACTACAATATCACAAACCCATGTCCGTTTAAGTCCTCCTTCTCCTCATTTTGAGGGTTCACTCTGTATCCCTGTGTGGCTTGTTTCACTTTGTAGATGGGATGCCCACAAACCCACAGAGATCTTCCTCTTTTGTTTACCAGCACTGACATTAAAGGAGTGCAGTGCCACACTTGACTCCTTTTCACAGTCTTTAATACCACATTTTCCTATGCCTACACATCTTGTTTCCCCTGTATAAAATGCTCTCAAGTGTAGTGCTGTATCTATTGTTCATCTGGACAAAAGAGCTGGGATGTTCTTCTTGTAAATTAGTTCTGATCAAGTATAAACAGTCCTATTGGTAAGAGGGCACTGCTAATAAACACCAGTGTAGGCAGGAAGGTGTCTTTAGGTTCTGTATTGATCAGCTGATGAAAGTGTGACCAGAGGCTTTTAAAAACTAGGTCTTCTGCTTCTTGGAAAAATGGCTCACATTCTCTCAAGCCATGTTTGGTGACTATACGGAGTATGGCAAGACCTGTTATGTCTTGGTGTCTGTATGAAGGCTTCTTACTACTGATGTAACACACAACATATTATAGGTAAAAGAGACAGCCACTAACAGCCCATAATTGACTATGTTAAAATATAATCTGAATTACAATGAATGACAAGATCCCACATTAACTGTTAACTATGATTTCTAAACCTAAGGCAAAAAATATATAAAAAAAAATCAAATCATGATGTTTAAAAATGGAAACATATAGTATACATTGTGTACTATGCTTATTTATTTTGCATATAAAGGAAACATACAAGAAAAATATAGTTAATATAAATCATATAGTTACTATATAAATATAGTTAATATATGATAAACACGACTGAAAATAATAATTACATGCTTATTATTTAGTCACATAACACAAATAAAAAGAATATAATTTTAAAATTATATACTTAAAATTTAGAATTAAGGTAGTAATGAATAAAAAGATCAATAAAACGATTCTGGGTATATAAATATGGCCTCAATATATAAAGAAGAATTTATTTTTTCTGAAACAGGATAACTGAATATTATAAAATATAAATTTTTTATATATATTTTTATTTACATTCAAAATCATTTCCCCTTTCCCATTTCCTCCCTCCCCGAAAGTCCCATTAGCCCCCTTCCCTCCTTCTTTTCCCCATTCAACCCCCTCTCGCTTCTCTGTCCTGGCATTCCCCTACATCCAGTCTTTCCAGGACCAGGGGTCTCTCCTTTCATCTTCTTGGAAATCTATTGATATGCATACTGTGTCTAGGGTATTCTGAGATTCTGGGTTAATATCCCCTTATCAGTGACTGCATACTATGTGTGTTTTTTGTGATTGGGTTACCTCACTAAGGATGATATTTTCAAGTTCTGACCATTTGCCTAGGAATTTCGTGAGTTCATTGTTTTTAATTGCAGAGTAGTATTCCATTGTGTAAATATACCACATCTTCTGAATCCATTCCTCCATTGAGGGACATCTGGGTTCTTTCCAGCTTCTGGCTATTATAAATAAGGCTGCTATGAACATAGTGGAGCATGTGTCCTTATTGCATACAGGTAAAGCCTCTGGGTATATGCCCAGGAGAGGTATAGCCGGATCCTCCAGGAGTGTCATGCCCAGTTTTCTGAGGAACCGCTAGACTGCTTTCCAGAGTGGTTGTACCAGCTTGCAATCCCACCAGCAGTGGAGGAGTGTTCCTCTTTCTCCACATCCTCGCCAACAACTGCTGTCTCCTGTGTTTTTGATCTTAGCCATTCTGACTGGTGTGAGATGGAATCTCAGGGTTGTTTTGATTTGCATTTCCCTAATGACTAAGGATGATGAACATCTCTTTAGGTGCTTCTCAGCCATTAGATATTCTTCAGGTGAGAACTCTTTGTTTAGCTCTGTACCTCATTTTTTAATAGAGTTACTTGGCTCTCTGGAGTTTAACTTCTTGAGTTCTTTGTATATATTGGATATGAGCCCTCTGTTGGATGTAGGGTTGATAAAGATCATTTCCCAGTTAGTTGGTTGCCACTTTGTCTTTTTGACAGTGTCTTTTGCCTTGCAAAAACTTTGTAATTTAATGAGGTCCCATTTGTCAATTCTTGATCTTAGAGCATAAGCTATTGGAGTTCTATTCAGGAAATTCTCCCCTGTGCCCATATGTTCAAGGTTCTTCCCTAGTTTCCTTTCTATTAGTTTCAGTGTGTCTGGTTTTATGTGGAGGTCCTTGATCCACTTGGAATTGAGCTTAGTGCCAGGAGATAAGAATGGGTCAATTTGCATTCTTCTGCATGTTGACCTCCAGTTGAACCAGCACCATTTGTTGAAAAGGCTATCTTTTTTCCTCTGGATGGTTTTAGCTCCTTTGTCAAAGATCAAGTGACCATAGGAGTGTGGATTCATTTCTGGGTCTTCAATTCTGTTCCATTGATCTACATGCCTGTCACTGTACCAATAACATGCAGTTTTTAACACTATTACTCTGTAGTACAGTTTGAGGTCCGGGATATTGATTCCCCCAGAGGTTCTTTTACTCTTGAGAATAGTTTTAGTTATCCTGGATTTTTTGTTATTCCAGATGAATTTTTGAATTGCTCTTTCTAACTCTATGAAGAATTGTTTTGGGATTTTGATGGGGATTGCATTGAATCTGTAGATTGCTTTTGGCAAGATGGTCATTTTTACTATATTAATCCTACCAAACCATGAACATGGCAGATTTTTCCAACTTCTGAGGTTTTCTTCAATTTCTTTCTTCAGAGCCTTGAAGTTCTTGTCATACAGATCTTTCACTTGTTTGGTTAGAGTCACACCAAGATACTTTATATGGTTTGTGGCTATCGTGAAGGGTATCATTTCTCTTACTTCTTTCTCAGCCAGCTTATCCTTTGAGTATAGGAAGGCTACTGACTTGCTTGAGTTGATTTTATATCCGGCCACTTTGCTGAAGTTGTTTATCAGCTGTAGGAGTTCTCTGGTGGAGTTCTTTGGGTTGCTTAAGTATACTATCATATCGTCTGCAAATAGTGATAGTTTGACTTCTTCCTTTCCAATTTGTATCCCTTTGACCTCCTTTTGTTGTCTAATTGCTTTAGCTAGAACTTCAAATACCAAATAAATGTATAAATTTAACTGAGTGTACTTTTATTTCCAATTGGATTTTTTATAAAATATCTAAAACTTATATAGATAATAAAAGCATTCAAATGCCATTAAATCATTTCTTAAGAACAATGAATGAAGACTTTCCAACAAGACAGAAAGATAAACTACCTGGTCATTATAATAAATGTTATATATTAGCACAAAACCTACAAATGAATTAACGCTTTAAAAGAGCACTCATAGTAAGTAATATACACTAGAGAATTCAATCTATGATTTAATTCAACACAAAGATAATTTATTCACTGACTGTGGGGATGGAGGAGGTGGCACATTTTGTGGAGCAACATACAGTATACTGTTAACCTTGCATTTATAGTTGTACTCAATGTGATTAAAGACATATTATATTAGTAGAAAATATTTAGGAAAAATGAGGCTAGAAAGATGAGCGAGAATTAACACATTTGAGGTTTCTTCAGAGAACCCAAGTTTGATTCTCAACATAAATAAAATGGTGCTCAGGGTCCTGTAACATCACCAACAAGAGCAGTGATACTCTCTTCAGGCCTCTACAAGCAACTACAGCACATGGGCATAAAATCCCCACCAATGCACACCTACATGTACTTATAATTAAAAATGAAAATTTTCAAAATATTTTTAGAAAAATCAACTGGTACTGTTATAGACAATTAAAATTATTTCATAATTGTGAAATCATAAATCTTAAGTCAAAATAATGAACAAGTAAATATATAAAAATATATTAAGGAAGGTTTTAGCAATGTGTGAAAGCAGTGACTACATTTCTGAAAGACCCTAGATATATTGTTGGCCATGTTGAATATACAACAATTCTTTTAATTGGCAACTTAATCCAATGGAAAATTTAAACAATGTAATGAACATAAACTTTATATATAAAGGAAAATTAGGGAAATCACTATCTAAAAAAGGAGTATGCCCAAAAGCAACTAGAAAATAATTATTAAAGCAACAAAGTAACAACTTAATTAAGCTGGAAAAAATTAGAAATCTTTTCTTTCCTTCTATTGGATATTTTCTTTATTTACATTACAAATGTTATCCCCTTTCCAGGTCTCCCCTCTGGAAACCCCCTGTCCCATCATCCCTCCCCCTGCTTCTATGAGGGTGCTCCGCTACCCATCCACTCACTCCCGCCTTCCAGCCCTGGCATTCCCTGACAATGGGGCATCGAACCCATAGAAACTCAGAGGAAAACACACGTACATGCACACACACACACACACACACACACACACACACACACACACACACACTTCATACAAACTAAAAATTAAATCAAAATAACAACACATATTTGCTCTCATCAACAATGAAAATTAGCAACTGGTGAATAGAGCTCACTCAACTCCTATCCAATGTCAAATAAGTAGATTCCAAAATTGTCCCAGAAATCATGATACCAGTACTGACTTCCATTCCCAAGGATCTTTTTGCACCACATAGCTTTTTATAAAAAGAATATGTAGTTAAAGAGAACTACCAGTTACATTTTTCACAGAACTTTTCTGAGAGTAGTGTTTGGTTCAGGTTTGGTATTGGATGAATGGTTTGTACGGTTTGATGTGAGACTGAAAACCTCTGATACAGAAAATAGTACATAGAAACATTTTTCAAGAAAACATGGAGAGCCTAAATACCTCTATTCAGTTATCCCCATATTAAGAGAAAGGAGACATTACAAATTACTTCCAAAGGAAACAAGAGAGACCTCTAACAAGGACAGAAATTTTCTACTACAGAGAAAAGTCTATGATTTCTGCTGCTGTACAATAGTATTATTACCTGTCATATTTTAGAGCTGAATGTAGACTTTATTAACCAATGTGGAATGACACACTAACATAGAAGGGTATGAGAAGAGAATGGGCCAGGAATATCTCCTGTCCCACTCAAATCTGACAAATCTAAAGGCTTTAAACAGAAGAAAAAAACTGTCAAGCATTTTGTTCTCTTTTTCTCCATTTTGGGTAATCTAGTGACTAAGCAAGTTGTTCAGTTAAAAAGAAAAGTACAAACAACCCGAAAATGACTCAAGGGTTCTAACTCTCTGTGGACTATTAAGGATATTGGTGTGTCTTCCTCATTCATCCTTCTTAACTGAGTTCAGTAGAAGGAGGCACTTTTATGGCTCCAGGTATTTACTTGTACATGAGTCTATTTTCATACCTATGATTAGCAGCTTTCCACAGCCATGATCATGTACCACAGGCATCTGTTTGCCTCTATTTGGTTGAGAAAAACAACCCTAATGTGTAAAATATGCAGAGGTGGAAACTCCCTATATCAACCGTATGATTCAAATATTTTTAACAAAGTTTTTCAGGAGCATTGTAGCATAAGTCCCTAGGCACCAACATCAATGCCTTTACTAGGGCTTGATTGCCTTGATGAAATGTCCCAACACAGTGCCAAAAATCCCTAACTTAAACTGATGGAGATACATGAGTACATTCTGTTCTTTTCCTTCATGTCAAGTCCTTCTATTTTCTTTTATCTTTCCTTGATTAAACAAAAATGTACTTTATTATATTAATATATTTGTAGAAGTGGTTTATAAAAAACTGGAATGTTAATTTATTTTGACTTTTTATTGAAAATCCATTAAAATATATTTTGATTACCATTTCATCTTCCCCATTTCTTCCCAGATCGTTCCCACCCCTCCACCCTCTCAAGTATATACCCCTTTCTCTCTCTCTTTAGAAAATAAACAGGCCAAAATAAATAGACAGATAAAACAACAAATGAAAACAGAATAGTAAATGCAACAACACAACACCCACCCACACACAAACAGAACCCATAAAATTATAAAATTGAAAACCACAAGTTACAATAAAAAGACCAGTAGATAAAAAAATGGAAATAGATTCCCCCATGGATAAATGTGTGGTCAAAATAATCTGCAAAAATATTATAGAGTTCATTTTGTGTTGGCCATCTATTGCTGGATATCATCCCACACTTAAGTATAATTTATATACTCAGTAAGAATACATTGGACAAAATTAATATTTTGTTTGTCACCAGTTGTCAGTTGAAAGTATCTTCTTGTTTAGTGATGGGAGTTCCTGCCCATTTCCCATCTCAGAACTGGAATCTTGCCTTGCTTGGACCTGTGCAGGAGCTGAGAATGCTGCCACACTTTCTGTGAGTAGACATGTGTGCCTATCCCTTTGTGTCGGAAAGACACTGCTTTTTTTGGAGTCATCCATCCTCTCTAGCTCTTAGAACCTTTCTGTTTTATCTCCCACATAGCTTCTTAAGGCCTGAGGGAAGGGATTTGATGAAGACATCCCATTTATGATGAGTGTTCCAAAGTCTCTCACTCTTTTACAATGTCCAGTTGTGGGTCATTGAATTTGTTCTTATCTACAGCAAGAGTAAGATTCTCTGAAGATGACTGAGAAAACACTGATTTCTGGCTATTATAATGTCAAAAATTTAAGCTTGATTTCTTTTTTAAAATAAAATGAGTAATAGAAAGTCTTGAGTTGTATGTATTATCTTAGGATTTCTATTGCTGTGAAAAGATAGAATGACCACAGGAACTCTTATAAAGGAAAATATTTAATTGGGTCTGGCCTATAGTTCAGAGGTTCAGTATATTATCATCATGGAGGGAAATATGTTGGCACACAGCCGGACGTGGCCCTGAGGAAAGAGCTGAGAGTTCTACATCCTGATTTGCAAGCAGAAGAATGAGACTGTGTTTCACACTGGGTGTAACTTGAGCATAGGCGTCCTCAAAGCCCACCCCCACAGTGATACACTTCCTTCAACAAGGCCACGCCCAGTACAACAAGAATATACTTCTTAATAATTCCACTCCCTATAAACCAAGCATTCAAACACGAGTTTATGCAGACAATTTCTGTTCAAACCAACACGTTTATATATAAATAGTCTAGAACACATCATAATCAGGATTTCTATAGTATTAATATGATAATTTTGCAAAATGTGACTAAAGGCTAAAAACTCACAGTAGAGTTATGTAAGAGTGTGCTTGCTTTCTAGCGTGGAACAGTACAAACTATTGCTATAGTTAGTCTCTACTCCACATCTTCCAAGCCTGCACTGTGTGTTTTGTTGAGATTATCACAAAGCTGAGTTAAGAATTATAAACAGGGAAATAATGACTTTTCGAATCTGAGATTTGTAATAAGCTTGGTATACATTGCTGAACTCAGACTTGTTTTAGGGGAAGGCCAGAAGAGATGCTTGGGAGTCCACAAACAAAACACTTCTTGTCAAGTCTGACCTACCAGTTATCATAATAAGCAAGTACTGTAGAAATACAACTATGCTTATTCTTTTTGTAACTGCCCATGATTTGCCAAAGAATGATATCTCTGACTCAAATAGTATGTAATTGCAAAGAGTGCTTTATTCTGCAGAAGTCCAGCATTCTGGGATCTCCCATTACCAAGATAGTTCACAGGCCTGATATAAAGCATATTAGGGGATTCCAAGGTAAGTGATCTTTATCTTGCTCCATCTCTAGGGACAATCCATTA
The DNA here is from genome assembly GCA_036184795.1 of Tokudaia tokunoshimensis. Lineage (NCBI taxonomy): Eukaryota > Metazoa > Chordata > Mammalia > Rodentia > Muridae > Tokudaia > Tokudaia tokunoshimensis. The sequence continues at coordinate 10,217,010 of BTHU01000009.1, read as the reverse complement.
CCAGGCCATAGTGAATTGAAATTGTTGCTGAGGAAGCAGCTGAGGAAGTCTGGAAACTACTGCTGACCCATTCATTGTCCCTGACTCAGGCCAGGAGGCAGGACAGCTTCTGAGGTCTGAACTTACCTAGACTTGCTCAGTTCTTAGGTTCAGAGATTTAGGCCCTGTTTCCTGAATTGCCAATTTGAAGCCTATAATGGAGTCAGCCTAGCCTTCTCAAATTACGTATTGTTGATGGTTGCTTTGGTGCACCAAATTGGTTGAGTAGTTTTATCTGAAATTATATGCCCTAAAATCCTACAGTATTTAATACCTCACCTAGCAGAAGGAATTATCTGACATCTGTTTGTGCTGGATTTTCTGAAGACTGGGAAAGCTGACATTGAGATCCTTGGTGAATCCTCAAGTTCACTATGCAAGAATATTAGTAAATAAAATGTACAACATACTTAGATGGAAAGGGAAAATGTTGCAGCTTTGATGAGAGCTCAACAAGAAGAAAAGTTTAATGAGGGCTTAAGAATTCTTTCACTGGTTATTTATGTATAAAAGTCATCTTGTCTGTTCACTATGCTTCCAAAACATTAGGACACACATGAGAAGAAATGATCTTTTCTATTCTAAAGCTTGGAGTGCAGTTAACATAAACATAAGGAGAAAACCATAAATGCTATCACTTGAGATGATGAATGAAACAGTATTCATGTCTGTGGTGGCCATCTTTGCTTTTGCTATCTTTCTCCTAAATTATTCTTTTCTTTGGTTTAACAGTAATAGTAACCTTCTTTATTTGAACAATTATGAATGTTCCACACTTTGGCTCCTGGAGTGGTTGATAATCCCAGCACCTCCTTCTCCACAGAAGCTAAACTATCATACCATTCATAAAAATTAGATTACCTTGTGCTTCTTGGTACATGATATTTTAGATGCAGATGGAATCATTGTCTGAATCTATACAATCACAGACTTTCTTCAGTATATATGTGATCAAGAAGAGACAAGAAGAAAGAGGAGATGACAAGGAGACTGGATGAAAGGAGAAAGGAATAGAGAATGAGTGAGTGAGAAGGATAAAAGAACAAGAGGGAGAGGGAAAGGGGGAGGTAAATGGAGAGACAGAGGGAGAAGGAGAGGGAGAGGGAGGGGAAAGGGAGAGGGAGAAGGAGAGGGAGGGGAGAGGGAGAGGGAGAAGGAGAGGGAGAGGGGGACGGGGAGAGAGAAAGAGAGAGAGAGAGAGAGAGAGAGAGAGAGAGAGAGAGAGAGAGAGAGAGAGAGAGAGAGAGAATGAGGCAGAGAGACAGAGAGAGACAGAGAGGCAGAGAGACAGAGAAGCAGAGAGACAGAGAGGGAGAAGAGAGAGGGAGACAGAGACAGATAGCGAGAGGGAGAGGGAAAAGAGAGGGAGAGGGAAGAGAGAAAGAGGGTGGAAGAGAGATGGTGGAAGAAAGAAAGAGAGACCAAGAGACAGGGAGACAGAGAGAGAATGATATTTAAGATCTTGACTCATCTGTTCCTGAAGTAAAAAAAAATAGAAGTTGTTCAGGAAATGTTGGAGTTTCCATGTAAAATATTAGCATATTGCATTAGATATTTATTCAAAGAAAATACTCTTTTAAGATTGAGTTAAAGATTGAGAGGAACAAATGGACATAGAGTTCCTGCATTTACTTGAGAAGAGTTGCATAAATGCACATGCACACATATATTCACCTGTATGCCTATGTATGGATATGGAATGAAGAAAGAGAAAATAGATAGGAGGAATGGCAAAAATACACCCTTTGCACACACTTGAAAGCATAAGTGTTTTTATTATTGGACATTTGGAAACAATACTAAGGGCCAGTGAAATGGCTCAGTGAGTAAAGGCACTTGCTGAGACCCATGACCTGAGTTCAATCCCTAGTTTTGACCTCTGTGGTATGCATGTCCATGGGTATGTATATATGTGTGCATGTTTATGTGCAGAAACCATATAAATAATAAATACATGCAATTCAAACAATGTTTAGATGACACTGTCATTAGAATCCATTATACCCTGCCTTCAGAAATTAATTTTTACTGACCAATATACAAAAAACAAATAAAAGAAATTGGAGGCATGATTCATAAGGTAAATAAAGGAGGAGTAGGTGCTCAGAATTTTTGCATCACTTTGACTTTTAAACTGTGCATATAAAAGCTTTATGTATTTAAAAACAAGGGGAGATGTTAGAAGATATCATTTTTGCCATACAGAGAAATGAATAGTTTTCTTCTCACAAGAACCCCCAAATAATCCTCACTCTTAGTCTAATCAATCCAACTTCTAAGTCTCACTGTTCCAGTTACTCCTTAACAAAAGACTGATGCTAATTTCAACTGTCAATCTGTTATGGATTTTAACTACCTTAACATCTTCTTACCATAGTTTTTGTTCTACATTTGGAAACACTCCTGGATTTTGATAGGACTGATTATACATTTCTAGTAAACACCTATTCAGGCTTCTGTCTAATGTCCCTGTGGCCAGTTCCCGTCTGTCCCCACTCGACTCTAAGGTCCTAATTATACTTTAAGTCCTCTTATTCTGGACTTAAACTCATCAAACCCATACCCACTCACAGCATTATCACCAAATATATTTTTAAAATATATTAAATTATTGTTTTTATTTCAGAATATAGTAATAAATTCTGTGAATTTCACAAATTTTTTCATCATTTGTTTATTGCTGGTCAGAAAGGAACTTCAAATTTAACATATAAATTGAGGAACTGTGCATTTTCTGTCAATTGTACAGCCTCCTCCACTTTACAGCATGTGTAGCTGACTGCGATGACTGACATGGGTGTGTAGAACACATTATCCTACTTCTCTATTCTTCATCTTCAGATTCAATGTGTTAGAAATCATGTGAGTTGATCATGATGTTTCCCAGTATATGTTTTTGGCCAGTAGTTGCTGGAAACTTATTAGACAGACAGATTTTTCAGAATAGCGATATAGCCAGAAACAAAGCACCTGGGAGGCTAGCGGCGGAGTATTGCCTTGTGTGGATTCACATCTAGCCAGTGCTATAGCGCAAAAGTGTCTGAAAACAAAACATAAACAAACAAACAAATGGAGCCAACCAAAGGCCTGCTCCTTACACTAGTAGGCCAAGCACAAATATTCTTTGATTCTTTTATTTAGCCAGGGACTATTTAAAACTGACTACATTGAATAGATGATATTACATCCTGGGAATGCAAAATTAGTAGGTTGCTAACATTTTCCTATACAAAGTTTTTCCCTAGTTAATGGATCTGGTAAATGGGACTAATATGTAAGAGAACAGCAAATAGGGAAGAAGCAGAACATTGTAAGGAGTAAAGACAACAAGGATCCTCCTGTTAAACAATAAAGACAGGCTTTAGAAAGGAGAGCTTGGCTATTCAAACAGCAATGGAATAAAGAGAAAGAGGATGCAGGCCACTGTGTCCTTCTAAGGTAGAGAGAACAACATGGCAGGCAAACCACATTCAGGCTATGGAGGGGCATAAAGAACAGAGGCAGGAGGAAGCTTGGAGTGAGGCTAGGGAGTCGAGGAGGCCAGCTCCAGGGAGTCTACTATCTTAGCCCAAAGCATCTTGTAATCTAAACAGTAGATATTTGTAGCTGCTCTTCAGAAGAGTAAGAATGAGGTGATATGGGTAGCTCTATTTTTATTTTAAAATGTTTTATTAAAGAATGATTTATTTCACTTTGAGTGTCTGGATGTTCTCCTTGCATGTATGTAAGAACATTGCTGCCTGAACAGGCCAGAAGAGACTGGCCAATCCTCTGCTTTTGAAGTTAAGGATTATTGTAAACCTCCATGTGCATCCTGGGAACCTAGCCTGGTCCCTTAAGTGTTCTTTCCCTATAAGCCATCTCACCCGCCACTCACGATATCTATTGATATACAATATGTAAGCTATACTTCTTTTATTTTGTTGTTGACTGTTTTTGCCATATTAGAGGCTGGTGTCAAATCAGGGTATCCATTTAAATACATTAAAAAGGAGCTTAGGGTTGTTGGTTTTTGCTTGTTTTGGTTTTTATTGTTTTGGGGTTTTTTTTTTTTTGTTTTTTTTAATTAACACTTTTAGCAGTGGAGTTAGATTTTTCTTCAAATGTGTTTTCTTTTGTTGCTGTTGTTTATTTTTAAACCTGTGATCTCTATCATCCAAAGAATCAATTTGTGATGCTTTTCAATTCTCTTGGTTTGGACATCTCATTCACATATTGCTTTAATTTATATAATATTTTAAGCATGATTTAGCTCCTCTGTTGTTTTCTTTTCATTTATTTAAATCTAAGTGTGCTCAGCAGGTGGGTGAATATAGTTGTCAACCTACAACCACCCCCCTCTTCTTAAAAATGAATAAACAAATAGCTTTTGTATGATAGAAAGACAAAATATAAATTAAGTGGATAAACTATTTTTTTCTCTTACAAAATATCCTTTTTTTGTATCTCTGTCTACTCTTTGGTTATTTTTGTTTCTGTGAGAATGAGAACAGAGAAGTTTGGATAATATTCACACTTTGGAGTTGATCTAATTACTAGAGTTCCTAGATTGCTGTGCAGGATAGCAATGCTTGCTTATGCCCTATACAGGCTGAAGGAAACAGATTAGATTAGAAATAACATGCGCCCCCCCCAGAAAGGACAGATTCGGCTTTGGTTCTCTGTGAACCATGGGCGCGCCCTCATAAATAACACCCCTTAGAACGGAGATCCCCTAACAAACATTTTCTAATTTGTACCCAACTATTTCAGCTGCAGCATTATTTCAAATTCAGGAAATGTTTTCCAATACAAGGAAAAAATAAAGATATTTTTAACTACAAAAAAAAAAAAGAAAAGAAAAACTCCACGACTTTGCTTTAAAGCTTTGTTCTGTTTCTGATGCCAAAGCAGATTGCCCAACTAATTAGGGCCCTAAGGTCCTAGTCAGAGCCAACGATTTCCAGGAGCATTTGCCTTGACCTTATTTACAATCAGTCTGATCTATGAATCTATTCCAATTATCAGCTAGAATAATAAAAAAATAGAAAGCTAGACTTTCTTTAAACTCACTTATAACCAATTTAACCATAAAAATAAGGTTCCTACCTTTGTGGCTGGAATGGAAGGGTTTAAAAGCTGCCTTGTGTGTAACTTTTGGCAGCAAATTAATCTCTATGGGCTTCTGTTGCTAGATGAAAATACAAGATAACCAGGTATTAAATTACAAACAAACAATAAATGTGTTTTAATAAAAATGTATCCCGTATCCCATTTCATATTTGGCCAAATCAAATTTGCCAACCCTGCTTTGGGCCTCAGTTTTATTGGGTTCATAATGAGTAGAGAAAGAGAATTGTGAAGTACAACGTACTCTGCTGGATCCTCAGGGTTATACTGCCTTGCCACAGGTTGTGGCCTTGCTAAAGCTTGGCTGCACTCTGGCTATTGCCTTGTTTTCTGAGAAATAAAGGTGGCTTCACAGGAATGTTTAGATAAAGCTCCCATATGTTATACACAAGGAAGACTCAACACCAGGAATACTTCTACTATATCAACACACTATTGGATATGGCCACACTCCAGAACTCAGTATTTTCTTCTTGTTGCATAAGTGAGTATCTTATATTTCTTTAACACCTATTTTGTAAAACTAGAAGTGGGGGTTCTTAGAGGTGGGGTAACTGAAGATGTAGGAAACATAGAGAATTACTGGTGAAACTGGAAACTGTTTTATTTGATCCCTCCATTCTGATTTATATTCCAAAGTGAGAGAACGTCTGGTATTACTCAAAATAGATTGACAAAGCTTTGTATTTAAGGGAAAATACATTCATAGCTTAGTGAGTTCAGTATCAGATAATAATGAAAATGAGAGCTTAAAAATCTTTAATTGACCCATCAATATTATTTAATTATTTCACAATGAACCTAAAATTCTTATATTTTTGCTTAATCTCTTTGTGACAAATGATGGATGCAGGATAAAGCTATGTCAAAGTCAGGAGTAAAACAAAGCCTATTTAGGATGGGTACAATAAAATACTTCAAGCTTGGATATTTAGGAACACAATTTTATTTTCTCCCTGATAGGAGTGCTAGAAGTTCAAGAAAATTGTGTGTTAAAGCAGCTATTTGTTCTTTAAACCTCATCCAATTTGGATTCTATCTTAGCATCTTTCTATACTCGTTGTTCACTGTGGACATGGGTTCTCAGCCTTTAAGAAGCTGGATAAATTCTGTTACCACTTTAATGGGCTGATATCCAAACAGTCTTTTTTGTTGTATGTGGCTTCTAGATATGAATTAGAGCAGTATACTTCCATCCATAATGCCATTTCTCTAACCTCTGGAATTATCCATATCATTAGCCACATTACTATTCTGAGAATGTTTTAAGGATTTTGTTGTTCTTATGTTTAATGGTGAAAGAAATAATATAATATATGTTAATACAACTATTTACTAAGATCTTTGGCTAATTTTATATGTAAAATTTTCCTGTTTGCTTATACAATATTCACATGCTTGATTTCTCTCCACAACAACAATTTAGCTTCTTTGATGACAAAAACAAAAATCAAACAAACAAACAAAAACCCCCACCAGTTTCTGAAGGAACATTGCTAATGAAATATCTAATACATATAACAAGAAATATCTAGAATTCAAAATCTGTTCCTTCCGTGTTTTAGAAAGAGACAGTGATAAAATATGTAAATGTTTTCTACTTGAAACTTTCAAATTTAGATGTGGTAACCTCCTAAGGGTCAAGCTAACCCTCACTTGTACCTACATGAAGTTAGCAAATAACTGAATGTTTATACTGAATGACCCAATGGATGATTCATGAGCCACTGAACAATCCTGTAATCATGTGGACAATGACTGATTTGTGAGCATTTAGGAACAGCAGGGACCTAGAAAGAGAAGTGTTTGCAGTAGCATCTGGAGCATAAATCTGTAGGAAAATTGTAAAAAACAAATCTTTCAACACTTAGTAAATGTAGGTAGAATGAATTTAATATGGACATCACTATAAATGATTTGAGCTTCAATATTGGGTTTTTAAAACACAGTCTGTACAGTGGTATTTTTATAGTCAGTGTCAAGCACAGTTGTTTTTAGTTACAGCTTGCATAACAGTTCAAGATAAATCAATTTGAACTGTTCTCGAAGGAAAAAAAAAAGCACAGATTTTCTAATACTGTGATCATCACTTTGGCCAAAGGCTACTTTGCAGTACGTCTACATAACACTCTCTTAACAAATATTTATTAAGTGTTGATTATTTGCCAAGTACTGTCCAAGGTTCTGGGAATATATCAATGACTAAAGCACAGTTTCTGCCTGTACTATGTCTATAGCATTTCCCAGGGACAACATTAACAACATAGGATGCTAGAGCTAGAAGGTATAACGAGAGCATCCTCTGGAGTAGTAGTGTTTGTCTTACCTAAAAAAAAAAAAAAAAAAAAAAAAAAATTAAGGTAAGTTCTCCTGCAAGGTGATGGCTAAGCTCACATCAAAGGCCAAAAAACTGGCTCTCCATGCATTTGTAATGACAGCTACCTGATATCTCTAATACCCTGATTAATAGCACCAAAGTGTCACAGAGTAGATACTTCACAACAACATTAATGAATTAACAGAGTTCTGGTGGCAAAGAAGTTCAAAATCAATGCTGAGGCAAATTTGGCATCTAGAGAGGACTGTTTCTGGGTTACAGATGGTTTCCCTTTTATTATATCTTCATATGGGAAATTTAACTACTCCAGGATTCTCTTGTATGCACATTAACACTGTTCACGAGGCCTTTATAGACATAATCTTATCATTTCCACAAACCGACCCCTAATATTCCATGACATTATAGCCTAGTTTTCTACAAATAAATTTTAATGGAACTTAAGCAATTGTCCATATTACTGTAAACACTTCACACATCTTGGCAAGGCAATATAGATAAACTCCCATTGTTCCCAGTCCTCCAACTTTACTACCTGGAGGGAATGATTTAGGGGGCAAGCTATTCACCAAGGTTGGTTTGATGGGTATCTATGTTCTTTGACATTATAGGAGAGGATAATATTATATGTGTGTATACACATATATATTCATAAACATGTATGTGGATACACATATGCATTTATAGAGATAGAGAGTGGTTAATATTTTGAATAAATGCACATATGAAAACCAAAAGAATGTTCATTTTGAAAACAGTAATAGCAACATACACAGATGAAGATCAAAGAGAACATCAGCTGAATGTCAGAGAAGCTATTGTCTAGATCTGAGATCATAAGCAAGGTCAACTTCAGCTGCAGTGATTAAATGAATGAACTGGAGGTTGCCTCTTTTAGGGATCCATTCAAATCGCTTCACCACTGAGTTGCAAGAACAGGCAGAAGTATCTAGAAAATCATGAAAGGAGGCCTAGAGGTGCAGTAGTCTTTTGTCTCTAGAAGGAAACTTAATTATAACACAGCATGAAATTACATAATTAAGCAAACAACATTATTTATGAAATAGTCCGTAAGACTGATAATATATTTTATTTTGTTTCTTTCTTTAGAAGCAATCACTCTGTGGTATACCGAGACTGGTCTGGGACTTAATTCCCCTGCCTTAGCAGAGTCCCATGAATTAGGATTATAGGTATAATTTGTTATGCTCCCATAATGTCTTTAATAATTCATCATATTTTAGATTTTCTAATTTTACTTCAGATAATTTTGGGCAAAAATTTCTCATAGTCATAATGTTCATGAAAAAATATTGAATTCTAATTATCAGACAATATACCTCTATGCATTTACTAAATTGTATCATCATAAGAAATCTTTTAAGATTATATAATGTTTGGTAATTGATATTTGGAAAGATTTAGTGACTTGTAAGAGATCATATGACAGTTATTCCCATTAAGACTGCATGGGGAGGAAGATTTGCTTGACTCTAACCATGCATTTTTTGTAATTTTTCTGTGACAGTATTTACACTTATCTGGAGACCTTTGGTTTTGCATTTCAGTTGGAAGGTCTGTGCTGTTCTCAGGATCAATTTTAATCTTGTAAAACTGAGGAATATATTATTTCATTTCATTCATCAAAATTACATAATTCCCTCATCTTGTTAAGCAGATAATTTCCATTAGAGTGAAAACAAATTCACACAGTAGTTCTCGCCTGTGAAATTTACAAGAACTTAATTGATTCATAAACAAAATTAGATAAAAACACCTCTTTACCAGCCAGGTCATGTTGTTAATGTCAATCAATTCTGACCTGACAGAGTTATATAGTATCCATCCAGAAGATGCTTTCATTCAGATACAAGAGACAATTATGGAATAAGTGTTGTTAGAAATAGTCACTGTTTCACTATCTGGGTATTTATTTACTTTTCTAAACTTTTAGGTTTCTCTCTCATGTCCTTATTTACCTGCACAATTATCCTTTCACCTTGAAGAGCAAGGCAATCAGTGACATGTCTTGCCACAAAGACAAAGCAATAGTTGCTATCTATCATTTGTCATGGATTAACTTTAGCCTTTTGTCCCAGAAAGAAAGATGTGCAGAGTTCCTAACTTCTGCTAGTATATTAAATTATATCTTGTATTATCTACAAAATAGATCAGTTCCAGATATAAATACTTATTAAAATGAAACAATATCAAAATCACTGGAATCAATATTCAGTGTAATTGGAATCTTTATGTATTAGTCACAGTTTTACTGCTGTAAACAGACCAATGCAACTCTTATAAAGACATTTAATTGAGGCTGTCTTGCAGTTTTCAGAGGTTAAATTCAGTATCATCAAGGTGAGAGCAAGGCAGCATCCAGGCAGGTATGGTACAGGAGGAGCTGAGAGTTCTACATCTTCATCTGGAGGATGCTAGAAAACAACTGGCTCCCACATGTTTAGGAGGAGAGTCAAATTGCCCGCGCCAACATTGACACAATTCCTTCAACAAGGCCACACCTATTCCAACAAGGCCATACTTCCTAATAGTGCTACTTCCTGGGCCAAGCATATTCAAATCACCACACTTCTTAAGAGGTGGATGATGTTATGCCCTTTCTTGAATACCATCATACACCTCTTATGAAGTTTGAAATGTAAATAAAGAAAATATATAATTATATAGATATAGATATATAGATATAGATATTACACGTTTTCAATAAAAATTTACATAACAGTAAAAAGATACAAACACACAAGTCTAATGAGATATAAAAGTCACTAATGATTGCCAGAATACCATCAAATGGATTGTAGTCTACTAAGGCATCTGTAGAATAAGTACTTAATACAAATAATTTACAATGAACATAAATTTATCTCTCATAGTTCAATAAGCTGTTAAGCCCACAAAAAGCTACTGCCCCATTTTGTATATGGTGAGTACACCAATTTGGTTTAGAAACTGTCACTTTCATCACCTAAGTCCCACCTTCCAACATTACCATATTGGGAATTAGGTTGCAGAATAGCTTTTAAATAGATAAAAATATAAATATCCATGCAATTAACCATGGACAATGAATGAGGCAGTTTCTTCTCTGGATACTTTAAAGAAAGATAGTCCTACTGATAACTTGATTTTGAAATTATACTTTCCATGACTGAGAGATGGTAACCATTCATTATTTTAACTCACCTAATTCATGTTTTGTTTTTATTGTTACAACAGTCTTAACAGTCTTACAAAGTCTCATGTTAGGACATAACTGATAATCTTTTCAATAGTCTCGCATCTGGAGGAAGAGAAACACATCTCTGTAGTACAAGAACAGTTTATGCCTCAAATTGAGGAGCAAAGGGTGAATATTAGGGAGGTAAGTTCCGTGTTCTGGGTGGTGTAAGGGGATTATTTTTAATGAGATGGCAGACAAAATCTATTCATAAGACACGACAATTTTATTGAATGTTGGCATATGCATCAGAGAACAAATACGTTTGTTGCCTAGATGTGAAACAGTAGAGAAGGTAGAAAGAAAACAGACAGCTATACATACTAAATAGATAAGCTAATATAACATTGCTGTTAATGAGAAACTAAAGTGTAAACAGACTGGAAAGAACAGCATTCCTTTAATAGAAATCCTAAAGAACTTAGATAGAACAGAGCAGATGAAATTGAAGATTTTGCCATATCCTCAGTAACTACCAGGACTGGGGATTAGGTAAGGGAGTATAATGAGCATAAAGAATTTCTAAAATGTCTTTAGTGGTCATTGAGAAAAAGTTGTATTCTTATAAGGCAGGAGCAGATTAGAAAAATGTAAACAACTTGAATGGGTAAAAAGCTCAATTTGCATATATTGATTTTATCATTCTTAAATGTAAAAAATGAAGAACATATATATTCTTCACACACACACACACACACACACACACACACACACACAAATTCCCAAGAATTCAGGAGGTGATCTTTTAGCCATGCTTACCACGGAGCATGATGAATCTAAAAATTAAGTTTTATGTAGGTCTTTAATTTATCATTTGCCCCAAACCATAAAAATCTTCCAGTGAAATGATTTGACTGACAATTTCTCTTGAGCTCTGTTTTTTTCTGCATATTTGTATTTTGTGCCTTCTTCGGTTTGAGACCCCAAGCTCCTTGGGATGAGGACTTTGTCATTAATTTAGTGCAGCTGAATATATTACATGGTGCCATGTGTATTTATAGAACTTTGCTAAGTAATGATGATTCAGATTTGGTAATCAGCACTTGCAACCATCATGTGGTTATGCAGATCAACACTTACTATGCAAAAATCATTTCTATAGGGGCAGATGTGCTGGTCTCCCTCTTGGTAAATTTTTCGATCAGTCAATTTCTTGCAATGTAAAAGTCAATTTAGGATGATGCCTTTGATTGTCTTTCTGTTACTCATAGCAATTTAGAAAGTCATACCTTTCTGATGTACTATCTCATGCATTTTAAAAACAACAGTGACTTTAGCATCAATGTGATCCAGTAATTCAGATAAAACAAAATATCTTTTCTTGATCAAATAACATGGACACATCAGTTCACCAAGTCAGAAATTTATATGTAGAATATATTAAATATTTATTACATGTTCATTCATTGTAGTTCCTCTACTGATTTATATTGATAATCTCCCAGAAAATGAAAGTGATCATTTAATTACATTTTTGAAATATAAAAGCTGCTTCTCATTTTCAAGATTTTTCCTAGTTCAATTAGCTTATTTTAAAACACAGGAAATACCAGTTTTTCAGTCTTAAAATATTATGACTCTATTTGTAAAATTTAGTGAAAATGTATTAAATACTAGAGTGTATCAACCTTTGTTAGACAGATACTTATCCAAGCTAGGAAGAAGAGATGTGAATAAGAAAAGTTGTGGAAAGAAAGGGAAGAAATGAGAGTCAGAGGAACTATGGGGAAAAAAAGTAATTATTTCTGAGACAGATAATGCATCCATGACAAGGTAATTTACTTAGGAAGAAATCACCTTTTTCTCAATGAAAATACATTTCATGTTTCCATATTTTTTCTCAAGTGAAAAGGTCAGTATCTCATAAATGGCTTCTTAGATATTCTTCACTATCTCCATTTATTTATCATAATTACCACCATTGCAGTGAAACCTTTCTACTATCAACTGATTTATAGATGATAGACAACCATAACCCAGTTTTTTTAAAAAAATCTTATAATTTGATGATAGTATAATATTAATCCCCCCTCCTACAAAATTCCTCAGAGTACAAACATGAGTATGTACAAGTATCTGTTTACATTCTGGGACACACATGAAAATAAGTGTCTCTGCAACAGGAAGCCTCAACAGGATGATGACAGTTCTGCCATGCTGGTTGGTGGGCCAGCAACCATTTTAAACATGTTCTCTTGTGTTCTTCTTCCTCATCACTGTGGGAAGGGGATGGTAAGAGAGGTCCTATAAGCAAACAGTTGCTTATGTGAATGCCTTTTTGTATATAAATTTCCCCCAGTGTTCTTCTTTGGAAACAACTACCATAAAAATGAAAAATTTTAATATTTTTCCTTTTTCATTTATTTTTACTGAATTTTATCATAAGAAATTCATGACGGAAGACAAGCTATTTATATATTTTTGGAGAGTTTGGAAATCTGTCTTTCCAAACTTGCCGAGTGTAAATGACTAAAAAGAATATGAAAATAGAGGACACACCATTACACATGATTTAGATTAGAGATTTAGAGAATATAAGATTCACTGTTTGGCATACAGTGCTTTCCCCCATGATCCTACATAATTGATTAGACAAAAGATTATTGCAGCTATATTACATTAGATATATAGGGGAAAAACTATGTGATATTATACACACACACACACACACACACACGGGGACAGAGAGAGAGAGAGAGAGAGAGAGAGAGAGAGAGAGAGAGAGAGAGAGAGAGAGAGAGAGAGAGAGAGAGAGAGAGAACAAACTCCAGAAAAGGAAAAAAAATGAAATGAGAAACAAAGAAAATATAAACACAGCAGTGATGTAACACACATTTCTTTTGTCAATTCCACCATGTTTTAGAGACTCTTGTTATGTTGTTTCTCTTTGTGAGCATTTTCCTAAAGAAAATAACATAGACAGTACCACTGTGTCTTTGTATATCTGGATATATTAAGGCTTCAAATATTCTTTGTTAGATTTCATAAATATTATAAAATTATAGCAGAGAAGTTCTAATTTGTTATTTTTTCCTGGAGAGAATGTTGACTTAAGATTGAATCGAAAATATGTTGGATTAGTTCTAATGTGATAAATTGCAAAGGCATGAAGTTATAGTGCTTCATTCAAGATAATAGAATAGGTTGTAGGAAATTTAAACATCCTATAAATACAGTTATAAATTTATACATCAGGGCTATTGCCTACTTTCAGTGCTTAAAATATATATATCACCTACAACATTGTGACAGAATTATTTTGGAATAACTGAAAAGCTGTAGCATAAGAAATATATTTTTGTAACATTCTCAAAAACTGAAGCCCACAATAGTCATTTGTAAGTTACCCGGTAAGGATGAAATGATCTTGTGTTTCATATGTCTTACACTTTGTTACTTATCACAAAGGGGAGGTGAGAGCAGGTGTATTTCATATACATTCATATTTATAGCTTAATTCCTAGCTGAATATTTCTGGGTCTTGAATTCTTAAACATGGTAAGTCATCATCTGGTTATGGAATCATCAACTTTATCCACCTTAACATTGTTGATTTTAGTGCTTCACTATGAGTAACTGACCTTTTTCAATTTTGTATGCCTAAACAGAAAATAAATTAGAAACTTCCAAACACACACATACTCACACACACACACACACACACACACACACACACACACACACACACACACACTTACACAGGTAAAAGCACAAATTGAGCAGATTCAACCTCTAAGATTGCCAGTGCACCTGAACTGCCAGGTCTCACTGTTAATTCTTGATGCTCAGAATTTTCAGATATCATGAATATCAGATGTGTGTTCGTTTTGTGTGTAACTCACTGGGCTCTATATCCAAATGATCATCTCATAAGCACATCTGATTTTCATGCCTTCTACACAGGTAAATAAGTAAACAGCAGCTCATCAAGGTCTAAGGCTGGTATTGGAGGATCAGATCAGGATTTTATGTAATCAAAGAATCCCTTTGTCTTCTAAGAAAAAACAATCATTTTATGGCCCTCGACTTGATCATTCTTCTTGCACGACTTGATACGTCCATTGTTTTACCCAACTCCCCTTACCTCTTCTTTCTCCTTTCAGTTTTTATATCAATTTGGGATGATGTATCTAGGAATAGAATCTTTGTCACATGATAATTCTAATATTACGAAAAAAAGGAACTGATAATATAGCTTCCAAAGTTGTTCATTACACTAAAATTTTACTAGTGTATACGAGTTCTTATTTTTTCTATGACTATCAACATTCTATAATCAATCTCACAGAGGTTCATGCCTAAGTTTTAGTCAGCTTTTCTGTCTGTCATAAATTTCTGGTCAATTTACTAATGTGTTCAACTTTGCCCTTCTGCCTGTGGATACCCATTTCTGTCTGTCTTGCTTGCTGAAAAGATCTCAGGCATTTTTCAAGTCTTTAACTTTTATCAGCCTTTTAATTAATAATGCCAAATATCATAAATACTACAAAAATTAGGACATATTATATAAACACACACATATATATTATTCATATGTATAAAATGCCATACATAAACCCATTAGTTTGTACAATGAATGCATGCTAATTAAAAAAAATCTACTTAAGCAGAAAATGGAGTATCATGGCAATTCAAAATAAGAAACTGATTCAAGAAAATTTGTGAAAACTCCACTGTGAAATATAAACATAAGCCAGGGAATTAAAAGATAAATTGGATTAAGGTTTAGAAGATGTTTGCAAAGATTCCCTTTGTTTCAGAAGTATTTACATGATACAGACGAATTCACCAAAACAATGCTTTCATGAAAGCTAGCAATGAGACAAAATATCAACTGAAGAAGTGAAAATGACTCCTGCAAAGTGAATTATATCAGAATTAATAGTCTTATAGGGTAAAAGAACCAAATATTTGGAAGAATCGGTTACTAGTTAAGAGAAGACAAAGTTTAAGGAAAAGAGAAATTTATTGTGGGAAATCTGAAAGGTTTCAGACTTTGGAGTATCTTTATTGTCAGTGTGCAGATATTTACAGAAAACATAACCAGTAGCAGCTAGGACATTAAACAACACAGTCAACCAATAATTTAATGTGGCATAGCCAGTATGAAATATTTATCAATACAGTTGGACACTGAATGAATGAATGCAACTCTGTGGAACAACTCAAGTGTCATGTCATGTCATGTCTTGAAAAGAATCCTATGCTGAATAGGAAATGAGCAGTGGCAGGAGCTAGGGTCTCTCACCTAGTGGGATTTGTTTTAAGGTGACATTTTGCACTATGATGGCATGGTGGCTTGGGCAACTCTGTAAATATGTTAAAATTGATTCAACTATGCTATTTGCAAAGGCGAATTTTTTGTTATGTTAATTTTATATCTGTAAAGTTTTCAGAAAATGTGCATGAGAATATAAAATCTAAAGTAAAACTCATCTATGAATTCAATACTCAGAAATGAACCTGGGAAAATATAGAAAGTCTTAGATCCATTCAGATTTGTGTGCAAATGCTGTTTGTGTGTTAATATAACCTCAAGAAAGCTCTTAAATCTCTTTAACTTTTTTCATGTAGAAATGTATACATTAATTACCATAGAAAAACTACTGCTACCAACTACCTGTGAAATGTGATACATATGATATATAATAATAGGAGTGATGATTGTCGATCACAAGCCAGGAATCTGGGTTCAGGTCAGTGACTTATTTTAGTGATTTAAAACCCACATTCATTTGGAAATTTGGTTTTGATATCATTTAGTGAAGAAAAATATTTTTAAAAAGCTAGATAGCATTGATTTTAAGCTTTGCAAGCCCTGGAGCCCTTATTGTAATTACTAGGTTCTGTTGTGATATGATGCAAGGTATATAGGACAAGGTATGGCTAAATTTCAACTTTGTGTCCCCCCAGGTCATGCATTAGGAAACACTGAGTCCACAAATTACCTTTTTAATCTACCTAGCAGCTTAAAGAAAGATTGAAGTACATTTCATCATAAGATATTTAGACATTAATTTATAACTACAAAGATGATCTTATATACTTAACATCATGATAGATTCCTTATGTACATGTTTTATAAGCATACAAATCCTGTTACTTTAACATAAACACTGTATAAGTAATGACTACACTGCATTGATCAGAAAATAAGTAAGAATATAAGTCTGTATATATTCAGTACAGACACAACCATTTACAAATAATAATTTGCAATTATTGTAAAAATTTGCAATAATTTGTAAATAATTATTCCTTTTTTATTAGATATTTTCTATATTTACATTTCAAATATCATGCCCTTTCTTGGTTTCCCTCACAATATCCCCCTGTCCCATTCCCCCTCCCCCTGCTCACCAACCCATCCCCTCTTGCTTCCTTGTCTTGGCATTCCCCTATACTGGGGCATCCATTCTTCTCAGGACCAAGGACCTCTCCTCCCTTTGATGTCCAACAAGGCCATCCTGTGCTACATATGCAGCTAGAGCCACGGGTGCCTCCATGTTTAATCTTTGGTTGGTGATTTAGTCCCTGGGATATCTTGGGGTACAGATTGTCTCATATTGTAGTTCCTCCTATGGGGCTGCAAGCTCTTCAGCTCCTTCAGTCCTTTCTCTAGCTCCTCCATTGGGGACCCTCTGTTCAAGCCAATGGTTGGCTGAGAGCACCCACCTCTGTATTTGTCAGGCACTGGCAGAGCCTCTCAGGAGACAGCTGTATTAGGCTCCTGTCAGCAAGTGCTTGTTGCAATCCACAAGAATGTCTCGGTTTGGTGGCTGTATATGAGATGGATCCTCAGGTAGGGCAGTCTCTGGATGGTCTTTCCTTCAGTTTCTGCTCCACAATTTATTTCTGAATCTCCTCCCATGGATATTTTGTTTCCCCTTCTAGGAAGGACCAAAGTATCCATACTTTGGTCTTCCTTCTTCTTGAACTTCATTTGGTCAGTGAACTGTATCTTGGGTATTCCGAGCTTCTGGGCTAATGTCCACTTATCAGTGAGTGTGCATGTGTGTTCTTTTGTGATTGGGTTATATCACTCAGGATATTTTCTAGTTCCATCCATTTGTCTAAGAATTTCATGAATTCTTTGTTTTTAATAGCTGAGTAGTATCCCAGTGTGTAAATGTACCACATTTTCTGAATCCATTACTCTGTTGAGGGACATCTGGGTTCTTTCCAGCTTCTGGTTATTATAAATAAGGCTGCTAGGAACATAGGGGAGCATGTGTCCTTATTACATGTAGGAGAATCTTCTGGGTATATTCCCAGGAGTGGTATAGCTGGGTCCTTCGGTAGTACTATGTCTAGTTTTCAGAGGAACTGCCAAAGAGATTTCCAGAGTTGTACCAGTTTGCAATCCCATCAGCAGTGGAGGAGTGTTCCTCTTTTTCCACATCCTCACCAGCACCTGCTGTCACCTGCGTTTTTGATCTTAGCCATTCTGGATGGTGTGAGGTGGAATCTCAGGGTTGTTTTGATGTGCATTTCCCTGATGACTAAAGATGTTGAGCATTTCTTTAGGTGCTTCTCAGCCATTCGGTATTCCTCAGTTGAGGATTCTTTCTTTAGATCTGTACCCCATTTTAATAGGGTTATTTGATTCTCTGGAGTCTAGTGAAAATAAGGATAGCCTTTTCAACAAATGTTGCTGGTTCAACCGATATGCAAATCTTTTCTCCTTGTACTAAGCTCAAGTCTAAGTGGGTCAAGGACCTCCATATAAAACCAGATACACTGAAACTAATAGAAAAGAAAGTGGGGAAGAGCCTCAAGCACATGGGAACAGGAGGAAATTTCCTGAAAAGAACACCAGTAGCTTTTTCTCTAAGATCAAAAACTGATAAATGGGACCTCATAAAATTATACTGTTTCTGTAAAGCAAAGGAGAGTGTCAATAGGACAAAACAGCATCCAACAGTTTGGGGAAAGATCTTTACTAATCCTACATTCGACAGAGGACTAAGATCCAATATATACAAAGAACTCAATTATTTTCATCCAAAATCATTAGAATTAACATGTGTAGAATCTCTGTGTGTAGACTCCTTATTACTGAAAGCTGATTGCAGTTTGGATGCCTTTCTATTATTCAGCCAATTATCTATTTCCAAGTGTACTAGATTAATGGATTTAATAAAGTTTCAAACTGGTGTGACATATAAGACAGACATGTGGAATTCCAGCATTCTGGAGGCTAGAAATCAGAAATCAAGGCTGTGTTAGCAAGGCTTCATTCTCTCTGAATCCAAGAAAGGAAACCTGTATCTTATCTGTAACTCCTGGTATTCTGAATGTACCTGTCATTCCATTTGTGTCCCTGGTTACTCTACCTGTCTTCTTGTTAAAATGTTTGTACTAAGATATCATTTAAATTGCATTACGAATTTCATACACCAGTGATTTTATTTTAACTAATTATAATTTCAGTAATTGTATTTTTAAGACTCTCCCATTCTAAGGTATTGCTAATGGTTAGGATTTTAATGTATCTACTCTATTTTAGTTGTTACTTTTGAAACAGGATCCAGTATATCCCAGTCTGGTCTAGAACTCACTCATAGTTGAGGATACCCTTGATTTTGCTGACCTTCTCTTCCTGTTTTAGGTGTTGCAATTATAGACTGTGCCAATGTAGTCTTTTGCTGTTGGAGCTGTTGCTTTTGCTTTTAAATGCGGTGCTGGGTATTAAAGCCAGAGCTTCATGAATTCCGAACAAGCACGGCACCATCTGGTCTTCCTCTATAGCCACACAAATGACACCATGGGCGAGGTGTTTTACTTATTTGCTAGATTATAACCACAACCTTTTCTGTTACTTTTGGTTTTTAATATTAAAATCATTTATTATTTAGATAAACCTTTCAAAGACCAAAAAACTGTTCTCTAACATATATTAAGAGTGTCCATATATTATATATATATATATATATATATATATATATATATATATATATTTACAAATATGGCATGAGTATGGTGTGCAGCATTTTGAATTGGAAGCCAATTGCTCTTTGCTAAACAGTTTGATTTCCTAGCATTTAGGTTTCCCTCTGTTAAAAAAAATGATCATACCTAGTCCTTGGCAGTGTTCTGAGTATGAGATGAGGCTATACATAAGAACACAGCACATGGAATGCTGAACAGGAAGCCTAGGGCTTGCCTCTGTAAATATTGCCTCTGAATTTTCAATTCTAATCCTACTACTCCACAAAGATTAGCCTGTCCTTGTCCCTAAAACTTCCTTAATCTTCATTTTCTTTATGAAATTTTGAAGGCAAAATATGTGGTACATGTCTATATTTCAAAATAGCACAGCTGTGAATAAGAAAAGAAAGTTTTAGGAAAATTATGTCAAAGAGAGATAAAATGAATGTATGTGATATGTGGCTGGATTGAGTTCATTAGTATTCTCACTTATTTAAGGACAATTCCAACAAAGTTTTGTGCAAACTGGGAATATGTGCAGTACTTCAAAGTTGACTCCTAAATTTAACAAAAAATACCTTTTCTGTATTTTGAAATTCTCTTTAAACAACACCATTGTTTAGAGTCTCTGGATTTACTAGTTGGTAATTTTAACAGTCTCTTCAGACAATATAATTCTTTGGCATTGTTTGCTCAGAAAGAGTGTACAAAGGTTAATCACTGTTAATCATGTACCATCATTTCTCTAGTATATGATAATGTCTGCTTCAGCTTCAAAACTTAAAAGAGACTAAGTCATCATTTTATCTCCATTTATTAGTAAGGAATGAAAGCCTGGATTATATGTATTGTTGGGGTTGTGCTACTAAGCAGTGAAAAATGAGAAAATATAAACTGGGATGGTGCCGTAACCTGGTTGTAGTCAAACTGAAGGCAATGGAGATAAAACTTACGAGTGACCAGGACCATGAGTGCTGAATGCAAGCCCCCTTACCCTAAACCAGTCATGTAAGAAACTCATCCTGAAACCAAGCATTCATGATGTTTAGGAGGTAAATAAAATATCTGTATATGTGAAAGCTAAAATTACACCCTTACAAATGATAGTAGATTCAGGAACAAAATTATTTGGAAACCTGGCATCGAATGCATTTCTTTCCCTCCTTCTGCAAGTGCAGAATTTTCAACATTCATATAAATCGCATGAAGCTTCTTTTAATGGAAAGTGATAAAGCACACCCTAAGACAGAACCCTGCAGACTGCATTTAAATTGCTAACAGGCCATACTGATGACCATGATTCAATGACACCTATATCATAAAATTCATCTTATTATGTTTTCATAATTTCATATATGAGTCTCTGTATTACATCATTTCCATACCCATTCTCTCCCTTTCAACTCCTTTTTCTCCTAACTCTCGCTCTCACCTTCATGTTCTCTTGGTCTTTAATTATTTTTTGGGTTGTTTTTTTTTTTTTTTTTTTTTGGTTTTTCAAGACAGGGTTTCTCTGTGTAGCCCTGGCTGTCCTGGAACTCACTTTGTAGACCAGGCTGGCCTCGAACTCAGAAATCCTCCTGCCTCTGCCTCCCAAGTGCTGGGATTAAAGGCGTGCACCACCAATGCCCGGCGGTCTTTAATTATTGATAAATATGTATAAGTACAAAATATATGTATATAATCACAAATTTCTGAGTCCATCTCATGCTATTTAAATATGTTGAGGGATGAACATTTGGGATCGGTAACTTACCAGGGACCAATGTCTCTGGAAATGACAAAATTATCTCTCTCTTAGCAGCTATACCAATAATCCTATAGTTTTTCAGCTGGAGGTAGGGCCCTGTGAGATCTCTCCCACTCATGTTGGGATGTCAATTGATGTTGGCATTGTACAGACCTTATTTAGGTGATCACATTGTTAGGAATTCATAGGCTCAGCTCCCTGTTGTATATAGTAAACACTCTTGCAGCAGATATTTAGAGCTTCTGGCTTTTACATCCATTGGCACTTCTTCCATGACGTTCTCTAAGCTTGGTGTAGGGGTTGGATTTTGTTGTTCTTCTTGCTGTTGTTGTTTGTTTTTATTTTATTTTTTAATATATCACTGGCCCTGGACACCCCACTTTCAATAGTTCTCTGTATTTTTATCAGCTGAGTATCTGTATAATTATCAACATCTGTTACAAAATAAGCTTCTCTGATGACAAGTGAGAATTACACTTAGATTTAGCTCTAAGAATAAACATTTAGATTAAAATTGAGAATTATACTGGCTTAGGAATGTGGCAGTAGTACGTTCTCCTCAAGGATCCATGACCTCACAAGCCACAAGTCATTGGGTGGGTTTACAGTTCAGGCATAAACTCACTTCTTTGAGTGAACTTGAAGGCCAATTAGTTGGTTGTTTATGCACAAGATATAAATACCACTATTGTACCCATGGGTTTACTTGCACTCAGGTCGCTGTAGCTCATAACCTTTGCACCTGAATACATATGTATTATTTTACTCCCTTGGCAGATTGCACATCATGCTATAGAACTATGCTGGGCATGCCTCAGGGAGAAGGTATTCATGTTAGTCCTGTTATGAGGTTTGCTTAAATCCAGGAAAATGCAGATGAATCAAGCCATCAAACCATTACTGATCCAACAGGGTCACAGAGCAGACTTGAGAGCTGAACTACAACTCTGAACCCTGAAATATGTAGAACATATTTAAAGGATGAAATCATAAAGTAATGGGGAACAAGGGAGCTGTAGCACTGTTCAATCACATTTTGGCATAAGGGGTAGATCAAGTGAGTTGCCATCAATCAGAGCATGAGTAGGTTCCTGACCATGGGAATACGAATTTAGTTTAACCCTACTAACAAGATGGAGAAGTTGTCCTTGAAATGTCTGGATTCAGATCACAGTTTCCTTACACATTTCCTAGAGATGTCTGGAATCAGGTAACTGTTTCAATAGAAGCTGTTCAGCTATTGGGAAGTCCCCAGCTCCTCTAGGGCCTGGGACCATGGATTTAGTTTCTTCCTATGATTGAATGGAGTCTAAAAATGAAATGGTAGTATTTTGAATAAGTTTCTTTTGCTTGTCCCTAGCAGCTCTACAATAATTTCGCTAAGACCTGTGCCCAAAGTGGTGTCATGAGCAATAGGGTATTTTATTTAAATTATGGGATGTGCCCAAGGGCAAAATGAGTAGCTTATATTATTTTGGGAGTCTCAGAAAATCCTTCGACCACAATTTAAAGGGATATGGCTTATACCTGGCAGTGAAATAGAGTGATTACTCTCATCCCAGTAGTAAAACTTCATTGAAATCACTTATATATGCATGCACACATATATATTTAAATATATTATTTACATATACATTTTAAATAAACATATTTCTCATATTTTCAGTCATATTTAGTGTTCTTTAAACATCATTCCTTTGTCTCCCTCAGTTTTCCATCCTATCCTTTTCATAGATAAAGTCTCCCAACACTCAGTTTTTAATCATTCTACTCTACGCAAATTATATACTGAGGTCTAAAGATTTGGACCTTAGATACACAAATAATAGAAAACATGTAATGTTTTCTTTTCAAGTCAGGGTTGCCTCACTCAGTATAATACATTGGATGCCTTCCATTTGTCTACATATTTCATAATTTCATTTTTTTACAGCTGAATAGAATGCTATTCTGTGTATGTATTATGTTTTTATTATCCATTTGAAGGTCAATTATGTTGTTTCTATTTGCTAGCTTGAATAGAACAGTGATGAATACAGTTGCAGATTGGGATTTTGAATCTTTGGGGCATATATATGACAAAGATCAATATAGGTAATAGGGTACATTTAATTTTTAGCATTTTGAGAATTTTCTACCCTGATTTCCAGAGTGACTTCACTAATTTATAATCCCACCAAGAATGAAGATTCTCATTTTTCTATATCTTGATTAGAATTTTTGCCAGATGTTTTCTTTAACATAGCCATTTTAACTAGACTAAGAGAAAATTTCAAAGTTTTGGTTTGCATTTCTCTAATTCCTAAAAATGTTGAACACATTAATAGGTTATAAGTGTTTCTTAGCCATTGTATATATTGAGAACTGCCTTATTAAACTCATGACCCATTTTTAATTTATTTCCTTTTGAGTGTTTTCAGTTAGTTCTTTATGTATCCTAAATATTAACCCTTCACTATATGTATAGGTAACAAAGATTATCTCCCACTATGTGCACAGTCCTTTCACCCAACTGATTATCTTTATTGCTGCATGTATGATTTCAGTTTTATAATGTCCCATTTGTCAGTCTTTGTCCTGGATTCCTGCAAATAGATTTCTACTCATCAAGTCTGCTTCTATAACTATGACCGTAAGAGTACTGACTACGTTTTCTCTGGCAATTTCAAAATTTGATGATTCATAACATCAAAGTACTTTGTTTCATTTGGACTTGATTTCTGTGCAGGGGTATAAATATTGAACTAATGTTGGTTTCAGGAAAAAAATACATTTGTCTGTCTTAATTTTTCACTATATCTGGCAATCAAAGGGAAAGTAACAATAAAAACATAATGGAGAGCAGGTGCCAAATTAATAGTGAGGAGAAATGACTAATTTTCAAGCAATTATTCTAGTAATATATTTTGTGTGTTGAGTTTTTATTCTACCTTACCTTTCTTATAATTGAGGCAAGAGAAATAAACTATTATATAAAAACCATTTATTGAGGCAGTGTTTCACTGAGCATCATTAAGAACATACAAACTGACAGAACATGTTCTACATCTAAGTAGTAGAGAAGAGAAAAAAATCTAATTTTTTTTCTTGCACAGTGACAGAATGAGTTGGATGCACTTTCTGTGATGTTTGTACATCTGTTCAACACCAGGGAATCCAAGGTCACTGGGAGAAACTGTCTTTTGTAGTTCTGTTCTAACATAGGAAATGATAGGTCTAATGAAATTGTGTGTCAAAATAATATCCTGTTATATAACCATATAATGTTTATATAACCACATCTAATTAGTTGGCTTTTCTCCCCTTTTTTAAAGAGTTCTGAACCTGAAAGCAGAATTTTTGAACCCAGGTAAAATATGCTGTACTCTAACAATCTTGCTTACAGCTTGTATTTAAAGTGCTATGATGAAATGACAGAGAAAGCTAGTGGAGAAACAATTTCTTTGTACATTAAGGACAAAAATCTATGAAAGGGGATGACCCTTAAACATAATGCATTGTTCTTCAATGATGTCAATCTGGAAAATGAATGTCAGAGATGGCAAGCTCAGAGCAAGAACAGCCAATGACAACATCAATGTCTTTGTCCTTGATCACAAAGTAAGGAGCACTGGATCGCATGCAAGATGCTGATCCCTGACAAGTAACTTTATACGTAATTAAAGCTAAAGTAAGAGAAAGGCCAAAATGTTAAATCAAAAGAAAAGACTCTCTACGGACTGGTAACTACAAAAACAAGGTAAGTACTGAGCAGCAGAATATAAGATCTTTTAAAAATTGTCCTCTGGAATATTCTCTAGCATGCCTAGCAACATTCTTCTCTCACTTTCTTTTTGGTGTTTATTTGTTTACTCTATCTTTCCTTTCAAGTAGAAGAAGTACCTAGGATATATGGTCTGAAGGAAGAGGTCAAGTATAGAGTAATAACAAGTCAATTAAAATGCTGACCAAGTGCCAAGCACACTGGCAAACCCCAAGTGAAGCTGACTCTAAAGTGGGTATCTACAATGATGTATATGGAATGAAAATGCCCCTTTAAGTCAGAGACATGTCTCCTAGATAATGCAATTGTGCAGAAACAGGCATTGCATTTGAGTTTTAAGACCCATATAAAGTTGTAAAGAGACCTGACTTCACTAAGTTGTCCTGTGACCACTATATGCATGTCCTAACAAACTCTCTCTCACTCTCTCTCTCTCTCACACACACACACACACACAGAGAGAGAGAGAGAGAGAGAGAGAGAGCAGAGAACAGACACACAAACACACTCAACCTAGTCCAAATATTTAGTGAAAGAAAATATCCTTGTTAAGAATATTCTTATGCTTGTAAGTGTATTTCTTCTCTTTTATATATTACTCAGGGAGGATGAGCACTAGCTAGATGGGCAGGATGGAGGTCTTATTTTAAGGAAATTACTTTTACATCTATCTCTACCTTAGTCATCATCTTAACAACATGTGTAATGTTAGCATAAAAAAACCAAGTTTGTGTGCATGCATCTGTGTGTGTGTGTGTGTGTGTGTGTGTGTGTGTGTGTGTGTGTGTGTGTATGTACGTATGTAGATATAGAATTGTAGCTTAGTGTTCGGGTGCTTGCATGCATAAAGTCTTTTTTCCTCTGGAAAGGGGATGAGGGAATGAATGTGAAATAACAGTATAAAGGAATAGAGAAAATTAAAGTAAGGAATGTTGAAAATAGTAAATCCTTTTTAATTTGGAGTTACCACTGTACAACTGATCAAACAGAAAACAATTTTGGAACACTTGTTTTGAGAAAACTGTTTCTCATCTAGATATTTGGTTTTAGTTAGTTTTTCCTACATGTATGATTACACTTCTGCCTAGACTTTCATTTTGTGGCACTATTTTATGCATATTGGCAATAACTGTGGAAACATTTGTTTTTGTCTTGCTGTTTATGAGACACCATCAAGTATGTTTTATACTATTAACCCTTTTAAATCCCCACACCCAATACTTCAGTCCATAGCTATTAATTCTATTTTACATATAAGAAAAGACATGACACAGAGAGGTTAACATTCATAAATCACACAATACCAAATAGATGAATTTATATATGCAATAATGTCCCAAAAGTCCAAATAGTCTCCATGAAACACACCCAAGGCCATTTGTACATGATAATCACCTATTGTACATAATTTCCTATTTGACATGCTTCTAGTTATATTTGTTCCCTTTAGAAAGTAGAATTCCCCGAAGACCACAAAATATGTACAAGGCTATTTTGTCTATCTTTTTTTCACTTTGATCTTTGCATGATGTCATAAATAAGGTCATCAAATGCTCAGTGTCTTCAGGGCTGCATGGAAATAACAAGTTGTATAATTATCAATTTAAACTTAAGAAACTGTATTGCCCCAAAATTTTGATTCACATTTTGTATTTTTATAGCCTAATGCTCTGGGAAAATGCAAGACAACCAAGATCCAGGCAGAAGAATTTTCTGGTAGCTAAATCTTATATATCAATGGGTTAAAAGCAAATAGCCTTTAATGGTGCTTCTAAAATTAAAGTCAGGTATGTTTATAAACTGATAGAAATATTTTGAATGAAATGAATGTTTTATTAGGCTTCTTTAAAACCAAATCAGAAAAAGTAAATGAGGACTCTTCTCAAGAGTAAAATGTGTGTTGTTCTAAAACAACTCTTCATTTCCAAAGATAAGAGGAACATTCTTTTAGTTCTTTGGAATGTGAATCATTTCTCTGAAAAAAACTGATCTCTTCATCCTCTGTAAAATATTTCTAAGAAAAACTATTATTCAAAAGAAAATAAATAACATTTTTTCCTAGCAGGCCAAAGAAGCCACAATCAATGCTAGGGTTTCTGATGACATTAACTTTTCCTAGGCACTAAAGCAAGACACTGCTCCTCGCTCTACCATCTGCTGCAGATATTTTAAATTTCTAAAGCACTAACAATGATGCAATTTGCTACATTTTGAGCTGCATTTTACAACTCTCTCTTTGCTGAATTACTATTGATGACATTAAAACCCTTTACAAATCAAGACAACACATTTGCTTGCAGTTCCCACCCAAGGACTGCTAGCAATTCTTTCTCTGCTGTAGTATACCTGCACTTCAGTTTTGGTCAGTGATATTTAGACACTGTGAGAAAATGAGGGCCAGAGTATCTTAGTCATTACTTAAATCAGAAAATGCCCACAGAGAAACTGACCACTGACTATAAGGAAAGAAACTAGAGGCACAGTGAGCTATGGTTATAATTATTTTTCATGATAAAACCAAATTATGCAGATTGTTGAAAATAAAATATTAAGCGTAATTAGCAAAGTTTATATAACTTACCAGGTTTAAAAACTTAAAACTGGGCTGCCATTTGCAGCAGGGAACCAGGCAGTTCCACAGCCTTTTGTGCTTAGCCCACCAGAAGAGAATGATCTCCCAGCAGCGATTTCACTTCTGACACAGAGGTGAGATCTCCACCTTTTCTCTGGAGGGGTACAGCTAGGAGCGCACAAGGCATATAATCAGTGAAGCAGCTGAGACAGGAGTCTTCCCTTCCGACCACCATTTGCAGCAGGTAACCAGACAGCTCCACAGCCTTCTGTGCACAGACCCTGCCAGAAGAATGTTGGTCTCCCAGGAGTACAGACATAGGTTTACAGGCCCATAGATGCGGCAAGTTCCAGCCAGAGACAACAATACCAACTAACACCAGAAATAACCAGATGGCGAAAGGCAAGTGCAAGAATCCTATCAACAGAAACCAAGGCTACTTGGCAACATCAGAGCCCAGTTCTCCCACCACAGCAAATCCCGAATACCCCAACACACTGGAAAAGCAAGAGTTGGATTTAAAGTCTCTTCTCACGATGCTGTTAGAGGACATCAAGGAGGACATAAATAACTCCCTTAAAGAAATACAGGAGAACATGGGTCAAATGGTAAAGACCCTTAAAGAGGAAACACAAAAATCCCTGAAAGAATCGTGGGAAAACCCAAAAAAACAAGTGAAGGAACTGAACAAAACCATCCAGGATGTAAAAATGGAAGTAGAAGCAATAAAGAAATTACAAAGTGAGACATCTCTGGAGATAGAAAATCTTGGAAAGAACTCAGGAGTCATAGATGCAAGCATCAACAACAGAATACAAGAGATAGAAGAAAGATTCTCAGGGGCTGAAGATACCATAGAAAAAATTGACTCAACAGTTAAAGAAAATGCAAAATGCAAAAAACTCCTGGGCTAAAACATCCAGGAAATCCAGGACACAATGAGAAGACCAAACCCAAGGATTATAGGTATAGAAGAGAGCGAAGATTTCCAACTTAAAGAGGCAGTAAATATCTTCAACAAAATTGTAGAAGAAAACTTCCATAACCTAAATAAAGAAATGTCCATGAACATACAAGAAGCCTATAGAACTCCAAACAGACTGGACCAGACCAGAAAGTCCTCCCATCACATAATATTCAAAACACCAAATGCACTAAACAAAGAAAGAATATTAAAAACAGTAATAGAAAAAGGTCAAGTAACCTATAAAGGCAGGCCTAACAGAATTACACCAGACTTCTCACCTGAGATGATGAAAGCCAGAAGATCCTGGGCAGATCTCATACAGACCCTAAGAGAACACAAATGCCAGCCCAAACTACTATACCCAGCAAAACTCTCAATTACCATAGATGGAGAAAGCAAGATATTCCATGATAAAACCAAATTTACACAATATCTTTCCACAAATCCAGCCCTACAAAGGATAATAGATGGAAAAAGCCAACCTGAGGAGGGAAACTACACCCTAGAAAAAGCAAGAAAGTAATCTTTTTCCAACAAACCCAAAAGAAAGTAAACACACAAACATGAAAAGAACATCAAAAAAACAGGAAGCAACAATCGCTATTCCTTAATATCTTATAACGTCAATAGACTCAATTCCCCAACAAAAAACAGGGTATAAAAGAGATATTTTTCATGTGGATCTTCAATTTTATCAGAAAATGTTTGTGACTCCTCTTTCAATTTAGTAATGCCTTTTGTGTCTACCATTTTGACTGTATTATTTTCCATGATAATCTTTAATTTTAACATTTTTTCACTCTATTTCTTCGATTTTGTCGGAGGTGTTTTTCATGTAGATCTTTGATTTCATTGGGGGGGGGTGTTTGTACTTCCACTTTCAATCAATTTAGGAATGTTTTTGTACCTACCATTTTGTCAGTATAATTGTAGATGATAATCTTCAATTTTAACGTTTTTCTGTATTTTTCTTCAATTTTGTCAGAAGTATTTTCCATGTGGATCTTCAGTTTTTTCAGACAATGCCTATAATTTTACTTTCAATCAATTTAGCAACATTTTTATACCTTCCATTTTATCTGTATAATTTTCCATGTAATAGTCAGTTTTAACATGTTTTTCTACATATTTCTTGAATTTTTTCAGGAATATTTTTCTTGCAGATCTTCAATTTTATCAGAAAGTGTGTATAATTCCACTGTCAAAAAACTTAGGAATATTTTTATGCCTACCATTTTATCTGTATAATTTTTCCGTGAAATACTAAATCGTAATGCGTTTTTTATATATTTCTTTAATTTTATCAGAGATATTTTCCATGTAAATCTTCAATTTTATCAGAAAATGTTTTTACTTCTACTTTCAATCAATTTAGGAATATTTTTATGCCTACCATCTTATCTGTATAATTTTTCATGAAATAGTTTTAACGTGTTTTTCTATATATTTCTCGAGTTTTATCAGAAATATTTTCCTTGTAGATTTTCAATTTTATCAAAAAATATTTATAATTCCACTTTCAATCAACTTAGGAATATTTCTATGCCTACCATTTTATCTGTATAATTTTTCCATGAAATAGTCAATCTTAACATGTTTTTCTATATATTTCTTCAATTTTATCAGAGATATTTTCCATGTATATTTACACAATGGAATACTACTCAGCAATTAAAAACAATGAATTCATGAAATTCTTAGGTAAATGGGGAACAGGGGGAGAGAAGAGGGCTTATGAGACTTTCGGGGAGGGGGGGAACCAGGAAAGGGGAAATCATTTGGAATGTAAATAAAGAATATAGAAAATAAAAATAAAAATTAAAAAAAAACCTATTTATTCATAAGCACAGATGCAAAAAAATCTAGATAATTACTGATAAAATTAACTCCCTGAAAGTATTGCAGGAATTAACATAAAATAATAACAACAAATTAAAATTTAATATTCCCTTAAATTTGAATAAGTACTACATTTTCTAAGTAGATAGTTTCAAGTCACTCCTTCTGAGTGTGTTTAGTGAGTGATAGCATGATACTGGCCTTTCTGTGCTGGTACTTGCTTAGCTGGAGGAACAATGCAAGTTATAGCTGCATTCAACACCTAAGGGGTTGTGGTTACTAGTTCCTACTTTCTGAAAAGCCTTGCACTTGGTAATTTCTAAACTTGACAACACTCTTGAAACATTTCCTTGGAAAAATGACACCTTTCAGAAAAAATAAATAGCCAGATAAAATAATCTTCATTCATATACATATTTCTGTAAAAGAAAACTAATCATTTTGGATCTTCATTTTTGGTTTCTTGGCCCTTTCTTTCCTTTCACAGTTGGCCCTTTGAAAAGAGATTTTTGTTTTTATGCTAAAATCTTCATATTAATTTGTATTGTACTTCATCACTGAAATAAACCTGTAGTTATATGAGCTAGGAAACCTACACTTAAAATTGCCCTTGATTCATACACTTTTTCTTTATTCACTGGACAGATTCTATATTTGAATTTTATATTAAAATAGTTTACACATACATAGAAATACTTGTTTCTTTTGAGTTCTAAGATTTGGATAAAAGCAACTGTGTGTTAACTAATTTTTTATTCCCAGTGGCTTCCTAAGCAATAGCAGTGCTGAGTCCCCATGCCTGGAAGTAGCACTGTTTATCATCTTATTTTTATTACTATGAAGTTAGCTAAAGTGAAAGGGTAGCAAGGTTAGAAGCAAGTGATCAGAGAAGATGGGAATGAATCACTTGGAGAAAAATCATTGAAAATAAAAACAAAAACAAACAGCCATTCTTGTAATTATCCCAGATGTTTTTTCACTCAGGTAAATATTTGCCATTCAGAGGTCCTTTGTCCCAATACCATAATAATTGAAATAAATACTAGTAATACCTTACACTGTGTATCTATTTTATCTTCAGTTGTGTGACAGAAGCTCTCCATGAATTATTTTATACCACTGACTCACTACTTTAAAGAATCAAAATTTTTGTCTGTAAGAGAGGGGAATGGAGTTGAGAAAAAATGTATATATCTCTCAGCCATGTGACTTACCTGTGCTTGACAAGGCTAACACCAAAGTCCACACTCTAAACTCTTCATCTCTGCAGGTCAGTATAGTTATTTCTGGGGAGAATGGTCTGAAGTAGGACAACTTAAGAATTGAAACTTAAATAAATTCATTTCATTATTTTGGCTGGAACAAGTTTAATCTGTCACGTGTTCATCAAACAAGCATGCAAACCCAAGTTAAATCACTGGAACCTAGGTAGCAAAACCAGATGCACTGGCCTAAACTTTTAATCAGAGTGCTGTGGAAGTAGAAATAAGATGATCCATGGGACTTGCTGGTTAGTGAGCCTAACTGATGCATTCTAACAGGTGCTGCTCAAGGTCAATCCCTGCATCAAAACAAGGTGGGTTGTTCCTGAGGTTTATATCTGAGTTTGTTCTCTGTCTTGTACATTGGTGTGCAAACATATGCGTGCTCACACCATAAACAACATGTGATACAATACAATAAAATTAACTTAATAATCTATTTGCCTTAGAAATGTTGAAGAAAAGTGTAGGGGTATATGAAATATAAACTTTAAAAGATTGTTTTTGAAATTAAAATATAACTACGTCATTTGTACCTTTCTGTCACCTCATCTAACCAGTCCTCACATAGACAGCCACCTTGTTCTCTTTCTCAAAATCATGGCTTCTAGATTCTTAAAAAATTTCTTAAAATATATATTATTATTACAACATATAAATATATATGTATACTGTGTACATATTATATATATATATATACATAAGAAATACAATCTTCTCAGTTCACATGCATATATATACATATATACACCCACATATATGTATAATTTTAGGAGTGACCCTTAATTATCGGATAATTGATTAAAAGACTTTTACATGGGGAAAGCTATGTTCTCACACTCTATATGCCTACTACATTAGAAATTTTATGTTTCATTTTTTATTGCTAGGGAATGGAACTTGGGGCCTTGGGTATACCAGGCAAACATTTTACAAATTATTTATATCTATATTCTAGAAATCAGTAATTATCATTTAAATTATGTTCTCTACTTTTATCAGTAGTTATTTTTTCATTTTATTTTTTACTGAAAAAGGAAGTAAAACATTTTATGATAAAATTAAAGATTTACATGGAAAATATTTCTGACAAAATTGAAGAAGCATATAGAAAAGCACATTAAGACTGACAAATTTCGTGGAAAATTAAAGAGTAAAATGGTATACATAAAAGACATTGCTAAATTAATTGAAAAAGGAAGTAAAATATTTTAAGATAGAATTGAATATTTACAAGGGAAATATTTCTAATAAAATTGTAGAAAAATCTAAAATACCATTAAAATTGAAGATTATCATTGGAAATTACAGATAAAATGGTAGGCATAAAAATATTTCTAAGTTGATTGAAAGTGGAATTACAAAAATTTTCTGATAAAATTGAAGAAATATATAGAAAAACACATTAAGATTGACTATTTCATGGAAAAATTATACAGATAAAACAATAGGCATAAAAATATTCCTAAGTTTTTAGAACATGGAACTATAAACATTTTCTGATAAAATTGAAGATCTACAAGGAAAATATTTCTGATAAAATTCAAGACATATAGAAAACATGTTAAAACTGACTATTTCATGGAAAATTATATAGATAAAATGGTAGGCTTAAAAATATTGCTAAGTTGATTGAAAGTAAAATTATAAACATTGTCTGATAAAATTGAAGATTTACATGGAAAATATATCTGATAAAATTGAAGAAATATATAGATAAATGCTAAAATTGAAGATTTTCATGGAAAATTATACAGATAAAATGGTAGGCATAAAAATATTTCTAAATTGACTGAAAGTGGAATTATAAACATTTTCTGACAAAATTGAAGATTTACATGGAAAATATCTCTGATAAAATTGAAGAAATATATAGAAAAACACATTAAGATTGAGTATTTCCTGGAAAAATTATACAGATAAAATGATAGGCATAAAAATATTCCTAAGTTGATTGAAAGTGGAAGTATAAACATTTTCTGACAAAATTGAAGATTTACATGGAAAGTATTTCTGATAAAATTGAAGAAATATATAGGAAAAAAGTTAAAATTAAAGATTATCATGGAAAATAATGCAGTTAAAATGGTAGACATAAAAAACATTACTAAATTGATTGAAAGAAGAATTAAAAACTTTTTCTGATAAAACTGAAGATTTACATGAAAAATATTTCTGTTAGACTATGTTTTTTGTTGGGGAATTGAGTCCATTGATATTAAAAGATAATAAGAAATAGTGAGCTCCGCCATCTTTGCTCCAGTGACTGGGAGGTTGGGACAGCCAGGTTCTGAGACAGACAGGCATAATGTCGCTTGGGTCTCATGTGGCTTGTGTGTGTGCGGCTCCCAGGTGCGGGGCTGATCTGCAGTGACCAGCAAGCCAGCTCTGCTGTGGGACTTCTGCCTGGCAGAGGGACCCCGCACTGGGCGGGAGCCTACCAGCTTTCCTTCCGTGACCTCTGTTCCCGTAGACTGCGCTGAAGAGACAGTTACCCCAAGCTCCCTATCCCCAATATAACATTACTTGGGACACGGCCTGTTGGGGCTTCCATCTGTGCCCGAGAACGGGTCAGCGCTGTGGTCATCTGGGTGCCAGATTGGCAGGCCATCGCATCTACAGGGTGAGCAGCGCGACGGAGATTGCCCTCCACCATCTTTGCTCCAGTGACTGGGAGGTTGGGACAGCCAGGTTCTGAGACAGTCAGGCATAATGTCGCTTGGGTCTCGGGCAGCTTGTGTGTGTGCGGCTCCCAAGTGCTGGGCTGATCTGCAGTAACCAGCATGCCAGCTCTGCTGTGGGACTTCTGCCTGGCAGAGGGACGCCCCCTACCCCCCCCAGGAGAGATCACACACCCCTGCACAGGGCAGGAGCCTACCAGCCTCCCTTTGGCGACCTCTGCTCCAGGAATCCACTAGGCTGAGCCTTTAGATGTGCAAGGCCTCCCCAATATAAGATCACTTGGGGCAAGGCACATTAGGGCTCCAAAGTCACTCAGGAGCAGGCAGGCCCCAGAAATCGGTGCCAGGGGAATCCTGGTAATCCAGGGGTGGCAGAAATAGCTTTGCAGGCTCACAGGAGGTCCAACCAACAGCCAGTGGCAGCAGGACCAACTAACACCAGAGGTATCCAGATGGCAAAAGACAAACGTAGGAATGTTACTAACAGAAATCAAAGTAATGTGGGACCATCCGAACCCAACTCTCCAACAGCAGCAAGTCCTGGATACCCCACCACACCCGAAAGACAAGATCTGGATTTAAAATCACTTCTCATGATCCTATTAGAGGATCACAAGAAGGACACAAATAAATCTCATAAAGAGTTACAGGAGACCATGAATCAACGGTTAGAAGCCCTTACAAAGGAAACACAAAAATCGCTTAGAGAAATGCGGGAGAACATGGATCAAAAGATGGAGGCGCACAAGGAGACAACACAAAAATCGCTTAACGAGATGAATCAACGGGTAGATGCACTCACAAAGGAATCACAAAATTTGCATAAAGAAATGCAGAAGAATATGGGTCAACAGACGGATGCCCATAAGGAGGCAACACAAAAATTGCTTAAAGAAATGAATCAACGGTTAGATGCCCTTACAAAGGAAACACGAGAACTGCTTAAAGAAATGCAGGAGACGATGGATCAACAGATGGAATCCCATGAGGAGGAAACACAAAAATCGCTCAGAGAAATGCAGGAGAACGTGGGTCATCAGGAAGAAATCCTGAAAGAGGTAATGCAAAAATACCTTAAAGAAATACAGGAAAAAAAAACAAACAAGTGAAGGATCTCAGCAAATCCATCCAGGAACTAAAAAAGGAAGTAGAAACAACTAAGAAATCACAAAAGGAGACAACTTTGGAGATAGAAAACCTTGGGAAGAAATCAGGAGTCATAGATGCAAACATCAACAATAGAATACAAGAGATGGAAGAAAGAATCTCAGGTGCTGAAGATTCCATAGAAAGCATCGACTCAACAGTCAAAGAAAATGCAAAATGCAAAAAGCGTGTAACCCAAAACATCCAGGAAATCCAGGACACAATGAGAAGACCAAACCTAAGGATTATAGGTATAGATGAGAGTGAAGATTTGCAACTTAAAGGGCCAGTAAACATCTTCAACAAAATTATGGAGGAAAACTTCCCTAACTTAAAGAGAGAGATGCCGATGAACGTACAAGAAGCCTACAGAACTCCAAACAGACTGGACCAGAACAGAAATACCTCCCATCACATAATAATCAAAACACCGAATGTTCTAAACAAAGAAAAAATACTAAAAGCAGTAAGAGAAAAGGGCCAAGTAACATACAAAGGAAGACCTATCCGAATCACATCAGACTTCTCACCAGAGACTATGAAAGCCAGAAGATCCTGGGCAGACCTCATGCAGACACTAAGACAGCACAAATGCCAGCCTAGACTACTATACCCAGCAAAACTCTCAATCACCATAGATGGAGAGACCAAGATATTCCATGATAAAACCAAATTTTCACAATATCTTTCCACAAATCCAGCCCTGCAACGGATAATAGGTGGAAACCTCCAATACAGGGAGAGAAACAACACCCTGGAAAAAATGAGATAATAACCTTCTTGAATCAAACCCAAAAGTAGATAAACACTCAAACATCAAGATAGCGTCAAGAATGGCAGATGGCAATAATCACTATGCCTTAATCTCTCTTAATATCAATGGTCTCAATTCCCCAATTAAAAGACATAGACTAGCAGACTGGATACTTAAACAGGACCCAGCATTTTGCTGCATGCAGGAAACGCACCTCAGTGTCAAAGACAAACACTACCTCAGAGTAAAAGGCTGGAAAACAATTTTACAAGCAAATGGCCCCAAGAAACGAGGTGGAGTAGCCATCCTAATATCGGATAAAATTGATTTTCAACCTAAAGTCCTCAAAAAAGACACAGAAGGACACTACATACTGATCAAGGGAAAAATCCACCATCAAGAACTCTCAATCCTGAATATCTATGCTCCAAATGCAAGGGCACCCTCATTCGTAAAAGAAGCTTTACTAAAACTCAAATCACACATCGCACCTCACACAATAATAGTGGGTGACTTCAACACCCCGCTCTCTGAAATGGATCATTCAGGAAAGCAGAAACTAAACAGGGACACAGTGAATCTAACTGAAGCTTTGGACCAAATGGAACTAACAGATATATATAGAACATTTCATCCTAGAGCTAAAGAATACACCTTCTTCTCAGCTCCTCATGGTACCTTCTCCAAAATTGACCATATAATTGGTCACAAATCAGACCTCAACAGATACAAGAAGATAGAAATAATCCCATGCCTCCTATCAGATCACTATGGAATAAGGGTGGTCTTCAATGGCAACAAAAACAAAAGAAAACCACGTACACATGGAGGCTGAACAATGCTCTACTCAATGATAAGTTGGTCAAGGTGGAAATAAAGAAAGAAATCAAAGACTTTTTGAAAGTTAATGAAAATGAAGGCACAACATACCCTAATTTATGGGACACAATGAAAGCAGTGCTAAGAGGAAAATTCATAGCCCTGAGTGCCGCCAAATAGAAACGGGAGACAGCATACACTAACAGCTTAATGGCACACCTGAAAGCCCTGGAACAAAAAGAAGCAAATACACCAAAGAGGAATAGAAGGCAGGAAATCATCAAACTCAGGGCTGAAATAAATCAAGTAGAAACAAATAAAACCATACAAAGAATCAACAAAACGAGGAGTTGGTTCTTTGAGAAAATCAACAAGATAGATAAGCCCTTAGTCAGACTAACCAGAGAGCACAGAGATAGTATCCAAATTAATAAAATCAGAAACGAAAAGGGAGAGATAACAACAGAAACTGAGGAAATTCAAAAAATCATCAGATTCTACTACAAAAACCTGTATTCAACACAACTAGAAAATCTTGAGGAAATGGACAATTTCCTTGACAGATACCAAGTACCAAAATTAAATCAGGATCAAATAGACCATCTAAACCGTCCTATAACCCCTGAAGAAATAGAAGTTGTCATTGGAAGTCTTCCAACCAAAAAAAGCACAGGTCCAGATGGTTTTAGTGCAGAATTCTATCAGACCTTCAAAGAAGACCTAACACCAATACTCTTCAAACTGTTCCACAAAATAGAAACAGAAGGAACACTACCCAACTCGTTCTATGAAGCCACAATTACACTAATACCAAAAGCACACAAAGATCCGACAACAAAAGAGAATCTCAGGCCAATCTCTCTTATGAATATCGATGCAAAAATACTCAATAAAATTCTTGCCAACCGAATCCAAGAATACATCAAAACGATCATTCACCACGATCAAGTAGGCTTCATCCCAGGGATGCAGGGATGGTTCAATATAAGGAAATCCATCAATGTAATCCACTACATAAAAAGTCTCAAAGAAAAAAACCACATGGTCATCTCATTAGATGCTGAGAAAGCATTTGACAAAATTCAGCATCCTTTCATGCTAAAGGTCTTGGAAAGATCAGGAATTCAAGGCCCATATCTAAACATAGTAAAAGCAATTTACAGCAAACCAGTAGCCAGCATCAATCTAATCGGAGAGAAACTTGAAGCAATCCCACTAAAATCAGGGACTAGACAAGGCTGCCCTCTCTCTCCATATCTTTTCAATATAGTACTTGAAGTTCTAGCTAGAGCAATTAGACAAGAAAAAGAGGTCAAAGGGATACAAATTGGAAAGGAAGAAGTCAAACTATCACTATTTGCAGACGATATGATAGTATACATAAGCGACCCAAAGAACTCCACCAGAGAACTCCTACAGCTGATAAACGACTTCAGCAAAGTGGCCGGATATAAAATCAACTCAAGCAAGTCAGAAGCCTTCCTATACTCAAAGGATAAGCAGGCTGAGAAAGAAGTAAGAGAAATAATACCCTTTACGATAGCCACAAACCATATTAAGTATCTTGGCGTGACGCTAACCAAACAAGTGAAAGATCTGTATGACAAGAACTTCAAGTCTCTGAAGAAAGAAATTGAAGAAGACCTCAGAAGATGGAAAAATCTGCCATGCTCATGGATTGGCAGGATTAATATAGTAAAAATGAGCATCTTACCAAAAGTAATACACAGATTCAATGCAATCCCCATCAAAATCCCAACTCAATTCTTCATAGAGTTAGAAAGAGCAATTCAAAAATTCATCTGGAATAACAGAAAACCCAGAATAGCTAAAACTATTCTCAAGAGTAAAAGAACCTCTGGGGGAATCAGTATCCCGGACCTCAAGCTGTACTACAGAGCAATAGTGTTAAAAACTGCATGGTATTGGTACAGTAACAGACATGTAGATCAATGGAACAGAATTGAAGACCCAGAAATGAATCCACACTCCTATGGTCACTTGATCTTTGACAAAGGAGCTAAAACCATCCAGTGGAAAAAAGATAGCCTTTTCAACAAATGGTGCTGGCTCAGCTGGAGGTCAACATGCAGAAGAATGCAAATTGACCCATCCTTATCTCCTTGCACTAAGCTCAATTCTAAGTGGATCAAAGATCTCCACATAAAACCAGACACACTGAAACTAATAGAAGGGAAACTAGGGAAGAACCTTGAACATATGGGCACAGGGGAGAATTTCCTGAACAGAACTCCAATAGCTTATACTCTAAGATCAAGAATAGACAAATGGGACCTCATTAAATTACAAAGTTTTTGCAAGGCAAAAGACACCGTCAAAAAGACAAAGCGGCAACCAACTAACTGGGAAATGATCTTTACCAACCTTACATCCGACAGAGGGCTAATATCCAAGATATACAAAGAACTCAAGAAGTTAAACTCCAGAGAGGCAAGTAACCCTATTAAAAAATGGGGTACAGAGCTACACAAAGAGTTCTCACCTGAAGAATATCTAATGGCTGAGAAGCACCTAAAGAGATGTTCATCATCCTTAGTCATTAGGGAAATGCAAATCAAAACAACCCTGAGATTCCATCTCACACCAGTCAGGATGGCTAAGATCAAAAACACAGGAGACAGCAGTTGTTGGCGAGGATGTGGAGAAAGAGGAACACTCCTCCACTGCTGGTGGAATTGCAGGCTGGTACAACCACTCTGGAAAGCAGTCTGGCGGCTCCTCAGAAAACTGGGCATGACACTTCCGGAGGATCCGGCTATACCACTCCTGGGCATATACCCAGAGACTTTACCTGCATGCAATAAGGACACATGCTCCACTATATTCATAGCAGCCTTATTTATAATAGCCAGAAGCTGGAAAGAACCCAGATGTCCCTCAACGGAGGAATGGATTCAGAAGATGTGGTATATTTACACAATGGAATACTACTCTGCAATTAAAAACAATGAATTCACGAAATTCCTAGGCAAATGGTCAGAACTTGAAAATATCATCCTTAGTGAGGTAACCCAATCACAAAAGATCACACATGGTATGAAGTCACTGATAAGGGGATATTGACCCAGAATCTCAGAATACCCTAGACACAATCAGCATATCAATAGATTTCTAAAAAGATGGAAGGAGAGACCCCTGGTCCTGGAAAGACTGGATGTAGGGGAACGCCAGGACAGAGTAATGAGAGGGGGTTGAACAGAGAAAAGAGGGAGGGAAGGGGGCTTATGGGACTTTCGGGGAGGGAGGAAACGGGAAAGGGGAAGTGATTTGGAATGTAAATTAAAAAAATTAAATTAAATTAAAAAAAAAAAAAAAAAAAAGAACTCCACCAGAGAACTCCTACAGCTGATAAACGACTTCAGCAAAGTGGCCGGATATAAAATCAACTCAAGCAAGTCAGAAGCCTTCCTATACTCAAAGGATAAGCAGGCTGAGAAAGAAGTAAGAGAAATAATACCCTTCACGATAGCCACAAACCATATTAAGTATCTTGGCATGACTCTAACCAAAGAAGTGAAAGATCTGTATGACAAGAACTTCAAGTCTCTGAAGAAAGAAATTGAAGAAGACCTCAGAAGATGGAAAAATCTGCCATGCTCATGGATTGGCAGGATTAATATAGTAAAAATGAGCATCTTACCAAAAGTAATACACAGATTCAATGCAATCCCCATCAAAATCCCAACTCAATTCTTCATAGAATTAGAAAGAGCAATTTAAAAATTCATCTGGAATAACAGAAAACCCAGAATAGCTAAAACTATTCTCAAGAGTAAAAGAACCTCTGGGGGAATCAGTATCCCGGACCTCAAGCTATACTACAGAGCAATAGTTTTAAAAACTGCATGGTATTGGTACAGTGACAGACATGTAGATCAATGGAACAGAATTGAAGACCCAGAAATGAATCCACACTCCTATGGTCACTTGATCTTTGACAAAGGAGCTAAAACCATCCAGTGAAAAAAGATAGCCTTTTCAACAAATGGTGCTGGCTCAGCTGGAGGTCAACATGCTGAAGAATGCAAATTGACCCATCCTTATCTCCTTGCACTAAGCTCAATTCTAAGTGGATCAAAGATCTCCACATAAAACCAGACACACTGAAACTAATAGAAAGGAAACTAGGGAAGAACCTTGAACATATGGGCACAGGGGAGAATTTCCTGAACAGAACTCCAATAGCTTATGCTCTAAGATCAAGAATAGACAAATGGGACCTCATTAAATTACAAAGTTTTTGCAAGGCAAAAGACACTTTCAAAAAGACAAAGCACCAACCAACTAACTGGGAAATGATCTTTACCAACCTTACATCCGACAGAGGGCTAATATCCAAGATATACAAAGAACTCAAGAAGTTAAACTCCAGAGATGCAAGTAACCCTATTAAAAATGGGGTACAGAGCTACACAAAGAGTTCTCACCTGAAGAATATCTAATGGCTGAGAAGCACCTAAAGAGATGTTCATCATCCTTAGTCATTAGGGAAATGCAAATCAAAATAACACTGAGATTCCATATCACACCAGTCAGGATGGCTAAGATCAAAAACACAGGAGACAGCAGTTGTTGGCGAGGATGTGGAGAAAGAGGAACACTCCTCCACTGCTGGTGGAATTGCAGGCTGGTACAACCACTCTGGAAAGCAGTCTGGCGGTTCCTCAGAAAACTGGGC
This sequence comes from Tokudaia tokunoshimensis, assembly GCA_036184795.1. Taxonomy (NCBI): domain Eukaryota; kingdom Metazoa; phylum Chordata; class Mammalia; order Rodentia; family Muridae; genus Tokudaia; species Tokudaia tokunoshimensis. The sequence continues at coordinate 10,175,103 of BTHU01000009.1, read as the reverse complement.
ATGACACTTCCGGAGGATCCGGCTATACCACTCCTGGGCATATACCCAGAGACTTTACCTGCATGCAATAAGGACACATGCTCCACTATGTTCATAGCAGCCTTATTTATAATAGCCAGAAGCTGGAAAGAACCCAGATGTCCCTCAACGGAGGAATGGATTCAGAAGATGTGGTATATCTACACAATGGAATACTACTCTGCAATTAAAAACAATGAATTCACGAAATTCCTAGGCAAATGGTCAGAACTTGAAAATATCATCCTTAGTGAGGTAACCCAATCACAAAAGAACACACATGGTATGCAGTCACTGATAAGGGGATAATGACCCAGAATCTCGGAATACCCTAGACACAATCCGCATATCAATAGATTTCTAAAAAGATGGAAGGAGAGACCCCTGGTCCTGGAAAGACTGGATGTAGGGGAACGCCAGGACAGAGTAACGAGAGGGGGTTGAATGGAGAAAAGAGGGAGGGAAGGGGGCTTATGGGACTTTCGGGGAGGGAGGAAACGGGAAAGGGGAAGTGATTTGGAATGTAAATTAAAAAAATAAAATAAAAAAAAAAAGAAGCAAAAAAACATAAAAAAGAAATAGTGAATGTTGTTATTTTTTGATGTTATTTTTACGTTTGTGTGTTTACTTTCTTTGGGGATTGTTGGAAAAAGATTACTTTCTTGATTTTTCTAGGGTGTAGTTTCCCTCCTCTTGTTGGCGTTTTCCATCTATTATCCTTTGTAGGACTGGATTTGTGGAAAGATATTTTGTAAATTCGGTTTTATCATGGAATATCTTGCTTTCTCCATCTATGGTAATTGAGAGTTTTGTTGGTTATAGTAGTTTGGGCTGGCATTTGTGTTTCTTAGGGTCTTTATGAGATCTAACCTTGATCTTCTGGCTTTCATCGTCTCAGGTGATAAGCCTGATATAATTCTGATAGGCCTGCCTTTGTAGGTTACTTGACTTTTTCCCCTAATTGCTTTTAATATTCTTTCTTTGTTTAGTGCATTTGATGTTTTGAATATTATGTGATGGGAGGACTTTCTGATCTGCTCCAGGCTGTTTGGAGTTCTGCAGACTTCTTGTGTGTTCATGGGTATCTCGTTAGATTAGGCAAGTTTTCTTCTATAATTTTGTTGAAGATATTTACTGCCTCTTTAAGTTGGAAATCTTCGCTCTCTTCTATACCTGTAATCCTTGGGTTTTGTCTTCTCTTTGTGTCCTGGATTTCCTGTATGTTTTGGCTCAGGAGCTTTTTGCATTTTGCGTTTTCTTTGACTGTTGAGTCAATGTTTTCTTTGGTATCTTCAGCCCCTGAGATTCTTTCTTCTATCTCTTGTATTCTGTTGTTGATGCTTGCATCTATAACTCCTGAGTTCTTTCCAAGATTTTCTATCTCCAGAGATGTCTCATTTTGTAATTTCTTTCTTGTTTCTACTTCCATTTTTAAATCCTGGATGGTTTTGATCAGATCCTTCACTTGTTTTTTTGGGTTTTCCCACGATTCTTTAAGGGATTTTTGTGTTTCCTCTTTAAGGGCCTCTACCTGTTCAACCATGCTCTCCTGTATTTCTTTCAGGGATTTTTGTGTTTCCTCTTTAAGGGCTTTTACCTTTTGACCCATGTTCTCCTGTATTTCTTTAAGGGAGTTATTTACGTCCTTCTTGATGTCCTCTAACAGCTTTGTGATATGAGACTTTAAATCCAACTCTTGCATTTCTGGTGTGTTGGGGTATCCGCGACTTGCTGTGGTGGGATAATTGGGCTCTGATGTTGCCAAGTAGCCTTAGTTTTTGTTGGTAGGGTTCTTGTGCTTGCCTTTTACCATCTGGTTATCTCCAGTGTTAGTTGGTCTTGCTGTCTCTTGCTGGAGCTTGCCCCTGCTATGGGCCTGTAAGCCTGGGTCTGTACTCCTGGGAGACCAACTGTCTTCTGGCAGGGTCTGTGCACAGAAGGCTGTGGAGCTTTCCGGTTCCCTGCAGCAGATGGCCGCCAGAAGGGAAGACTCCTGTTGCAGCAGCAACACTGATCATAAGCCCTGTACCTTCCTAGCTGTTCCCCTCCAGAGAGAAGGTGGAGATCTCACCTCCACACTCAGAAGTAAAAGCACTGCTGGGATATCACTCTCTCTTGGTGGGCTGTACACAGAATGCTTTGGAGCAGCCTGGTTCCCTGCTGCAGATGGCGGCCAGAAGGGAAGACCCCTCTACCAGTATTTCTAACATTCAAGATGTTGGATGATCTCTATGAAACAAAGGAACATTGCTTTTTACCATCATATTCTTTACCCTACTTCATTAATTTTCAGTCAAGCATGGGATGTCAAATTCCTGTTGTTTGATCAATGCTGTGTTCAGAATTAAAACACATAAGACAGCACCTTACCTTCAAAAAAATGGAGGCCCCTGGGAGTGGGAAGTTCTGGTGGAGTGGGTACATCTTCATGGAGACGAAGACAGGGGAGGAGGTATGGGATGTGGAACAGTCAGAGGGTGGACCAGGAGGGAGATAAAATCTGGAGTATAAAAAAAGTTAAACAAAATTACAAAACAATAGACAGCAAGAGTTAAGTTTGTTTCGCCGGATGGAATAACTCAAATCAGGTCTTTCCAATTTTTAAAAAACCTACCACTCAAATTTGCTAACCTTGCTATTCCTGGTCAAAGAGAATAAACCTACTGTGGATGCCTTGGACCTTAAGAATATATTTTGAGTTTCCATCTCTTATGTGGGATATATTAACAATAACACTCATGATGATTTAAAATGAAACCATAGAAATTTTTATCAATTGGCAATCATTAATTTGACTGCCTCTAAAAGTTTTATTGAACTATAATTTCTAGTCTGTGATCAAACATGAATTTGGTCTTCAAAAATATTGAAATTGCATGAAAAATTCATGAACTCTCTAGAAACAGTTCCATGGAGTGACAATTTGAGAGAGTACCAAGACTTTATACAGTAAAGGGTCCATAATTATAGGTAGAAAGACTCCCCAGTAATCCATACATGCTGAAATAAAGAAAGGTCACTTTCTATAAAATTATTTTCTTAAATTCACAAAAGGAATCCTTTAAATTTGACAAAGATTTGCTCTTTGTGCTTCTTTCTTTACTTGACCTAAATTATTTTGTATTTGCACTGTAAATAGTTCATTAAGGAAATTTGCTAATGTGCTGCATATGGTTCAGGAATCATGTCGTGGTTTATTGCTCCAGCTTCTTGTCCACTTAACTCTCAGTGAAGTGGTTCTCAATAGTTTATGTAGGAAAACCTTTTTTCCCTATGTACCTCATTGTTCACAAAAGAAACGAAATGTTTTCACAGTAAAAATAGATACCAGGAACCTAACACTCAGACAATTCTTTGGTTTAAGTTGAAATTGTATTTGCCTGCAATAAAGTTATGTGCTATTTTTTCAATATTTAAGAATCACAAAAAGGCATGGATACCTCTTAATTTGCAAAATTATCTGAAATTGTTGAATTATATAGAGCTTCTTACTATCAAACATTTTTTCTAAATCTACTTTTTAATTAGTTACACTTAAAATTAATATCCTTCCACCCATGAGTAAAAAAGATAGGAAGAGATAAAAGGGAGACAAAATCTCTGAGTTAGCTAAGTAACAGAATTCAGCTTTGTCAGTAAAGCAATTTTCTTTTGCCTTGCCAATATCTTTGCAGGTCTCCTTGTTAATCATTTTAGTTTATTATTTATTCTATATATATATTTCCATGAAGAGTTCTTAACTTGATGAAAATCTGATTTCTTGATCCACAATCAAATCTCACTATGGCCAGCTGCTATGTCTTCATAACTGTGAAAATATTACATCTCTTTGCAAGTTGGCTCTAATACAAGAAAGGTTACTAAACTAACCCAATTAAATTGAGCATATCTGCAAGTTTAGATGATTATTGCTGTTGTCTGTGAGGCTGGGATCTAACGTGATGGATTGCTGGCTACCTTGGTGAATTCTAGAGGGGGGAAAATATCCCATTGCAGATTAGTTTGAATTGGCTTACATAAAGTTTTTATGATGCAAATTGGAGATATTGGACTCAGGAACAACCTACACTATCTGTTATGTCCTCCTGTCTCACAGTTACAGGATGCTTCCTGGAGTTTGACGCTCCATCCTCATTAATAAGCTCTGTGTTGTACATCTTTGTCTGATATGAAGCTGCCATACCTTGTCACCAATTATAGACTCTGAAAAGACCCATCTCATTATTCTCCTTAAATTGCTTATTCCTGAAGGCAATGCTTGGTGTGTCTCTTCTGCCTCTTGCCAACAGGAAAATCACCCTTGAAGTGATTTAGATATCAGTCTAAAGCTACAAAAGAAAAGCAAGAGGAATTAATAAAAATTCCTAGCAAGAATATTTATCAGTTTATTGCCCAGAAAAGAATACAGATCAGACAAATAAACTGCATGGATTAATGAGATACCTTTGGACATTTTAATCACATGAAACATATCTGTTTATAATATTGTGACCAAATAAATATTCTAAATGTGGAGAACCAAAGTGAGTTGACTACTGTTCTGATGTCATTGCACTGAAGGAAGAGTGCAGTATTTTGAAACTCATGTGTCTCTATTTCCCATCACACTTCTGCTGTTTTTCAATAAATTATGATTGACCAGTAGATATAGGTATATAGCAAATAACTTGATGAGCAAGGGCATGAAAGCCTCAAGGTAAATTTAGGCCGGTCAAAGAGAGTCTTAAAGGTAAATATAGTTAAGTTTTAAAGTATACGAAACATCTGAAATTTATTCCAAAACCAATCATTCAAGTTGGGGGGGGGGATAAGTACTATTTATTCTGTTTTATTTCAAAAGGAAAAATTCTAGATACCTTCACCTAACAATAAGTCAGAATAAGCAAGCACAAGGGGAATTGTTATATTTTCCTTACTTCCTCTTTTTTTCTGGAATGTTATGTTTTTATTCCCAGGCTAAATCAGTAGAGAATATTTTAATAATGAAGATTCTTCAAAATCACTGTAGTCAAATATATGTCCTACAGGTCCTTATCTACATATTTGAGTCAGTCAAGGGCATGAAGAGGGTGGAAAGTAAAACTCAGGAACTAGTGCAAGTGTAACCTTGCCTTTTATATCAGATTTATTCACAATTAGAGGCTCAACATAATGCCTATTCTTTCAAAAATCCACCTCAGCTATTTAGCTAAATCTTTACATTCCATGAAAATATACATTGTTATGTCTTATCTGTTTCTACAAAAAATATTCAGAAAAATAGTACAAATAAAGGTTAGTCAGAATGTGTATATGTAAGGAAATATCAGTATAAGGCATTTGTACAATTTTCTGTGCACAATGCTAGTGAAAAAGTTGTCACTATTGTCACCAAATAGTTTCATGTCTGTTTATTGACTCTGGAAACTAATGCATGCTCTGATTCTGGAGCACAGAGTAAAAGATTCACTCTTCTATTCTGACCATGGCAGTAATGACATTTTTGGATTGAAATAGCATTCGATTAATGGGTGTTTGGAACCCTTGCATCCTATTTCATCAGAGACAGGAACTGAGAACTATACCATTATTATTACAATCCCAATGATGTCACTACAGCAGTACACAGTTCATGGAAATGATAAAGAAACAAATACAGACTCAATTGACTTTGATCCTCAAAGATAAGTTAATATGCATGCAATATATTTGTCATTTAAATATGTGATTATGTTGTTACATATGTATATATATGTATATATATAATACTCAGTTTTCTTCCTATGTATATGTATTTACCATGTGCATGGCAGTTCCCTAGGAGTCAGAAGAATACATTAGATCCCCAGGAGCTGATGTTATAGGTAGTTAGCTCTGAGATGCCTCATGTGAGTGCTAGAAACCAAGCTCTGGTCTTCTGGAAGAGCAGCAATTTCTCTTAACTACTACATCATCTCTCCAGACCTTGCTTAGTAATAATTACAAATACAATTAATAAGTCAAAAATAAATGAATTGAAGTTACATGTACCAAATAATCATAACAATGTGTTTATCATAATAAAGACAAAATGACACACTGCTTTTGTTTATTGTCATATGTACAAACTCACTGAGAAAGCTCATCTTCTCTTATAATATTGATCCTAGAGACACTTTAAAATTCACTTATTTTAACAGGCAAGTAATTATGTATATCCATAGTCTGCACTGGGCTATGACACATGCATTGTAGGATGATTAAATCAGGCACATTGACCTATGTCTCAACTCAAACGGTTGTCCATTATTTGTGATAAGAGCATTTAAAATCTAATTTTTAGCCATTTCAAAGTGTATAATGTACTATTAACTATTGCTACCACATTATATGATAGAGTACTGTATCTACTATTAAACTGAACTTGATAATTTTTAAAACAGTGTTCTGGAAGTATTTGTTCTGGAATTTTTTATCTGTAATATAAAGAGTTATATATACTATCATGAAAATAATATTTGAAAGTTTCTACTCCCAATACTTGCTGCTTTTCAATAAATTATTTGTTTTAGTTAGTTTCTTGAATTTCTCTGGTCAATACATATCTAAAATTGCTCAGTGTCATCACCAGATAAAGATATAGCAATCAAAATTATGATATATCACCCCACATCCAAAACAATATAGAATGTTAAAATGAAGAGGCAGTTGTTAGGCATGAAATAAAAATGAGATTTTAAATATTGATGGTTGAAACATAATTGACATGTATATTATAGAAAGTACTAAGGAGGTTACTTCAAAGTTAAACATAGATTGAGGATATGATCAGTTGTCCTACTTCAATATATACTTGGAATGAAATAAAATCAGCAAAGACATGCCCTGTGCAAGTGCCACTCCTCACAGCACCCATGATGTGAAGTTAGTCTAGGAGCTAATCTTCAGTTGCTAGAAAAGAACAGTCAAGCATATTCTCCCATAAAGATGAGTGGGATAAATTCATCTGCAGAAAAATAGATGAAGCTGGATATTTTGTCAATAGATATAATACAGATACAGAAACACAAACTGTGTAAAGTGTGACATCTAAATATATTAACTTTAGATTTTAAGAGTGATCACTTGGTTCTGAGAAGTATAGCATATGTAGAAATTGACAAAGAGAAATTGCATTTGAATATTGAATATATGTATGGAAATGCCACACAAAACAATTGTCTTTGCTATAAAGCAACTCAGCCATTTTTTCCAAAAATCTTAACAGTGATATTGATATTATTATGATATAAATATGATAGCAATTCCTAATATGATATAATTATGTCTTTAGGAATATTTACAGTTTTAATGTAAATAATGTGAGAATATTTATTTGTGTTTTAATGTATGTATGTATATATGTATGTATGTATGTATGTATTTCTTTATTTTTCTAGAGATTATATCTAGGATGTGATATATGTTGTATATAGACTCTACCATCATACTTCTCTGGCAGTCTAGGAAGGCGTTTTCAATCATTAGTAGAGCTTTGTAAATGTACAATTACTTTTTGTAGCAGCCATGTTCAGTAATCATTTAACAATCTTAGAGACTATGATTCAACTAAACAGCATTTATGAGAGGTATCCCTAATTTCCTTCAGTGTGTAATAGCGTGGGCAACAGTAACAGTTGAATACTTCAAAAACTCGACATGTAAGACTGTAAACATCCTTAATAGTATATATTATCTATGTAATAAGTTTGATCTCTTCATTGTCTAGATGAGTATGTTTTAATATTTAGAAGAATTATAAAACATGAGTACATAAGAATTACCCCAAAGGGTGAATATTCATGAAGACTCTAGTAGTACCTCCACGCCCAACTAGATAGTTCTGATCTGTTTTAGGCATTAGAGAAAACTAAGCAGAAATATCTCTGCTTTCCTTACCCATGTAAAACTGCTTCCCACTGAAAATGTTTACAACTTTGTTCACCCCCAGAGTCTACACTATGGTCACAATTTTAACTCCTGGGTGATTGCCATCTGACTAGCCACTTTATCAAACAGTTTAGATCTTTGTTTTCAATTACCTTCCCAATGAATGATGTAAGTATTATATACAAAGAATAAACATAGTTTCATTTTTCTTTGATTCCTTAATATTGCTAAACAGAATCCAAACTAACTCCCTTTTACTTTTTTTCCTCTTCTTTTGCATACACCTAGTGGTCAAAGCATAAGTAAAAGGAAAAACAGCTTTTAAATATATATTCAGATTCGTTTTTAATTGAAATGATGACTTCCCTCTGAGAACTGAAAAAACATCTTTTTTTAAAAGGGAAAGCTAGTTTTCTTGGGGTTTTTTATTAGATATTTGGCTTTTCTTATATTTCAAATGGTATCCCCTTTCCTCTTTACCTCTCTGAAAATCCCCTATCCCATCCCTCTTCCTCTTACTCACCCCCCGCCCCCAATTTCCCGACTTGCATTCCCCTATTATGGGAAATTGAGCCTTCACAGCTATTTTTCTTATCAATGGAGATAGATGTCCCTTGGTGGGTTTTCATGATTCTGTGTGAATTTCTTTTCATTTGTCATCCCACATTTTCTTATATGGACCTCAAGCAGTACTACAATGCAATAATCTTAAAAACTACATGGTATTGGTATAGTGACAGGTAGTTAGATCAATGGAATGGTATTGAAGACACAAAAATGAACCCACATACCTATGGTCACTTGATCTTTGACAAAGGAGCTAAAACCATTCAGTGGAAAAAGATAGCCTTTTCAGCAAATGGTTCTGGGTCAACTGTGGTTAACATGCAGAAGAATGCAAATCGATGCATTCTTATCTCCTTGTACATAGCTCAAGTCCAAGTGGATCAAGGACCTCCACATAAAATCAGACACACTGAAATTAATAGAAGAGAAACTGGGGAAGAGCCTTAAGCACATGGGCACAGGGGAGAATTTCCTGAACAGAACTCCAATAGCTTATGCTCTAAGATCAACAATTGACAAATGGGACCTCATAAAATTACAAAGTTTCTGTAAGGCAAAGGACACTGCCAATAGGACAAAATGGCAACCAACAAATTGGGAAAAGATCTTTACTAAACCTACATCTAACAGAAGACTAATACCCAATATATACAAAGAACTCAAGACGTTAGACTTCAGAGAAACAAATAACCCTATTAAAAATGGGGTACAGAGCTAAACAAAGAATTTTCACCTGAGGAATATCGAATGGCTGAGAAGCACCTAAATAAACATTCAACATCCTTAGCCATCAGGGAAATGAAAATCAAAACAACCCTGAGATTCCAACTCGTACCATTCAATGGCCAAGATCAAAAACTTAGGGGACAGCAAATGCTGGAGAGGATGTGGAGAAAGAGGAACACTCCTTCACTGGTAGTGGAATTGTAATCTGGTACAACTACTCTGGAAATCAGTTCATTGGTTCCTCAGAAAATTGGGCATAATACTACTGGAGGACCCTGCTATACCATTCCTGGGCATATACCCAGAGGGTTCTCCAGCATGTAATAAAGACACAAGCTCCACTATGATCATAGCAGCCTTATTTATAATAGCCACAAGCTGGAAAGAACCCAGATGTCCCTCAATGGAGAAATGGATACAGAAAATGTGGTATATTTACACAATGGAATACTGCTCAGCTATTAAAAACAATGAATTCATGAAATTCTTAGGCAAATGGGTGGAACTGGAAAAATATCATCCTGAGTGAGGTAACCCAGTCACAAAAGAATACAGATGGTATACACTCACTGATAAGTGGATATTTGCTCAGAAGCTTGGAATACCCAAGCCACAATTCACATATCAAATGAAGTTCAAGAAGATGGAAGAACAAAGTATGGATACTCTGGCCCTTTTTAGAAGGGGGAACAAAATACCCACAGAAGGAGACACAGAGACATATTGTGGAGCAGAATCTGAGGGAAAAACCATCCAGAGACTGCCCCACCTAGGGATCCATTCCATACACAGATACAAAACCCAGATACTATCGTGGATGCCCACAAGTGGTTGCTGACTGGAACTGGATATAACTGTAACCTGGGAGGCCCTGCTTGTACATGAGAAATACAGAGGGGGCCACTCTGAGCCAGCCATTGAACTGAGCACCGGGTCCCCAATGGAGGAGCTAGAGAAAGGACCCAAGGAGCTGAAGGGGTTTGCAGCGCCATAGCGGGAACAAAGATATTACCCACCCAGTACTCCCAGAGCTCCCAGCGACAAAAACATCAACCAGATAGTACACATGGTGTTACCCATGCCTCCAGAAGCATAGGCAGCATCATTTGTTGGACATCAAAGGGAGGAGAGACCCCTGGTCCAGGGAAAGCCCGATGATGCAGTGTAGGGGAATAAGAGGACAGGGAAGCAGGAGAGGGTTGATTAGGGAATGGAGAAGGGGAGATAGGTTATGAGACTTTCAGAGCGGGGGAGCCAGTAAATGGGACAACATTTGAAATGTAAATAAAGAACATATCTAATAAAAAAATAAAGACTATTTTACAAAGCAAAAAAAAATGAAAGAAAGAAAGAAATCAATAAAAGCAAATCGCTTCTTTTTACTACCTGAAAAAACAGCCAGCGAAAGCACACTGCAAAGTACATTATAACATTTATTAACAGTCAAGGTCTTCTGAGAATACAGAAGAACTTAGAGCTTTAATCTTTCAAAAAGTTTTTTCTATTCACAGAGCATTCAGCTAAATATTTATGAAATAATTATTGAGTTGATAAATTAAATATTGTGAAGAAAATTATTGTCATGAGAAAAATGATAAAATAACTTAGGTAAGAAAGTTTCATGCTCATGTTTTTATTTTGTAAAAATAATAGTCCCTAGTTTTTCTATTAAAAATAGTTTATAAATCTTCTTTTCTCTTCTTTCTTTATATCTCTGTTACTCCCTGTTCTTCATCAAAGTAAATAGGAAAAACACTAAAAATTTTATAACAATTCATTTAGGCAGCACAGTTATAGCCCAAGTCAGTCAAAAAATATGACTCTTAATGAGCCATAGCTACAAAAATTGTTACGAAATCAATGACATTTACAAATTAAAGAAATCTAAACTTTACTCAAGACTCTGGTATTTTGGTCATCATTTTAGAGAAAAACTTATGGTAGTAAGAATCTTCACTACATCCTTTCTTTGAACACCCAAATTTCATGTCCAGTCATAGGATCCTTATGATTGGAAAGACCAGAAAAAGTGTCATAGCTAATGTTTTATGACTAATACTGCGAAAATCAGCTCCATGAGCAGGAGAAAAACTTATCCTGTAGCCATTGCTTTTAAAAGAAAATGTGTCTTCAATTTCAATAATGAGTTACACCTGAAGTTGTTGGCCAAAAGTTCCCCATGGGAATCCTAAAATATCCTATGATGTTGCCAAGGCAATTGGTTGCTCTCCACAAACTGATGGTAAAGCCCTTAATGCTAAGGACACCTACATAACTCATTGAACATGGAGAAGTGGACTTCGTGCCTATCTAGTGGTCTCATCCTTACAAAGCACTGTTCATGATTCTGAAAAGTTCTCCTCAGTCTACCAGAGGAGAGAGGTAAACAACATTCTAGCTAAATCCCTTCCATATTAATGGTAAGCTGCCTGCAGACTATGAACAAAGCTTTTGGGAGTGACCAACCACAGTGTGAGAGGCTTAATGCTCACTCAATTAAATAAAAACTGTCCCAAATAGTGCATAAATAGCCAAAAATCCAAGAGAAGATAGGCCAGGCATCTAGAATAAAACATACACTACTATTCTGCTAAAGTAATGTAGCAATAAAATGGCTCCTGTAACATTCTACTATATTTATAAATCAATGCTCTGCTTAGCTATCATCAGAGAAGCTTTCTCCAGCAGCAGATGGGAATAAATGCTGAGATCTAACTGGACACTGTGCAGAGAGTGAGAGAGCTTGGAATGATCTGGACTAAATAGGATATCTCTATTAACCTCCCCCTACCGCCACTGCCAGGACTGAAGGAAACCTATGGAAGAGAAAGCAGAAAGATTGTAAGAGTCAAAGGATGTAGAGAACACCAAGGAAATGTAACCTTCTAAATACAGTATGGGAAGTTCACATACAAACTCAGAAATTGTGGCAACATGCACAGAGCCCATATAACCAGGCCAGCTGAGATCCCAGCACTGAGAAAAATAGACACCAGCTCCCATCCCTAATCCCAAAGTTTTCTCAAATTTATAACTGCTCTCAAAAGAAAACCTCATTTTCTTCAAAAGAGTCTTACTGAGTATACAAACCACTCTTAAGGTCAGAACTCCAGGCAGTAGATGACCAACACAAAATGAACTCAGTGGCAATTTTGGAGATTCTTTGTTTCATAATGCTTTGTCAGGTTTTTCCTTGTTTTATTTTTGTTTGGTTTGTGGTTGTTTTGTTTTTAAATTTTTACCTTAGAGGTATTTTGCATATAGACATGAGATAAGCAAACCAAGCTTTAGATACCATCTTGTACCAGAGTGGCTAAGCTAATAAAACCAAGAGATATCACATGCTGACAAAGATTTTTTTTTATTTTATTTTATTTTTTAATTTACATTCCAAATCACTTCCCCTTTCCCGTTTCCTCCCTCCCCGAAAGTCCCATAAGCCCCCTTCCCTCCCTCTTTTCTCCATTCAACCCCCTCTCATTACTCTGTCCTGGCATTCCCCTACATCCTGTCTTTCCAGGACCAGGGGTCTCTCCTTCCATCTTTTTAGAAATCTATTGATATGCTGATTGTGTCTAGGGTATTCTGAGATTCTGGGTCAATATCCCCTTATCAGTGACTGCATACCATGTGTGATCTTTTGTGATTGGGTTACCTCACTAAGGATGATATTTTCAAGTTCTGACCATTTGCCTAGGAATTTCGTGAATTCATTGTTTTTAATTGCAGAGTAGTATTCCATTGTGTAAATATACCACATCTTCTGAATCCATTCCTCCGTTGAGGGACATCTGGGTTCTTTCCAGCTTCTGGCTATTATAAATAAGGCTGCTATGAATATAGTGGAGCATGTGTCCTTATTGCATGCAGGTAAAGTCTCTGGGTATATGCCCAGGAGTGGTATAGCCGGATCCTCCGGAAGTGTCATGCCCAGTTTTCTGAGGAACCGCCAGACTGCTTTCCAGAGTGGTTGTACCAGCCTGCAATTCCACCAGCAGTGGAGGAGTGTTCCTCTTTCTCCACATCCTCGCCAACAACTGCTGTCTCCTGTGTTTTTGATCTTAGCCATCCTGACTGGTGTGAGATGGAATCTCAGGGTTGTTTTGATTTGCATTTCCCTAATGACTAAGGATGATGAACATCTCTTTAGGTGCTTCTCAGCCATTAGATATTCTTCAGGTGAGAACTCTTTGTGTAGCTCTGTACCCCATTTTTTAATAGGGTTACTTGCTTCTCTGGAGTTTAACTTCTTGAGTTCTTTGTATATCTTGGATATTAGCCCTCTGTCGGATGTAAGGTTGGTAAAGATCATTTCCCAGTTAGTTGGTTGCCGCTTTGTCTTTTTGACGGTGTCTTTTGCCTTGCAAAAACTTTGTAATTTAATGAGGTCCCATTTGTCTATTCTTGATCTTAGAGCATAAGCTATTGGAGTTCTGTTCAGGAAATTCTCCCCTGTGCCCATATGTTCAAGGTTCTTCCCTAGTTTCCCTTCTATTAGTTTCAGTGTGTCTGGTTTTATGTGGAGATCTTTGATCCACTTAGAATTGAGCTTAGTGCAAGGAGATAAGGATGGGTCAATTTGCATTCTTCTGCATGTTGACCTCCAGCTGAGCCAGCACCATTTGTTGAAAAGGCTATCTTTTTTCCACTGGATGGTTTTAGCTCCTTTGTCAAAGATCAAGTGACCATAGGAGTGTGGATTCATTTCTGGGTCTTCAATTCTGTTCCATTGATCTACATGTCTGTTACTGTACCAATACCATGCAGTTTTTAACACTATTGCTCTGTAGTACAGCTTGAGGTCCGGGACACTGATTCCCCCAGAGGGTCTTTTACTCTTGAGAATAGTTTTAGCTATTCTGGGTTTTCTGTTATTCCAGATGAATTTTTGAATTGCTCTTTCTAACTCTATGAAGAATTGAGTTGGGATTTTGATGGGGATTGCATTGAATCTGTGTATTACTTTTGGTAAGATGCTCATTTTTACTATATTAATCCTGCCAATCCATGAGCATGGCAGATTTTTCCATCTTCTGAGGTCTTCTTCAATTTCTTTCTTCAGAGACTTGAAGTTCTTGTCATACAGATCAGGGACTAGACAAGGCTGCCCTCTCTCTCCATATCTTTTCAATATAGTACTTGAAGTTCTAGCTAGAGCAATTAGACAACAAAAAGAGGTCAAAGGGATACAAATTGGAAAGGAAGAAGTCAAACTATCACTATTTGCAGACGATATGATAGTATACATAAGCGACCCAAAGAACTCCACCAGAGAACTCCTACAGCTGATAAACGACTTCAGCAAAGTGGCCGGATATAAAATCAACTCAAGCAAGTCAGAAGCCTTCCTATACTCAAAGGATAAGCAGGCTGAGAAAGAAGTAAGAGAAATAATACCCTTTACGATAGCCACAAAGATTTTGAGAAACTGGGACACCTCTTCATTGCTGGTAGGAATGCAAACTTGTGTGTGTGTGTGTGTGTGTATCACATTATAGCTTCTGGTTTTGTGTTTTCATGGAATTTCTGAGTGTGAGAAGACATGTTCCTCTGCATCTATGTGCTTCTTGAGATTTCCTTTGGGTTTTTTTCTTCTGTTTGTTTATCTGTTTTATCCTATTCTGGTTAGTTTATATATTGTAATTTTTTTAAATTATTATTTATTTTAGCTGCTGGTTAGTTTTCTATGGCGATAAGGAAAAAGGTGTATTTGAGAGAACAGGGAATTGGGAAGGACATGGGAGGAGTTGGGAGAGGGAAACCATAATTGTAACATATTGTAGCAAAATAACCTGTTTCTAAATTAAACCAAAAAAGCTAATGTGGCTCTTAGAGCCTTCATAGTATCTGTATACTAGACTCCAGTAAAACTGATGAACAACAGCATTGTTAACCAATTCAAGAAATTAACCATCATCAATATTCTATTTAACAAGCCAAACATGCTATGTAGTTACCAGAAAAATAAACAATTTGAAAATGTACCTGAAAAGGTATGCTTTAGGTGTTAGAAATGATGATGCTTATTTTGTTCATATACACTCACCCTCAAATTTATTGTGAGCAAAAGAATTGTATGAAGTTAATTCTGTCATTAATAGATTAGTCTTTTATTTATTATTTTAAAGTTAGTTAATACTATATGTTTTTAGTCCCTCACATAATAAAGCTTGGTCTGAGAAAATATGTACCTATTCCTGTGCTTTATATTACACAATCATATTTATATTATTTTAATTCATAAATTATATTCCTGTTTCTTTGTACTCTTAAATTAAATCACTAACAGATGCCTCCTGTATCAATGTTCACTTCTAGGATTGTAGATAGTTCTGTTTCTCTCACACAAACAGTCCTGTGCCTAGACCACTCTTAGATCTCTCAGGAACACTTCCTAAGTTAATATGTGCAAATCTGCACAGATAGTACAAATTTGCTATTGCAAAACTTCACCCTTAGTTTTACATTCTTCAGTCTAACTGATCCTCTCTTGTTTGGTCTTTGGTGTCTTTAACCTTTGTGAAAGATCTAGCCTGAGGCAAAAAGAATTCACTGACGTTGAAAAATGGAAAATGCTCTCTGAATAACCCTTCGAGGACTATGCTGTATGACCATGGATGGCTGTTTATGAGAATCTCTAGCTAATCTCAAACAACTGAGATGGGTTGATACAGAGATGAAAAAAACAGAAAAATACAGACAGGCAGGCAGGCAGGAAGGAAGGAAGGAAGGAAGGAAGGAAGGAAGGAAGGAAGGGAAAGAGAGAGAAAGAAAGAAAGAAAGAAAGAAAGAAAGAAAGAAAGAAAGAAAGAAAGAAAAGAGGAAAGGAACAACATTTGACTAGAAAATACGGGTAGGTTCCATGTTCTGAAATCCAGGATTTCTTTCTGATAGTATACAAAGCCACTCTCCTTGTAAAACTCAATACAGTAGCTTTGAGCCACATGTGACTAAGAAATATTTGATATGTAGCTAGTGGGGCTGAGAGACTGACTTTAAATATTAAGTGGTTTAAATTAATGAAAATTTAAATAACCTCATGTGGATACCAGTTCCCATGTTGCATGAGGTTCTTGCTTCTATTGTTAGAAAATATGGTTAATTTGCTGTGACTTTAGAATATATAAAATTCATTAAAGAATAAGTTTAATGAGTATAAAAGTTTGGCATACACAGAAAATGAATATGCATATTTATATCATACTTGAAATTATTTAAAAAATTTCATCCTGTCTCTTATTTATAAATTAGGAGTCTTATTTACAGAACAATTCTAAAGTTTAGTACCATGCTTTATTAAGACAATGTTTGTATTTCATTGAGGTTAAAATACAGCTCAAGTTAAAGCAGAATATAATTTGTGGTCCTATATTCAATACATCCATTTACAACTAGATATTTTCTTTTCTTTTTTTCTTCCTTCTTTCCTTCTCTCTCTTTCTCTCTTCTCTCTCTCCTTTCTTTCTTTCTTCCTTTCTTTCTTTCTTTCTTTCTTTCTTTCTTTCTTTCTTTCTTTCTTTCTTTCTTTCTTTCTTTCTTTCTTTCTTTCTTCCTTGGTAGGATCTAATGTAGCCTAAACAGATCTCAAAAATTGATGTAGCTGACACTGGGTTTTCTTGAACTCCTAATATTCTTGTCTCTACATTTAAGTCATGGTATAATTGTGTTGACATTAAAGCCACACACAAGTATACTGTTGTGATTATAAAAAATTAGAGAGGTAGAAGAATATGTTCTATGGGAGTGTGGTGAGGTATGGGGGAAGGGGTGCCTCAGTGGGCCCATGCCAAGGCATCTCTTCCCCCTGAGGGACCAGCCACACAATGGTATAGTATAGAATAGATAGAGTGTATTCAGGTTATGGGGAGGAGGGTTAAGAGGGTAGTAGAGGAAGAGAAAGACAGAGAGGAGAGAGGAGAGAAGTAGGGGCCAGCCATGACCACATAGAGAGAGGGGGGAGAGAGAAGGAGGAGAAAGAAGAGCCCAAGATGGCAAGAGAGAAGCAAGCAGGAAACAGGAGTAAAAAAGAGAGGAGGGGACAAGCAGCCCCTTTTATAATGGGCCAGGCCTACCTGATTGTTGCCAGATAACTGTGGGGAGGAGCATACCTGGTTATTGCCAGGTAACTGTGGGTGTGGAGTTTAGATAGAATACTGACATTTACCAGAGTTTAAAAAGGGAAATTTCTGTTATCTCCTCCAACCTGCTTATATACAAAATTATTTTCATGTACCTCCCCAGAAACCCACAGTTAGAGGCAAAACCTAACTGCTAAATTACACTGAAGGGGAAAAAAGTCACTGTGTATTTTTCAGATGAATAGAGACAAACTTTTTTCTTTTTAAAAAATGTGACTTTTCCAAAATGATAAAAACTGGAATAGAAACCAAAACTTTTCATTGTCTCAGAATAAACAAATATATAGTTTCTGTATCATAGATTAGACAATTTTGTGATACACAAGTGAATATGTTCTTTTACAGAAAAGAAATTATCCTCTTGACAAACCTAGCAGAATGTCATAAATATCAAAGTCTATAATTTTAAAATATATGAGCACAATCAGACCAAATGACAGACAGAGGAAGATGTTGGGGAGAAAGACTGTCAAGGTCCTTGACACCTTCCTGTCTTCTACATTCTTCATCAATGTCCTGAACAACTTTATTTTCCAATATTTACTTCAAAACAGTTTTTTTTTCTATCAACTCTTTACTATTTGTGAACTAATTTCACTTTGTGAATTATTCTTAGGTAATATTTAAATTCTTGAACTTCTGCATTCTCTTTGCTTTATCTCATAGATTTTGGCTTTTCTAAGACATTTTAATTCTTCAGCAAAATAAAATATAATAAGATAAACCAAAAACCATCATGTCAAAGTTGGACGAGGGAAACCAACAAGGAGACGACGCCAAGAACAGGCACTGGAATCAGAGGCCCAGTTGATCACATAATCAGGAGTTTGATAAAAATACTAAACTGAAAGCCAGTAGCTTATGTGTACTATTGTGTCATCTGCAAATAAGGATGCATTGACTTCTTCCTTTTAATTTGTATTCCCCTGATTTCTTTCAGTTGTCTTATTGTTCTTGCTATAAGTTCAAGTGCTATATTGAGTAGAAGATATGAAGAGAGCAGGCAGCCTTGTCTTGTTCCGTATTTTAGTGGAATTACTTTGAATTTCTTTCCATTCATTTTGAAGTTGACTATAGACTTGCTGTGAATTGCCTTAAAGATATTTAGGTATATTCCTTTTCCATGATGTCTCCAACACTTACCTTGAAGGAGTGTTAAATTCTGTCAAAAGGTTTTTCAGAGTATAACGAAAAGACCATTCACTTTGTTTTTTCAGTTGGTTTATTCGTTGGTATACATTGGTTGATTTTTGTGTGCTGAATTATTCCTGTATCCCTGGGCTGAAGCCTACTTGATCATGGTGGATGATCTTTTGGATATGCTCTTTGATTCATTTTGCAAGTAATTTATTGAGTATTTTTGCATCTATGTTCATAAAAAAATTGGTTTAATTCTCATTCTTTGTTGAGTCATTGTATGGTTTGGGTAGGAAAATATATGGAGCCTGAACTGTTCATCTTGTGTAACCCGATAAGGCTTTCAGTGGTGAGGCAGGGAAACCAAGCAGCTGTAAAACCTTCATCTTACAATTTTTTCCTCCTTCAAATGCCAAGGTGATATCAGCACAGAACTTATGGGAGTGGCTGAACAATAACAGGTCAAATTTGAGGAAGTCTACTCCTGAACTTGCCTAGAGGGCCAGGATCCAGAAGATGCATAGCTCAGAGACCTAAGACAGAACCAAACACTACTCACAAAAAAAAAGAGAAGAAAAGAAAAGAAAAAAAAGAAAAGGAAAGAAAAGAAGAGAAAAGAAAAAAAGAAAAGAAAGAAATTCCAACCTCCTGTAGAAGAAACATGTCTGCTGCTCTGGCAAGGTATCAAATCCAAAGAACTTCTAGGTCTGTGTGATCCATCTGAAATGACATATGCTTATTTACTCTGGCTGTAATACAGACACACTATTAGTACATACCTGTATTTCCAAACAATGAAGGTAAAATTGGTTTGTAGAAAGAAGGAACTATGTCGAATGTGACTTCTAATTGAGGGACAGGCAAAGTGATGAATCAGAGAAAGATGTGATACAATTAATCACAGATAGGATACACCCAATTCTCACAAGAACAGCACAGGAAAGAGAGGCTACTTGAGAGGAGTAGAGACTGAGACAAGAATGGAGGGCAGCTCATTGAGTGCAAGTCAGCTGAATTCAGGCAATACAGTAGAGTTCATCTGAGATCAGTTCAGTGCAGTTTGGCACAGTTCAGTTGAATGCAGTTAAGTTGAATTTGTGAAATTCTATTCAGTTTGTGCAGTCAGTGAAGTACAATTCAGTTTGTGGTGAGCAAGGGGAGTTTTCCCAGATAGCTTTACAGAGATAAGTTACAGGAGAAAATGGAAAAAGTCAGAGAATAAAGAAGAGAGAAAAGATAACAGATTCCAAGATATAGTCTGAGGCCAAGCAGAGCAATTCAGTCAGAAGCAAGTCTGAATCATATAAAATAAAATAAAAAATAAAATAAAATTCTCCCATGCTCTTAGATTGACAGGATTAACATAGTAAAAATAGCTATCATACAAAAAGCGATCTTCAAGTTCAATTCGTTCCCAACAAAATTCCAATATAATTTGTTGCAGACATAGAAAGCGCAATTATCAACCTTATATGAAAAAATAAAATCACAGAATATTCTCAATAATAAAGGAATCTATGGGGGAATCTCCACCTCCAACTTCAAGCTGTACTACAAGGCAATACTGATAAAAACTGCATGGTATTGGTATAGAACCAGACAGGTGGATCAATTGAATAGAATCAAAGACCCAGAAATAAACCCACACACCTACGGACACTTGATCTTAGATAAAGAAGACAAAACCATACAGTGGAAAAAAGAAAACATGTTCAACAAATAGTACTGGTATAACTGGCAGTCTGCATGTAGAAGAATGCAAATTGATCCATATTTATGACCTTAAACAAAGCTCAAGTCCAAGTGGATCAAAGATCTCAACATAAAACCAGATACATTGAATATAATAGAATAGAAAATGAGAAAGAGCCCCAAATCCATTGGCACAGGGGAGAATTTCCTGAACAGAATATCAATAACTCAGGCTCTAAGATCAAAAATTGACAAAATAGGACCTCATCTCCAACCCAAAATAGTGATTTTTTTCCTTTTTTTTCTTTTATTTTCTATATTCTTTATTTACATTCCAAATGATTTCTGCTTTCCCAGTTCCCCCTCCCTGAAAGTCCCATAAGCCCTCTTCCCTCCCCCTGTTCCCCATTTGCCTAAGAATCTCATGAATTCATTGTTTTTAATTGCTGAGTAGTATTCCGTTGTGTAAATACACATGGAGAATATCTCTGATAAAATTGAAGAAATATATAGAAAAACACATTAAGATTGACTATTTCATGGAAAAATTATACAGATAAAATGGTAGGCATAAAAATATTCCTAAGTTGATTGAAAATGGAATTATAAACATTTTCTGATAAAATTGAAAATCTACAAGGATATATTTCTGATAATACTCAAGAAATATATAGAAAAACACATTAAAACTGACTATTTCATGAAAAATTATACAGATAAGATAGTAGGCATGAAAATATTCCTAAATTGACTGAAAGTAGAAGTAAAAATATTTTCTGATAAAATTGAAGATTTACATGGAAAATATCTCTGATAAAATTGAAGAAATTTATGCAGATAAATTGGTAGGAATTAAAATATTCCTAAATTGATTGAAAGTAGAATTATAAACATTTTCTGCTAAAATTGAAGATTTACATGGAAAATATTTCTGATAAAATTGAAAAAAATAGGGAAATCATTAAAATTGAAGATTATCATGGAAAATTATACAGACAAAATGGTAGGCATAAAAATGTTTCTAAGTTGATTGAAAGTGAAATTATAAACATTTTCTGATAAAATTGAAGATTTACCTGATTCTTAACAGAAGAATCTCTAATGGTTGAGAAGTCTGTCAAGAAATGTTCAACATCCTTTCTCATCAGGGAAATGCAAATCAAAATGACCCTGGACTCAACCTTACACCTATTAGAATGACTAATATGAAAACATCAAGTGACAGAACATGCTAGCACTGAAAATCAATCTGGAGGTTCTTCAGAAAATTGGGAATAGTTCTACCTCAGGACCTAGTTATACCATTCCTGGGCACATACCCAAAAGATATTCTATCATACTACAAGGACACATGCTCTACTCTGTTCATAGTAGCCTTATTAGTAATAGCCAGAAAGTGCAAACAACCCAGATGTCCTTCAACTGAAAAATGAATACAGAAAATGTGGTTCACTTAAACACAATAGTTCGCTTAACATCTGTTAATAATGATGATATCAAGAATCTTGCAGGCAAATGGATGGAGTTAGAAAATATGCTGAGTGAGGTAGTAATCCAGACCCAAAAGGACATGCATAGTATATATTCACCAATACATTGATATTAGCCAAAAAGTACAGAATACCCAGGACATAACCCACAGACTCTGTGAAGTTTAACAAGAAGAAAGGGCCACCTAGATGGGGAAATGAATTAATCAAAGGAGGCAGAGGGAGGCAGGGACCTGTATGAGAGAAGTGAGGAGGAGGAGGAGGAGGAGGAGGGCATGATCTAGAATCTAAGGAGACAGAAAAGAGCTCCAGATGGCAACAAGAATGAATGGAAAAATTCAGCTGCTGGAGGTGGGGGCAGGAAGAACCTCTAGAAATTCCTAGAGACCTGGGATGTGAGAGGCTCCCAGGATTCAGTGGGGATAACCTTAGCCAAAATGCCCAACAGTGGGGAGATGGAACCTGAAGAGATCACCTCCAATAATTAGGCAGAGCTCCCAGTGAAGAGATGAGATCACCAACCTACCTTTAAAACTTTTGACACAGAATTATGCCTGTCTCAAAGAAATACAGAGACAAAAATAGCGCAGAGACTGAAGGAATAATCATCCAGCGATCTGTCCAACTAGAGATCCATCTCATGGATGGGTACCAAACCCTGACACTGTTACTGATGTTATGATGTGCTTACATACAGGGGTCTACCATGGCTGTCCTCTGAAAGGCTCTCCAAGCAGCTGAGAGTTACTTACTGGCAACAATTGGACTGAGGCTGGGGACCCCTATGGAAGAGTTGAGGGAAGGATTGAAACAACTGAAGAGGATGGCAACTCCATAGGAAGACATACAGTCTCCACTAACCTGGACTCCTGAAAGTTCCCAGAGATTAGGCCACAAACTAAAGAGAAAAGATGGGCTGGTTCATGGTCTCCAGCACAAATGTAGCATAGTATTGTCTGGTCTGGGCTCAGTGGGAGAGGGCCTAATCCTGTAGAGTCTTCATGCCCCATGGAAGGGGGATTCCCTGGGGCAGGGTTGAAATATGATGAGGGGTAGGTAGGTGCATGAGTGTGGGTGGATCGGGGTGAGTGGGTGGAGGAACACCCTCTCAAAGGCAAAAGTGAATGGGAATTGGGTAAAGAACTCTCAAAGGGGTCACTCAGAAGAGGGAACAACATTTGGAATGTAAATAATTTTTTTTTAAATCTCTGTGCATTGCTCAACACTTGTCCTTAGTTACTGAACAGGCAGCAGAAAAATGTGAATTTGGGGAACTCACTGGACAGTTAATCCTGCCAAAATAATTAATTTTAATTTCTGTGAGAGACCAAGTCTCCTCATATAAGTTAGAGCATGACACTAGAGCATGGAGTAGAAGATACCCAATGATGAATGGAATGTACACATTCACCTCCCCACATGCATACACACACATACACATGCATGCATACATACATGAATACATACACAAACATGCACACATGCATTCACACAGGCATGCACACATGCATATATACACACATATACATACACACATGCATACATATATACATTTATGCATGCACATATGCATACACATACACATTCATGCACACACATATGCATACACACACGCATGTATGCATGCATTCACATGAGGAACACAGTTATAATATGAATAATATTAGTAATAATACTTCTAGTATAATTTAGCATAAATAACTTCTTAGATTGGCCACCTGTCTGTGGAACAGACAACCCCTGACCTTTCATAAGAAAGTCTTAAAGCTCATTGAAATTCTCCTATCCCTACCCTGTGGCAATATTTTTAAGAGTATTAACTTGCCTTCAGTGAGACTAATTTATTCATTTGTTTGTTTGTTTTTTGTTTGTTTATTGAGTTAGTGAGTTACTTTCTAGCTGAAGATGTGAAATCTGTAAACTCATGGAAATACTCTTTACTCAGCTCTGAGAATACAGATTTGAGTCTCTGAGTGGATTCCTGGTTCTTACTAGATGTTTGTTTGGGTTTGGGTTTGGTTTGGTTTGATGCTGATTTTGTTGAGGTAGGATTTTACCATGGTGTTTGAACTTACATGGAATTTATAATCCTCCTGCCTTAAATCTCTCCAGAAACTGTAATTACACCTTATGTAGATTTTATTTTCCTTACTTTTATTGTTTCTGAGAAATCCATTCTACTCCTCCCCAGCAGTTTCTTTCTAGTGTCTCAGTATGAAGCACTGTTCTAAAACACAATATTAATAGAAATTCATAGCTTCCATTACTTTATACATTGTTTTAGTCTCTTCATGTCTTTCTGAAGAGAAGAAAAATCTCACTCTATTATCCTTTTTCTTGATTGGATATTTTCTTTATTTACATTTCAATTGTATTCCCCTTTCCAGGTCTACCCTTCGAGAAACTCCCTATTCCAACCCCCAAGCCTGCCTCAATGAGGGTGCCCTCACACACACTCAACCCACTCCCATCTCCCCTTCCTGACATTCCCCTACACTGGGGCATCAAACACACTCAGACCCAAGGGCCTCTTCTCTCACTGATATCCAACAAGGCCATCCTCTACCTATATGCAGACATGGGTCCCTCCATGTGCATTCTTTGGTTGGTGGTCCAGTCCCCAGGAGCTCTGGGGGTGGTGTCTGGACTTTTGACACTGTTGCTCCCTCCATAGGACTGAATATCCCCTAAGTTCCTTCAGTCCCTTCTCCAGTTCCTCCATCTGAGACCCCATGCTCAATCGGACGGTTCTCTGCAAACATCCGCCTCTGTATTTGTCAGGCTCTACCAGAGCCTCTCAGGAGACAGCCATATCAGGCTACTGTCAGCATGTACTTCTTGGCATCCACAATAGTGTCTGCATTTGGTGACTGTATATGGGATGGATCCCCAGGTGGGGAAGTCTCTGGATGGCCTTTCCTTCAGTCTCTGCTCCACACTTTTTCTCCATATTTTCTCCTGTAAGTATTTTGTTCACCCTTCTAAGAAGCACTGAAGCATCCACATTTTGGTCTGCCTTCTTCTTAGGTTTCATGTGGTATGTGAATTGAATATTGACCGGTCAGGAAATTTTCCCATGTACCCATGTGTTCAACAAGATTTTTCTCCACTTTCTCTTCTGTTAGATTCAGTGTATCTGGTTTTATGTGGAGGTCTTGATCCATTTGGACTTGACCTTTGTACATGGAGGTAAGAATGGACCAAGTTGCATTCTTCTACATGTTGATTGCCACTTGAACCAGCACCATTTGTTGAAAATTCTCTCTTTTAACAGGATACTCCTATAATATCACGCCCAGTTTTCTGAGGAACCACCAGACTGATTTCCATAGTGGTTGTACCAGCTGGAAATCCCACCAGCAGTGGGGGAGTGTTCCTCTTTCTCCACATCCTTGCCAACACCTGCTGTCTCCTGAGTTTTTGACCTTAGCTGTTCTGACTGGTGTGAGGTGAAATCTCAGGGTTATTTTGATTTGCATTTCCCTAATGACTAAGGATGTTGAACATTTCTTTAGGTGCTTCTCAGCAATTCAATATTCCTCAGGTGAAAATTCTTTGTTTAGCTCTGTACCCCATTTTTAATAAGGTTATTTGGCTCTCTGGAGTCTAACTTCTTGAGTACTTTGTATATATTGGATATTAACCCTCTATTGGTTTTAGAGTTGGTAAAGATCTTTTCCCAGTTTGTTGGTTGCTGTTTTGTCCAATTGACAGTATTCTTTGCCTTACAGAAACTTTGTAATTTTATGAGGTCCCATTTGTCAATTCTTGATCTTAGAGCATAAGCTATTGGTGATCTGTTCAGGAAATTTTCCCCTGTGCCCATGTGCTCAAGGTTCTTCCCCAGTTTCTTTTCTATTAGATTCAGTGTGTCTGGTTTTATGTGGAGGTCCTTGATTCACTTCAACTTGAGCTTTGAACAAGGAGATAAGAATGGATTGATTTGTTAACCACCAGTTGACCCAGCACCATTTGCTGAAAAGGCTATCTTTTTCCACTGGATGGTTTTAGCTCCTTTGTCAAAGATCAAGTGACCATAGGTATGTGGGTTCATTTCAGGACCTTTAATTATATTACATTTAGCTACCTTCCTGTCACTGTACCAATATCATGCAGTTTTTTAACACTATTGCTCTGTAGTACTGCTTGAGGTCCAAGATACTGATTTCCCCAGAAGTTCTTTTACTGTTGAGATTGGTTTTAGCTATCCTGGGTGTTTTGTTATTCCAGATGAATATGAGAATTGCTCTTTCTAATTCTATGAAGAACTGAGTTGGGATTTTGATGGAGATTGCATTGAATATTGCTTTTGGCAAGATCGACATTTTTACTATATTAATCCTGCCCATCCACAAGCATGGGAGGCTTTTCCATCTTCTGAGGTCTTCTTCGATTTCTTTCTTCAGAGACTTGAAGTTCTTGTCATACAGATATTTCACTTGTTTGGTTAGAGTCACACCAAGATACTTTATATTGTTTGTGACTACTGTGAAGGGTGCCATTTCCCTAATTTCTTTCTCAGCCTGTTCATCCTTTGAGTATAAGAAGGCTACTAATTTGCTTGAGTTAATTTTATATCCGACCACTTTGCTGAAGTTGTTTATCAGCTGTAGGTGTTCTCTGGTGGAGTTTTTTGGGCCGCTTAAGTATACTATCATATCATCTGCAAATAGTGATAGTTTGAATTCTTCCTTTCCAATTTTTATCCCTTTGACTTCCTTTTGTTTTCTAATTGCTCTTCAAGTACTATATTGAAAAGATATGGAGAGAGAGGGCAGCCTTGTCTAGTCCTGATTTTAGTGGGATTACTTCAATTTTCTCTCCATTTAGTTTATGTTGGCTACCGGTTTGCTGTATATTGTTTTTACTATGTTTAGATATGGGCCTTGAATTCCTGATCTTTCCAAAACTTGAAAGGATGCTGAATTTTGTCAAATGCTTTTTCAGCATCTAATGAAATTACCATGTGTTTTTTTTTCTTTGAGTTTGTTTATGTAGTAGATTACGTTGATGGATTTCTGTATATTGAACCATCCCTGCATCCATGGGATGAAGCCTACTTGATCGTGGTGAATGATCGTTTTAATGTGTTCTTGGATTTGGTTGGCAAGAATTTTATAGAGTATTTTTGCATCGATATTCATAAGGGAAATTGGTCTGAAGTTCTCTTTCTTTCTCCTGGGAATATACCCAGAGGATTCCCCAGCATGCAATAAAGACACATGCTCCACTGTGTTCACAGCAGCCCTATTTATAATAGCCAGAAGCTGGAAAGAAACCAGATGTCCCTAAAGGGAGTAATGGATACAGAAAACGTGGTATATTTACACAATGGAATACTACTCAGCTACGAAAAACAATGAATTCATGAAATTCTTAGGCAAATGGGTGGAACTGAAAATATCATCCCACGTGAGGTAACCCAATCACAAAAGAACACACATGGTATGCAGTCACTGATAAGTGGATAATAGCCCAGAAGCTTGGAATACCCAAGATACAATTCACATATCAAATGATGACCAAGAAGAAGGAAGGAGAGGCCCCTGATCCTGGAAAGCAGTGTAGGGGAATACAAGGACAGAGAGGCGGAAGGGGATTGATTGGGGAACAGGGGGTGGGAAAAGGGCTTATGGGACTTTTGAGGATGGGGGAACCAGGAAAGGGGAAATTATTTGATATGTAAATAAAGAATATATCTAAAAAAAAAAAAGAAAAAAAAGAAAAGAAAGTGCTCTCTTTTCTCTACTGGATGGTTTAGCTCCTTTGTCCATGATCAAGTGACCATAGGTGTGTGGCTTCATTTCTGTGTCTTCAATTATATTCCATTGATCTACCTGCCTGACACTGTACCAATACCATACAGTTTTTATCACTATTACTCTGTAGTACTGCTTGAGGTCTGGTATACAGATTCCCCCAGAAGTTCTTTTATTGTTGAAAATAGCTTGCACTATGCTGGATTTTTTGTTATTCCAGATGAAGTTGAGAATTGCTCTTTCTAACTCTATGAAGAATTGAGTTGGAATGTTGATGGGGATTGCATTGGACCTGTAGATTTCTTTTGGCAAGATGGCTGTTTTTACTATATTAATCCTGCCAATCTATGAGCATGGGAGATCTTTCCATCTTCTGAGAACATCTTTGATATCTTTCTTCAGAAATTTTAAGTTCTTGTCATACAGGTATTTCACTTGTTTGGTTAGAGTGAAACCAAGATGATTTATGTTGTTTGTGAATGTTGTGATGGGTGCCATTTCCCTAATTTCTCTCTCAGTCTGTTTATCCTTTGAGTAAAGGAAAGCTCTATTATTCTTAAATTATCTCTTCTTAATATGTTTTCTATGTCGTATTTTACTGTTCTAAAATTAGGACGTAACATTTTCAGCTCAACCAGAAGCTCTGTTCCTTCATTGTCCTGTTTGTTCCTACCAACACTAATGGCATTAGCCATTCTGACTGGTATGAGATGGAATCTCAGGGAAAGAGCAATTCAAAAATTCATCTGGAATAACAGAAAACCCAGGATAGCTAAAACTATTCTCAAGAGTAAAAGAACTTCTGGGGGAATCAGTATCCCGAACCTCAAGCTATACTACAGAGCAATAGTGTTAAAAACTGCATGGTATTGGTACAGTGACAGGCATGTAGATCAATGGAACAGAATTAAAGACCCAGAAATGAATCCACACTCTTATGGTCACTTGATCTTTGACAAAGGAGCTAAAACCATCCAGTGGAAAAAAAGATAGCCTTTTCAACACATGGTGCTGGCTCAACTGGAGGTCAACAAGCAGAAGAATGCAAATTGACCCATTCTTATCTCCTTGCACTAAGCTCAATTCCAAGTGGATCAAGGACCTCCACATAAAACCAGACACACTGAAACTAATAGAAAGGAAACTAGGGAAGAACCTTGAACATATGGGCACAGGGGAGAATTTCCTGAACAGAATTCCAATAGCTTATGCTCTAAGATCAAGAATTGACAAATGGAACCTCATAAAATTGCAAAGTTTCTGTAAGGCAAAGGACACTTTGACTTACAAAGTGTCAAAATTACAAAATGACAAAGCGGCAACCAACAAACTGAGAAATGATCTTTACCAACCCTACATCCGACAGAGGGCTAGTATCCAATATATACAAAGAACTCAAGAAGTTAGACTCCAGAGAGCCAAATAACCCTATTAAAAAATCGGGTACAGAGCTAAACAAAGAGTTCTCACCTGAAGAATATCTAATGGCCGAGAAGCACCTAAGAAATGTTCAACATCCTTAGTCATTAGGGAAATGCAAATCGAAATTAAATTTTCATTGACAAGCAATTTTCCAATCTACTACATTGTCTCCAGTAATCACTTGATGCTGTTTCTCTGAATTTGGTTCTTTTTTCTGAGACTCCACATATGTGGAAGATCACACAGTTTTTCTTCCTTTATCTAGATTCAATTCCGTCATATTCACTGCCATCATTGTAATAGGAGAATTCCTCCTTTCTTTCTCTTTCTTCCTTCCTTTCTTTTTTCTTTCTTTCTCTCTTTCTTTTTATCTCTCTTCCTTTCTCTCTTTCTTTCTTTTGTTTTTAAGGCTGAAATATATTACACTGTTGTATATGGCAATTTTCAAAATTGTATTTCTTAACTGATTCATATCTGTTAGTTCATTTTATTTGATACTGTTAGTAATGCCAAATTAACATGGAAGAAGAGATATATTTATTACTATATGTAGGGAATTTTTAGTCCTGTTTAAATTTATATTATCCTGTTATCTTGTAGATTTTTAAAAAACTGTTTTACATGTTGTGTCTGACTGGTCTAGGACTTTCTCATTTAAATGGGTAGTAACACTTTTATGAAGACTCCGAAAAATCAGCACCATTCCCAACAGCCACAGAGTGTCTTACACCCAGTTGGAGTGGTTTGTTACTGTGAATTCCCATTGATATTCATTTTTCTAATCATTGTTGCTACCAGTCACTGTGTGAAATTAAACTCTGTGCTTCCCAGCACATAAAGAAGTTCACAGAAATGTATACTGTTTTACTCACAATCATATTATTTTTAAAATTTGATTCCTATGTTGTGAAGGTAAAATTCTTGCTTCATGACTGTATATAGTGTTTATGGTCTTTAGTCTCTCATATCTTGGCTGTGCCAAGGTTGGCAGCTAAAGAAAAATTGAAGTGGGGACTGTGGCTGCTAGAAATTAGAGCTTAATTCCAAAATAGTAGCTTCATATACTAGTGTTTCCATTGGTACAATCTGTTGGATACTGCTTCTATACCATTGATAAGCCTCTATTTGCAACTATGTACCCAAATACACACAAGAATGGTTATGTCTTTTTTATAGAAATACTTTATTTCTATGAATAAATACTTTATTTCTATGAATAAGAAAATAAAATGTTTTTTTTAATTTATAGCTCATCTGTGAATTTCCTATTTGATACTCCTTGTGTTTTTACAAGTTTTTATGTCATTAAATACAGGTTTCTTTCAATCTACATGGGAATAGATGTTCCCATAGCAATGCTTATGTGGCTAAACACAGGTGAGTTTTCTCTGATTTTCAAAAATAATACTGGAAGTACTTCAAGTTTTAGACATTCTGTTTTAAAAAAAATCTCTATTACTTTCATGGCCCTGTTCTAGGTAACCTAACAAGTTGAATAGGCATACAGCTAAAATCAAGTGTGGTGTGACATCTGTAGCCTCTATTCTATAAATGAATTTAAACCATACAGATCTTGTGTGGATAAAATCCATTTACTGAGTCAACCCTATATGATCCATAAAAACAGAGATCCAGATTCTCCACATTGTGCCTAGTTTTATAACACACTCAATTCTGACCCTGCCAGGGCCCAACAGAGAACAAACTGTTCTCGGTTAGTGGACATCGACCTCATCGTTGGTACTGAGTTGAGCCCACTTGAATTCTAATAAAGACTCAGAGGCAGTTGTTAGGAAACAAATTCCATAATGACACTCAAAAAGGCTGTAGATTTATTTTTAGGCAGATGATGTGTGTGGCCCA
This sequence comes from Tokudaia tokunoshimensis, assembly GCA_036184795.1. Lineage (NCBI taxonomy): Eukaryota > Metazoa > Chordata > Mammalia > Rodentia > Muridae > Tokudaia > Tokudaia tokunoshimensis. The sequence goes on along the minus strand of BTHU01000009.1, from coordinate 10,144,404 downwards.
TATCTCAGGCCCACCAAAGGATAATAATAGTAAAACTCTGCAGTAAGCAAAGGTAGTATTTTTATATAAAAACTGAATAAATAATAAAATGGTTACCGGCATCCTCTACATCCTGCCCACCTTTTTCCTCTTGTCCTCCAGCCTCTCAACACCAGTAGCAGTTGCAAGCTCAGTATTGATTATCTCACTGAAACCAAAAAACATCCAAGTGAACAATGAAACCTTTGTGTTAAGTATTCTTCAGAGAAAAATGAGACATGACAATACATGTGTACAACTAAAGCAGCTGAACTTTACATGGCTGATAATTAAAGCACACAATGAATATCTTAAAAATAATGCTATAGATTAATTCTCTCTTATTTATATCTTACATATACATAGGTATGCACAATGTGTGTATGGGGGAGTGTTCATAAATGTAGCAGTATTGAAACTAAATTAATGCGTTCTAGAAAAGAGATATGTGTTAAGAGCAAAAATCTTAAGCTGTTTCACAGAGACTTAAGAAATGGGGCTCTTATCAGTAGAATAAAGAAACCGTTTGGCAGAATGTCATGTTAGGCTATTGGCGAATTTAGATTGCCAACATTGCATTCACATCTTTGAAGTCAAATAACCCAGTTTCTTCTAGAAGTTAAATAAGTTATTTTTTCATAATCTCTCTATTTGCTCCTCAGTGGACTGTTAAGAACTGCCAAGATTGGCTAAATATGGAAACCATTTAAAGAAATCTTATTAAAAATCCAACTTCCTAAAATTGAACCTTATGTGAACTCTAACATCAGAGGAATCCAGGAAAAAAATGAGAATGAATATTTAGTGTAAAACAAATTATAGAAGTTATAATAAAAACACTTGAGACTGAAACATTTTATGACTATTTGTGTATTTTCCTGCATTTCCTCAGAATTAAAAAAAAATGTTTAAAACTTAAAAGAACACAAGCATGGGGACAGATTCTGGTATAGCAGCATCAAAGCCTCTTGTTAGGTGATCACCATGGGTTACCTCTGTCTCTCTCCCAGTTACTCCAGATCTGAGAAAAACGACAGCAAACAAGAAGCAAAATGTGATATTTCTTTCTATAAACAATTTGAAGGGTAAAGGGGGTATATAAAATAATATCTTTAGCTAATATTTGCTTTCTTTATTAAAAAGACAGTCTTAATGTTATCCTTTCAGTATTTTTTATATTGTTTTCTACCTTCAGTATAATTAAAAAAATTAACTGTCCTATTTCTTAGCCATGTTGGAAATTCCTTTATTCTTATATTGATTCCTTATTATTTTGTTTATGTCCATCTCCATCTAAGCCAAACAATAATTTCAATGTCAAAGATACCTTCCCTTCACATCAAATAGAAGCTTATATTATAATTCTTCCTTTAAAAGCATGGTAAATATATACTACAAAGGAAATTATAGAGTTTAAGCTCCTTTATCATTGCTTTAAAGACAACAAATATGAAAAACACATTTGTTTCCCAACTCCAGCTGCAGATGCAGACTGCTAGCAACCAGAGCCTTCTTACACTGAGTTTTGACCCAAATATGTTCATCTTTGACTTAGAAGCACTAAATTCTATATGAATTTTCTTCAATGTGTTTCAGGAACTTTGCTTAAATGCTAAACTAGTAAATATATTAAACTTTGAATTTGTTGGAAAGTAATTTAGCATTAAAGGGTTGATTTTTAAGCATACGAAATTCACCTTATAAAATAATCACACTATAGAAAATAATGACTTCTTAGTTGGTAGATTCAATTTTCTATAAGGAATTTTTTCTAATGTAGTAAAGAATTTTGCTGGTCTAGAAAATGGTAGTAATAGACTTTTCTCTAATGTCTATGGTCTTCTTAGACCTGGGAAGATGGTCAGTACCACATATAAGTTCCTACCTGTTGAATGGGCCTTACTTCCAATTTATTTGCTGCCACCAACATATGGGTGTCATTTATTGCATACACACATACACACTCACATACACACACATGTATGTATGTATGTATGTATGTATGTATGTATGTATGTATGTATTTTGCCCTAGTTCATAGGTAATGTATCTAGATTAAACTGTTTAATTTCTCCCCTCTTTTGGCAGTTCACATAGTACTTTCTGTTCCATGAAAGCTAGACAACAGGAAAGAGGCTTTCAGATCAGATTAAACTCAAATTTCCTGAAAACTGTGTCTTAAGTGTGTGCTGTCTTCACCAATATGTGCCTACCCTCAATCACTGAGAAACTACTAAGGGCTATAGGGTCTATGTTTGGGAGAGTCTTGGACTATTTACACTTACCATTCAAAGGGAAATTTTTGTCCCTGCTACTGGGTATTTTGTTAGCCTACTGTTTTGTGGGGAAACTTAATTTTTATTAACAGTGTGTGTGTGTGTGTGTATGCTTGCGTGTTACATACAATATGTGTTATATATTATTAACATATATATCCATGTGTTTATATATATGTATGCATATATATATATATTGTCTGTAATTTTAGGGTAATATAAGATTCTATGGGACGGTTCAAGGAGCCGGGTATACTCTGTCTTACATCATAGCCGTTTTATCCATCTATCCCCCAGACCAGAACAGCTAGATTACCTTTTATGCCTTTTGTTCCTTTACACATTTCCATTTTTCTGGGCACTCTATTTTATTTATTTTCTTCTAAAGGTTTGTAGATAGTGAATAGGGACAAAGAGAGAACATGTGGTGAATCTGGGCTACTTTACTCAGCATAACTTCTTAGAGATTCATCTACTTCACTTGCAAATTTCGGAATTTATATTTTCCTTAAAGATAAATGATAATACATTTTATATATAAACCACATTTTTCTTGTCCATTTATTGAAGGACTTTTAATTTGTTGCTATTTCTTGGCTATTATGAATAGATTTGCAATGAACATTGCTAAAATTCTTTAAAATGGAGAATGTGAAAGACAATAGAAAAATGAAAGGATAGATATTATCTTTCACTAATTGGTAGAATTACTATTATGAAAATGACATTCATACCAAAACCAATTAACAATTTAAATCAATCTCAATCAAAATATGCATGACATTTTTTACAGAAATAAAAACAACCTGAAATGCATATTTAGAGATTCCAGATGGATTAATGGAGGGTGTCTAATTCAGACCTCAAGATATTTTATAAAGCTAAAGTGATAGAAGCAATATGGTTCTCTCTCTCTCTCTCTCTCTCTCTCTCTCTCTCTCTCTGTCACATACACATACATACACACACACACACACACACACACACACACACACACCACAAACTCATAGCCAAGGTTTCTATTCATGCACAAACATCATGAACAAGAAGCAAGTTGGAGAGGAAAGGGTTTATTGAACTTACACTTCAACACAGGTCTTCATTACCAAAGGAAGTCAGGACTCGAACTCAAGAAGGTCAGGAAACAGGAGCTGACGCAGAGGCCATGGGGGGATGTTTCTTACAGGCTTGCATCCCCTGGCTTGTACAGCTTGTTCTCTTATAGAACCCAAGAATACCAACCTAAGGATGGCACTATCCACAAGGGGCCCTCCCAAATTGATCACTAATTTTTTTTCTATATTTTTTTTATTTACATTCCCAATAATTTCCCCTTTCCCGGTACTTCCCTCCCCGAAAATCCCATAAGCCCCCTTCCCTCCTCCTGTTCCACATTCAACCCCCTCTTGTTTCTCTGTCCTGGTATTCCCCTACATCTAGTCTTTCCAGGTCCAGGGATTTCTCCTTCCATTTTCTTGGAAATCAATTGATATGTGAATTGTGTCTTGGGTATTCTGAGCTTCTGGGTTAATATCCCCTTATCAGTGACTGCATACCATGTGTGTTCTTTTGTGATTGGGTTACCTCACTAAGGATGATATTTTCCAGTTCTGACCATTTGCCTAGGAATTTCGTGAATTCATTGTTTTTAATTGCAGAGTAGTATTCCATTATGTAAATATACCACATCTTCTGAATCCATTCCTCCATTGAGAGACATCTGGATTCTTTCCAGCTTCTGGCTATTATAAATAAGGCTGCTATGAACATAGTGGAGCATGTGTCCTTATTGCATGCAGGGGAAGCCTCTGGGTATATGCCCAGGAGTGGTATAACACCAACCCTACATCTGACAGAGGGCTAATATCCAATATATACAAAGAACTCAAGAAGTTAGACTCTAGAGAGCCAAATAGCCCTATTTAAAAATGGGGTACAGAGCTAAACAAAGAGTTCTCACCTGAAGAATATCTAATGGCTGAGAAGCACCTAAAGAGATGTTCATCATCCTTAGTCATTAGGGAAATGCAAATCAAAACAACCCTGAGATTCCACCTCACACCAGTCAGAATGGCTAAGATCAAAACCACAGGAGACAGCAGTTGTTGGCGAGGATGTGGAGAAAGAGGAACACTCCTCCACTGCTGGTGGGATGGCAAGCTGGTATAACCACTCTGGAAAGCAGTCTGGCGGTTCCTCAGAAAACTGGGCATGACACTCCCAGAGGATCCTGTTATACCACTCCTGGGCACATACCCAGAGGCTTCTCCCCGCATACAACTTGATCACTAATTGAGAAAATGTCCCACAGCTGGATCTCATGGAGGCACTACCCCAACTGAAACTCCTTTCTCTGTGATAACTCCACTTTGTGTCAAGTTAACACACAAAACCAGTCAGTACAATTGACCCCTTGTCTATGACAAACAAACACATCACTATTAAGCCTCAATCCTTATTTTCTTATTCATCCCCAAGATCTAAATAACTTTAAATGTCCCACAGTCTTTACATATTAAAAGTTCAATCCATTTAAAATATCCAATATCTTTTAAAATTCAATATCTTTTAAAAATTCAAAGTTTCTCAACAGTGGGCTCCACTAAAATACTTTCTTCCTTTAAGAGGGAAAAGTATAAGGTCACAGTCACAATCAAAAGCAAAACTCAAACTCCAATGGTTCAATTTCTAGGATCCAACTGACAAACTTCTAGGCTCCTCAAATGCTTGGGTCACTTCTCTAGCTCTGTCCTTTGCAGCACACACCTTGTCTTCTAGGCTCCAGCTCTCTGTACTCCATTGCTGCTGCTGTTCTTGGTGGTCATCTCGTGGCACTGGCAACTCCAAAACACTGCTGTCTTTCGCTGTAACTAGGATTCATCAATAGCCTCTCATAGGCTTTTTTCATGGTGCCAAGCCTCAACTCCTATGCATGACCCCTTCAGTGCTGGGCCATCAATTGCAACTGAGGCTGCAACTTAACCAATGGCCTTCTACAGCCTCTCACAGTACCAAGACTCAGCTGCTCTTCATGACCCCTTCTTATACCTTCAAAACCAGTACCACCTGGGTGACTCTTACACAGTACCAAGTCCAACGACTGCACAAAATACAGCTGTGGCTATCTCTGGAACACAGCCTCTGTGCTCTCAGAAAACACATCCCAGAGGATTTCACCTCAGTGATGCTGGTCTCTTCTTAATCACTGCTAATTTCTTAGCTCCAGCTAACCAGCATCAATAGTCCTAATAACACAAAGGTTTGCTCTAGTGATTCTCGTATCTTGTGAATCACAGCTGATTCTTCAGCCCCAGCTAACTCTTCAGCCCCAGCTAACTAAAACCACAGAATCTTCACAATCAAAACATGGTCCTGATAAGAGTCTTTAATTTCACTCTGAAATTTCACAAGCCAGACCTCCATCTTCTATGCTATTCTCAACATTTTCTTCCAAGCTCCTACACAACATTCCACAGAGCTCTTAACACCAAATGGATTGTCTAACCCAAAGTTCCAAAGTCCTTCCACAGTCTTCCCCAAAACACGACCGTGCTGTCACATGAATACCCCACTTCTGGTACCAATTTGTCTTAGTCAGGGTTTCTATTCCTGCACAAAAATCATGACCAAGAAGCAAGTTGATGGGGAGGTGAAAGGGTTTATTGAGCTTACTCTTCCACACAGCTCTTCATCACCAAAGAAAGTCAGGACTGGACTCAAACAGGTCAAGAAGCAGAAGCTGATTCAGAGGTCCTGATAGGATGTTACTTACTGGCTTGCTTCCCCTGACTTGTTCAGCTTCCTCTCTTATAGAACCCAAGACTACCAGCCCAGAGATGGCACCAAATGGACTATTTAAAGAGAGAGTTTACATTTAGAAACTGTATATTTTATTTATTTATTTATTTTTTATTTTCTAAGGTTTTTTTTATTTACATTCAAAATCATTTCCCCTTTCCCGTTTCCTCCCTCCCCGAAAGTACAATAAGCCCCCTTCCCTCCCCCTGTTCCCCATTCAACCCCCTCTCGCTTCTCTGTCTTGGCATTCCCCTACATCCAGTCTTTCCAGGACCAGGGGTCTCTCCTTCCATCTTCTTGGAAATCTATTGATATGTGTATTGTGTTTAGGGTATTCCGAGATTCTGGGTTAATATCCCCTTATCAGTGACTGCATACAAAAATTCATCTGGAATAACAGAAAACCCGGAATAGCTAAAACTATTCTCAAGAGTAAAAGAACCTCTGGGGGAATCAGTATCCCGGATCTCAAGCTGTACTACAGAGCAATAGTGTTAAAAACTGCATGGTATTGGTACAGTGACAGGCATGTAGAACAATGGAACAGATTTGAAGACCCAGAAATGAGTCCATACTCCTATGTTCTCTTGATCTTTGACAAAGGAGCTAAAACCATCCAGTGGAAAAAAGATAGCCTTTTCAACAAATGGTGCTGTTTCATCTGGAGGTCAAAATGCAGAAGAATGCAAATTGATCCATTCTTATCTCCTTGCACTAAGCTCAGTTCCAAGTGGATCAAGGACCTCCACATAAAACCAGACACACTGAAACTAATAGAAAGGAAACTAGGGAAGAACCTTGAACATATGAAACTGAATATTTTATAAAAAATATGAATTTAAGAATGTTTGGACATTAGGATTAGTGGCAACACAGGAGCAGAAAGAATACTGAAGTACATATAAGTTGACAAAATTATAAAGCATAGAATATATTTTTAAAAAATTGTACAAAAATCTAAGAATAGCTTCAAAGAAACAGAAAGAAGATATATTTGTTAACAACAGTCTCAAAAGAAAGAGGGGATAAATTTTAAAATCTAGATGACATAATTACTTAAGATGTTCAGGGAACTTGAAGAAAACTAGAAAAACTATACTTAGACATATCACAGTAGAATTACTGAATAAAGTGTAAAGGAATCTTCATCTTTAATACAGACAGAGGGCATCTTACATACACGGGAACAACAACAACAACACAAAATGGTTGACATCTAATCAGAAACAATACGACCCAGAGATAATGAACTGCCATCTCCACAGTGATGCATGAAGAAGAAAGAATAGCTGTCAGCTATATTTCTATACCTAGTGAAAGTATCATTCAGAAGTAAAAACAAAAGGGAGACAGTCTCAAACAAAAGCTGAGTGAATTTGTTGTCAGCGAAATCAAAATGCAAGGAATGCCAAAAGAATTTCTAAAGAAAAAAATTGTGACAAAAGGAAATTATCAAAGATGGAAGCACAAATCCTCAAGAAAGAATGATGGGCACCAGAAGATAAATATGCCATGAAATTCATGTGTAAAACTACTGCTGACTATTTAAGCTGTTATAATGAAGCAGGGTGTGATTCATATGATATGTGGAAATTAAATGTGACATCAATAGGCCAGAGTTAGAAGAAGAAATAAATGATGTTACTGATGAAGAATCTTATACTTAGAAAATCCTTTATGAGCCAAGCATGAGACTGTAAGGAGTGTCAACTAAAGCAAAAGCAAAGTTTAAGGCAACAAGAACATTGTAAATATGAAACCAAAAAATATGCAAGTAAAGAAAACTCCAATCAAGAAAGGTATAACCATTTAGATGAGATTTATGAACAGATATAATTCACTGAAAACTAACTCCAGAAGCTTAATACTATAAAGAACAGATTCCCTAAATACAAGTTACATGCATATTAAATGGACACATATGAGACACATATGTAAACATACACACACTTACATATGTACACACACACACACACATATATATATATATATATATAATAAATATCACATATGTAGAGATAGATAGATAGATAGATAGATAGATAGATAGATAGATAGATAGATAGATAGATAGACAGACAGACAGTCTAGAATTAACAAAATCTAGTTAATGTTTGGAAAACAAAAGAATTGGTTGAAAAGTACTATTAAGTATTGGGTAAAACAAAAAACCAGTGTGTATTATAAATGTGAAAAATTATAAGCCTCAACAGAGACTGTTACTAGAATAGGAAATATTCCATAATAATAAAGAGTCATTCCAGAAATATTTAGTAGTACAATTTATTTATATCAAGGTAGCATCAAACATGGCCAGTCTAAACCCATTTATATTTCTCTGCCTTAGTATTAACTAATTTAAAAATCTATAAACTAGCATGCATAATAGTAGGTTAAAGAATTGCAAACACTAGAAATAAATTTAATAAATTCTTGAAAATAATCAAACACAGAAAAATTTTAGAGTAAAATCAAAGAAAAGTGACCAACTGAATTAACAGACATATTTATTTTGTGATTGGAAGACTTCAAGTTGAATCTAGAACATATATGTCTAATTTGGTCTCAAATTAACATCCAATTCATATATTTAATAGATAACTAGAGAGTGTTTCAAAATTTTATATGTACTATAGAAGACCCAAGATATGTGTGAATATTTACCTTTTTCTAGATTTAATAGAACACTTTGTTCCTATTCTCTTGCACTGTCCTTCTTCCTCTTTCCTTCCCATGGTTCACTTGGCCTTCCAGGTTTGTCCACATGTACGTGCAAACGCTACACATGCAAGTATGTATATGACACTACTTTTAGATATCTTCCTCTTTCCTTTTAGTCTCCTCTCTATATTCATGGACTATCTGCATATATATGCATATATTCACATGTATGTTCATATGTATGTATTTAAATCCCAAATCTAGATATCAAAGAAAAATACTGTTTATCTTTCTTACTCTAAATTATTTCACTTAATGAAAAGGTCTACAATTCTATCTGTTTCCCTGTACATGTCCATTATAAATATCTCTAAATATAGTAAACAATTGTTTATGTGCTTTAAAAAAAGAAACTAAATTATACTGGGATTCTATTATAATAAGAGAGTTTATCATCCAAGAGAGGTGGAAATGAGATCACTCTTTTCCAAGAACTACATTTAGCTGTGAAAGAAAAGTGGTGAAAAAAAAATAGTCAATATCATGTTTGAAATGTGGGTGTGAAATTATTAAATTTTATCAAAAGTAAAGAAGCTGACTATTAAAGAGCATGACTTTAACATGTGTACATTTGCCTCAATAAATACAATTTAAGGATAAACAGAAAAAGCAGATTCAATCTTCAATAAGAAAGTGGAGGAATAAAGAATTAGTCAAGATATAAATCTTAATAAGCAGTGTAATGTGGCACTGGTATCAATATAGGCTATGATGCATCAAGTAAACAAGGACTACTGTATCAATACAACAATGGGGGGAAAAGAAAAGCTGGGTTATTATTAGTATAAACCTCAAATAATTTATCACACATAGTTCATAAAACTAAAAGTAAATTATCTGAAAAACTGATAAAGATTTCACAAATTTGAAGTAGGAAAACTAGAGCTTCAAATTCACAAAAAATAAATTTTATTTTAAAGGGAAAATTTGAAAAGGAAAATTTGGAGGGAATACTGTAGGTCCCCAAAACAAAACAAATCCTTCACTTATTCTAAGCATCTTTGTCAACTTTATGACTTTGCACATATAGTTGTTTATTGTAAAGTGAGGCTTCTTTAAGGCTGAGGATAGTTTTTGCTTATGGGTAAAAACGTACAATCATTTCTAATGATTATATTAAAATATTAACTGTGTTGTCTTGATGATTACCATTTAACAACTTGAGATAATATCTCAATGTAGTTTAATTTGCATTTCCTTGATAGTTAAGGATGTTGATCACTCTTTTTATTTCAAAAATTTATTTTCATAGTTCCCCTTGGAATTGTCTATTATGGGCATCAACACTATGGATTAATGTATTTTCTTGGTGTTTCATTTTCTAGTGGTTTATATATTTTATTAATCCTTTCCCTGATGCAGATGTTGTATTGTTTATTGAGATTATTTTCTATGCTATTTGTGTCTTTATAAAAAGTCCTTATCTTTTTCTATATTTTTATTTTGTCTATGGTTTCTTCTAGAAGTTCTGAGTTCTTATATTACAGTTTATGATCTATTTTAATTAATTTTTATTCAAGAAGAGATAGGAGTCTAACCTTCCTTTTTTTCTTTTGTTTCTTCTTTTTGGTTTTTTTTTTTTGGTTTTTTGTTTGTTTGCTTGTTTGTTTGTTTTGCATGTATGTATAGATTTTGTAACACCAATGGTTGAAGAGGATTTTTATAAATATGTTTTTGACACCAGCTTTATATTTTTGATTCTCATTTTTTAGATTGACTTCTGTATCCTATATTGTATTTCACTGAAATATGTATCTGTTTTTATGCCTGTCACATACAGTTTTGTCAATATGGCTGTGGTATAACTCATGATTAGGAAATCAAATACTATGATTTTTCTAATTTCTAATGTGCTTTGCTCTTTCTTCTTAGGTTAGCTTTGGCTATATTGAGGAGGATTATCATTTCAGTATAAATGTTAGTACTGACTATATTTCTGTGAGTAATGTATTTTGGAATTTTAAGGGGAAAAACCTAAATCTATGGATTGCTTTGCATGATTGGTTTTTACATACAAAACATCTACAAACATTTGACTTACCTAAGACAGTTTTCATGATTCAAGGAGTAAAAATAGGAAGTATCATGGAATAGTATATAACATGATAAAATTTGTATTGCTGATAGTACGTACACTTACATTCAACCATCTTATAGTCTGCATATAGTTTTGCTATATTGTTTATATATTTATTCTAACATTTCATGAATTAAGGTAAACTTGGAATATTGATATTTAATTATTGATATATGATATTTATGAAAAAGTTCACATTTGCTAGTAAGTAATGTGTTTGTGAGTCTGTGTTACTGTCGGTATTTAGATAAGAATAGATATAATCTCAGTTAACTTTTACAAGAAATTTATTTTGCTTTCATCATTCTGAACACTAGAAACATTATACTTTAAGCAAAACAATATATTTCCAGACAACTTTTACTTGATTTAAATATCTTCAATTTGCTTTTTACCCTTGATGCATTTGGTTTAATCTTCCCACTAGTTAGTGTTAGTAAGTTTCTTCTCCTAGAGACTTGAAATGGCATCATCCTTAGATCTCTTTAAGTGTAGACATAGGCAATGATTACAGCCTTGAAAACTCCATGTTCTTTTGTCACTTACAAGGTGGTATTTTGTTCCTTAATTAGAATATAAGCTTCCTAAACACTGAGCAATGAAATGTTTTATACACGAATTCTTTACTAATGATTCCCTGTGTTTTACAAAGACATAAAAGGCAGATACTTGGGGATAATCAGAAAAATACCATTTCCTCATGGAATTATTCTCAAATTTGAAAGGATAAGTTTAGCCTTCATTCTTTCATTTGTACATGGTTCATAGTTATGTGTTACAGCAGTTTTCATCTGTTTCCTTTCTTAGGTAATTAATTCCATTTCTGTTGAAATACAGTGCTTGGAGGTCAGGCCAATTGTCTACTCTTCTCTAGGATTTCTATCCCAATAGCACATAGCATGGAGTAATCAATCGACAATGAATACACAATAAATGCATCATTGTAACACTGCGTGTATCACCTACTAACTTTAGTGGATAATACTTTGGGGCTCCAAGTTTCTCATTTGTATAATTAAAACAGTATTACAACCATATTGTTTGACTAAGAATAACAAAGCCTTTTTCTATTGTCAAAAATGCACATTTTGTTAGAAGTATAATGAATAAAATCACCCTAATATAGGCATCTCTATTGAAACTTAACCTTATATGTGTAAAAATTCTGTTTGCTGTTTATACAGATTCAGGAAGCTTCCATGTGCTTTCACTTCCTCCAACCCTACTGATACGCTACATATTTTCATCTTTAAAATATAATCATGGGGTCATTCTTGACACTTCACTATAATAATAATTTATACTTTATTCTTTCTTTATTGTGCTGTGATATTCTCCAATAAACATCATCTTGGGTATATTTGTAGTGTTCAATGTAATATGTGATGTGACTAATGTGGTACTAAACATACAGTAGTTGAATAATATAATTCTTTGAGTAAAAAAAAAAAACAAAAAAAGATTTCAGGGTAACAACTTCCAAATTTCCTTCGTGATTTCTTTCAAATTATGGAATAGATCTTGGTCTACTATTTAGAACTAGAAACAGTATGAAAATTAGTCAACTTATGCTAAAATATTAAACCTAACTCTACCAGCTTTCTGGGTTCTATTTTGCTACTCTTTGTCCTGACACCAAAACTTGGCAGGTAGAAAGTACGCTTTAGTTATTCACCTCTATCTTGTGGAAGAAAGACTGTGGGATTTCAAAATTAATTTTGACAGATATGACAAATGGAGGTTGCCATTTCACACCTAGAGCGTGAATATTTCAATGGCAAAGAGTCAGCAACTGTTAATTAGAGATGAGTATTGTTAATTGGACCCAGTGTTGTGGCTTTGTCAGCAGCTTCAGACCCTTTCAGATGTATTTCATTGAGTCCTTTCGGCCTGATGGAATATATGTCTTTTCTTTCTAGCATGTTGATGGCAACTTGGTTCCCATCCATTTTCTCTTGCCTTTATCATACGTATTCAGAGGTATATACTGCTCATTGTTAATGCATATTATAGTGCAGGTCTCCATTTATCTCAATCTAAAACATCCATTTAACATAGCAAAATGATAGCTTATTTACTTCATCCATGTGTACATCCAAGACTAGATTGTAAACTGATCATAGTGTGACTGAGAAGATTCGTCTCAGATTAAAAAAAATGCTTATATTGTAAAGGTATTTGATATAAGTAATCATTTTCCTGTGAATTAGTATCATCCATAACTACTCAACCATCCAACACATGTTATTCACCAATTAACTTTTAATGTGCAAGTAATAATTCTGAAGTTGAAACAATAGTAGCAGAAATTATTCATTGAAACACACTAGTAAATAGGTCCATATGAATCCAAATTCTTTAACATTGGTTATACAAAACAAAGTAAAAGTCTGAAATAGACATTTAAACATAATTCTTTTAACAATTATTCCCCAATGTAAGTACAGTAGCTGTAGAATTCTATCATAGTACTTCCACCTGTCTAGTGTGGATGAGAAAACTAATCTGATTGTATTGTTAAATAAATGCCTCATAATTGGAGAAGTATCGGATGAAAGGCAACATAAAGAACTAGTTACTACACATCCAACATCTTCATTTCTCTTCGCTTTCAATAACCTTGTAATTATGTTCAGAAAATAATGGTTTCAAATGGTTCTAAAAGACCTTAGTTTGTTTCTCAATGTTTAAATTTGGTGTCTTACAAAAGCCTGTAACTACAGAACCAGGAGATCTGGACCCTCTTCTGGATTCAGCAGATATCCATACTTACATGTACACAATCTACCCTACCCAACATAGATGCATACATAAAAGTAAAATAAATGTTTAAAGACATCACAAAAAGTAACATTAAAACTACTCTGAATTTAAACATTTGCACATAAAATATTGTTGGGTGTTGTTGATTTGATGTTCACTAAACTGAGCAAATGACATCAGCATAGTGAAGTAATCAACTTCAGTAGCAAAAATGCTCAAACAGGTCATAACCAGTATCTACTGTATCTAGCTAAATTTTTCTTCAAATAGTCACTTTTAATTTCACCATAAAGAATTCTTTCCAATAATTATAGATCATATACAAATTCAGAGTTATGAAAAATATATTCTGTTTATTTATGCAGACTGTATATAATAAATGGCATGTGATACAGACTCAGTATACAGAAATCTCTTGTTGAATAAGTGAATAAATGAAATAATGAAAAAATAATGAGATTATAGCATTATTGTGTTGATCCAAGAAACTTTGAAAGGTTAAATTGATGCTCCCACTGGCTTATTTTCCTCTAATTATTGCCTAAGCAATTATAAATTAATATGAGGATGATGGAAATTTTGAAAGAAACTATTATCTTGAGAGATTTGATATATTTCAGTCAAAGAACTAGGTATTTTTAATATTCTTAAATATTTTATTTGCCTACCTATGACAAAATAAATCAAGTAAAGCATTAACATGATGAGAAAAAGACTCAATTTTGGAGAACCAGTGAATAAATACATTCTTATAATAAATAATAAATTTATCATCCATTTATATTAATAAATAATATCACATTACCTCCTCCCAGTTCTTCTCTCTGTCTCTCTATCTCCCTTGTGTCACCTTTCATACATATTCAACACACTTATAACACTTTTATCTATTTTTATTTTACTCCTCAAATTATAATTAATAAGCATTAAACAAGCCCAATCCCATAATAACTTCAGGAAGCTATTGAGATAATATTACTAATATCTTACTTGAAATGTCAACTCCTAGAGCTATGATTGTTGCTCATTGAAAAATTTATGTCCTTCTGGACTACCTGTCAATTTTACCATTTAAAACAGATACAAGAAAAATATTTTTGGTTTTTAAGATTTATTTCCTAGATAACCACTAATTCATTTTATAATTAATGCTGATACCCTATAAAGTAATAATAACTGTGGGTCTATCAGACTGCTGCATATTCATCCTCTTTATATACAATAGAATGAAGCCATTACCAAGAATTTCAGTCAAAAGATACCTCATAGAAGACTTACTCATAACTGAGCCTTGGTGACAAGAAATAGGCCCATAAATATTGAACCGAAAAGGTAGAATTTCATGATGCTTTTGTCTTTAATTCCCCAAGTAGAATTGTTAGTTCTTGTGCAGAGTTAATTAGCATTCATGGGGAAGCAGTTTATTGATGCAGTTTAATCTCAAACAAATGTGAAAATAAGCTTGCATTGTACTGTAAATGATTTACATTCATTATCATATACTTAAAAAAGAAACACATGCTTAGAAAAAATAATTATTCTTTCCAGAAAATTCTCACAAAAGTACTCCCATATTTGTACTTTTGAAAATTGTGAATTTTAATACAATGTCATATTTCTTCAAATCAAAATAAAGTGTAAATTTTTGTTTAAAATTAAACTTTTATTTCCAAACTATTCCTAAATGAAATTACATTATTAAAAATGATTTGAGATTTATAAAAAGAATCTGCATACTTAGTTGACTATGTAACATTAGAAAGCATTAGTAGCTATCCTCTCCTCCTCGATAACCACCATCCTTTTTGGTAAGGATGGAACCCAGGGCCTTGCTCATGGCATGAGATCACTCTTATCAATGAGCTACATTTAATTCTTCTTTGACAGTTTCTATAAAATATATCATTATTAATTGAGATGCCTATAAAATGTTATTGCCAGAAATAACTCTATTTCCAACACCACTAGAACAATTCAATAATAAGTTTATGGATTTTGTATGTTCAGATTATTTGCTTATAGTCTTCATTCCAAGTTGATATGTTTCAACCAGAGATACAGTTATATCTTATAGCTGAAATTTTAAAAATTGTAATGAACTTTGCCTCCTATATGTAATTAAACTAAAATAGATATCACCTAAATTAGTGGACACTTTCTGATATTTTTAAGTTCCTCTAACTGATTCTTTGAAAAAAAATGGAATGTATTCCTTTTTAGTCTTCATAATAAATTTATGTTTAACTTTGTGAAAAATCTCATACATGAATATATCATATTTATATCATTTAAAGTCCTCCTTTCCTTCCCATCATCTCCTTCCATATCCCTCTCAAATTCACAACAACTTCTTCAATTATTATTATTATTATGTATACAAAGGATTAGGACACTATCATTGGCTTTTTCCCAGAAGAAAGATGTACTAATTTAACAAAATGGTAATAGCAGGGTCTTCTCTAGATTCCATAAAATATAGCCCTAGTTTACAGTATCTATCATGACTTCCTTATTTATGAGGTCTTGAATCAAATCAAAAAGCAGTTGGTTACCCCAAAGATGGAAGTACCATTGTTCCACAATTTGATATATCTTACTAGCCTGGTCATTGGGTTATTCAGAGGTTTTACAGATAGGCAGATAGAGTTGTCCACAATTATTCTCTCTTGACAGCTTACATAACAGCTTATGATACTATGAGAGTTACTCTCAAAGGAAGAGTCTTCTAAGTCAGTACCAGTTTTGGTTCCAAAAATATCATGTGACTAGTCTTTTGTTTCTTCAACAATAGTACCAAATCTGGTAGTCAACCAAGGGCAATGGCAATATCCTCTACTGTACTCTGGAGCCCCATTATGAATGCATAGAGGTAGTATTTTGTTGCTGTTGTTGTTTTTGTTGTTGTTTATTCCTTAAATGTACTATGGTTCCTGGGGAGCATTATCATTTTTAGTCTACTTGAAATTTTAGCTCAAACCCAAGAAACCTACAGATATGGTGTACCTCTTTGTTAGGGTTTTCATTACTGTGAAGAGACACCATGACCAAGGCAATGCCTTACAGGCAAACATTTAGTTGGGGCTGGCTTATAGTTTCAGAGTTTCAGTCCATTATTATCATGGCAGAAGGCATGGCAGTGTCCAGGTAGATATGATGCTGGAGAAACTTAGAGTTCAACAGCTTGATACACAGGCAGAAGCAGGAGACAGATTTCAATAAGCAGTCTGGAAGATGCCCCCTTTCCTTCACTTGGAAAAGCTTGAGTGCAGTCCCTCAGAATCCACTCCTGGAGTGACACACTTTCTCCAACAAGGTCACACTTCCTAATAGTGCCACTTCCCATACGTCAAGTATATTAAAACTATCACAGGGTACAATAGTTTTAGAGGGTTATCCTATTTATAAAGCACTTGATCAGCTCCCAGGTGCTTCAGGAATATGCCTTTATTCAATGTACAAATATTTAGGATTATTATTATGTGCCATGAGCAGGAATAAGCCTTAAATTTTATGGTAAACATAAAAGTTATTGTTGCAGTTCCTTGGAGAATTAGAGACTCAAGGAAAAATATCTGTGTTATATGGAAATTATTAAGAGTAAGATATATTAAAAATAAAAATATAGCAAAATTGTATTCTATTGGAGAAGCATCTAATTAATGGGGACAAAGACAGCAAGTGCAGTAAGATGGATTATTAATGTAAGATGAGAATGATAACATAAATGGAAAATAGCACACAGTAAAAGAGAAGGGATAATCTATAGATGTGTTTTCTTTAAATGAAGTTGGCTAATGGTGGCTGGAATTTCAATGTAAAAATTGCAAGTAGGAAGTGATACAAGAAGCAAGAGAGATCATAAGTAGGTTCACATTCTGGAGGCTCACTAAGGACTTTGATATATTTTGATTTAACAACTACTTGCTTAGGTAATGTCACTCTCCTGTGATCTGTATTAACTGATTAATTAGGGATATTCTAATGGGAAAGGGGAAATCATTTGTAATGTAAATAAAAAAAATTTAGAAAATAAAAAAGGGATATACTGAGTAGAGAAATTAGTCATATATGACTAGTGAAATTAGCCATATCTGAATATTGAAATCATCCAGCTTCTCATTTTGAGTTGTGAAAATAATAGATCTCACATTCTACAGGAAAATGTTAATTGTGGAAAATTTAAAACTGCTTACCATTACATTCAACTCTTTTCCCCATGATAAAGATGTATGGTAGGCTATGAGAGTATATTCCCAGTACTCAGAGGCATAGTACCTACCCTGTGTCCCTTTCGATATTAAGAATGTAAAAGATTAATATTCCATTACTTCCATTTACATTTTATTTGCTTGGGACAAAATATTATGGATGGTGGTTTTCTTTTGGGAAATACACATGGAGCACCTAGAAGGAGAAACATTAACTGATAATTTAAAATTTATTTTATTTGAAACTAGAGTTCTGGATCCAAGAATGAGTGTTGTGATCAGACAGAGACTTTAGGCATGGGCCACTCTCATACAATGATTCTCCATTTACACAGCTCTTATTTCTGTCTTCATGAGACCATGGGAGGCACTGTACATCACCCTGTTACAGGTGTAGAACATTACAAGGGGGAGAAGCCATGTGCTAATAATATAGTAATCTTTCTGTAAGGAGTTATTAATCCAACTATAAATGGTCAGTTTGAAATTATTTAAGAATCTTTGAATTTCTTATGAGTAAGGTCAGTAAAAACTAATGTCTGCTTTTATTTCAAACTCATGGCATGTTTACTAGAGGAAAACATAAGATTTTTAGAACAAATTCCTAACAAGAAATTCACAGTAACATTGTTTTTTCTTTTCTCCTCCTGGTTTTTCAATCTATACTCCTTTTAGGGACCCAGAATTCCCAAAGCTGGCCAGAAACTTTTGCCCTAGAGTAGAGGACAGGAGCTAACAAGACATTCTTTTTAAACATGTAGCAACTTAATTCTTTAATTATTTAGCCAAACATTTTAGAGTTCAAATATTATAAATAGTAGTTTGTTTCATAATTCCTTCTCTTTTTGAAATCTTATAAATTATCTTTACCAAAGATTTTTTAAAAAAGCTTTGAAATACAATATTAAACATTAACTTTCCTAGGACAAATGTCCCATGACCTCCAACATCAACCCCATCACTCTGTCTTCCTGAGAAGGTCTCCATGGGTACCAGGAACATTCCTGTCCATCTTGGTCATAGCCAGGAGAAATGAGAAGCCTGATGATTCCTGACCTCCATTGTGAGGTCCATGGCTCTGATTGTCACACTGAGGTGACCTGCCATCATCATTAACATACAGCCAACATCAGGGACAACCAGGTGGCTAAAGGCCAACATAAGAACACAATTAACAATCTTATGAAGAAGACAGAGGCCTTTAAAGAGGAAATGAATAAATTGAGCCTCCCAGGACCCCACATGGATGACATTAGCTGAAATATCCCACAAGGGGAGGGAGAACATGTTGAGACTATATCCAGAGGTTAGGCATGGCTTCCCTGTTAAGGAATGGTGCCACCTATTCTCCAAATGGATGGAACTAGAAAATATTCTGAGCAAGGTAACTCAGACCCAAAAGGTAACATATGACATGCACTCACTGATATGTTGATTATTAGCCAAAATGTGCAGAATACCCATGATACTACTCACAACCATATGAAGTTTAACAAAAAGGAAGGCCCAAGTGAGAGTGCTTCAATCACTTTTAGAAAGAGGAACAAAATAATCATGGGAGGCAGAGGGAGGAAGGAAGGGAGAGAGGTAGAGAGGGAGGGAAGGAGGAAGAGAGGGAGGGAGGGACCTGTGTAGGAAGGGGAGGTTGGGAATTGGGGTCAGAATCAGGTATGGATGGAGACAGGAGAGAGAAGCTGAGAGGACTATGAAAATGAATGGAAATATGCAGCTATAGGAGATAGGGGCAGGGGAAAACCTCTAGAAAATCCGAGAGACCTGGAATGTAAGACAATCTCAGGACCCAATGGAGGTGACTTTAGCCAAAACCCTTGATAGTGGAGAAATGCAAATTAAGAGAGATTACCTCCAGTAGATAGACAGGGCCCTCGGTGGAGAGATGGGGTCAGCAATCCATTTTCAAAATTTATGATCCATCATTGTTCCTATCTGAAGGAAATGCAGAGACAAAAAAGGAGTAGAGATGGAAGAAAAGGCCACCGAGTGACCAGCCCAACTTGGGATCCATCCCATGCACAGATACCAAACCCTGACACTGTTACTGATCCTATGTTGTACTTCCAGACAGGAGTCTAGCATGAGTGTCTTCTGAGAGACTCTCTCAGCAGCTGACTGAGACACATGCAGATACTTACAGCTAACCATTGGCCTGAGGTCAGGGACTCATATGGAATAGTTAGGGAAAAGATGAAGGAGCTGAAGGGGATCAAAACCCAAAAGAGAGTACAGGAGTATCAGCTAATTCAGACCACCTCAGGGTTTACAGAGATTAAGTCACCACCCCAGGAGCATACATGGCCTAGTCCATGCCCCCTGGAATATATGAAGCAGACGACTGCCTTGCCTGGCCTCAGTGGCACCTAATACTGTAAACACTTGAAGCTCCATGTAAGCAAGATGCTGCGGGATGCAGTACGGATAGGTGGGTAAAGTAAGGGTAGGCAGGTGGGTTAGTATCTGGGTGCATGGATGGGTGGAGGAACACCCTCTCAGAGGCAAAGAGAATGGGGTACAGGAAAAGAACTCCGTGACAGGGGACCAGGAAGCGGGGCAACATTTGGAATGTATGTGAATAAAAATTTAATTTTAAAAATAAGAAAGAAAATAAAATACAAAGTATCCCGGCATATTCCCTGGAAGAAAGAATCTCAGGCATAGAAGAAATGGATACATCCATCAAAGAACATGTTAATTATAAAAATTTCCTGAAACAAAACATCTAAGAAATCTGGGGCACTATGAAAACACAAAAAGCTAAGAATAATAGGAAAAGAAGGGGATTTCTAGCAACAAAACAAGAAAATATTTTCAAGAAAATCATAGAAGAAAATTTCCCCAACCTAAATAAAGATATGCCTATAGTTTACAGAACACTGAATACATTGGAGCAGAAAAGAAAGTCCCCCTGCCAAATAATAACAAAAAGATGAAATGTACAGAAGAAAGAATATTAAAAGCTTCAAGGGGAAAAGGCCAAACAACATACAGAAACAAACCTTCTTGACAGTGACTCTAAAGTCCTGACGGTCATGAAGAGATGTCTTATAGACTCTAAGAGATCACACATGTTATCCCATTCTACCTTACCCTGCAAAACTCACTACAGAGAGAGAAAACAAGATAATCCATGACAAAATCAAATTTAACCAATATATAGCCACAAATCCAGTACATCTGACATACTAGACAGAAAACTCAAACCAAAAGAGGCTAAGTACACAAAAGAAAACACAAAAGAAAATGAAAAACTCTGCAACAGCAAACTAAAGGAAGGGAAACACAAACATGTACATGCACACACACACACACACACACACACACATACATACATACTACTACTACTACTACTACTACTACTACTACTACTACTACTACTACCACCAATATCAAACTAACATGAATTAACAATCATTGGTCATTAAAATCTCTCAACATCAATAAAAAGATGTAGGATAACATAATGGGTATGAAAACAGAGTCCATCATTCTGCTACACATAAGAAGCACACTTCAGTAACAAAGATAGACATCACCTCAAAGTACAACGCTAAAAAAGTATTAAAAGGCAAAAGGTCCCAAGAAGTAAGCTACAGTAGCAATTCTAACATATAATAAAAGATTTTCAACGAAAATTAATGAAAAAAAATAAAGATGAGGATGAATAGTTTATACTCAAAGGAAAACCCCACTAAGATGACATTTCAATTCTCAACATCTGTGCCCCAAATGTAAGGGCACTGTATTAGTCAGGGTTTCTATTCCTGCACAAACATCATGAACAAGAAGCAAGTTGGAGAGGAAAGGGCTTATTCAGCTTACAGTTTGTAGAGTGGTTTATTGGGGTGCCATGTCACCTGGCAGGAACTTGACATCGACCAATGTGAAATTCCTCTCTCAGCCTTTGAGCAGGAACTCCTGTGTTAGCCATAATCCCCTCCTCCTGGAGTAGAACACTCAGAACAAGGTGAAGCCTGTGGTTTTCCAAGCACCTGGAAAACACTAGCCACCAGTGGAGAAGCTTCCAGCCTTTGGGGGAAGGGTTTTCCCCTGCCTATATATTTGGAATTCTCCATTAAACTTTGAGACCTTGAATAGCAGGTGTTGTCTTGGTCTTCATCTCTTTTTGCCACATTCCCATACATTCCCAGCTTCCAATCCAGGTAACCCATTTGAGGTAACTGCAGGCAGTTAAAACAGTTCCAAATAGCTGTTTGTGGTAAAAGGGGGGTCAAGACTAGAACTCAAGCAGGTCAGGAATCAGGCGCTGATTCAGAGGCCATAGAGGGATGTTTCTTAGTGACTTGCTTCCCCTGGCTTGCAGAGCCTGCTCTCTTATAGATCCCAAGAATACCACCCCAGAGGTGGTACCCACAAGGGACATTCCCCCCTTGATCACTAATTGAGAAAATGCCCCACAGCTGGATCTCATGGAGGAACTTCCCCAACTGAAGTACCTTTCTCTGTGATAACTACACCCTGTGCCAAATTGACATACAAAACCAGCCAGTACAATTGAAGCCTTGTCGACTTGACAAACAAACACATCGCTATTAAGCCTCAACCCTTACTTTCTTATTCATCCCTGTATTAGTCAGGGTTCTCTAGAGTCACAGAATGTATGGGCAGTCTCTGTATAGTTAGGGAATTTGTCGATGATTTACAGCTTGTAGTCCAACTCCCCAACAATAGTCAGCAGTACTTGTGGATGGAAATCCAAGGATCTAGCAGTTGCTCAGTCACACTAGGTAGGCCAGGAAAAGCCAGTGAATCTTCCTTCTTCCAATGTCCTTATATAGGTCTCCAGCAGAGTGTGTGGCCTGGATTAAAGGCGTGTGCCACCGAGCCTTTAATCCCAGATGACCTTGAACTCAGAGATCCCATAATCATAATCTTCTGGAATTCATAGTCACTATGCTTCAAGATCTCCATGCCAAGATCCAGGTCAGAAACTTGTATCTCTGAGCCTCCAGATAGGTGAGCCTTCCAATTCGGGATTAGTTTATTCCAGATTTAGTCAAGTTGACAACCAGGAATAGTCACTACAATCCATCCCTTCTCAACTTGACACAAATAATATCTCATGTCCACATGAAACAATAACAAGGTCATGAATATGCCTAACATGATATAACTTCCTCATACAATCGCAAATGCATTTTTAAATTTACAATGCGGTAATGTCACTTGGGAACATTCTTTAAGTGTCTCAATACCAATTGATGTTAAAGAAATTTGAAGAAAGACAAATGTATCCTTAACAAAATAAGACAAATGAAATCATATTACTTATAATCCTCATTTTTGCAACTGGTTACGTGGTCTTAGCTGGTATTTATAACTACCTTCCTCTGCTACCCATTCTGTGTTTCCTTCACTTTCGGCAAACACCTCAGCCAGTCTTGGCTTTCTTCCTGGAAGACTGGCCCATACCTTCATTCCTGATGGGTCTGTGTCCTTTGTCATCCTGCTTGGATTAGGCTGTTGTAGTTTCCCATTGACTTTAATCACAGGACATGGTAGTACCAAGAGATGCCCTAACGAATCTCCTGCACTCCAGACATAATCCTGCTTACCTCCATTGAAGAGAGGCAACCCAATTTCCCCGTGGTAATCTGGATCTATCATCCCTCCTAACACTGTTAATCCTTTCTTAGCCTGTTGGTTTAAGGGCATTAGAAGCACAAAATGTCCAGGGGGAGTCTGAGATTCCAGTTCAATGGAATGTTTGTTGTGGCTCCTGGTAGGAGCACTCCCCCCTCTGGAACCAAAACTTCTAGGCCACCAGAACCTAAAATTGTGGGGACAGGAAGCAAAAATTTTCCTAGAGGGTCACTAGGAGTGATGGTGAGTGGAACTATTCCCTTTTCCACCCCTTGATTCCTGAACCCATGGATCCTGGCTATGGGAGAAACTGTACCATATATTGAACGCTGATTCAAAGCATATACTGCCTTCTGAAGAACTCTGCCCCAGCCCTCCATACTGTTGCCACCTAATTGGCACTGTAACTGTGTCTTCAAAAGGCCATTCCATCTTTCTATTAGACCAGCTGCTTCAGGATGATGGGGAACATGGTAAGACCAGTGAATTCCATGATCGTGGGTCCACTGTCGCACTTCTCTGACTGTGAAATGAGTTCCTTGGTCAGATGCAATACTGTGTGGAATACCATGATGATAGATAAGGCATTCTGTGAGTCCACGGATGGTGGTTTTGGCAGAAGAATTACTTGCAGGAAAGGCAAATCCATAACCAGAATAAGTATCTACTCCAGTAAGAACGAAACATTGTCTTTTCCACGGGGAAGTGGTCCAATGTAGTCAACCTGCCACCAGATTGCTGGCTGATCACCTCGAGGAATGGTGCCATATCTGGGGCTCAGTGTTGGTTTCTGCTGTTAGCAGATCTGGCATTCAGCAGCTGCTGTAGCCAGGTCAGCCTCGGTAAGTGGAAGTCTGTGTTGCTGAGCCCAAGAATAACCTCCATCTCTGCCGCCATGGCTACTTTGTTCATGTGCCTATTGGGCAACGACTGGGATGGCTGGGGAAAGAGGCTGACTCTCCACAGAGTGGGGTCATCTTATCTACTTGATTGTTGAACTCCTCCTCAGCTGAAGTCACCTTTAGGTGAGGATTTACATGGGACACAAATATCTTCACTTCCTTTGCCCATTTGGAGAAATCTATCCATATATTTCTTCTCCAGATGTATTTCTCACCAATTTTCTAATTATGATATTTCCACGTCCCTGACCATCCAGCCAATCCATTGGCTACAGCCCATGAGTTAGTGAACAATCGTACATCTGGCCATTTCTTCTTCCAAACAAATTGTAATACCATGTATACTGCCCGAAGTTCTGCCCACTGTGAATATTTCCCTTCACCTGTATCATTCAGTGTTGTCCCAGAAAGGGAGTGTAATGCTGCAGCTGTCCACTTCTGGGTGGTGCCTACATAATGTGCAGAGCAATCAATAAACTAGGTCCTAGTCTTCTCTTCTTCAGCCAGCCGGTCATAGGGAACACCCCATGAGGCTATAGGTGCATGCTTGGCAACGGATGGCATTGTAACAAGAGTAGAAACCATAGGCATCTGAGCAACTTCATGTAATTTGCTTGTTCCTTCAGGACCTGCTCGGGCCCAATCACGTATATACCACTTCCATTTGATAATAGACTGCTGCTGTGCATATCCTACTTTATGACTTGAAGGGTCTGATAACACCCAGCTCATGATGGGCAGTTCAGGTCACATAGTAACTTGATGTCCTATTGTCAAACATTCAGTTTCCACTAAAGCCCAATAGCAAGCCAAGAGCTGGTTTTCAAAGGGAGAGTAGTTGTCTGCAGCTAATGGTAGAGCTTTGCTCCAAAATCCCAAAGGTCTCTTCTGTGATTCACCTACAGGGGTCTGCCAGAGGCTCCAAACAGCAACTCTTTCTACCACTGACACCTCAAGTACCATTGGGTCTGCTGGATCATATGGTCCAAGTGGTAGTGCAGCCTGCACAGAAGCCTGGACCTGTTAAAGAGCCTTCTCTTGTTCCAGGACCCACACAAAGCTAACAACTTTCCAAGTCACTTGATAAATAGGTCTGAGTAACACACCTAAGTGAGGAATGTGCTGTCTCCAGAATCCAAATAGACCCACCAAACATTGTGCTTCTTTCTTGGTGGTGGGAGGGGCCAGTTGCAATAACTTATCTTTCACCTTAGAAGGAATATCTCTGCATGCTCCACACCACTGTACTCCTAAGAATTTCACTGAGGTAGATGGTTCATGAATTTTGGTTGGATTTATTTCCCATCCTCTGATACACATATGTGTTACCAATGAATCCAAAGTGGTTGCTACTTCCTGCTCACTTGGTCCAATCAGCACAATGTCATCAATATAGTGCACCAATGTGATACTTTGTGGAAGAGACAAATGATTAAGATCCCTTCTAACTAAGTTATGACACAGAGCAGGAGAGTTAATATATCCTTGAGGCAAAACTGTAAAGGTATCCAATATATACAAAGAACTCAAGAAGTTAAACTCCAGAGAGGCAAGTAACCCTATTAAAAAATGGGGTAGAGAGCTAAACAAAGATTTCTCACCTGAAGAATATCTAATGGCTGAGAAGTACCAAATTAAACCTAGAATCTCCACTCAGAGGGCCCATGCCAATAAACTCAGCCTGTTCTAGTTTTATGTTCCTTCCACCTTTATCCCACACCCTTAAAATCCATTCCCATGCATATTCCCCAGACTTCTGCTGAATAAATTAGCAAACTCATTAAGCTCCTTAGTATAGTGTATTTCCTCAAGGACTATACTTTCTACCTCCCCTCTAGGGGCCTGTTTTGCCTTGAGTCTGGTTATAAGTCTAGAAGGAACTATTGGTGGGCCTTGGGAAACATCAGTATTGTCTTGTCTGCCATTTTCTTCAGCAAAAGTCACTGCTGGTTTATCAGGCTCTGAGGGATTAATTTCATTATATGGAGAAGGCATTATTTCAAGGTGTGGGGCTGAGGGTACTACTTCCTCAGGTGGGGCAAATCCTTGAAAATCTGAAGATTCGAAATTCTCAACTTCAACAGGGTCTTCCCACACATCCCCATCCCAAGTAATAGGATCCCATTCTTTGCCAATTAATGCCCTTACTTTAACTGCTGACACCCTCTGAGGCTGAGACTGGAATTTTCGCTGTAATTCAGCCAACCTTATAATGAGAGCTTCAATTTGATTTTCTGCAACTTGAGCTCTATTGCTGCTAGAGAGAAGATTCTCTTCAAGGGCACACTTAGCAACTTTTAGATTGTTTACTTGCATCTGGAGCTGTTTGATTTTATCACACGACTTCTTCCTTTCCTTCATTGTTTTTTCCTGAGATGCTAAGAGCAATCAGCCAGCAAAATCGTTTTTCAATTTTTTCCCAACTTGTAGAAAGTATTGTACACCACTGAATCATCTAATTCATCAAGGTACTCAAAGACTTTAGCTGCTTTAAGCTTGAAATATAGTTTCAACCATGGGTCTTCAATATTCTCTGAACTCCCAGGAGGAAGAGAGTCTGGAGAGGTTTCAGTAGTTGAAGGTGCTGATGAATTACCAAATCAACTCCATATTTTTTAAATTTTCATCTTTATACTTCTCTGCTCCTCTATAACCACTCCTGGTACCAACTTCTGTATTAGTCAGTGTTCTCTAGAGTCACAGAATGTATTTCTCTATATAGTTAGGGAATCTGTCGATGATTTACAGCTTGTAGTCTAACTTCCCAACAATAGTCTCTGTGGATGGAAGTCCAAGGATCTAGCAGTTGCTCAGTCAACGAGGCAGGCCAGGAAAACCAGAGTGAATCTTCCTTCTTCCAATGTCCTTATATAGGTCTCCAGCAGAGGGTGTGGCCCATATTAAAGGCCTGTGCCACTGCGCCTTTAACCCCTACAGTCCTGGGCCATCAATTGCAACAGAGGCTGCACCATCAACAATGGCCTTCCTCAGCCTCTCACAGTGTCAAGCCTCAGCTGCTCTTCATGACCCCTTCATGCCCTCAAAACCCGTACCACCTGGGTGACTCTTACACAGTACCAAGTCCAGCCACAGCACAAAGTACAACCGTGGCTATCTCTGGAACACAGCCTCTGTGCTCTCAGAAAACACTTCCCAGAAGATTTCACCTCAGTGATGTTGGTCTCTTCTTAATCACCGCTAATTTCTTAGCTCCAGCTAACCAGCATCAATATTCCTAGTAACACAAAGGTTTGCTTTAGTGATTCTGGTATCTTGTTAATCATAGCTGATTCTTCAGCCCCAGCTAACAAAAACCACAGAATCTTCACAATCCAAACATGGTCCTCATAAGTGTCTTTAATTTCCCTCTGAAATTTCACAAGCCAAACCTCCATCTTCTATGCTGTTCTCAACATTTTCTTCCAAGCAACAACATCCCACAGCACTCTTAACACTGAGTGGATTGTCTAACCTAAAGTTCCAAAGTCCTTCCACAGTCCTCCCAAAAACATGGTCATGTTGTCTCAGGAATACCCCACTTCTGATACCAATTTGTCTTAGTCAGGGTTTCTATTCCTGCACAAAAATCATGACCAAGAAGCAAGTTGGGGGAAAAGGGTTTATTCAGCTTACAGTTCCAAATTGCTGTTTATCACCAAAGGAGGTCAGGATTGGAACTCAAACTGGTCAGGAAGCAGAAGCTGATTCAGAGGCCATGGAGGGATGTTTCTTACTGGCTTGCTTCCCCTGGTTTGCTCAGCCTGCTCTCTTATAGAACCCAAGAATACCAGCCCAGACGTGGTACCACCCACAATGGGCCCTCCCCCCTTGATCACTAATTGAGAAAATGCCCCACAGTTTGATCTCATGGAGGCACTTCCCCAACTGAAGCTCCTTTCTCTGTGATATCTCCAGCCTGTCACCAGCCAGTACAGGCACCCACATTTGCTAAAAAATATTAAAGCTTAAATCACACATCAAACCCCACACATCAATAATAGGAAACATCAACACCCCACTCTCAGAAATGGGCAGGTCGTTGAAACAGATACTAAACAGGGAAATAAACTACTAGAGGTTATAAATCAAATGGACCTAACATATTTACAGAACATTTCTCTCAAACTCAAAAGAATATATTTTCTTTTCAATACCTCATGGAACCTTCTCCAAAACTAACCTTGTAATTAGGTATAAAGCAAACTTAATAGATACAAGAAGTGTGAAATAACCCCTTACATCTTATGAAACCACAATAGATTAAAGCTAGAATTTGTCAACAACAGAAAAAACATAAAGCCTACAAACTCATGGAAATTAAGAACTCTCTGCTGAGTAAAATCAAGGAATTACAAATTGGAAATGAAGACATCAAGATATCACTATTTTTGGATGATATATGATAGTATATGTATGTGACTCCAAAAGTTCTACCAGACAACTCCTACTGCTGATAAACATTTTCAGAAAAATGGCTAGATATATTATTAACTAAAAAAATTCAGTAGCCTTCCTTTATAAAACATAATAATAAATATCAAAAAAATCAAAACAGGTTGAGAAAGAAATTAGGGAAACAGCACCCTTTACACTATCCCTAATAATATTAAATATCTTGGTGTAACTATAACCACGCAAGAGAAATGTATGATAAGATTTCCAAGTCTTTGAAGAAAGAAATCAAGGGAGATATTAGAAGATGGAACTATTTCCCAGGCTCATAGATCTTGGTTTAACATAGAAGAAATAACCATCTTACCAAAAGCAATCAACAGATTTGATGCAATTACTATCAAATTCCAACACAATTCTTTATGGACCTTGAAAGAGCAATTTTCAGTTTCATATAATAAACCAAAAATCCTAAGATATTTAAAAAAAAAACCCTGTATAACAAAAGAACTATTAAAGGCATAACCCTTCCCTGACTTCAAGCTGCATTGCAGAGTGAAAGTAATAAAAACTTCATAGAATTGACATCAAAAAAAGACAGGTTTATTAATGGAATAGAAATAAAAACCCAGAAATAAACCAACACACCTATGGATACTTAATTTTTGACAAAGAAACCAAAACCATACAGTAGAAAAAAGAAAGCATCTTCAACAAATGGTGCTGGTCTAACTGGGTGTCTGCTTGTAGAAGAATCTAAGTAGATCAATATTTATCACTCTGCACAAAACTCAAGTCTATGTAAATCAAAGACCTCAACATAATACTGGATACACTAAATCTAATAAAATAAAAATTCTGGAACTTCCTTGAACACATTGGCATAGGAAACAAACTCCTGAACAGAACATCAATGGCTCAGGCACTAATACAAAACATTTATTAAATGGGGTCTCATGAAATTGAAAATCTTCTGTGAGCCAAAGGACACCATGAATAAGACAAAACAACAGCCTACAAAATAGGAAAATATCTTTGCCACTCCTATATCTGACAAAGGGCTAATATCTAAAATATGTAAGAACTCAAAAAATTAGACACCAACAACCCAAATAACCCAATTAAAAGAAATGGGGTATATAAAAACAGATAGTTCTCAACAGAGGAATCTCAAATGGCCTAGAAACAAAAAATGTTTAACATACTTAGTCATCAAAAAAATGCAAACCAAAATGACTCTGAGCCTGTCAGAATGGTGAAGATTAAAAACATCTCAAGGATTCCACATATTGGTGAGGTTATGGAGTGAGGGGAACATGCTTCCATTGCTGGTAGGAGTACAAACTCATGAAAAATCAATTTGGTGATTTTTTTCGGACAGTTGATAATAGTTCTACCTGAAGACCCAGCTATATCACTCCTGGGCATATACCCAAAAGGTGTTCTACCATACCACAATGATACTCAACTATGTTCATAGCAGGAACTGATTCAGAGGCCATGGAGGGATGTTTCTTACTGGCTTGCTTCTTACTGGTTTGCTTCCCCTGGTTTGCTCAGCCTGCTTTCTTATAGAACCCAAGACTACCAGCCCAGAGGTGGTACCACCCACAATGGGCCCTCCCCCCCTTGATCACTAATTGAGAAAATGCCCCACAGTTGGATCTCATAGAGGCACTTCCCCAACTGAAGCTCCTTTCTCTGTGATAACTCCAGCCTGTATCAAGTTGACACACAAAACCAGCCAATACAGGTGGGGGCAGTACAGGAGAGTGGGGGCAGGAGAGTGCTTAGAGATAGAACAGAAATTGTTGGAGGAATTTCTCTGGGTTGATTAGGAGACCTTAGACAGGGAAGGCTTCTGAGAGTCTATGGGCCTGACCCTTGCTGAGACTTCTAGCAGCTTAGAATCTGTAAACTTAAGAGGCCATTTCCTGATGCCAGGCAGAACTTCCAGTGTAGGGTGGGGAACTAATTCACAAACTTTAGCCACGAAATTTGCCCTGACTAAAAGATATGCAGGGATAAATATGGAGGAGAGATTGAGGAAATGGCTAACAAATGACTTGCCCAACTTGAGAGCCAATCATTGTCTTTAATAATACTCTGCTATGCTTGCAGAAAGCAGACCAGCATAACTGTCTTCTAAGAGGCTTCATCTGGCATCTGATGGAAACAGAGGCAGAGACCCACAGACAAACATTTGGTGAAGCTCAGGGAGAATGTGGAGGAATAAGGAAAAGGTTGAGTGAGTCAGAGGAGTCAAGGACACCACAAAAAGACCTACAGATTCAGCTAGCCTGAGTCCTTAGGGCTTACAGAGACTAAGCCACCAAACAGAGAGCATACATACGCTGGACCTAGACTCCCTACACATTTGTAGCATGTGTGTAGCTTCTGGGTCCCCTAACAATTGGAACCAAGCTGTCTTTGACTCTGTTGCCTGCCTTTGGATTCCCTTCCTCTACCTAGGTTGCTTTTTCTGGCTTCAGAGGATGCATTTAGTCCTGCTGTGACTTGATATGCCAAGATGGGTAGTACCCATGGGTCTTCCCCTTTTCTGAGAAGAAAATGAGGAGGTTAATGGGGCAAGTGAAATTGGGATTGAGAGAAGAGGCAGGAGGGTTGTGATTGGAGTATAAAGTGAATAAATCAATAATAAAAAAATTAGCTTTCCTGACTTTAAATCAGATACAACCATGTGGCATTTTTTTTCTAGTTTATAACTTGTTAACTTCCTAAGTAGGAAGGGAACACCTGTCTGAAATTCAACAACAATTTGTATAATGAATTTTCATTTAATTTAGACTAACATTAGTTGATTTCCCTTTTGCCCTTGAATGTAAAAATCCCTTGGAATTTCTAAATCTAGTTTTGTTGGTAAAAATGGATGAGGATGGGTGTTTGCTACAAAAGTTATATATAGTCATTTTTATTATTTTTCTTTTTCTTCATTTTTAACCACTGTAACTTAGTTTTAAAAATCACATCTGAGTTCATTCTGCTGCACATAAATCCAAAAAGTAGTAAAATACAATTTTAAATATAGACTTATCTCATTAATCTCTATACTATTTTATCTTTTTAATTTCTTTTTTTTTCTTTTTTTTTCGAGACAGGGTTTCTCTGTGTAGCCCTGGCTGTCCTGGAACTCACTGTGTAGACCAGGCTGGCCTCGAACTCAGAAATCCTCCTGCCTCTGCCTCCCAAGTGCTGGGATTAAAGGCATGCGCCACTACCACCCGGCTTATCTTTTTAATTTCTTTCATGTATATATACATTACTGTGCATGTGTGTATGCATTTGCATGTTTGGAGAGTCTAGAAGATGTCTTTCTCAATAATCTACCTTACAAATCAAGAAATGATCTCTCACTAGAACAGAGCATGTTGATTTCAATCAAGGCATTCAGGTTGGTCCAAAGATCACCTGTCTCTGTCTCCTGAGTGGAGGCCGCTATGCCCCCCTGGCATTTTATTTAGGTGCTTGTGCTCTGAAGTCTGTTCCACATGCCTGTGTAGTTGGTGCTTTACCCACTAAGCAATCGTCCCTGTTTCCACACTGCTTGTTTTAATGACACCGTTAGTCATGTCTATCACTTCCAAATATTCTTTAGTAGATAATTCAATTTCCTTCATGAAAAAATGATTCCTCTTTATTGGAAAAATAAAGCTCATTCCAGCCTAATAATAAGTAAGAATAATAATAATAAGAATGTAAGAATCATTTATGAAAGCTTTACTTTGGGTATTTAAAGATATTTAAGAGTATGTTTTCTCATATTTTTTGATGATAGAACATGTAACTATTAGAGCTAATTTTAACCCTATTTCAGTCTGTTAAACATTTTGAACCCTTTATACATTCTTATGAAACCCAGCCAGCCAATGGTCAGTGTTCAAACTTTACTTCCAAATAAATCATCAAAAGATATACCACCATCATGACACTCTGACAGTCCAAGAGTCTTCCTTAAATCTCCAGGAAGCTTCTAAAGCTTATTAACTTCAGGATCCATATTTTAACTATTTTTTTCCTTTGGAGAGTATATATTGTATAAGAAATGTTCCCTTTTCTTACCAACCAATGACATCAGCACTTTCATTTCAACTACAGTTTGTGGCCTCTTCTTTCTTTAGCACTCAGATATTTAATTCCCATAACAATGTACAATCATTCATGAATCTTACCATTTTGGGAAATTGTTCATTTATATTATTTTGTGAATTATTTCATGAGTGGTCCTAAGAGAATGAATATTTCTATCAATGTGCTACTTTGTAATAGCTATTATGGATTCTTTCTGGTCTTGCTTAAAGGGGTTGGAGATTGGGCTCAGTGGTTAAGAGCACTGACTGCTCTTCCAGAAGACTTGGTTTCAATTTCCAACATCCACATGCCAGATCAAAATTATCTGTAACTCCAATATCTAATACCCTTATACAGACATACAAGCAGGCAAAGCATCAATAAACATAAAAGTAAATTATTAAAAAAAACCTTTAGTATTCAGTCTTAGCCAAATAGAAACAATAGCATGCTTGTTCATGAGATATATGTGAAGAGTAAACATGATAACTCAGACAATACTCATTATAGTTGAGTAAATCACTTCAGCTCAATTTCTTTTATTCCTCTTTATATTCATCTTTCCATTTGAAAATTGGTTGATTGACTTCTTTGTGAACTTTCAGGGATTATCCAGGTTGCAGCATCTCTGGTTCAAATTCATCAGCTGAGCATTTGCCTCTTGGTCAATCATCTCCATGTTCTCATCCATTTCTTCCTATCAATGTGCCACTATCACAAACTTGAGGTACTTGCTCTGACTTGAAGATGTGCTGTTATGTCTACTTGTTTCCTTTCTCCAAGGTGTTCTGACAATCATAGAAGTCATCTCTGTTGCTATTTATAACAACAGAGCCTCTCTCAGTGTGTAGTACAGCTTTAAGTATACTCTGTAAGAATGCATAGTAATATCTGCACTACTGTTCTAGGCCTTGAAGATCTATTTCCTACCATCTAGTGTATCAACTTAAATATATGATTAACACCTATAGGACTGTATACTATCTTAGAAATATATTCCATTACACTCATTGCTTAGTTCTTAAAGAGCTGCAAGGGCTCATTTATCTTTCACTGATCACCTCACTTTTTCACAATGTAAATTAAAGTAGTCCAGTGATCATCTAAACATTTTTTTATTATTATGGCTATTTTAAGAGATATTGAACTATAATTTTAAATGCATGACTTTAGCATTAAGTAAAGATTCAATAAACATTTATCAACATAAATATAAAAAATTAGAGCCTTAACAACATCTTCTAAGATAGAGTAACATATATATTTACATTTTTAAAACTGTTCTCAAAATTGAAATATTACAACTTCATTATGTTTTTCTCCTTTTTTATTGAATACAGTAAAAGAGTAAAAACATGGTTTAATTTTAACAATTATATTTAGTAATCTAAATCAAATTCATCAGTACCTATAACAAATCCCTAACACTATTTGACTTATAGTAAGTTCTCAGTAGTAAATATATGTTAAGTTAGCTTACTGAAGGGTTTTGAAGATATTCAAAGAACATGCATAAAAAATACTCATAGTTTGAACATTACCTTTTAATACAAATGTTAGGTATCTGATTAGCTTTTTCTAGTCCATTTTTTAATTATATGACTAATTATATTTTAAATTTTCTTATTATGAGAACAGGCTAAAGTAACCCATAGAGAGCAATCACTAAACCCTAGCACTGGCATTAAAATTTGTCCCCCAAAGTAACATTAAAATCTATTTAACATTATTGGAATTCGATGGTTATAAATTTTTTTTTAGATTTTTTTTTTATTTTATTTTTTTAATTTACATTCCAAATC
This sequence comes from Tokudaia tokunoshimensis, assembly GCA_036184795.1. NCBI lineage: Eukaryota > Metazoa > Chordata > Mammalia > Rodentia > Muridae > Tokudaia > Tokudaia tokunoshimensis. The sequence continues at coordinate 10,109,739 of BTHU01000009.1, read as the reverse complement.
ACTTCCCCTTTCCCGTTTCCTCCCTCCCCGAAAGTCCCATAAGCCCCCTTCCCTCCCTCTTTTCTCCATTCAACCCCCTCTCCTTACTCTGTCCTGGCGTTCCCCTACATCCAGTCTTTCCAGGACCAGGGGTCTCTCCTTCCATCTTTTTAGAAATCTATTGATATGCGGATTGTGTCTAGGGTATTCCGAGATTCTGGGTCAATATCCCCTTATCAGTGACTGCATACCATGTGTGTTCTTTTGTGATTGGGTTACCTCACTAAGGATGATATTTTCAAGTTCTGACCATTTGCCTAGGAATTTCGTGAATTCATTGTTTTTAATTGCAGAGTAGTATTCCATTGTGTAGATATACCACATCTTCTGAATCCATTCCTCCGTTGAGGGACATCTGGGTTCTTTCCAGCTTCTGGCTATTATAAATAAGGCTGCTATGAATATAGTGGAGCATAAATTTTGTCACACAATAAAATAACAAATTGCATTGGAATCTGGAGAAAAGTATAACAAAAAAATAATTGCATAAATGAATAATTATGTATATTTGTATAATACAGAAATTAAACTGAAAGAATAATTACTTTTCTAAGAAAAATGTAAATTGGAAAACCTAAAAACAAATTTAATGTGATTAAGTGAGCTGCTGATTAGCTTTAAAATCTAGCACATATCTATCATTCATCCATTTATCTATCTACTGTATTTGTGTGTCATCAATTTTTCTATTTGTTCCAATGTACAGTTTGAAGGATTAATTCAAAGACTCTGATACCAAAATGTGGTATTCTCTAATCCCTTATTTTAAATGGTGTCTGTATTTGTCCTCAGCTTCTTCCAGCCTTTCTCTAATTCAACCACAGGGGTTTCCGTCTTCTGTCCATCGGTTGAGTATAAATATCTACATCTGACTCAGCTGCTTGTTGGGCCTCACTGAGGGCAGCCATGCTAGGTTCCTGTCTGTAAGCACACCATAGCATCAGTAATAGTGTCAGTCAGGTCTTGAAGCCTCCCCTTGAGCTGGATCCATATTTGGGTCTGTCACTGAACCTCCTTTCCTTCAGTTTCTTCTCCATTTTTGTTCTGGTAGTTTTTTTAGACAGGAACAATTCTGGGTCAAAAATTTTCACTGTGGGATGGCAACCTCATCACTCTACTTGATACCCTGTCTTTCTATTAGAGATGGACTCTGCAAGTTCCCTTTCCCCACTGTTGAGAATTTCATCTAAGGTCCCTTCGAGTCCTGAGAGTCTCTTGCCTCCCAGGTCTATGGTCCATTCTAGAGGGTCCCCACTACCTCCTACCTACTGCTGGCCCTCAGGGTTTCATTCCTGTCCTGTTCTCCAATACCTGACCATATTCCCCTTTTCTCCTCCCTGTACACTCTCCCACCCAGGACCCTTCCTCCCATTGTTCCCCGTGATTGCTTTTTTCTCCCTCCCACATGCAATGGAGGCGTCCTCACTTGGGCTCTTCAGCTTGTTAACCCTCTTGAGTTCTGTGAAAATATCCTGAGTAGTATGTACTTTTTTGGTTAATATCCACTTATTAGTGAGTACATACTATGCATGTCCTTTTGGGTTTGAGTTACCTCACTCTGAATGATATTTTCTTGGTCCATCCATTTGCCTGTATAACTCATGATGTCCATGTCCTTGTTCTTAATAGGTGAATAGTATTCCATTGTGTAAATGAACCACATTTTCTGTATTCATTCTTCTGTTTTGGGACATTTGGATTTGTCCAGCTTCTGGCTATCACAAATATGGCTGCTATGAGTATAGCAGAACACATGCCCCTGTGGCATGTTGGAGCATCTTTTGGTCATATGCCCAGTAGAGGTATAGCTAGGTCTTCAGGTAGTTATATTCCCAATTTTTTCATGAACCTCCATTTGATTTCCAGAGTGGTTGTACCATTTTGCAATCCTACCAGCAATGGAGGAGTGTTTCTCTTTCTCCACATCACCGCCAATATATGCAGTCACCTGTGTTTTTGATCTTAGCCATTCTGACTGGTGTAAGGTGGAATCTGAGGGTCATTTTGATTTGCATTTCCCTGATGATGAAGGACTTTGAACATTTCTTTTTTTTTTTAATAATCAAGAGATTATTGAGGAATTTTGAACTGAAAACATGATCACATTGGCATGCAGTAGCTTTCTTTCTTTCTTTTTATTTTCTAAATTTTTTTATTTACATTCCAAATGATTTCCCCTTTCCAGTTTCCTCCCTCCCTGAAAGTCCCATAAGCTCCCTTCCCTCCCTTTGTTCCCCATTCAACCCCCTCTCGCTTCTTTGTCCTGGCATTCCCCTCCATCCAGTCTTTCCAGGACCAGGGGTCTCTCCTTCCATCTTCTTGGAATCAAACTATCACTATTTGCAGACAATATGATAGTATACTTAAGTGACCCAAAAAACTCCACCATAGAGCTCCTACAGTTGATAAACAACTTCAGCAAAGTGGCAGGATATAAAATAAACTCAAGCAAGTCAGTAGCCTTCCTATACTCAAAGGATAAGCAGGCTGAGAAAGAAATAAGAGAAATGATACCCTTCACGATAGCCACAAACAATATAAAGTATCTTGGTGTGACTCTAACCAAACAAGTGAAAGATCTGTATGACAAGAACTTCAAGTCTCTGAAAAAGAAATTGAAGAAGACCCCAGAAGATGGAAAAATCTTCTATGCTCATGGATTGGCAGGATTAATATAGTAAAAATGACCATCTTGCCAAAAGCAATCTACAGATTCAATGCAATCCCCATCAAAATCCCATCTCAATTCTTCATAGAGTTAGAAAGAGCAATTCAAAAATTCATCTGGAATAACAGAAAACCCAGGATAGCTAAAACTATTCTCAAGAATAAAAGAACCTCTGGGGGAATCAATATCCCGAACCTCAAGCTGTACTACAGAGCAATAGTGTTAAAAACTGCATGGTATTGGTACAGTGACAGGCATGTAGATCAATGGAACAGAATTGAAGACGCAGAAATGAATCCACACTCCTATGGTCACTTGATCTTTGATAAAGGAGCTAAAACCATCCAGTGGAAAAAAGATAGCCTTTTCAACAAATGGTGCTGATTTAACTGGAGGTCAACATGCCCAAGAATGCAAATTGATCCATTCTTATCTCCTTGCACTAAGCTCAATTCCAAGTGGATCAAAGACCTCCACATAAAACCAGACACACTGAAACTAATAGAAAGGAAACTAGGGAAGAACCTTGAACATATGGGCACAGGGGAGAATTTCCTGAACAGAATTCCAATAGATTATGCTCTAAGATCAAGAATTGACAAATGGGACCTCATAAAATTGCAAAGTTTGTGTAAGGCAAAGGACACTGTCAAAAGGAACATTTCTTAAATGCTTCTCAGCCATTCGAGATTCCTGCTGTGAATTCTATGTTTAGTTCTATACCCACTTCTTGATTGGGTTGTGTGGTGTTTTGTTTTGTTTGGTGGTTAGCTTCCTGAGTTCTTTATATATATTGTGTGGGGTTAGTGAAGATTTTTTTTCCCAATCTACAGTTTGTCAATTTGTCCTACTGAATATATCTTTTGCCTTACAGAAACGTTTCAGTTTCATGAGGTCCAATTTGTCAATTCTTTTTTTTTTTTTAAGGGAAGAAGAGTTTTATTCTGGCTCACTTCAGAAAGTACAATGGATCATTGTGGGGAAGGTCAGGGAACAGCACTCTTAGGAGTTGGAACTTGAGGCATATCCTCTCATATCTTAGTGGATTAGGAAGCACAAAGGGAGTCACTTATAGCAAGGAAAGACTGTAATCCTCTATGTCCTTCCCCTAGTGGCTTGGCCCTAGTGACCTACATTTGATAGCTAGGTACCATGTCATGGAGTTTCTACAATCTCCACAAATAGAACCATTACCTAGTGACCAACTGTTGAAAACATGAGTCTAATGCAGATATGTCAAATTTAAACTGTAACAGGTATCAATGACTAATGACATACTCAACCATACACATTAATACAAACTCCATTAAATCCCCTAAGTAACAGAATTTTAGAGCTTCTGGCTTGGTGAATACACCAAGATATTTGAAGTTGGTACCCCTGAAGAGAGTATGAAGGTAATGTACCCCCTCCGACTTCTTTTCATTTCCCTATACATCTCTTCCTTATGCATTGTGTCCATTATAATAAACCAATATATGCAAGCATTTCTCAGAATTTTGTGAGTTGTTTTCATGAATTGTAGGACTCAAGGTGGATTGTGGGAACCTCTGAGTTTGAATTAATGTGAGATGAATTTCAAGTACTTTGAAGATTATTCTTGAACTAAGAACAATCGCTTGTGGGAAGTGCAGTAATTGTCTTGTTAGTGTCTTGCTAGTTTCTTGTTCTGCTTGAGTTGCCCATAAGAGAATACTAGATGACTTTGACAAGGAAAATTAAGGTGTGACCTAGAAAGTAATTCTTGATCTTAGAGGCTGAGCCATTGGAGTTCGATTCAGGACATCCCCTCCCCCCCTCCCATGTCAATGAGATCGAGACTTTTTCCCAGTCTCTCTTCTGAATTTTTGTTCCTTCATTTCCTATAGACAGCAACAATTTTGGATCAAAAATTTTAAAAATGGGTATGTGGCCCAATCTCTCCACTGGGGACCTCTATCTACTGGAGGTGGTCATCTTCATTGAGTCTTGGGAGCCTCTCACATGCCAGTACCCTGGGACTTTCTAGAGGTTACTCTGACCCCCCAACCCTGAAGCTGCATATTTCCATTCATTCCACAGGCCCTCTGGGCTTCTTTCCTGTTTTCCCTCCCCATACCTAATCCTGACCCTTTTTTCTGCTCCCTCCAGTCTTGCACCCAGGTCCCTCCCTCCCTCTGCCTCCATCGATTATTTTTTGTTCCTCCCCCTCCACCTCTTCCTTCTCCTTCTTCTGTTTTTTGTTTGTTTGTTTTGGTTTCCTTTTTCGAGACAGGGTTTCTCTGTGTAGCTCTGACTGTCCTGGAACTCACTCTGTAGACCAGGCTGGCCTCGAACTCAGAAATCTGCCTGCCTTTGCCTCCCAAGTACTGGGATTAATGGCATGTGCCACCACTGCCTGGCTTGTTCCTGCTTCTAAGTGGAATTGAAGCACCCTCACTTGGTCTCTTTTTCTTGTTAAACCTCATATGGTCAGTTGGCACTATTCCTGGTATTATGTACTTTTTTTTAAAATTTTTTTTATTTTTATTTTCTATATTCTTTATCTACATTCCAAATGATTTCCTCTTTCCCGGTTCCCCCCTACCCGAAAGTCCCATAAGCCCTCTTCCCTCCCTCTGTTCCACATTTGCCTACGAATTTCATGAATTCATTGTTTTTAATTGCTAAGTAGTATTCCATTGTGTAAATGTACATGGATACCATCTCTGATAAAATTGAAGAAATATATAGAAAAACACGTTAAGATTGACTATTTCATGGAAAAATTATACAGATAAAATGGTAGGCATAAAAATATTCCTAAGTTGACTGAAAGTGAAATTATAAACATTTTCTGATAAAATTGAAAATCTATAAGGAAAATGTTTCTGATAAAACTCAAGAAATATATAGAAAAACACATTAAAACTATTTCATTAAAAATTATACAGATAAGATGGTAGACATAAAATTATCCCTAAATTGATTGAAAGTAGAAGTACTTTTTGGTTAATATCTATTCGTCAGTGAGTACCTACCATTAATGTGATTTTGGGTCTGGGTTACCTCACTCAGGAAGATATTTTCTAGTTCCATCAATTTGCCTGAAAAATTCATGATTTCCTCATTTTTAATAGCCAAATAATATTCAATTGTGTAAATGAACCACATTTTCTGTATCCATTCTTCCTTTGAGGGACATCCATCTGGGTTCTTTCCAGTTTATAGCTATTATGAATAAGGCTTCTATGAAATAGTGGAGCACAGAGTGCCCTTGTGATATGGTGGAGCTTATTTTGGGTATATGCCCAGGAATGGTACAGTTGGTTCTTCAGATAGAACTATTTCCAATTTTCTGAGGAACCATTAGAATGATTAAGAAAGTGTTTGTACAAGTTTATAATCCCACCAGAAATGGAGGAGTGTTCCTTTTTCTCCATATCCTCTTTCCAGAAAGTGCTGCCACTTTAGTTTTTGATCTTAACTGTTCAAATTGGTATAAGGTGGAATCTCAGGGTCCTTTTCATTTGCATTCCCTGATGACTAAGGATGTTTAACATTTCTTGAAGTGCTACTCTATCATTACAGATTCCTTTGTTGAAAATTCTCTATATCCCATTTTAGCTCTATATTCCATTTTAGCTCTATATCCCATTTTTTGAAATTAAGTTATTTTGGTTTTTTGGAGTCCAAATTCTTGAATTCTTTACATATTTTGACTATTAGCTCTCAATCGAATGTAGGGTCAATGAAGATCATTACTCAGTCTGTATATTGCTGTTTTGTCCTTTTGGCAGTGTTTTGCCTTACAGATGCTTTGCAGTTTCATGAGGATCCATTAGTCAATTGTTGATCTTAGAGCCTGAGCCACTGGTATTCTGCTCAGGAAAATTTCCCTGGTGCCAATGTGTTCAAGACTCTTTCCCACTCTCTCTTCTATTAGATTCAGTGTAGTTGATTTTATGTTGAAATAATTGATCCACTTGGACTTGTGCTTTGTGGTAAATATGGATCAATTCGCATTCTTCTACATGCAGACTACAAGTTAGACCAGCACCATTTGTTGAAATTGCTTTCTTTTTTTTCCATTGTATAATTTTGGCTTCTTTGTCAAGGACCAAGTGCTCACAAATGTGTTTGTTTGTTTCTAGGTCTTCCATTCTATCCCACTGTTTGTCTTGTCTGTCTCTGTACCAGTACCATAAGTATTTTGTCACTGTTGCTCTGTAGTACAGCTTAAGGTCAGGGATGGTGATTCCTCCAAATGTTCTTTTTTGTTGTTGTTAAGAATTGTTTTCACTATCCTGGGTTTTTTGATTTTTCCATACAAAGTTGAGAGTTGCTCTTTCCAAGTCTGTGAAGAATTGTTGGAATTTTGACAGGGATTGCATTTAATCTGTAGATTTTTAAAGAATCTTATAAGTATTGTCAAGATTGTTCCAGAACAGACATTTCTTTACTTTCATGCTCTCATTTCTCTGTGACTGTGTCATTTGCTTGCAATCCTTTTCCACTTCCCTAATCTGGTTGATCTGGAGGGAGGGAAATCTTAGAGGAAGGGAAAACATTACATTTTCTACTTTGAAATACCTTTTCTAGCTCCGCAATATTCAATCTTTTGCTATGTCTTTGCTACATTTTGTAGAGTTGCTCCACTTTCTGGGCTATTATTTTGTTTTGTTTGTTTCTGTTTTCAATTTCATGAAGTTGCTTTAAGGTTAGATTTAAAATCACAAGACTATCATTTTTGGTGTATATCAGTGAATGATCCCAAACTGATAAAAACAAACCAAGATGAAACAACTTAGTGTTCCTTATAAATAAATATGGCAGTTGCCAAGGATTATGTGAATATTGACTAGTGGTGTAATCTCTGAATAACCTCAGGACACTCTGGACACATGTTACCAGGAGATGGTTTTCTCTAATCTATTAACTGAACGGTCTACTGGAAGTTAGGCAGCCATGGCTGTCCTGCAGCCTCCCTTTCTCTCACCGAGAGTGTGCTCGATCCACTGACTTCTTACCTTGCTGTTTAAAATTATAAATTCTTTTTTTATAGTCATTTTTCTTTGTATTAAGACCCAGATCATCTTATTTTTTTGAACAGATCTCCCATTTGAACCTTTTCCATGATAGAAGATCATTGCTCATTTGGGATGAAACAGCTTACTTTAAGAAAACAAAAGGTTGTTTCCTTTGTTTGCTTTGTCTATCAGTACTAGGAGATTATTATTTTTTAAAAGCAGCAAGTGCTTGCTCTCAGTGCATGCTATTTCTGAGTCTGTGAGCTCTCAGCAGCCTTCCATGGTGTCAACCCATTATATACCTTTAAAAAAATCTCTTGCTTCCATTAAACTTTAAGCTGTCAAGGATTACAACGAAAAGATGCAATTTTTTTCACTGCAGGAAAGATCTGATTTAGTAACAAGCTATACACTAACAGAGCAGCAGAATCCATGTATAATGTTTCATTGACATGGAAAATATGCTGCTTTTTATGTGTTTCAACCCTGATTTTTCTTTTAAAAATATAAAGTCTGCTTTGCTTTCACACACAGAAGACACTAAGAATTATATTATTCTTACATTTGCGGGTACAAATCTCAGTATGCAAGTACACATAAAATGCAATTTGTGTATATATCATCTACATTGGAAACTGTTGAGAAAAAATTTAGTTCACTTTGCTGTCTAGCTTATATGTTTAATATTGATTTAATTAGTCATTTAATTCCAAACACTCTTATTATCTACTTGTTTGAAAAGGCTATTTATTTCACCACAATGCATACATTAAAACAAGTGACTGAATAGGAAGCCAGGCTTGTGGCCTGGAGCTTTCTTGCTGAAAAAACGGTATACTCCTCCCCCACTGTAGCTTGAGCATCACAATGTCAAATATTCTGCACACATTCCCAAAGGAATCTGCAAGGCTAATTAGGGTGAGCTTCACCATAAAGAATACAGTTGTTAAAAGAGCTTCTGTACACACGAGAGTAATGAGCATGCTTTACACACGCTGTGATTTGTTACTGCAATTTTCAGTCATATATCTCCTAGGAAATAACTCATGTGTTGTTATTTATTGCATGTATGATTATTAATGATATATTAACAACTGCTGAAAGCAACTTATTTCACCTCAAAAACTCATATACTTAGCTAAACATTTAAAGAGCCAGGGAGGAGTCAATATTTCTAGAGAGCTACTCTTTTTGTTTTGTTTTATTTTTATTCTCCAGGATAGTAAAAAAAAAATTAGAATAGTGTAAGAGAAATGTTATGTCGTTTATTAAAAACAATTTTATTATCATGATGATAAAACAATGTTTTTAAAAAGTGGGTCAATTACTATTTTTGAGTCTTTTACAAATGTAGATGGCTTTTATAATCCAATGACTGATATTCCAAAAAATACTAAATTTTTTGTTAGATATTATTAGTGACTTAAGAAGGGGCAGGGTCACATTCAGAGTGAATTTTTCAATTACTATTATTGGGAGGAATATGTTGCTGCTCATCTATTCAGTCCAAATACAGAGTAATATAAATACTTCAGATGCTGTGATGGCAATTTATCTTGCATTAAGTATACTGGGGGAGCTATTGAGTTAAACATTGTGTGTGAAGAACAGCACCACGCGGCACTCATGGAAACTGAGCGTGTGTAGCTTCCCTTCAGCACTGACAGATTGTTACCAATTAACTACTATCCAAATGTCTTCTGAATTCAGAACCTAGAAACAAGAGAGCTTTTGTTTCAGAAATTAGAAATACAGCACAGATTTTTAAAGTTTCATGAACCATGGAAGTAATAATTGGAGTGAATTCTAGAATCTACAAACCTGTTTTGGCTACCTAAAATCATGGCTACTATATTGCATGCATAGCAGCAGAAATCTTTTCTAAAGATATAAATTGCATTATATGTGTGTGTTATATTTCCAGGGAGACAAAAGATTCTGTCTTTTAAAAATTTTAGAGATCTGAGAAAAGTATGGCTCTGTGTCAGGAATTTATACAGATAGTGTTTTTTAGTGGAAAAAAAATACTGCTTTGATGATCAGGAATAGTGATGGTTGACAAAAAGTGATACAATATGAAGGGATGGAACCTACACGTGTTGCTAATTACTTGGGCTTATGAAATCATTTCTGGTAGATACTCATTTTTGTAATACATTTAGAACTATATTTTCAAAGAATATTGTCAGAGCAATAAAAAAAGCTGGTTTTAAACACTGTTTTCTTTAAAATAAATGGCATTGCCTAATTTTCCTGTTGTGTTTATTTCTAAGTGCATTGAACCTAAAACAGTTAACTGGAGGCATTCAGTCTAACACAGGATTAATGTGACATCATTTGCAAATGCCAAGGTCTAAGACTGTGTGTGTCTGTTTGTGTGTGTGTGTATGTGTGTGTAAATTCAATGAACTTCCAAAAAAAAAAAAACAAATAAATAAGCAAGCAATGTGGTTGTGTCTTCAGAACAGACTTTCTAGAAGACCATAGGGACAAGACTCAAGGGAAACAACATATCTGCATATCTAAGGAGAATGATAACAACATCAGATAAAACAAGTGCATATCAGGATTGAAAAGGCTGCAGGAGTTTGCAAGCAGATGTCAAAAAGCATACAGGGAAATGTCAAGAAAAATATAACAAGCAGCTAAACTTGCTGCAGAGATTAGGGTGCTAAATACATGCATGATGAGCACACCACTCTGCTTCACCAGCAAGAAGGGGGACTGGAGCTTCGTAAAAAATTCCTGCAAACAAAACTGGGCTTAAAAATCAGCAGGCAAAAGAGCAAGTGCATTTCTACTTCTTGCCTCCCAAGTGCCTGGTCCCTGAAAGGCTGACAGATGAAAAGCTTGAAGTTATAGTAAGGAAAAATAGTAAAATATGTTAGTTTGATAAAGGAAATATAGGTAGACATCTAGAAAGTTTTATGAAAATCTCTAATTTTCAAAACCATGCTTCAATAATTAATATAAATAAGAATCGGAGTATCAAATTATAGAAATGAATTCATGTCCATTACAAAAATCTTTTCATATGACTAAGATTTCTGAGCCCATCCTAAAGAATCCTTCAGACAGTTTTTTGAGATATCTTGATTCTTATTCCTATAAAAATTACACCCATCAATTTATGACAGGTCACATGACATAGCAGATAATAATCCATGAGGTTTTGAGGCATACATTATTGGGACAGCTACCATTAGCTTAATATTTACCTTTAAACTTATCTTATCAAGAATAAAGTCACAGAAAATTCTTTCTACTTTTGTGAGATCATAATCAAATAAGCTCACCATTCCACAAAATATATATTCTTTGATAAAATACATGAAAAAACTCTCAGATTACTGAAACATTTGCTTATGAAAAATAATTTGAGAAATTATGAATCACCAGGTCTTCACTTTTATTTCTTTTAGTGATACACTGGAAACTGAAGACACCACAAACCTTGTCAGCAGTCATTCAGACCTTGCTGACTTGCTAGCTATTCTGCATATTCAAGTTATTTGGCCTCCTCTTCCCTAGCTTTGTCTACTGTTAACCTAAGATCCACAGCTGGTTAATTAGGTTGTTCTCAAACAGATATTTCTAACACATGATTCCTCAACTGTGTTTATGAGTTTTTTAAGATGTGAACTACTTTGAATAGCCCCATCTCTGTGAGCAGAGTTAGCTATGGGTCGTCTGGTCACCTTGCTTTCCTGACTGTATCTTGTCTAGGGCAGTGCCTTTGCAGTTTTCTTATCCAAAGGAACATCGATCAATAACTGTAATTTTATAATCCCCTCAAACACATTTTTTAAAATATAGTTACTTGTAACTCAGTTAAAAAAAACTGAAATAAATTTGCAGTGTAAAAATATTTTATCCAGCAAAACATGTTACATGCTTAAGTACACACACACAAATGTGTACATTTACACGTACATACATAGATAGATGCATAGATATATGTCTCTTTCTCCCTTGGGGCTCTCCAGTACCTTTTTATGGAATTATCTCTCTAATTTCATTCTGTTCTTCATAAAATTCATGACTGTCTCCTGTAATGTTTAGAAGAATGGGTAGGCAGGTGGGGGAGCATTCTCATAGAAGCAAACTAGAGTCAGGAGGGGATGGGGGCTTGTGGAGTGGAAACTTGGAAGGGGGATAACATTTGAAATGTAATAAATAAAATAACCAACAAAAATTAGAAAAAAATTCTCATTTTGTTTATTCAGTATGTTTTTGACTCTAATCACAGCATCATTCTTAACCATAATTCACTAAGTACTTTACCTAGTTTTAGAAGCTATACTTTATTCTGTAGAAATAAAATAAAATATTCCAGATATAATCTCTTTTCTCAATGAGTGCATAGATTGGCCAATCCAAGCATCAAGCACTATGGTAGCTCTGCTTTTGACTTAATTGTATATTTATTCATCATGTTTTCCTTCTCTGAATGGCCATATTTTTAGCTCAAATCTTAATGATTCTTCAGATCCCATTTATTGCCACATCTATCATTTTGAAAAGGACTCCAGCTGCCAGGCTACTTTTAGGAAGTCTATATAACTGGCCATTGGAATGAGTGGTAGTTTGCTACCCTCCTAATATTAATATTTGACTACATTAATAGATGCTAATTTTATTTTAAAGTGAAATGTTACCAAGCAGAGCTAGAATTCTTTGTCTTAACATGTCACATTGTGACCAAAAAGAAGCTTCATGGAATTCATTAAGTAAACTTGATCCAGATATTCTATTTGGTTGTTCTTAGGTTTTTCTTCCTTTCTTATTTAGAACATAGATACAAATGTGAGAGATGCAGTAGTCATCCTCATCACAAAATGCCTTAAGGAAGAAAACCATGTACTAATCATGGAGAAGACTGAAGACCCTGAATCTGTTAATTATGAAACTGTTAGTGCAATACCTGTTGAATATCTATGTGCTTGATTTACATGAATAGAAAAACCACATCCATAATTGTAACTCATTGAGTTTCCTTGAAATGGGAAACAGAATTTCATCTCCCTTATTCAGTTATAATTCCTAACAGATTCATTGTTACTTAATGTTAAATTTGGCCATTAAAAAAATCCATCTCTTCCCTACAAGGCATTTATTTTGTGACAATCATTTATGCTGTATGGGTGAAGATGCAAAGACAAATGAAAACTGTTCTTTGCCTTCTGGAATGTGATGGTAAAGATAAACAAGAAAATGGCAATTGGTTCAGCTCAATGAACTTAGCATTATGATAGAAACAGTTCTTGGATAATATATGAAAACATATTGGAAGGCTATCAATTTAAATACTTCCAATGAAGACTTCTGTGCTAAGTCCTCAAAGTATCCAGAGATAGTTTGTAATGGTTTATAATATAGAGGTAGGGTAACTGCTAAGCACCCTTTGCAAATGATTGATATTCAATACCTAGCACCCTGTTTGGTCATTCACAACCACCTAGCATACCCATAGCTCCACCTCCTCAGTTTCATAGGCTGCCTTCTGGCACTAGCGCACATGAGCACATGCAGTAATATATATACACATAAACAAAGAAAATGAAGTTAGGTTTTAATTTAAGGTAAGTAGAGCTATGAGTGGGGAGAATATGTGGCCTGTGTGAAAGAAAGAATTGTTTTTATGTAATGTCCAAGAATTTGAGATTTAAAAATACTGAATAATTTTAAAAACAATGCCAAGATGATGTTTGATTTCAGAGCATGACAATCTTTTTGAGTTGCATAGAATTTTGAAAAGAAGAATATAATATAGAAAATTCTTGGAAAACCAAATGACATAATAACAAGCCCAGATCAACAAAACATGTAAGTGGAAGTATCAAAATATCTAATGGAAATCATGGTGGATGCTGTTCTGGTAGAGGGTAAAATCAGATACAATATCTCATAGAATGGCAACATTGAGTAAGAGAAGTAAGATACTTGGAAGAAGTTTAGTGAAGTTTTTAAGAAAGAAAATTCATTTGCTCAGGATGATTTTAAAGCAATATTGGATAGTTTTTATTTAACATTCATTGTTTATTAGCAATATTTTTATTTATTTTAAAATAATTTATTTATTATTAAGCCATTATGTATAATCATTTAACATTAGGATAAAAGTCTAGAGAGAATTTCAAAAGCATTGTTATGGACATGAAAGTGAAGCCAAGTGAAGGTGAAACCTTGGGATAAACAATTCACAGGAAGTCATAGACTTGTTTTCCAAACTGTAATATCACATAATTAGAAATAATAATGTGGTGGTATAAATAAGTTTTGCTCTTGGTAAAGAGCATCATGAGGAAGTGTGACCTTGTGGGATTAGGTGTGGCCTTGTTGGAGGTAGAATTTCACAATGGAGATGGGCTTTCTGGACCTATGCTCAAACTCCCCGAACTATGGGAGAATCTCTCCTGGTTACCTGTGTAAAGACAAGTCTCTTTTTGGCTGCTTTCAGATTAAGATGCAGAACTCTCTGCTCCTCCTGCCTGTATGATGCCTTGTTTCCCACCATGATGAAAATGGACTGAACCTCTGAAACTCTGAGCTAGCCCCAATTAAATGTTGTCTTTTATAAGAGTTACCTTGGTCATGGTGTCTTTTCACAGCAATAAAATCCTAAGACAAAGACATGATATAAGTTAAAAGCAAAAGAAACTATTGCATTTCTTTTGTCAAAACCATGCCTACTATCAAAGTACAGACATTCTGAGCATTGTGAGGGAAACTAAGAATGCCAGATATATGAAGGAAATCAGGAAAAAGATGGTTAAAAGATATTAAGAAATAAAAAACTTTCAAAATGTGGAGAGGAGTTAAGTGCTAACTGTTTGGATGCATTGAGTATTGTAATACTTAAAGTAGTAAAAAAGAAAAAAATCTAAGATAAATTTTGGGTGACTTTTACAAATCGAACTCTTTCAGTTATTTTAGAGAAGAATTCAAATTGGTATGGGTGAAATAACAAATGGAGGATACATGTAATATTCTGAAATTATTACCTTGCAAATCAGAAGTTACACACATAATTCAACCATGAATTTGAGAGTACTGATTTTGTACACCTTTTTATCTTGTATTCTATCTCATATAGGAAAATTATGTATATGTATTTTGTGTATAAGATACACATATTTGTATTATGTACACTTTCTCTATAAGATGTTATTTGTAAGATATATTGTTGATATGCATTATATATTCTTTAAACACAATAGTAGCTTTCAAAATACCAATGACTAATGTTGTCTGAATGAATATATGAATATGTTCAGTCTCCTGAGTCTTTAAGCTCATGTTGACAGGAGACAGGGGTGACACTTTATCACTAATATTCCTTTTACCTGCCTTCCGTGAAATAGCCAACTTCTTTTCCCATAGTCTATTTTGTAAACCAAATATGCACACTGATATTTTCTTTACATCTGAACTTATTTTCCTTTCATGTCTACATTTTCTTCCTCTTTGGCACAGATCACAAGAAGCCTGTCTGCAGCAGCTGGCATTTGTAGAACTGTAAGTTCCCATAACTTCTGCAGGAGTTCAGTGTGCATAAGCATGCCAAATCAGGCCTCCAAGCTACTCTGCAAATCATTTCTTCAGTAAATTTCATTTGTAATGACCTCAGGTTGAGTTGGATTCTTTGAGTAAGAGCTATATCGTCTCCAAGAGCTCATAAGTTCTCTCCTTGCAGCACTACATGCAAATTTCCTTCGTGTAATTAGTGTACATATGGAATCCATGGCATAAAGAGTGTAACTGATTAAAACAAACTGAATCACTTTAAGTAGCACTTAAGCACAAACATGTTTCTGTTTAGAAATCCTCTTTTTTTTTTCTGTGTCTTTGGGGCTAGCATTGTCTAACCACAATATGGTGTGTTTGGGATTTCTATTATCTGTTCTGGCATTTCGCATACAGAACACCTGCATGACATAGGTTATTTGACTTCACAAACAGCTTGCAGGATGAGAATTTATATTTGACTGTCTTAATCATGCTGTTTAAATGAAAGGAGAAGTGCCACTAATGGTTTCCTCAGTTTAGTAACTGGAGTATTTTATGGTTTAATCCCTCTTTTATTTCTCCCCATCTGTTTATGTTGCTTTATTCCTCTCTGATTGAACTTTTCAAGTATATTTACGAATACCATGTTCAAAGATCTAGGAATACTTTTTTTTGGATCTCTTTTGTTCTGATATTTAATCTAGTTTTGTTACATGCCTTTAATAAACACTTCTTTTCCTCTGACAGTTTTTTAACATACTTACTAATAATAAATTAAGTGAAGCAGGAAATTTGAGAACTAGAATGAAGAGTAAAGAAACAATATTTTCCCGAAGTAGATGCTACTCAACTGAACTGATGCTCAACTCACAGAACACATCATTTTACAGTTTCTTGAATCAGTGATATCATTCTCAGCTTTAAACTTGTAAATCACTATTGACCAGGGATCTAAGTCAGTATTATTTCTTTCTCCACATGATATGTTTTAAATCTGTACATTACATACTCCATGATATCTTCCATTCTTAGAAAAGTGGGTAAAGAAAACGTTATGCCAGACCAGTGTGTTTTCTCCCTGAATTTAACATTCTGCAACAAAGAGGAACTTCCAGGGGATGTTCATCATGTGTTAGCTGAACCTTATATTCAAACCTTTTTCTCTTAGTCTAGCATCTACCTTGTGACTATATATTAGCAGTTTCAAGAGACATAAGAAAAAGCATGTGTAACAGTTGTCAATTTTCACAGCATATATACTTTTTATCATAGAAAACAGTAACTAGTAATGAGTTCATCACGTTTCTGAAAACTAAGCAATTGACATTCTATAACTGTCAGGTAATTCAAGCATACATTGTGATTTTCTCTTGACTTGGTCTAGGAAAACCATACAAAATTAGCAGGATTTTCCCATTCCCTTGAATTTCTCTACCCTTTCTTATTGGTCCTTCATAACCCCAACTACTCACTACCCTGATTTTAAGAATTTTACAAAGATACTCTCATTTTGATTAAAATATGTTTTTATACATTAGATTCTAAAAGGGACCTATAATTAGCATTAATCAATAAATCCTTCAGAAGTTAATGAAGAAGTGCCAATAGAAATAAAAGATTCAGTCTACATTATTATTTATTTATATACCTCCCAAACACCACCTGCTTCTCCAGTGCCCTTTTCCCAGAGCCCCTCCCACTACACTCCCTCCCCTTCTTCTCTGAAAGGGTGTCCTCTCCCTTGGTATCCCCCCATCTGTGCATCACTAGTCTCTGCAGGGTTAGGCACACCCTTTCCCACTGATAGCAGACAAAACAACCTTGGTGGTAAATAGATTCCAGTCAGGCAATAGCTTTACTGACAGTCCACACTCCAGTTTTGGGGGGACCCACGTGGAGACTGAGCCACACATCTGCTACATCTGTGCCAGAGCCTCAGTCCAGCCCGTGCATGCTCTTAGGCTGCTGTCTCAGTTTCTGAGAACCCACAAGGGTCCAAGTTAGTTGAATTTGTTGGTCTTCCTCCTAAGTTCCTTTCCCATTCAGGGCTTTCAATCCTTCCCTCAACTCTTCCATAAGAGTCACCTACCTCCATCCAATGGTTGTCTGTGGGTCTCTGCATCTGTTTCAGTCAGCTGCTGGGTAGAGCCACTCAGAGGACAGTTATTCTAGGCTTCTGTCTGCAAGCATAACAGAGTATCACTAATAGTGTCATGATTTGGTGTTTGCCCATGGGATGGGACTCAAGTTGTGCCTGTTGGTATTTGTCCATTCTTTTAGTATCTGCCCCATTTTGTCCCTTCATTTCTTTTAGACAGAACAAATATGCTCTAAGATCACGAATTGACAAATGGGACCTCATAAAATTACAAAGTTTCTATAAGGCAAAAGACACTGTCAAAAGGACAAAGTGGCAACCAACTAACTGGGAAATGATCTTTACCAACCCTACATCCGACAGAGGGCTAATATCCAATATATACAAAGAACTCAAGAAGTTAGACTCCAGAGAGCCAAGTAACCCTATTAAAAATGGGGTACAGAGCTAAACAAAGAGTTCTCACCTGAAGAATATCTAATGGCTGAGAAGCACCTAAAGAGATGTTCATCATCCTTAGTCATTAGGGAAATGCAAATCAAAACAACCCTGAGATTCCATCTCATACCAGTCAGAATGGCTAAGATCAAAAACACAGGAGACAGCAGTTGTTGGCGAGGATGTGGAGAAAGAGGAACACTCCTCCACTGCTGGTGGGATTGCAAGCTGGTACAACCACTCTGGAAAGCAGTCTGGCAGTTCCTCAAAAAACGGCATGACACTCTCAGAGGATCCAGCTATACCACTCCTGGGCATATACCTAGAGACTTTACCTGCATGAAATAAGGACACATGCTCCATTATGTTCATAGCAGTCTTATTTATAATAGCCAGAAGCAGGAAAGAACCCAGATGTCCCTCAACAGAGAGATGGATTCAGAAGATGTGGTATATTTACACAATGGAATACTACTCTGCAATTAAAAACAATGAATTCACGAAATTCCTAGGCAAATGGTCAGAACTTGATAATATCATCCTTAGTGAGGTAACCCAATCACAAAAGAACACACATGGTATGCAGGCACTGATAAGGGGATATTAACCCAGAAACTCAGAATACCCAAGACACAATTCACATATCAATTGATTTTCAAGAAGGAAGGAGAGGCCCCTGGTCCTGGAAAGAATGGATGTAGGGGAATGCCAGGACAGAGAAGCGAGAGGGGGTTGAATGGAGAAAAGAGGGAGGGAAGGGGGCTTATGGGACTTTCAGGGAGGGAGGAAACAGGAAAGGGGAAATGATTTGGAATGTAAATAAAAAATACTTAGAAAATTAAAAACAAACAAAGAAACAAAATAATAAAAAGAAAAAGGCGTCAAAAAAAGAAAAAAGAAAAAGAAAAAGAAAATTTTTTGGGTAGGTTATTGTCCGTATCCCTGCACTGGGGGTACTGCCAGGTTACAGGACTGCCAGGTTCAGGTTCAAGTTCGACATCCCCACTGTTAGGCATCTTGGCTAAGGTTGCCCACACTGACTCCGGGGAGCCTCCCCTACCCCAGGATTCTGTGACTTCCTAGACAGTCTCCCTATATCCTCACCCCTGGCAGCTATAGATTTCTATTCATTGTGCTGGCCCTATGGCCCTCTGACCCTCTTTCTTGTCTCCCCCACATCTGATCCTGACCCAGTCAACCCCATTTCCCTTCTTATCCCCTCTACCCAGCTCCAGTTACTTCCCTCCCTCCTTCTGCCTTCTATGACTATAGAAGATTCAAGAATCCTCTTGCTGGCCTTCCTTCCTATTTAGTTTCTTTTGGTCTGTGGGGTATTGTAGGGTTCAGCTAAGGCTTGCAGTGTGCGAGGCATGGGGAAAAGAAGAAAGGGAAAAAGACTGCATCTCTCCAAAGCTCACTGACTCTGGCAGGGCAGATGTAGCAGTGCAACTCCATGCTGCTGGGTGGGAGTCTGGCTGTGAGAAGCCAGGGGTTCTCTAGCTCTCTGGCATAGCAGACATTGCTGGATACCGAGGAAGAGATAAGAAAGGGGCCGCGGGAGGAGCTTGGTCATCCCAGAAACCTAAAGAGAAAGGGGGCAGGCAGAAGGTTTGCTGGGGCAGGTTCCTGTGCAGGCGAGTCCTTGGTTCTGTCTGGCAGCTGGAACTGCTAGGAGGCAATCTATTGGTTTCAGTGCTTTAGTGTTGAGAAGTAGAGTGAGAGAGGGGAGGTAGAGAGGTAGAAGCTGGCCATGGCCACGTGGAGAGAGGGGAAAGGGAATGGAGAGAGAAGGGGAACAAGGGACAAGAGACAGAACAAGAGAACTGGAAAGTAAGAGAGAGAAGAGAGAGGGGAGGGGGCAAGCAGCCCCTCTTATAGCGGGCTGGGCTACCTGGCCATTGCCATGTAACTGTGGGGCAGAGCAAACCTGGATGTAGCCAGGTGACTGTGGGGGTGAAGTCCAGACAAAATACCAAGGACTTGGGTAGGGGCCCTACAGTGACTGATGGCCTCAGAATTATGGAGTTGAGGGCCTCATGGTGTCAGGAGCCTAGTGTCTGGGATCATGGGCAAACAGCCTTCCGTCCCTCTTAGATTAAATCCACTGGGTTGCCAGGGTTTAAACCTACTCAACCAAAACACAAACTGCCTTTCACAGTCCAACAGGGTGTATAATTGGTATCCTGTATTTCATGGCTAATATTCACTTAGCAGTGAGTTCATACCTTGCATGTCCTTTATGATCTGGATTACTTTATCCAGGATATTTTCTAGTTCTATACATTTTACTGCAAAATTCATGACGCCTTTTTTTTAAATAGTTGGATATTGTTGTGCTGTATAAGTAAACCACATTTTCATGAGTATCCATTCTTCAGTTGAGGGACATCTGGGATGTTTCCAATTTCTGACTATTATAAATAAAGCTGTATTAAACATGGCAGAGCATGTGTCCTTGTGGTATGGTGGAGCATATTTTGGGTATATGCCCAGGCACAGTATATTTGGGTCTTGAGGAAAAACTATTCCCAGTTTTCTGAGAAATTTGATTGATTTCCACAGTGGTTGTACCAGCTTGCAATACTACCAGCAATGGAGGAGTGTTCCTCTTTCTGCACATCCTCTCCAGCATCTACAGTCACCTGAGTTTTTGATCTTAGCCATTCTGATTACTGTAAAGTGGAGTCTCATTATCATTTTGATTTGTGTTTCCCTGATGACTAAAGGTGTAGAACATTTAGGTAATTCTCAACCCTTTGAGATACTTCTGTTGAGAATTCTCTAGACCCCATTTTAAATTGGGTTATTTGGTTTGTTGCAATCTAACTTCTTGACTTATTTATATATTTTTGGATACTGGCCCTTTGCCAGATTAACAGCTAGTAAAGATCTTTTCTCAATCTGTAGTCTGACTTTTTGTCCTATTGACAGTGTCCTTTGCCTTACAGAAGCCTTTTAGTTTCATCAGTTCCCATTTATCTTTTTTTATATTTAGAAATTTATTCTGTTTAATCCACAAGTTTTATATAGCTTTAGTTAAAAAATAAATTACAACAAGTAAAACCAAGACACTTTCCAGGCCCTTCCAGTCCACCAAATACATGAGCTCTTCAGTTGTGGGTACCAATTGGAAGAGAAAAGAAAAATATGAATGGGAGACACCAAGTTCCATAAAACAAATGTATGTAACTGAAGGGTCCATCCTGGGTCAAGTAAATTACCTTTACAAAGAAGGAAGAAGAAAAGGGGAGAAGGAAACAAAACACAACCTGAAGTTCCAAATCAGCTTAGGAACTGTCACACAGGGCAGCCCTGGATCTTACATCCTGGGCCATTGCTGTTCTGCTCAGGAAATTTTCTACTGTACAGACGTGTTTTGGCTATTTTTTACTTTCTCTTCTATGATTTTTAATGCATCTAGTTTTATATTGAGGTCCTTGATCCACTTGTGAGTTTTGTGCAGGGTGATAAATATGGATTTATTTGCATTCTTCTGTATGTGGACATCCAATTAGATAGATCAGCATTCATTAAAGATGCCTTTTTTTTGTAGTTGTATTTTTTTTATTTATTTTATTTTTTTAATTTACATTCCAAATCACTTCCCCTTTCCGTTTCCTCCCTCCCCGAAAGTCCCATAAGCCCCCTTCCCTCCCTCTTTTCTCCATTCAACCCCCTCTCGTTATTCTGTCCTGGCGTTCCCCTACATCCAGTCTTTCCAGGACCAGGGGTCTCTCCTTCCATCTTTTTAGAAATCTATTGATATGCTGTTTGTGTCTAGGGTATTCCGAGATTCTGGGTCAATATCCCCTTATCAGTGACTGCATACCATGTGTGTTCTTTTGTGATTGGGTTACCTCACTAAGGATGATATTTTCAAGTTCTGACCATTTGCCTAGGAATTTCGTGAATTCATTGTTTTTAATTGCAGAGTAGTATTCCATTGTGTAAATATACCACATCTTCTGAATCCATTCCTCTGTTGAGGGACATCTGGGTTCTTTCCAGCTTCTGGCTATTATAAATAAGGCTGCTATGAATATAGTGGAGCATGTGTCCTTGCTCCACTAAAGATGCCTTTTTGTCCCATTGTATAGTTTTGGCTTCTTTGTCAAAAATCAAGTGTCCACACTAATGTAGGTTCTACATCTTCTATTTAATTCAGATGATCAGCCTGTCTTTTCCTATGCCAATATCATAATATCATGCAGTTTATCACTATTGCTCTGTAGTACAGCTTGATGTCAGAGATGGTGATTCTTCTATAAGTTCTGTTATTGTTCAGGATTGCTTTAGTTGTCCTGTGTGCGGGTTTTTTTTTTGTTTTGTTTTGTTTTGTTTTTTGTTTTTTTTTTTTTTTCTTTTCTACATGAAGTTGAGAATTGCTCTTTCCAGGTCTGTAAAAAATGTATTGGAATTTTGATGGACATTACATTGAATCTGTAGACTGATTTTAGTATGAAAACCATTTTCACTATCAATCAGTGAGCAGGATATAACTGTCCATCTTATGGTATCTTCTTCAATTTCTTTCCTTGGAGTCTTGAAGTTCCTGAAGGTTTTTAACTCGCTATGTTAGAGTTAGGCCAAGATATTTTATATTACTGTGGATATTGTAAAGGATACTGTCTCCCTAACCTCTTTCTCAGACTGTTTATCCTTTGTGAAAAGAAGGGCTACTGATTTCTCTGAGTTAATTTTGTATCCAGCTTAAGTTGTTTAACAGCTGTAGGAGTACTCTAGTAGAATTTTTTGGATTGCTCATGTATATTAACATCATCAACTTATAGTGATACCTTGACTTCTTCCTTTCCAATTTGTTTGCCACTTGATCTCCTTTGGATTTTCTTAATGCTCTAGCTACAACTTCAAGTACTATATTGAATAGACAGGGAAAGAGTGGATAGTCTGGTCTTGTTCCTGATTTTAATGGGAATGTTTAAGTTTCTCTCCATTTAATTTGATATTGGGTATTGGTTTGTTGCATATTGCTTTTTTTATGTGTAGGTGTATGCCTTGTAACCTTGATCTCTCCAAGAGTTTTTACATGAAAATGTGTTGGGTTTTGTCAAAGGCTATTTCAGCATCTAATGAGATAATCATGTGACTTTTTTTCTGTTTGATTATGTAGTGGATTATGTTGATGGATTTTCATATACTGAACCATCCCTGTATCCCTCGCATGAAGCCTCCTTGATCATGATGGAGCATGTTTTTAATGTGTTCCTGGATTTGGTTTGCATGTATTGCATTGAGTATATTTGCATCAATGTTCATTAGTGAAACTGGTCTGAAATTTTCTTTCTTTGTTGGGCCTTTGTTGGGTTTAGGTATCAAGATAACTGTGGCCTCATAGAATTAATTTGGCAGTGTTTCTTCTGTTTATATTTTGTGGAAT
Organism: Tokudaia tokunoshimensis; assembly: GCA_036184795.1. Lineage (NCBI taxonomy): Eukaryota > Metazoa > Chordata > Mammalia > Rodentia > Muridae > Tokudaia > Tokudaia tokunoshimensis. Next base: position 10,086,601 of record BTHU01000009.1, on the reverse strand, counting down.
ATTTTGAGGAGTATTCATGTTAACTTGTTTTTGAAGGTCTGAAGAATTCTGCACTAAAATCATCTGGGCCTTAGGTTTTTTTTTTTTTTTTTGGTTAGGGGACTTTTAATGACTGTTTCTATTTCCCTTAGAATTATGGGACTGCTTAGATAGTTTTACTGATCTTGGTTTAATTTAGTATGTAGTAACTGATGTGAAATTCATCCATTTTAGATTTTCAAGTTTTGTGGAGTACAGAATTTTGAAGTAAGACCTAATGATTTTTTTTTAAATTTCCTCAGTTCCTGTTATTATATTTCCCTTTTCATTTCTGATTTTTTTTTTAAATTTGGATACTCTCTCTGTAATTTGTTGTTAATTTGGCTAAGTTCTTTTTGTTGTTGTCATTGTTGCTGATTTTTATCTTCTTGATTTTCTCAATTAACCAGCTCTTGTTTTTGTTGATTCTTTGTATTGTTCCCTTTCTATGTGGTTAATTGATTTCAACCCTGAGTTCGACTATTTCATCTTGAGTGTTTTTGCCTCTCTTTCTTCTAGAGCTTTCAGGTGTGCTATTAAGGTGCTAGTATGAGAAATGTCCAATTTCTTTAGGCAGACATTTAGTGCTATGAACTTTCCTTTTAGGACTCTTTTCATTGTGCCCCATAAGATTGGGAATGCTGTACCTTCATTTTCTCTGAATTGTAGATAATCTTTAATTTTTTTTTTTATTTCCTTTCTGACCAAGTGATCATTGAGTAGAGAGTTGTCCAGTTTCCATGAGTATGTGGGCTTTCTGTTGTTTCTGTTGTTGTTGAAGACATCTTTGGTTGTCTGATAAGATTAAAAGTGTTATTTTAACCTTCTTATGTGTTGAGGTTTGCTTTGTGCTGATTATGTGGTATGTTTTGGAGAAGGATCCATGAAGTGCTGAGAAGAATGTATATTCTTTTATTTTGGTCTAAAGATCCTGTACATATATATCCTCTAGGCTTCTCAGTGAATTGTTCTGTGTGGGAAAAAAAATGCCTCTGAATTCCATGAACTCAACTGTATTGACTGCATGGTCTGCATGAACTGAATGGAACTGAACAGAACTGTTTGAACTCAACTGCATTCAACTGAACTGCACCAAACTTCACTGTACTAAAATCAACTGAACTATACTCACTGAAGAGACCACACACACACACACACACACACACACACACACACACACACACACATACACATTTGACTCATCTTGTGTTGTTCTCTTAAGTAGCTTCTCTTTCTTGTTGTAGTGAAAGTTGGGCATATCTTATCTGTGAGTCATTCTGTCAAATCTTTCTCTAATTCATCACTTTGTCTGCCCCTCAATTAGATGTCATTTTCAAACATGGCTACTATTAACTATAACTTCATTGTTTGGGATTAAAGGTGTGTACTAATAGTGTACATGTATTCCAGCCAGAGGGATTAAAGGTGTTTCAGAACTTCTGTTAGTCTCATTGTTTCTCTGTTTAGTTTTTGCTTCGATGACCTATCCATTGGTGAGAGTGGGATGTTGAAGTCCTCCACTTTTATTTTGTGGGGTTCAATGTGTGATTTGTGCTTTAGTTAAGTTTCTTTTTATGGATGTGGGTACCCTTGTGTTTGAAGCAGATGTTCAGAATTGAGACATCATCTTGGTGGGTTTTTCCTTTGATGAGTACGAAGTATCTTTCCCCATCATTTTTGATTACTTTTGGTTGAAAGTCTATTTTATTAGAAATGAGAACAGATACTCCAGCTTGTTTCTTGGGTTCATTTACTTGCAAAACCTTTTTCTAGACCTTTATTCCAATGGAGTACCTATCTTTATTGCTGAGATATGTTTCCTGTATGAAACAGAATGAAGGATTCTATTTATGTATACAGTCTGTTCGCATGTATCTTTTTATATAAAGAGGCCAGCATTTTGAAAAAGATAATGGGAGGGTGTATGAGTAGGAGAAGGAAGGTAAAATTGCTTAATTATGGTATAATCATAAAATAAAAATATTTTTAATAATGGAAAGGTCAATGTTTTTTTTTAATTATTTATTAATTTATTTACTTATTGAGTTATTTAGTTATTTAGTCAGTTAGTTAGTTAGTTAGTTAGTTACATCCCATATGCTGCCCTCTTCTGGTCTTCCCCTCACAGAGACCATCCCTTGAGCAGAGGGAGGGAGAAGGAAGGGAGAGGGGAATGTGGAGAAGGTACCCTCTTTTTTGCACTTGAATTGACTGATGATTGAATAAGTTATGTAAATGGGACATTCCTCACCTAGCTCCTAAACCTTAGAGTTTGAGCTTCAGCACAGTCCATCTGGAGCCTAAGACTATATATATATATATATATACATACATATATATATATTCTTAATTTATATTTAAAATATTATCCCTTTTCCTGCGTTCCCCCCTCTCAAAGACCCCCTATCCTATCCCCCATCACCCTGCTACTATGAGGGTGTTCCTCCACCCACCCACCCACCCAATCCCACCTCCCCATCCTCGATTCGCCTACACTGGGGCATCTATCGAACCTTCTAGGACCAAAGACCTCTTCTACCATTGATGCCTGACAAAGCCATCATCTGGAGCTATGTGTACTCTTTGGTTGATGGCTTAGTCCCTGGGAGCTCTGGGGGTCTGGTTGGTTGATATTGTTGTTCTTCCTATGGGGTTGCAAACCCCTTCAGCTCCTTCAGTCCTAACTCCTCCAATGGGGACCCCATGCTCAGTCCAATGTTGGTTGCAAGCATTCAACTCTGTATTTGTAAGGATCTGGCAGGGCCTCTCAGGATACAGCTATATCAGGAGCCTAGGATTCTTATTCTTGAAAGCTCACCTCTGAAATTCTACTATATTATATGGAGTTTAAAGGGGTGATGTGGAAAAAATTCTACTCATCCCAGACAGGTAACAATGACAAAGCAAAAACAGTTGCTGCTCAAGTCAAGCACGGTGAAACAATGTAGGTGTTTGTTTGTTGTTTGTTTGTTTGTTTGTTTTTTGAAGTTATGCAGAGACACAAGTAAGGGGCTACATACAAACACACAGATAACTCAGGTAGGCCCATAATCAAAAATCCTTCATCATCGTGGGTGACAAATCACAAAAGTTGTGTTGCTAGAATTTCCTGAACATTTTGACAAGAGTTCTACCAAAGATTTATTTATTGTTTAATATTGGGAAAGTTTCTTGTAGGTCCTATATATTCTGTGAGCTTCTTGATTTTACTGAGCTTACCTTTAGTAGAGAATTTTTGAATCAGAGTAAACATCTACCCAAAATCTAACACATAGTCTTAGATAAATCTGATTATTGAGCATCTTTATGTTGTGTGTTGTCAACATATCATCTTTTTATTTTTCGCTAAAGATGTAGAAACTCTGAAAGAAAATGTCATTTCCTTAACCATAGAATACCTGGAAAAGTTTACCTTTAACATAGGAAAAAATATTGCATCAATACGTGGACTGCTGATTAGAATACCACCCTGCCTGTGCAGAAATCACTTCCTTCTTGAATGGAATAGGCACATTTATTTATAAATATTCTGTGTCTCTTATCACTAAGATGAATGTTCACATTTCATTCAACACAGACCCAAAAGACTAGATTTCCTTAAGTTTATTTACATAAAACTCACATAACAATAAGACACTAGAAAATTATTCAAATTGAAGTCTGATTGCCCAAGCTGACTAACTATTCCTTGTATTCACACATAATTCACAATTCAAATGCTAAACAGAATAATGCCATTTAACAGAAAAAAAATATTTGGAGGTCACTGTAGTTTGAGTCTCAAAAAACACTCTCATGTGTAGAACACAGAGTATTGACAAAAAACACATCTCCATAACTGCTCATAGAAATATACACTGCAAATTGTTTAAGAATTTGAGGGAAGCAAAATGAAACAACACATATCTGAAATCTAATCACAGTTTTTAGTTGTTATAAAACATCTTCTCATTCTCAATAAATAATTAGTTTTGTTTGAAAAATATAAGACAGGAGTCAGGAAACAAACCACACAACTCTTTGGACTGCTGAGATGGTGCGAGCATGACATAGGGCCCAAATTGTATCCTTTGTAAAAAATTGTCTTTTAGTAACATAGTCATCAAGTAAACATTTCCTAAATTCCAAACCACTTCACTTTGGAGTGCTAATTTTAATGTCAAAACTGAGATGAATCAAAGTTTAGATTAGAAATGAAAAATAGAGAAAATACTATGACAGTAAGCAGCATCACAATGTACTTCAATAATTAATTAATAAGGAAAGTAGGCTTTTTTATAACTTGTCAGTTATATAGCTGCATATATATAATAAAACAGTGAAATGGAGTCAAACAAAGAAGTTTGACTAAATGAATTTATAAACATGTTCTTTGTAAGAAATCAACAGAAACTGTCTAATTCCTTCAAATCAGTTTTAGAGAAAACTTTATAAGTAAATATAACATAAACTAATCCAAATACTAGTGTTTTATATATTGAGATGGTGATATAAAGATAACTAGTAACTTATTATGCTTATGATTACTATAGTAAAATATAATTTTAATATTTAGATTTAATATATTTTGGCAAAGTATATTAAGAAAGTATATGTATATATACATACATACCAGGACTGGCCTAGATATCTGCATACATCTGTCTCCCCAGTACTGGGATTAAAGGCATGTACCACTAAAGCCATACTAAACTTTCAAGAATTGAAAGGTAGATAAATTGTTTGAAAAGATCACAAGAAACAATGACAGAAATTGAAGAGGACATTGAAAACTACACACACGCACGCACACACCCACCCCCACCCACCTACCCACATGCGTGTGCATGCACACACACACACACACACACACACACACACACACACAAGTGCACATAATCACCCCTACACATAAACATCCCCATACATACACGCGCACACGCAGGAATGATCTGAACAGTTTCAAACTGGAAATGAGACACTAAGAAATGGAGTGGTTTTGAAATGAAGGACTATAGTATTAAAGAAGTTAAAATCTTCACTTTTTTTTTTCTAATAATGAAAAATAATCTAACACATAGTAAGACATGTTGAACTCAGATAGTATCCACTGATAATAACAGCAATGGATATAAATGATATTTGTGATAATGACATAGTAAGATGGATAGGCAAAGAACAAAAGATCCGTGGTAAGATCCATGGTAGGATGGAAAGAAGGAAGGTAATATTAGAATTCTTAATTCATGTCGAAGTTTCATACCTCAAGAAGACCAAAAACTGCCAATGAGTATAACAAAAATATGCCAAACACCACATGGAAATCTTCATAAGTATTAAGTTATGAGAAATTTAAAACTATATTTTAAAAATAGTTTAATTTAGAGAAATGTTTGTTTTTAACACTCTATGGTTTAAATGTTGTAAAAGAAAAACCCAAAACATCTACTACATAAAACTGAGATGTTTTTTGCTTGGAAATTACTGAACTTAAAATAATAAAAAAGCAGCCAGACCATATGTACAGACTATCTAGATACAGTCAGAGACCACTGCACATCAGATCCTGTAGAAATAAGGCCTGTGACAAAATGAGAATCTATCAGCTTTTGATTATTGTTTCTCTTTTATGAGAATGACTGATGTGAGTGAACTGAGCATTCACTAAGGAAATCAGTAAAGTAGCATCCAGTGAGGCTATGGAAAGCTGAAAGAAGAAATTGCTATTGATGATATTAAAATATAAAAAATAAGAGTTCATTAAAGTTGATGAATATATCCAAAAATATCATGTTGCTAACCTAACAGTATGTAAAGCAGAATATACAATAAACATAACCTACACATACACAAATATATGCCAATATCTGTAACTAATATTAAAATAAATAATGTAATGGAGAAAGCATAAAGAGGAAAAACTAACTACTTGAATATATAGATAGGGAAATTGTACTACATATGCCTTTGCATTATTCGTAACTATATATATTATGTATCATATGTATATATAGCTAATTTTGTATATGCATTGATGTGAAATTATGTATAAACTGATCATGAAAAGAAAGAAGGGGAAACACTTATAAGAACATAAAAGGAAAAAAATAGAACCTGTTTGTACTCAGGGAAGCAGTGAAAACAAGAAAAGTCTTAGACTTGGGAAGTGAATTTAAAACTCTAAATAAATTGTTTTCTTGTGATAAAAGAGAAAAATCACTCACAGAAAACAGAAGTCCATTGCATTAAAATTAAAATTTTTAATCTTCATGGGCAAAAAGTTAAGAAAAATGTTAACACTATGCTAAATGAAAGTGTTTTAGGAGTAAATTTTGACCAACTCCTCAGGAGCACATGTTTCTAGATTTATATGAAATATTACAAAATGCGTAGAAACATATATCTTCCATATTCATCATTCATAGAACAAAAACAAAATTAATATGATAAACCTGAATATGCATCGATTTAAAAAGAGTGGGGAAATTCCAGCAAGATTACACTTTCATAGTAAAAACAAAAGAACGAAATGCTAAGCATTGTAAAAATTTAGGATGTAATTAAGTAGCTTTACTCACAGAAAGTAAAGTGTGCTTCTGTGTGCACATGCAAACACACATGTAAATATACACACACAGCCATAAATACACACAAATAAAAACACACACACATATATGTATATTAGAGTGTGAAAAATAATATGTAATCTAAAAGGAAAACAAATATTCTTTTAAATTTGTTATAATAAGTTGTCTTTTGTGAATTTGATTAAAATGATGATTTGTGTTTGGTTCATATTTTATTCAAATAAAAATAGTAATAATGATAAAATAAAGCAAGAACATCACTAAATTATGGAAAATTGAAAGAATGTTTATTATTATTACAATTTTTTATTTATTAGCAGTTGTTTTAATATTTTCCTAGAAGACCATTAAAATATATTTAATACATTTTAATCAGGAAAAGAAAAAGAAATAGAAATTTCAAAAGTTCATAATATCATTTTATGTGATAATATACCAGAAAAACCATAAATAAGCAAAAGATTAGATACAATCAGAAAAAAAAATTCATGAGACATTAATTATCCAAGATACAATCAAACTCATTTTTATAATACTGTGACAAAAAATAGTTAAAGTTAAAATAATAAATATGTAAGCATAAATATAATAACCAATTTGTAAAATTATATTAATAAAATATAAAAAGTTATATATGTAGCTACAGATTTTAAATACTTCAAAAGTAAAAATGTGAGACTTGCAGAGATTTAGCATTGTAAAAATGCAAGTTCAAACTAAATCTACAAATTTCTTGTGCTCCAAATAAAATACCAACAGACTTATTTTTGGAACTTGAAGAAGCTGATTCTAAAATTCTTATGTAAAAATAAACATGAAAGATTTGGCAGTTCAGTTCTGAAGGAATGAAAAATAGGACTAAGACTATGTTGATAAGATGCATGTGTTAATACAACTGCAATTGTCTGGGGCAGCTGCCGGGGAAGAGTCTGATCAGAGAGGTAAAAAAGAAAAAAAAATGAATACACATATAAGAATTTACTGTATCATAAAATTCATACTTTAAAACATATTTAGACTAATGCCGGGGAGAATAACAGACACTAATTAAGAAAAGAATATGTTCCCCCCACAAAACATCCTCTAGCTTGTTCAAAGACTTAAAATATAATAATAAAAATTTAAAATCACTAAATTATCAAGATACTTGAAAATCATTCTGTTGTGCTGGTACTCTTTCTATGGAATCATTCAGAATTGTAAAAGATATTTGGTGACAGCCATAAAGAGGTTGTGATATTCTATGTTTCATCCATCCAGAAAGAACAGAAAATGTTCTGCTTCTTAAGCAGCAGCATTTCTAGTGTTTGTAATAGATTCACATATGAAAAGCTAAATTATACTGAAACCAGAATATTGGTAAGTATAGAAGAAAATAGCTTTACATCTTAAATTGTGAATTAGAGATGTTCTTTGCTTCAGAAATGCCTTTTAGAGACCCTGTAGAACATTTACATACACTTCCACAAACAAAGAAATTGCAGGAAAGGTATTCAGTGTAGCCTTCCTTGAAAGAACAAAAGCCACTAAAATCTTTAAATGCTTCATGGCAATAATTTAATTAGAAATAATTTAATTAGAAATAATTTCAGGGCACCTGTAAAACAAGCAGTCCCAAGGTTTGTAATGCAAGTAACATGACAGGCAATGAATGGGTCCCTAAAATACAGGATTAAAAAGGGGGGGTTAGAGAAACATATATATGATATATTTTATATGACTATATAGTATAGTCATATAAAATGTTTCAGAATACAAACTGAAGACTAATTTATTAATGAATTTGAAATCAAATATATGATGATTAGTTTTTCTATAGCTATATTTTCCTACACATATAATTCTTAGAGGATAAACAAAAGAATTGTCAAATCAGATAAAATATTCCTTAGCCTATTTATAAACTTTATTTATACAATAAGATATATAGTATTAAAATTCATTTAAAAGCTTGATAATTTTATATATTAACTCCTCTCCATAATGTTCATCCTCTAAAGAGAAAACTAATATAAAGAACACATGGAGACTAAAGGATACTCTACAAAACTACAATGTTTTGAACTCCCAATGATATGTCAGAAAATATCCATGTACTTTAAATCATACTGTAAGGACAGCACCAATGGATATGCCAAAATGGACTAGGAAAAGCCTGGGAAGTCTCAACCTTACCCAGAATTGCAGATAACTGAGAAAATGGGAGTTTCTTGCAGGCAAGAGCACACCAATTTTTTTCCAATACCAAATGATTAGTCTGAAAAAAAAAGTAACATTATATAGACTATGGGTTATATTTAGGAATTAATATGTATATAAATTTACATATATGCATGCTACAATGCAATGAAAATGAAGTCATGAAAAAGAGAAGGGAAGTGTATATAAGAATGTACAGAGGGAGAAAAGGTAATGGAGAGATGCTATAATTATATTATAATCTCAATAATTAAAAATTAATAGTATGCATGTAATTTAGAAGAACAAACACTAAGAATGCACCCAGATCATCTGGTTTAGAGCTGGCTATATCACCTTCTTTGGCAAGTTTCTCAATCTGTTAAAGCCTCAATTTCTTGATGGCAACATTGACTTCTGAGCAGCACCTCCTTTACAATGCAGTCGTGAAGAATACACTCTGATATATTAATATTAAATAGAGATTCTGATACATTTAGTGTTTTGGTAGGATTGTACAAAAGAGATTATCTTTGTGGTATTGGCTACAACAGCCAGCATCTTTGGACCAGAGAATGGTTAGAGACCCCAACAGATCCAACAGTAAATTTTAAAAGCTATAACAAGAGACTAGAAGCCACATGCAACTTAATAGTTTCAACTCACTCTGCAGGTCCTAACCAACATGGAAACCTCAGAGCAGCATGTGGGTTCTAGTCAGCTGGAAGAATCTTGAAAGTTTTTAAAATACTCTTTAATTTGCTGTTGTTGTTAATAATCTGACTGAGGATTTTTAGGGTCTACTAAAGAACCATTTCTTTTGTTAGTTAGGACTGTCTCTTTTCTTCCAAATTTCGTTTCTCTCTGTTTTCTGCCTCTTATTCCATTACATAAATAGAGAGCCTTGCCATATGTGTAATTTGCTTCAATTTCACTCTATCCCCTTATAGAAAGTTGTTTTTAAGTGGACTATACCAACAGACTGAGAGGTGCTAACTAGATCAAACAGTTAATTTTGAAAAATCTGAAGCCATGACACTTGTTTAGGGAGACTTTTCAAATTTAGTTCCTAGCAACTCTATATCACTATGACAGTTAATTCACACAGCAGCGAGACTTGGTAAACAAATAACTCTCCAAGTTTTACCTATAATACTCCCTAGCCCTTACCCCCCCAAAAATGAACAACTGGAGGTGAATTTCTATAATGGATGAGCCTTCTGTCTGAGTATGCCATTACCTCATTCATTTAAAAGTCAATTTAGAACTTGTGGACAGTGCCAAATTTACAGTCCCGAGTCCAGACTCCTTTTTATAGTCTAGAGAGGAGTCATTGCATAAGTTGTCATGTTGCAAGCCTTTTGAGCCAACTCCACTCCGTCAGTCTTTTTCATGATGGGCAGAAGAGTTTTAGACATGCAGGCTATCAATAACTTTAGGGCCATTAAAGATCAGCAAATGGAGCTGAAACTGACTCTCCATCACATTATATATGCTCATGTCATCTAAACAGAATCATCTAATTTGGTAAAGGAAATCAAGTTCTGTAGTCACCAAGATTTTAGCCACTTAAATTGCTGTTCACTCTGTGATGACAAACTAATAATCATGAAGTTTACAAATTTTTTGAAGAACAATTACATAAAATGTGGCTAACAAAGGTCCACAGAATAACAGATTAGATCATCTTCTCTAAGAAGAAAGGATGTCATGGTTGTTTGGAGAGTCAACCTATTTGTGTGCACACCATGTCTATAATTAGTGTTCTCTCTGGGGTTGACAAATTTCCTAGAGCAGGATTACTTTTGCTATTTCACAGTATCATTGCTATATGAGGCTGGTTACATCATTCTAGCAAACGTCCAGTGCATGAGGAAACTAAGAGCTTTGGCTCAACCAGAGAAAGCTCAAGTTCAGTCATGCACATCCTCTATTTCCAATCTTGTATTTTTCCTGTAGAATTCTCTGGTTGGACCACACAAAAGTCTTCTATATGCTCAACACAAGCATTTCAGAAACATTATTTGGATTACTGGTTAGCCGGGACCAATGATAAATGGAATAAAAGCTAAGTATAACCAAAAAAAAAAAATGAACATATTGGTAAGAAAGGTACATTCACAGTAGTAGAAACAAGGTCAAGCTGTCTTACATTTGAGATAAAACAAATAAATATTTTAAAGTTTTTTGAATATAAAGGATATCTAGACTTATTGTTTGTATGTGAGGACAAATAGCTCAAGTTTGTGTACATGTACTTCAAAGTGTAGGGTCAGGCAACAAAGTAATTCCTCTACATCCTTTCTTCTATAAAGCAGTTTTCAACTTTCTTGGACTGACACAAATATCATCATTTTCTTAGAAACTCCCTTCTGACTCTCCAAATGACTTATTCTCTCCCTTGAGCTCTCTCAAGACTTGCTCAAATTGGCTAACATGAAACTTACCATTTTAATATATGTAGGTATAGATTTATCTTCTTGAGATGAAGCCAGGTGTGATATTTGATTTATCCTCATAACCCTAAAACCTAGACAATTCATAAGGTGGATACATAATTTAGATGAGATCAATTGAGTTCAAATATTACTTGCATCTTCCATGAGATCAAATTATGCATGTAAGACGTTCCAGAGATTTAATGAATCATCAATTCATTATCTCCATAGCCACCATAACATTGTTGTGGTGTACTCTGAATTAGATAGGAACTTTATACATATATTAGATGGAAGAAAACCAAAGTGTGCTGAAATTCTGGGGGAAACGTGATAGAAATAAGGTAAGTTTCAGATACAAGATGAATTTTCTCTTTGTACTGCCTCAAGGACAACAGAGAAGTATGGTGGACAGAAATAAGTAATTCCACTGAACTGCCTACTGTGGAAGAGCATTAACTGTTATCATTGTGGAGCAAGTAACTACTTACAAAGTAATGAATGGTTAATTATATTGTAGTAGTGATGTCTGTGGGACATGTGAAGTCAGTTCAAGGTTTAAATCTCTCTGATTTTCAAAGTTTTCACAGGAGTAATGCCCTATCATGTTAGGAAAGGAATGCTTATTCATAAGCTATTTCTTAATTCTTTAGTCATTAGTAAAAATGGGTCATAGATCATGTCATGTTGTCTGTAACCTAGTTATAATTATGGCTGAATGTAAGTTTCAAAGTCACGATTTCTTATAGAAACCTTTAAAATCGCATTAGCTTCTGATAATTATACTAATATCTAAAGCTTGAAAATCACAGAACTAATTTCATCAGAAGATCAGCTGTGAACATGTTCTGGAGAGGTTTTCTTTCTCATCTTTCTGGGAACAAAAGGAGAAGCCAGCTTCAAACTCTAACATGACACCCTATTTATGAGGCAGAAGAATAAGTTTAGGGAAGCATCACATCGTGAGTGAGTGGATTCAGAAGTGGAGAACAGGGATATTAGAGCAACATCTCGAAATTCAACTCTGAGACAGGAGAAGCCTCTTCACTTGTGATCGATTTGCATCTCTGCCTGTGTCTGAATTCATATTCCACAAGCACAGATGGAGGTGTGATAGATTTTTTTCGAGCACATCTATTTATTCAGATACCGGATTCAGTCTCTGAGTAGGGAGATGGTAAAGGCTGCTGTGAGCAGATGGCACATAGGCACTATGACTTTCGAAACAACATTCTTTAAAGATAAGTGGCACAGTAATAATAATAATACTTAGCACATATATTGCACCTTTGGTCTGCCAACATTGACTAATTAATCTTCAGTAGACCCCTGTGATATAAGTAAGTGCTTATAATTATCTCTATTATGCAGTCAAGTCAAGTAAGAATATGTCGGCACATACTGTGGAAAACTTGGCCCAAGTTAAAGGCCGGGTGGATCCAATTTGCATGGCTCTTTAAGATTTCTGCTCTAGTAGCAGAGACTAGTATTTCTAGACACACTGCTGTTTGAGGCACCAAGTAGATTGGAAGCAAGATATCATCCACCAGACACACTTCATTCAGAGGGTTTGTGCTACAGAATTCTAAATTAAGCAATGGGACAGTTGAGTCATTTCTTGAAAGTCCAAGAGGATGTGGTTGGCCAGAAGCAGGAGTGAAACTTATAGGGCCCTCCCATTTGAAGAAAACAATTGGACTGCCCACATCTCTTTTAAGGATGGTTTATAAATTATTATACAAAATAAGGATTTAAAATAAATGTAAGGATTCCTTTGACATTAGACATGCCTAAGAGTTTTCATCTGCAGGTTGTTTGAGTCTGAACTATTGCTTTGGTGAGAGAGATTAATATTCCACTAGAAAAAAAGGACTTCTGAGTTAATCAATGATGCCATGGAGTTGCTAAAGTTCTGAATCTTTGATGGTGACATGCAAAGATGTCCACTTTAAAGATCTGAAATTTGATATTATTGAACTGTGTCATGATATCAAGAGACCTGACCCTGAATTTGGAAAGATATAAGAAAATCAAAACCCTTTATAAATGGGTACATCAATAAACCTCAATTTACCATGAGAATCCATAAACAAAATGTATGGGAATGCCTCTTGATATTTGACATGTAATAAACAAGCAATATTTTACCCCTCAATCTATCTTTTAGAAGTGTGATTTGGGGCAAGACACAATCTTTCAGGTTTAGCTTCCTCATCTGTAGAATGTATCTTAATTCATCAACCATATCTAAATCCAAAGATCCAAGGCCATTCCTCTTCCTCTCAAATTTGTAAATCAGTTATCATGACTATTTTACATATTTTCCCTTTTTATTACCATAGACTTTAGTTTAACTTGGGAAATATAATTACTCTTTACCTGCAATTTTTCTCTTCCCTTTTTGAACTACATTTTTTATGCAAAGGATCATAAACTTACACCTCTAATAATAAGAGGATTAAATTAAAGCAATTTGAATGTAATAGTCAGAATCAAATTATGAGCTGAATGTCCTGACTTTGGGCACACATATTCAAAATCTTGTATACAAATCACACCTAAACCCAGAATACTTTTTGGTCCAGAGAGATTGCTTTCCCTAGGATCTGTATTCTTCCGTTCCCTTGGATGACAATGCTTCCCCTTCTTAACTAGTCTTTATTTTTATGCATTTTATATTAAGTCTAAACGTGCCCACAAACCAATACCCAATATCAAATTAAATGCAGAGATACTTGAAGAAATCCTACTAAAATCAGTGATAAGAAAAGGCTGCCTACTCTCTCCATATCTATACAGCATAGTACCCGAAGTTCTAGCTAGAGCAATAAGACAGCAAAAGGAGATCAAGGGGATACAAAATGGCAAGGAGAAGTCATGGTATCACTATTTACTGATGATATGATAGTATATATAAGGGACACCAAGAATTCTACCAGAACTTCTACAACTAAAAACAACTTCATCAAAATGGCTGGATATAAAATTACTTCAAAAACTCAATAGCTTTCTTTTAGACAAATAATAAACAGGCTGAGAAAGAAAATTGGGAAACAACACCCTTCATAATAGGTACAAATAATGTAAAATACTTTGGTGGAACTCTAACCAAACAAATGAAATATCTGTATGACAACTCAAAGACCTCAAAAGATGGAAAAATCTCCCATGCTCATAAATTGGTAGGATATAAATTTAACATAGTAAAAATGGACATCCTACCAAAAGTAATCTTCAGATTCAACACAATTCCCATCAAAATTCTAGCACAATTTTTCATAGACTTGGAAAGAACAACTATCAATTTCATATGGAAAAACAAAAACCTAGGATAGCAAAAATAATTCTTGGCAGTAAAAGAAATTCTGGGGGAATCACCATAGCTGACCTTAACCTGTACTAAAGAGGAATACTGATAAAAAGCTGCATGGTGCTGGTATAGAGACAGACAAGTTGATCAATGGAATAGAATTGATAACCCAGAAATAAGCTCACACACCTATGGATACTTGATCTTTGACAAAGAAGCCAAAAATATACAATGGAAAAAAGATAGCATCTTCAATAAATGGTAATGGTCTAACTGGCAGTTTTTATGTAGTAGAATGAAAACAGATCCATAATTATCACCTCACACAAAGTTCAAGTTCAAGTGGATCCAGGACTTCAACATAATACCAGATACACTGAATCAAATAGAAGAGAAAGTGGGAAAGAGCCTCAAATTCATTGGCACAGGGGGAAATTTCCTAAATAGAACTGCAATGGCTCAGTCTTTAAGATCAACAATTGATAAATGAGACCTCATGAAACTGAAAATCTTCTGTAAGGGAAAAGACAAAGTCAATAAGACAAATCAGCAACCTACAGATTGGGAAAAAATCCTCACTAACTCCATATCTGATAGAGTGTTATATCCAAAATATACAAAGAACTTAAGAAGCTAATCTCCAAATACAAAATAACACAACTTAAAAATGGGGTACAGAGCTAATCAGAGAGCTCACAACAGAAAAATCTGAAATGTTAGAGAAGCACTTAAAGAAATGTGCAAGGTCCTTAGTCATCAAGGAAGTGCAAACCCAAACGACCATGAGATTCTACCTTGTACCAATCAGAATAACTAAGATTAAAAACTCAAGTGTCAACACATGCTGGTGAGGATGTGAAGAAAAAGGAACACTACACCATTGTTGCTAGGATTGCAAAGTGGTACAACCACTCTGGAAATCATTCTGGTGGTTCATCAGAAAACTGGAAATAAATCTATGTAAAACTGGAAATAAATCTATGTAAAGATCCAGCTATACCACTCCTGGGTACATATCCAAAAGATACTCCACCATACCACAGGGACATGTGCTCTACTATGTTCAATGAAGCTTTATTTATAATAGCCAGAAGGTGGAAACAACCCAGTTGTCCCTCACACAAAGAATGGATACAGAAAAATGTGGTTCGTTAACACAATGGAATACTATTAAGCTATTCAAAAAGAATACATAATGAGTTTTGGAGGGAAATGGATGGAATTAGAAAAATATTACCCTGCATCAGTTAATCCACACAACTTCAAAATTTTAACAAGCAGAAAGGCCCAAGTGAGGATGCTTCAATTTCACTTGGAAAGGGAAAGAAAGTAGTCACAGGAGTCAGAAGGAGGGAGGAATCTGAGTGTGAGAGTGAAGGGGGAGGAGATAATCAGGTATGGGGGGGCACATGAGACAAGCCCAGATGGAAATATGCACCCTTTGGGCTGGGATGTGGGGGTATTCTCTAAAAAGTACCAGAGACCTGGGAGGTGAGAGCCTCTCAGGACTCAATGGAATGACCTTAAATGAAATGCCCAACAGTTGGGAGAGCTACCTCCATTAGATAATCCACCTCCATTAGATAGACAGGGCCTCAAGTAGTAGGATAAAGTTGCCAACTCACAGTTAAAATTTCTGACCCAGAATTCCTCCTGTCTAAAAACAGCAAGGACAGAAAGTGGAGAAGAGACTGAGAGAAAGGTGCTGCAGTAACCAGCACAATTTGAGATCTATCTCATGGTGAGACATCAAGGTCTGACACTATTACTTATGCTGTGGTGTGCCTACAGACAGGATCCTAACATGACTGTCCTCTGAAAGGACCAACCAGCAGCTGACTGAGACAGTTATTGGAACTGAAGGAACACCTATAGTTGAATTAGGAGAAGGATGAAAGAAGCTGAAGAAGAGGACAACACCATAGGACCAGCAGTCTTAACTAACCTAGACCGCTGGGAGCTCCCAGACACTGAGCCACCAACCAGGCAGCATACCTGAGCTGGTCTGAGGCCCCAACACATATATAGCAGAGGACTACCTGGTCTGGCCTCAGAGGAAGACAGGGAAGTCCCAGAGAAGAACTGGTGGGGAAGGAATATCTTCTCAGAGTCAGAGGGGAGGAGGATTGGGATTAGGAACTGTGGGAGGTGGGACAGAGAGGGAGCAACTGCTGTTTTGTAAATAAAAAGAAAAGTTAATGCTAACGAAAACAAAGAAAGAAATAAAACATTCCTATAAATGTTGTTAAGTAGTAACTGCCTCAAAACTGAGGTATGAGTAGCGATTTAATGTCTACCTTTTATGTATTTTAGGATTACAGAAATAAATAAATATACTATAGCTAATGATTTAAAAACGTTCATATCTAAATACTCCCATAAACTCCATCCTGACTTTTTGAGTTTATACTACTCTTGTGTGCAGAGTTTAGAAGCTTCATCATCTGTACATCCATTTAGATCAATGAATGACATGCAGAATCTAATTTCTTAGCTACTGTATTTACAGTTTTATCTTTTATAGGCCATACACAGTCATAGCTCAAAGATACCATGGTAATTAAACTCACACATACATATAATACAATGGTGACTACACCTAGAATATAGAAATCTTCTAACAAATATTTTTTGTTTGATTATCATATTTTAATACTCTGTAAAATATGTTTTCTGCCATGCCTGGAACACAGAAATGTTCATAAAGATGTCCTGCATTAAGCATTGAGATACCAATGTAATTTAAAATAAACTACTTTCAGGAAGGTAATATTAGCTTATCTGGTGGAGAAAGAAATTAAGGTTGGAAACAAATACTAAAATTAAAAGTGAATACTCACTAGGGTGTAAACCGTTAGAAAATTCAGGGTCCTGATTCTAAATTTATCTATGGGAAAAACTCATTGGTGACATGTAGGGACTGATTCAGCAGGGCCCAAAGCTAACATGATCCGTAAAGCACATGTGTATCACTCTACCTGAATTGGTTTGTAAAGTATTTGCTGATCAAATGCAGTTGACGAATACTCTTATCCCTAGTATTTTTAACTCTTTCTGTAACATTTAGACTCTTTCAATGTTTAGTATATGCTTACTATATCACTTAGCATTCCAACCTCAGCTTTACTGTTTGTCAGGGAGTAATTAAAATAAATCGAAAAGTATTGTATCATAATAGCTGGCCAAAGATAGGTAAGATCATTGGTTGGTCAATGAGATGATAACCAAAACAAATGATCTCCGGGACTTTTCCTAAAGTTGTTACACTTAATCAAGTTATTCTCTATAGGTGGAAATCCTTAAAAATTGAAGGACTTTTCCTAAAGTTGTTACACTTAATCTAGTTATTCTCTGTAGGGGGAAATCCTTAAAAATTGAAGTACTTTTCCTGACAGATCTCAATCTGCCTCTTACAAAACCACTATCAGAAACCATGGCATTTGTTATGAATGTCTGAAAGATTTTAATTTGTTTCATTTAATCCACAATAATTCATCATCCATCAGTGTTTGTATGTAGTGTTTGAAATCTTATTTTTCCTGTTAATTTCAAGTTTAGATGAAATTGAACATAATGCAAAGCAGCAAACCAGAGCACTCACCTCCATGCATCAAGGGCTAGTGTCAATGACAAACAGTGATATATCTTTGCCGCAATACTAACTTAATCACTTATATCTCTCATTATATATGAGTAATACTAGGTATCAAATATCAAAAATATTAAAATGAGGAAGATTATAGATATCAATTTAGTTTTCTTCTGAAGTTATTAAGAAAATAGCTACATTTGATTTTGATAATGAGAAAAATAAGTATGTCAACTTCAGTGCATAACATTGGAAACATCACAGTAATAAAAGCAGATCTGAAATGTTCTTACAATTAGTTCTGTATCAAAAATAATAAGCATATCAAATTAGTTATTTTTATAGTTTTCTACATTTCTGTTTTTCTTTTTTTATGGTGAAATCACACACACACACACACATGAGCGCACACATACAGACACACACACACACGAACACACATGAACACACACACACCTCCTTTGAGAACACCACTTTTCCTAATAAGAAATATAGCCATAGGGGCTATTAGGACACTGGAAGCCATGTCACTTTTATGACAGCCTGAGCCCAACAAGTTTTATGTTAAAATTTCTTCAGTTGAACATAAAACTTCCCTGTTTGCTGAGTATTGGAAACAAAGTTCAGTAAAATACTGTTAATAAAAAGAAAACATTATATAATTTTAGTGTATATCTTCACTCCAACTCCTAATCCACAGTGGACATCTGGGAAATATTGTAATTGTAAAGTAAAAGTGAAAAGGAGAGGGAGAGAGAAGAGGTCAACATTAGTGACACTGTGAATACATCATTTTTATCTTGATGGTGATGGAAAGAGGACTGGAGAACTACCAATAATGACACAACTAAAGGAGAAAACTCAGTTCTTCCTTAGTGATTTCACATCAACTTTCTCCATCAGTTCTCAGAGATCACTTTGAGTATTTGTTCTCTGGTCCATGATGCTGTACAGGTGATGCTGTCTCAGCATGAATCCATCTTCTTGCTGAGGGACTGCCAATTATTTATAGTGAAACTAAAACAGAGGAATAAATATTACATGTTGATGGATGTTTGTCAGGAGAGAGAGACAGACAGAGAGAGAGACAGAGAGAGAGAGAGAGAGAGAGACAGACAGAGAGAGAGAGACAGAGAGAGACAGAGAGAGAGAGAGGTGCTTTCAGTGGAGCTTGTCAGACACAAAAATCTTCCGCAAATCTGCATTTTCAATGGCAAAGTGGCTAGAATTATCCAGCTGCTTCAGTGGTGAGCCTCAAAATTTACCTCATAAATTTAAATTATAGATGACATAGCACTGGAATGGAAAGAGATGACACCTTTAAAAATAAATCTAGAGCAACATTTGGGGAAAGGAATCACACATTTAAAAGGGAAAAAAGAAAGTTCCAAGGTGCCAAAAAAGAGCCTTTATTTATTGTCCTATTTACTATTCTCTGTCTAAAATTAGAGTCCCTCTTACTTTCTGCTCTGTAGTCTCCTGTATGAAATACATTGTGGAGGAGCTATGGAGTTTTTGTGAAACTCAAGGAGAAAGCTGGTTTGCAGCTATAACAAAATGCTTGCCAATGTTGGGAGCCAAACTGGCAAGGTTTTCTGTTGTGTCAGCATTTGAGTATTATTGCAATGTTATCATATCACTGAAGAAAGAATGTGGAAACAGCAGGCAGAAAGATGAAGTACATTTGAAGGAAGAGCACCTAGCTGAAGTAGAGATGTTGACTATATTGGACAAGGCTCATTGTTAATAGTTTTACTTTAATCCACTTGTGTGAAATTCCTTTAAATTTTATTCCAGAAGACCCTGATTCCAGCAATTCTCCTATTCAGATACTGGCAAAAATTAGTAAGGAATTTATACTTCTAAACTTTCTGTATCATAGACTCAGTTGAATTATAAGAAAACCCCCCTTCGTTCGGGGTATGAATAAGTTTGGAGACATTGACTGGAATGACACTAAGATTAATTTAAAGTGTTATACAGTACCATATATATGTAGTAAAACTTTGGAACATGTGTTTTCAGAAGCTTAAATAGAAATCATCACATGAACAAAATATTGTACCTAAATCACATTAGTTAATTGAGACAAACAAGTAAATGAAACAACATCCAGAAACAAACAACTTAAAGGAAAATTTCATAACCTACCACTGACATAAGAATGGTAGGGGAAAGGAATATATAAATATTTTGATTGCCCTATGTGAGATATTGGAAAGTTATGTCACACTACTTCAGATGCAACTACATCAGAAGTACACTACATCTGAAACAAAAATAAACAATAACAGCAAACACTAAGAAGACATGAGGCACAAAGGACAAACCAAGTCTCTCCAGTGAAAATTCTCCTCTACTTAATGGACTTGGTGTCTGCAGTTCATTAACGTAGAGGGTTCAGGCAATAGTCTGGTGAGCTAAGTGTGAGATGTTTGCCATTTGCTTCACTTGCTCTTGTATATAATTTTAAAACATGCTACCACCTTTTCCGGGAGCTCCGATCATGGTGCTGCTTCCCATGCTCTGGCCCTTTTGTTCCTTCTGACTTAGCTTCTCCAAGCCAGCATCACCAACGTGGCTTCTCTTTCCTGCCTTTGCTCCTGGAGGGGTCCCATTACAAGCCCCACCTGAAACCTTTGAACCCATGGATAAAAGGCACACATTCCACTCTATTACTTTAGAACTTGGAGGCTAGCGAATTCCTAAACGTGGCCTCTCCTGTCCTAAACTTAACAGCTAGCCTCCGCAGACCTCGCTGGCTATTCATTGGTGGTTCTAACTTTCTTGAGGTCTTACATGATTGCTTTGTGCTTCTCTTTCCAAAGCCTGGCCAAAAGTCTCCTTCTCTTTCTATGCATCTCCTTTTTCTCCTGGGACCCGGAACTTCCACCTGTCCCTTCTGCCCAGCAAATGACTCCCAGTCTCCTTTATTGACCATATCAAGAACCAATTAGGGAACCATACCTTAGTATCAGCAAGTCTCCCTACATGTTCTCCTATTTCCCATGACTACAAAGAGTTAAATATATTCTCATGCAGACATCAGGTCTGCTTTTTCAGTGACACTCCACAGGAAGAGCTCAGAACACCAAACACTTAAAAGAATGTGCTGAAAATACCTGGTAGCAAAGCCTCTATGTGGTTCATTCTCTTTCCACTTCCTGGGCTTTATCAACTTCTGTTAATAGGGCATATGCACTGAGAATTACATAATGTTAAATATGAGCAATATTTCTTGGAAAGTAGTTATCATTCTTCCTAAAAACTGATATGTATAAGACAGATGATCAGGTAAAATATCCCCATCCAGTGCACATCTCTATATAATATTGTTGAGATCCTACTGGATAAACATGTCTGTCTTTCACAAGAAAGCATATACAGATCCAAATAGATAAATGATATACACCCCATCACATGGTCATAAAATCTGCTGATTTTCACCATGTTCTTTCCCTGCACAGAGTTCAGTGTTGCCTGAAATTTCAGCCATTTTCTATTTCTTTGAATTTACAAATTAACTTTATTTCCTTAGTCACATCTGGCCTAAACTGTTGCATATAGAAATTTGGAGCAATTTTGAAGGGTAAAAATTCTGCCTACAGGACATGGAATTTGTCAGATTCATGCATGTCCCTACATAAGAACCTCACAATAGCACATTGAAATTCTTTTCATTATCTTTACATGGAATCAGAGAACACCTCAGAAACACAATTGCTCATTTGAGTAACCTTTCAGCTGTCAAAAAATTATTGAAGCTCTTGCTATGAGCAAATATTTTCTTAGATTCCAACCACTATGATATAATTGACTCAAGACACTTTTTAATATATCTGGAATTTAATTTAATAGCCATGTTCATATATTTGCATGTAACCATTTTACCCAAGTACTGGTGTGTATTGGATATGTGAATCACATAAAAAGTATTCCCTCAATAACAAGAAAGGTGTTTAAATTGTCCTAGACATATCTATTTTAATATTTAATTTTACTTTGATAATTGATATATCTCTACAATATATTTTGATAACATTCACACTCTACTACCTCCTTCCATGTTTTTTTTTTTTGTAACCAACAAAAGGATACAATTAAGTAGCATCCTGACTTTGATTCTCTAAGTGTACAAGTTGGGAAAAAATAAGCTGTTAATCATAGATGTCACAATCACTATTCAAATAATATGTGATTGAGTCTAAAGAGTTGATATACAAGTCCTATAAGTTGTAATGATTATGACTGATATGGCTTCGTAACTGGGCCCTTTAATTGATGTAACTATACATACATATTATTTTGGACAAACCTCTAAATATGTAATTCAGTGAAGCTGCCATGATTGGAATCACAGCTCTGCTGTTACTAGACAGATGAACCAACTTAATTTGCTAATCTCTGCCTTACAGCCCTTACTAAAAACATGGATGTGAACGTACTATCTCTTCTCCTTTGTCAGATTGTTTTGGACTTAAATGTTGTGGACACTTAAAAATTTTAGAACAGTATTTATAGAAATCCAGAATTCAACCCATTTTAATCTTAACTAATAATTTAAATGTGAATGTAAAAAATTGCAACAGAAAACCCACTCCACTTTCTATTAAACAGACTGTTTCAGAAAAAATTAAACAATTCATCAAATGATTGACAAATATTATTCATGTCTTTTCAATTCAGATCACCATTCACACCAAGAGGATCTGGCTGGCACTCTCATTCAGGTCATGGAACACAATATATTTCCTCTAATACATAAGAGAGATAGAACTAACTGTCAAAAATGGAAAATGTCAAGACAAGGGGAATATCTTAGTAAACATAACAAAATATTATGTATGTATTATGATAATATAAAGAGACCTGTTAATATTATTTTTTTAAGTTTTTTTTTCTTAGTTTTTTTTTTATTTACATTCCAAATCATTTCCCCTTTCCTGTTTCCTCCCTCCGCGAAAGTCCCATAAGCCCCCTTCCCTCCCTCTTTTCCCCATTCAACCCCCTCTCACTTCTCTGTCCTGGTATTCCTCTACATCCAGTCTCTCCAGGACCAGGGGTCTCTCCTTCCATCATCTTGGAAATCTATTGATATGTGAATTGTGTCTAGGGTATTCTGAGATTCTGGGTTAATATCCCCTTATCAGTGACTGCATACCATGTGTGTTCTTTTGTGATTGGGATACCTCACTAAGGATGATATTTTCCAGTTCTGACCATTTGCCTAGGAATTTCGTGAATTCATTGTTTTTAATTGCAGAGTAATATTCCATTGTGTAAATATACCACATCTTGTGAATCCATTCCTCCGTTGAGGGACATCTGGGTTCTTTCCAGCTTCTGGCTATTATAAATAAGGCTGCTATGAACATAGTGGAGCATGTGTCCTTATTGCATGCAGGTAAAGCCTCTGGGTATATGCCCAGGAGTGGTATAGCCGGATTCTCCGGAAGTGTCATGCCCAGTTTTCTGAGTAAACCCCAGACTGCTTTCCAGAGTGGTTGTACCAGCTTGCAATCACACCAGCATTGGAGGAGTGTTCCTCTTTCTCCACATCCTCGCCAACAACTGCTGTCTCCTATGTTTTTGATCTTAGCCATTCTGACTGGTGTGAGATGAAATCTCAGGGTTGTTTTGATTTGCATTTCCCTAATGACTAATGTTCATCATCCTTAGTCATTATGGAAATGCAAATTGAGACCTGTTGCTATAATCAATATATGCTATTAAACCTAGAAAAGAATGTACACTAGGTAATAAGTAGAAGTTGAATTAAAGCATACATGCCTATACTATGAATACATCCTTTCTCCTTGTATTTGCAATGGCACATCACTTAGAATGCACATGCGATAGCTCAATAATTGTCTACAACCACATATACATAATGAAGGTAGTTAGAAGGGCACATTATAGCCCCAGTCAACACAGCAATCTTTCACAGAAGAACCATATTATTTAGTTAATCCAACAATATGGTTTGACAGGTTCCTTAAAAATAAACAAACCAGCACATTCTGAAATTTATCAAGTGATTTTTCTTCAAATAAATATCCATGCTGTGTTTCAATGTTCTGTAAGTCTTGACATTTATGCTGATTTTGAAACTTGCTGTGAAAATGGGAACTTGGATTTCTCCAAATGAAAGCCTTTTGGAGTAGATAAACAATTCTCGCTCAGGCTTATTAGATTCTCTCTAAATTTCAAGTCCAAATGTCAGAGTTAGAGATTATGAAGACTGAAAAAGTAGACACTTTGTTGATGTTTTCCCTCCTATTACTGTTTTATAAAGGTTTTTGTTCCAAATAACACAACACATCATATGGTCTCTAGTTAACACTGGCAGAAAAAAATTGAATTTGCAGAATTCAAAAAGACTAAAAAGATAAAGATAACAGGGCCTGAGGATATCAGCTTTTATATATCTTACTCATATTTAGTAGTGTGCATAAGACTAAGTGGACTCTGAATAGAGAGAATTATATTAAGAGAATAAGTACTCCCAGAAACAGATGTCATATTTTGAGAACTCTGACAGAAACATGGAACTGAGGCCAAACTGACATTTACTTAGTAATCAACAAAAGTTGTCTGTTAACTCATCTTCAGTATTTGTGGTACTAGGCACATTTAGTACTTTTGACCAGGCTAACTTTAAGAAGTATCAGAAGGATATAAAGACTGCTTCAAAGCAGTTGGAAAATGAGTAAATGAAATGAGATAATTGTGCCAAAAATCTTCTTGTCCTATTATTGTTAACGCCTGCAGTCACAATCAGGAGTTTATTGTCTAGGGCAATCTTGTTGATTAGGAACTGGATTCAAGTTCATCAGAATGGAATGACATGAACTCACCTCTGCTACACCTACAGAAATAACTTATGCTTGCTTATAGACACTTTTATTGAAAGAACTATATTATGTGAGAAAAGTTAGCACCGGGAGTAAATAAAACATCTCATTGATTTAGAAAACTGAAATTCCTATACTGTTTTTATTAAGAAAATTCAAGTTATTTGCCTAGAGGTCCAACTGTTCTGTCATATTATTTAACCTATGTTTATTTTAGGAGGTAAGCCTTTTCCTAAAGGCCCCTGTATGTAATTGTTAATATAATGATCTAAAAGAAATGAACCCAAAGTAACAGAATAAAATTCTCATAATTAGCTAAGAGTTCATTAAATGGGAAAAGAAACAAAAGCCAAAATGCTCAAAGTTCATATGAGCCACTGACTCTGTCCTCTGACATGTGACATCAGCTTATTACCCCAATACTGATTCAAAAGAGGACAAAGAGTTGCTTGGCAACAAGGTTGCTGAGAAAAGAGGTAAAATTTGCTATAATGTAGGTCTTTGCAGGTCATAATACCTCTAAAACCAGCAACTTCCTAGGAATTCTGCCTTGGGTTACAATAATATGGGCATTCAAATATTTAATAGAATATCTCTTTCTTTATGTTTCAATGTACATTGCCTCTTTTGTTATTATTATTTATTAAATTTTTTTATTTACATTCCAAATGATTTTCCCTTTCCTGTTCCTTCTCTCCCCAAAAATCCCATAAGTCCCCTTCCCTCCCTCTGTTCCCCATTCAACCCCCTCTCACTTCTCTGTCCTGGTGTTCCCCTACATCCAGTCTTTCCAGGACCAGGGGTCTCTCTTTCCATCATCTTAGAAACCTATTGATATGTGAATTTGCATCTTGGGTATTCAGAGATTCTGGGTTAATATCCCCTTATCAGTGACTGCATACCATGTGTGTTCTTTTGTGATTGGGTTACCTCACTAAGGATGATATTTTCCAGTTCTGACCATTTGCCTAAGAATTTCGTGAATTCATTGTTTTTAATTACAGAGTAGTATTTTTTTTATGTTTCTTTTTTTTTTAAATTTTATTTTCTAATTTTTTTTTATTTACATTCAAGATCATTTCCCCTTTCCCGTTTTCTCCCTCCCCGAAAGTCCCATAAGCCCCCTTCCCTCCCTCTTTTCCCCATTCAACCCCCTCTCGTTTCTCTGTCCTGGCATTCCCCTACATCCAGTCTTTCCAGGACCAGGGGTCTCTCCTTCCATCTTCTTAGAAATCTATTGATATGTGAATTGTGTCTAGGGTATTCCGAGATTCTGGGTTAATATCCCCTTATCAGTGATGGCATACCATGTGTGTTCTTTTGTGATTGGGTTACCTCACTAAGGATGATATTTTCAAGTTCTGACCATTCGCCTAGGAATTTTGTGAATTCATTGTTTTTAATTGCAGAGTAGTATTCCATTGTGTAAATATACTACATCTTCTGAATCCATTTCTCCGTTGAGGGACATCTGGGTTCTTTCCAGCTTCTGGCTATTATAAATAAGGCTGCCATGAACATAGTGGAGCATGTGTCCTTATTGCATGCAGGTAAAGCCTCTGGGTATATGCCCAGGAGTGGTATAGCCAGATCCTCCAGGAGTGCCATGCCCAGTTTTCTGAGGAACCGCCAGACTGCTTTCCAGAGTGGTTGTACCAGCTTGCAATTCCACCAGCAGTGGAGGAGTGTTCCTCTTTCTCCACATCCTCGCCAACAACTGCTGTCTCCTGTGTTTTTGATCTTAGCAATTCTGACTGATGTGAGATGGAATCACAGGGTTGTTTTGATTTGCATTTCCCTAATGACTAAGGATGATGAACATCTCTTTAGGTGCTTCTCAGCCATTAGATATTCTTCAGGTAAGAACTCTTTGTGTAGCTCTCTACCCCATTTTTTAATAAGGTTACTTGCCTCTCTGGAGTTTAACTTCTTGAGTTCTTTGTATATATTGGATATTAGCCCTCTGTCGGATGTAAGGTTGGTAAAGATCATGTCCCAGTTAGGTGGTTGCAGCTTTGTCTTTTTGACAGTGTCTTTTGCCTTGCAAAAACTTTGTAATTTAATGAGGTCACATTTGTCTATTTTTGATCTTAGAGCATAAGCTATTTTAGTTCTGTTCAGGAAATTCTCCCCTGTGCCCATATGTTCAAGGTTCTTCCCTAATTTCCTTTCCATTAGTTTCAGTGTGTCTGGTTTTATGTGGAGGTCCTTGATCCACTTGGAATTGAGCTTAGTGCAAGGAGATAAGAATGGGTCAATTTTCATTCTTCTGCATGTTGACCTCCAGTTGAGCCAGCACCATTTGTTGAAAAGGCTATCTTTTTTCCACTGGATGGTTTTAGCTCCTTTGTCAAAGATGTAGTATTCCATTGTGTAAATATACCACATCTTCTGAATCTATTCCTCCATTGAGGGACATCTGGGATCTTTCCAGCTTCTGGCTATTATAAATAAGGCTGCTATGAGCATAGTGGAGCATGTGTCCTTATTGCATGCAGGTAAAGCCTCTGGGTATAAGCCCAGCAGGGATATAGCAGGATCCTCCGGGAATGTCATGAGCAGTTTTCTGAGGAACCGCCAGACTGCTTTCCAGAGTGGTTGTACCAGCCTGCAATCCCACCAGTAGTGGAGAAGTGTTCCTCTTTCTCCACATCCTCGCCAACAACTGCTGTCTCCTGTGTTTTTGATCTTAGCCATTCTGACTGATGTGAGGTGGAATCTCAGGGTTGGTTTGATTTGCATTTCCCTAATGACTAAGTATGTTGAACATTTCTTTAGGTGCTTCTCAGCCATTAGATATTCTTCAGGTGAGAACTCTTTGTTTAGCTCTGTACCCCATTTTTTAATAGGGTTATTTGGCTCTCTGGTATTATTATTATTATTATTATTATTATTATTATTATTATTATTATTATTACTATTATTATTATTACTATTATTATTTTATTTTCTATATTCTTTATTTACATTCTAAATTATTTCCCCTTTCCTAGTTCCCCCCTCTCCTAAAGTCCCATAAACCCTGTTCCCTCTCCCTGTTCTCCATTTGCCTAAGAATTTCATGAATTCATTGTTTTAAATTGCTGAGTAGTATTCGATTGTGTAATTGTACATGGAAAATATCTCTGAAAAAACTGAAGAAATATATAGAAAAACACGTTAAGTTTGAGTATTTCATGGAGAAGTTATACAGATAAAATAGTAGGCAAAAAAATATTCCTAAGTTGATTGAAAGTGGAATTATAAATATTCTGTGATAAAATTGAAAATCTACAAGGAAAATATTTCTGATAAAACTCAAGAAATATATAGAAAAACACGATAAAACTATTTCATGAAAAATTATACAGATAAGATAGTAGGCATAAAAATATTCCTAAATTGATTGAAAGTAGAAGTAAAAACATTTTCTGATAAAATTGAAGGTTTACATGGAAACTATCTCTGATAAATTGAAGAAATTTATATAGATAAATTTGTAGGAATTAGAATATTCCTAAGTTGGTGACAGTAGAATTATAAACATTTTCTGATAAAATTGGAGATTTACATGGAAAATAATTCTAATAAAATTGAAAAATATATATGGAAAAACATTAAAATTGAAGATTATTATGGAAAATTATACAGATAAAATGGTAGGCATAAAAATATTTCTAAGTTGATTGAAAGTGACAAAGGATAATTGATGGAAAACGCCAACACGAGGAGGAAAACTACACCCTAGAAAAAGCAAGAAAGTAATCTTTTTCTAACAAACCCAAAAGAAAGTAACCACACAAACATAAAAAGAACACCAAAAATAATAGGAAGCAGCAATCACTATTCCTTAATATCTTATAACATCAATAGACTCAATTCCCCAACAAGAAAACAGTCTAACAGAGATGTTTTTCATGTGGATCTTCAATTTTATCAGAAAATGTTTGTGACTCCTCTTTCAATTCAGTAATGCTTTTTGTGTCTACCATTTTGACTGTATTATTTTCCATGAAAATCTTAAATTTTAACATTTTTTTCTGTGTATTTCTTCGATTTTGTTGGAGGTGTTTTTTATGTGGATCTTTGACTTCGTCACGGGGAGGGGGGATGTTTGTAATTCTACTTTCAATCAATTTAGGAATGGTTTTGTGCCTACCATTTTGTCGGTATAATTGTCCATGATAATCTTCAATTTTAATGTTTCTCTGTATTTTTCTTCAATTTTGTCAGAAGTATTTTCCATGTGGATCTTCAGTTTTATCAGACAATGTCTATAATTTTACTTTCAACCAACTTAGGAACATTTTTATACCTTCCATTTTATCTGTATAATGTTCCATGTAATAGTTTTAACATCTTTCTCTATATATTTCTTGAATTTTTTCAGGAATATTTTCCTTGTAGATCTTCAATTTTATCAGAAAGTGTTTATAATTCCACTTTCAAAAAACATAGGAATATTTTTATGCCTACCTTTTTATCTGTATAATTTTTCCATGAAATAATCTTAATGCGTTTTTTATATATTTCTTCAATTTTATCAGAGATATTTTCCATGTACATCTTCAATTTTATCAGAAAATGTTTATAATTTCACTTTCAATCAATTTAGAATATCTCTTTAAGTAGCATGTTGTTCAACATATATTAAGATTTTTTTCTTTTTTATTAGATACATTCTTTATTTACATTTCAAATGATTTCCCCTTTCCTGCTTCCCCCCTCCCTGAAATTCCCATATGCCCTCTCCCCTCAACCTGTTCCCAAATCAACCTCCTCCAGCTTCCCTGTCCTGATATTCCCCTACACTGATGCATCAAGTCTTTCTAGGACCAGGGGCCTCTCCTTCTTCTTGAGCATCGTTTGGTATGTGAATTGTGTCTTGGGTATTCCAAGCTTCTGGGCTAATATCCACTTATCAGTGAGTGCATACCATATGTGTTCTTTTGTGATTAGGTTACCTCACTTAGGATGATATTTTCCAGTTCTGACCTTTTGCCTAAGAATTTCATGAATCCACTTTTTTTTAATAGCTGAGTAGTATTCCATAGTATATATAGTCCTATAGTCTTATAAATAGGGCTGCGATGAACATAGTGGTCCATGTGTCCTTATTACATGCTGGGGAATCCTCTGGGTATATGCCCAGGAGTGGTATAGCAGGGTCCTCTGGTAGTATCCTCTGGGAGTGTCATGCCCAGTTTTCTGAGGAATCACCAGACTGAATTCCAGTGTGGTTGTACCAGCTTGCAATCCCACCAGCAGTGGAGGAGTGTTCCTCTTTCTCCACATCCTTGCCAACACCTATTGTCTCCTGAGTTTTTGATCTTAGCCATTCTGATTGGTGTGAGGTGAAATCTCAGGGTTGTTAAGATTTATCTTGCTATTTCTTTATTGTTTTCCCCTTTTCCTCCTCTTCCTCCTCCTCTTTTCCCTCTTATGTCTTCTTCATCTTCTTCTTTCTTCCCCTTCTCCTTCCTCTTAGTCTTCTTTCTTCCCTGACTCCTTCTCCATTTCATTTTCCTCTTGCTTCATTTGTGTATAAATTTTGTGTGTGTGTGTGTGTGTGTGTGTGTGTGTCTGTATATGTGTGTGTTTTCAAATATGTGTACAAGTGCAAGTTCATGTGTGTATATATTTGTATGGAGGTCAATGATTCTTATCAGTGTCTGCCTATGCCACTATCCAACTTATATATTCAATCAGAGTCACTCTAATCATGACTAATGTGGTTAGACAGCTTCTTTGTATATTCCCTGACCAAAACTAGAGTTGCAGCAGTCTTCCATGCCCACATAGCTTTTATATGAGTTCTGAGAATCCCAAATCCAGTCTTTAGGCTTGTACAAAAGTTCTTTTTTTACTGAGTTATCTCTCCAGCCTTCCTTAGATAATGTTTAGAGAGCTTTATTCATGCCAGCTTGTATATAGAATATGTGAATATTATATGCTTATATCTATGAAAAATATGTTAAAGAAATATATATATATATATGTATGTATAAAGCATGTTACACATTTTTTTAAAGTGAAAAATGATCCTAAGGTGTGTACATAAAATGTCAGCATTATTTCTCAAGTAATACTCAACGAATACAACTTCATCAGCAAGTTAAACAGTATTAAAACTATTTGCTAGCATACGTAGTAATGAATGTATGCTTATGCTATCATCTTCTTAGAACTCATAGTAAAGACATTGGTCAATATATGTCTCACAAGCAATGGAGAACAAATAGGACTTCTCATAGAACCATAGCATAAAATGGAATATTGAAGATATCCTGAGCAAAGAAACTTCTAGCTAGATGAAACAGTAAACCTTTGGTATTGTTTTAATATATGTGTACTTGTTTTAAAAGTGAAATCCTCTACATGGTTAATAGAAGGGCTGTCATACCACATTCATTTATAACTTCTTTAAATCAACGTGAGCATCGTACTAAAGGAGGTAGCCTATCGATTCTGATTGCATTAAGGAAAGTTAAAAAAAATCACAGCAAGAACAATAGTTCCAGACACCACAGATGGAAATTTAAATGTGGTGTTATACAGCACATCAGGAGCCAGCTAAGGTAACCGTGTCGCAATCTGTGAGTTACTCTCATGAAAAGATCCCTTGGCATTTTCCAACAGGAGCAGAATGTGAGTGCCAGTGTTTTGACTTGCTCCTGTCTTCCAGTGTGTGAGCTCCAACCACCAACCCAACATTTCACAACTTAAATGATTTTAAGGTTAATCAATTCACATTATTAGTTTTTCACAAACATGAATATCAGTAAATACAGGAACAGACTCTGAGGTTCTGCTATAAGATCCCCAGGAAAGATTTAGCCTACTCCTGGGCCACAGAGACAGTAATTCTTTCTTCTTTTACTTTGGAAATATAGTGGGGAGTTTTGAATGTATTTTCTCGCATTATCCAATGCTTAACTATCTAAGTGCTTTTATGTATGTCAACAAACTTCAGCACGTGAATGTTCATGAAAGAGAAAAGTGGGCTTGGATATACTACATAATCCATGCCCTCAGTCTCACTTCAGAAGCTTTGTCTGATAAATTCTCTTTTATGAGAACATGAAGTGTATTTATAAAATGCAGATGAATACTTTAATTATTAATTAGTTAATTTTAATGTTTTCATTAATAGTTGAAAAACTTTTTTTTTTTTTTGTTTTTTGAGACAGGTTTTCTCTGTGTAGCCCTGGCTGTCCTGGAACTCACTCTGTAGACCAGGCTGGCCTCGAACTCAGAAATCCACCTGCCTCTGCCTCCCAAGTGCTGGGATTAAAGGCGTGTGCCACCACTGCCCGGCAGTTGAAAAACTTTTAATCTAGTGAGAATTAAACAACTCATAATAATTTATTTAAATAGTAACAGATCTAATACTTAAATGTTCTAACACTAAATCTGCCTACATCATATTTTAAAATGGATTTGAATATTCATAATGGGATGCCAAAATCACTTATATAAATTTAGTTTCAAATTTGCTTTTTAAATTTTTAATTTTTTTCAGTTACTCTCATGTTTGTATTATTTAATCTTTTTCAACAATGTCAGTCATTGATTTGTTTTCCCATTTAAATGCTACAAGTTATTTCAGAACTCTTCTCCTGGTGTTAGTACATAAAGCACACAATCCTATCAAACATTTACATTCAGACTAAGAACTAGAAATTACCACTGCTGTTTCAATGGGTGAAGAATCATATGCTTAAAAATGCTAGTTAACTTGTAAAGTCACATACTTAAGGTGCATCAAACTCAGGGCTGAAATGCAAAATTAATGAACTGTATTCACTTTTGTTACCACTTATGAACCTTATTATAGCAGATTTCATTACTATTTTAACTTACTGAAGAGGGTCTAGTTACATGGCTATTAATTTATTTATATTTTTGAGATATAAATTTAAGAGTATAGAGAAGTGGGGAGGACTTGGGAGGATTTAAGAATAAAACATGATCAAAAGACAATGTATGAAGAAAATTTTTAAATAAAATATATGGGAAATAAGTCTCTTTCTCTCCAGAACTTCCTAAGAAAATTAAATGTAACTTTTTTTTTCAGAACTATGAAGTGAAGAAATTAAGCACAAAGCTGGGTTGTAATTTGAAAAGGCTTCTCTCTTTAAACAAAGATGTATTTAATTTTATATAATGAGTGTGTATGTTTTTTTTCTGCTATCTGTATGTACATGCACATGTGTGTGTGTGTGTGTGGTACCCACAGACACCCAAAGAGGACCTTGAATTTCCTGATACCAGAGTTACTTACTGATGTGCTAGGAATCTAACCTGGCACTTCTACAGAGCAGCAAGTGCTCATAAACACTGAGCCATGTCTTCCAAAAGCTTCACTTTTTGATGTACCTTCAGGTCACTTGATACTTTCTCAAAGTTTTGGAGTAAATAGGATTCCTCCTCAGAATTAAGGATGGCTTTGCAACAGGTAGCAGGATGTAAACCCTCTTGAAAAAATTATTGGTATTAAATTATGTTTAGGGATAGTGATTTGCCAAATTGCTACTTTGTCACATTTGGTGGACAGTGTAAAATCAAAGAAAGCTAATAAACCCAGTCACTCAAATGGCTCAGTATGTAAGGACACTTGTTATCAGGCCTTGCTTACAAACATACATTCAATCCTCAGGACCCACGTGGCAGGAAGAGATCTAATTTCTGCAAGTTGTCCTTTGACTTTCACATACATCCTATGAGCTGCGTGCTGCCTCTTGGGAATAGAAACACACACACACACACACACACACACACACACACACACACTGTACATATATGCATGCATGGATTGCATTATTAAATATGAAGAAAGTATATGATAATAAAGAAAGTAATAGATAAATTTGAAGGACTTCAAAAAAACATGCATGTACTATAATGGCCACACCATGCTATACTTGTCAAATTGTACTATAATTTTGAAAAAGCATAGCAACACTAAGACCAAGTCCAAACCAGCCAGGAGTATTTTCAAGTGTTGTCAACTCATTTTGGAGCATTTCCACTATACTATCTTTGCTAACCATACAGACCTTAACTCTGACATGTGTAGTATGCAGGAGCATAAGGAATCACATAGAGTAGAGCACAAAGCAACACTTTGATGTTTCCTTATGAAAGAGGCAGGGATCGCTTATGTATACTATCATATCGTCTGCAAATAGTGATAGTTTGACTTCTTCCTTTCCAATTTGTATCCCTTTGACCTCTTTTTCTTGTCTAATTGCTCTAGCTAGAACTTCAAGTACTATATTGAAAAGATATGGAGAGAGAGGGCAGCCTTGTCTAGTCCCTGATTTTAGTGGGATTGCTTCAAGTTTCTCTCCGTTTAGATTGATGCTGGCTACTGGTTTGCTGTAAATTGCTTTTACTATGTTTAAATATGGGCCTTGAATTCCTGATCTTTCCAAGACCTTTAGCATGAAAGGATGCTGAATTTTGTCAAATGCTTTCTCAGCATCTAATGAGATGACCATGTGGTTTTTTTCTTTGAGATTGTTTATGTAGTGGATTACATTGATGGATTTCCTTATATTGAACCATCCCTGCATCCCTGGGATGAAGCCTACTTGATCGTGGTGAATGATCGTTTTGATGTGTTCTTGGATTCGGTTGGCAAGAATTTTATTGAGTATTTTTGCATCGATATTCATAAGAGAGATTGGCCTGAGATTCTCTTTCTTTGTCGGATCTTTGTGTGCTTTTGGTATTAGTGTAATTGTGGCTTCATAGAACGAGTTGGGTAGTGTTCCTTCTGTTTCTATTTTGTGGAACAGTTTGAAGAGTATTGGTGTTAGTGAATCCACACTCCTATGGTCACTTGATCTTTGACAAAGGAGCTAAAACCATCCAGTGGAAAAAAGATAGCCTTTTCAACAAATGGTGCTGGCTCAGCTGGAGGTCAACATGCAGAAGAATGCAAATTGACCCATCCTTATCTCCTTGCACTAAGCTCAATTCTAAGTGGATCAAAGATCTCCACATAAAACCAGACACACTGAAACTAATAGAAGGGAAACTAGGGAAGAACCTTGAACATATGGGCACAGGGGAGAATTTCCTGAACAGAACTCCAATAGCTTATACTCTAAGATCAAGAATAGACAAATGGGACCTCATTAAATTACAAAGTTTTTGCAAGGCAAAAGACACCATCAAAAAGACAAAGCGGCAACCAACTAACTGGGAAATGATCTTTACCAACCTTACATCCGACAGAGGGCTAATATCCAAGATATACAAAGAACTCAAGAAGTTAAACTCCAGAGAGGCAAGTAACCCTATTAAAAAATGGGGTACAGAGCTCCACAAAGAGTTCTCACCTGAAGAATATCTAATGGCTGAGAAGCACCTAAAGAGATGTTCATCATCCTTAGTCATTAGGGAAATGCAAATCAAAACAACCCTGAGATTCCATCTCACACCAGTCAGGATGGCTAAGATCAAAAACACAGGAGACAGCAGTTGTTGGCGAGGATGTGGAGAAAGAGGAACACTCCTCCACTGCTGGTGGAATTGCAGGCTGGTACAACCACTCTGGAAAGCAGTCTGGCGGCTCCTCAGAAAACTGGGCATGACACTTCCGGAGGATCCGGCTATACCACTCCTGGGCATATACCCAGAGACTTTACCTGCATGCAATAAGGACACATGCTCCACTATATTCATAGCAGCCTTATTTATAATAGCCAGAAGCTGGAAAGAACCCAGATGTCCCTCAACGGAGGAATGGATTCAGAAGATGTGGTATATTTACACAATGGAATACTACTCTGCAATTAAAAACAATGAATTCACGAAATTCCTAGGCAAATGGTCAGAACTTGAAAATATCATCCTTAGTGAGGTAACCCAATCACAAAAGATCACACATGGTATGAAGTCACTGATAAGGGGATATTGACCCAGAATCTCAGAATACCCTAGACACAATCAGCATATCAATAGATTTCTAAAAAGATGGAAGGAGAGACCCCTGGTCCTGGAAAGACTGGATGTAGGGGAACGCCAGGACAGAGTAATGAGAGGGGGTTGAACGGAGAAAAGAGGGAGGGAAGGGGGCTTATGGGACTTTCGGGGAGGGAGGAAACGGGAAAGGGGAAGTGATTTGGAATGTAAATTAAAAAAATAAAATAAAATTAAATTAAAAAAAAAAAAAAAAAAAAAAAAGAAAGAGGCAGGGAGGATCAGGATGTATGTTTGGGGCTGTAACCAGATCAGAGACTGGCCTAGACATCTCAGTGTTTTGTCAAAAAGTGCTGAAAACTCAAAGGCATGCAAAAACCCTGCTTTACACCAGAGCCTGAAGCACTGAAATGGGGTAAACTCAAGAAGAGGCAAAACACTTATCATTTAAAGCCACAAGCACCCTGAGTTCATCTTTATTAATGGGCCAAAACTTCCTCTAGGGAACAAAAGATGGTAGAGAGAGAGACAAGAAATTCAAAATAGACATTTTCAGAATATTGCTATGAAGAGAGAGATTGCTGCAATTTAACCAGAGCTGAAATCTGAAATCTTTAAAGTACGTTTTTAGTCTGCTGATTCTGATCTCCCACAGATCAATTAGAGCTAAATAATTGTTGTTGATATGACAACCTCAGGGAGAAACAAAAGACTTCACTTTCCTTAAGTGAAGCCACAAAGTTATTCCTGAGAACAGAAAATAAGAAGAGAGGTGGGAATAAAACATGGTGGTTTATAATATCACTCATGATGGTTCGTGCTTCATAATATCACTCATGATGGTTCGTGCTTTATAATATCACTCATGATGGTTCGTGCTTCATAATATCACTCATGATGGTTCGTGCTTTATAATATCACTCATGATGGTTCGTGCTTTATAATAGAACTGTCATCAGTGATTTTTTTTTAATTTTTTTATTTATTTTCTAAGTTTTTTTATTTACATTCCAAATCATCTCCCCTTTCCCGTTTCCTCCCTCCCCAAAAGTCCCATAAGCCCCCTTCCCTCCCTCTTTTCCCCATTCAACCCCCTCTCGCTTCTCTGTCCTGTGGTTTAGATCACAACAGGTCACAAAGCGCCAGCACAGAGACATCACTGATTTGTGCATTCTCATTGTCTCAAATCAAAGCAATTATCAAAGCAAGATTGATCACTGAGTTCCTGTGAACAGTAAAATACTCCAGCACCATTTTAACATTGTAAGTCCTAGGTCCAATTTATATCACATCTCAGTAACAGATATGTTACTGACTCTAATGGCAACAGCCTAGGCACACTGACAGTATTTTTCAAGATGTTAATGATAGCTTCACAACTACATAGATTCATTATGTAAATGGAGGCATCTACAGTCTTTATTATTTGGCATTGATATGTCCCTCATGACTTTTTTAATATTATTAAGGTATACAGATGTACTGAAAGTTACCCACACTGGTATTAAGTTTGATGAGTCTGACTCTACTGTCTATACAACAAAGATTATAGAAATAAACATTTCTTCTCAAGTGTTCTGATATCTCAATATTATCTGGTCTTCCATCTCTTACCTGAGAGTCCCTAAAAATCACTATATTTCCTTCCACTACAGATTAGTTTGCATGTTCTGAAAATATTTGCATATAGAATTATGAAACATTTCTAGTTAACTTTTTCAGTTACTATAATCTTTTATCATATGCCCATTTAATCATAAATTTATTATTTAATAGAAATATAATATACTGTAACTTGATTTTGAGTCACTTGTTATTAAAGATTGTAGACATTTATTTATTTTTGACTGATTAATAATAAATTTGCTATCAAAGTTTGTGGAAATATGTTGGTATATGAGATCATGTCTTTGACTAAATTTAAATGAAATGGCTGCATTTTATGGTTGGTTATGGATTCTATATTTTGGTAGCCAAGATATTTTCAGGGAGGTAGAAAGACTGTAAAAGCTAGAAGGAATAAATGACAACAGAGAAACAGTGTCCTTCCAGACATAAAGGACTGACACATTTAAGTTCATAAACACAATGGCAACCCATATAGGACCTGGACAGGTTCAAACTTGATGGGGTCCCAGGGCTGAAAGGAAGAAGTGACATGAACTCCCATCCCTAACTAAGAAGCAATCTGCAATTAACACCTGCTTGCAGAGGAAAAGTCTGATTACTTCAATGGTACCAGAAATACATAAATCACATTTACCTGGAGGCCCTGGGATGAACAGCAGATGACTAATGCAAAAGAAATTCAATGGTGTGTGTAGAGTGTGTTGTTGTTGTTGTGGTTGTTGTCTCATATTGGTTTGCTTGAACATTCTTCATCTCATGGTCTTTTGCTTGTTTCTTGTTGGACAGCCTCTGGTTTTGTATTGAAATAGCTTTGTTTGTATTTGTGTAAGAATATGTGTTTCTGTGTATTCCTTGTACTATTTCATATTTAAAAATGTTTTGCTCTTTAGTTTTTTAAGCAATAAGTTGGATGGGTAAGGAAGTAAGGAAAATCTGAGAGTAGTTGGACAGGGAAAACTTTGATCAGATACATAGTACAGGTTTCAATTTTAAAAAATGAAAGAAAAGAAAAGAAGAAACATAGCATTAATTTCATGATTAGTGATGATAATTAGCACTTTTTCATATGTGCATTTATTATGTATACACAGTCTTCAGTAAGCCATCAAATCATATTTTTTACTTATTATTTGAGTTTATGAATACAAGTCACTTATCAAACAACAGGTTTTTAAATATTTTTATGAATATATAGGATTTCAGAGAATTGAATACTTTATTTTTACTTTCTTAGGTGTGTCTTTTGAAATGTGGAATATTTAAATTCTGATAAAATTTACTTATAAATTTTATTTTGCAAATTGTGCTTTATTAGCATAAAGCAGAATACTTCTTGAATTAAACAAAAAAGATGTTGTATTGTTTTCTTCTAACATTTGCATAGGTTGGCTCTTTCCTTTTACTCGATCATCCAATTCCAGTAGATTTTATGTGTGACATGAAGAAACAATCTCCCCCCTTTTCTTATTCTGGCCTTTCCTTGGTTTCTATTCTTTCTTTCTTTTTAAATGTTTATTTGTTTTTAAGAACCTCATACAATGTACTTTGACCATATTCATACCCTTCCCACAATCCTCTCAGATTCCCTTCCTTCTCAACCCACCTTTGCCCTTGCTTCTTTTTTCTCTTTAATATAGCAGGTCCAATTTGTATTAGCTATATCTTCTTGGATGTGTGTCTTTTACTGGAATATGGCTAACCCTCAGGGACTGCATTCTTAAAGAATGCTGACTCTCCCTGACCCAGTAGGTAGCAATTGCCAATACCTCTTTATCTAGGAGTAGACATTCATTCGTACCTCTTCTCCATATACTAGAAATCTGTCTAGTTCAAGCTTTCACTAGTCTTGTTCAAACTCTCCCAACTGCTGTGAATTTGCATCTTGAACAGTCCTGCTATGACTAGAAAAACATTCGTTTTTGTCACCAAACACATCTAGCTTTTAAAACTTTTCTGTTCCCTCTTCTGCAATGACCCTGATGTATATTGGGAGAAAGAAGTGTGATATAGTTGTCTCAAATTGACCCAAGCATTCTGTATTCTCTCACTCTGCACGTTATCCAGTTTCTGATATTTACATTATTCACCCACTCTAAAATAAAGCTTCCCTAATGAGGCCTGTCAGGTAGACTAATCTAAGGAATCAAGTTATGATATTGGGAGTCAATATAATACTATGTCCATTTAACACAGCAATATTGAAAAGGCCTTGGACCAAAATGGCAAAAAATATGTTTATCAACTTAAGGAGGGGCCTAATATCCAATAATAATAATTTTTAAAAATGGTTGGTTATTTTCCTGACATTTGTGCCACTCTTGCAGCAGTAGGCATGGTTGTTAGGCTGGTTATTGTTGTAGATTAGAGGGTTCACAACTCGGGTAGGAATAATAATTGTTTTTCTGTTTCATTAGTATGCATACCAACTTCCAGCACAATGAAAGCTATTAACAAGGGATGAAGCTTCCAGGTAAATACCATCTTGATTTGTCCATTTGCTGTGACTTAGAGATTTGGTGCCCTCAGCAACAAGATCTTACTGTTAAGTTCTTGAGGATAATCAAAAGCACATGAAAATAGTCTGTAATGTGTATGAGTCTATGGGAACTCACTTGCAACCAACTCCAATACAGATAACCCATTCCTGACACAGGGCTTTTAATGTGTTATAGTATGGTGTCTATTAGCATTATCATTAGCCTATGACACTGTTGTTGTAACATATAGTAATTTCACTTAAACTCTATATATTTGCATGTATATAATTTTGAAAACTATTAGAGTGATAGTTTTTATATGACTATTTTCAAAAATGTCTGTAATATTAGTTATCCAGACTATTACCTCTTCTATAATACTTCTATGCCCAGAAAGTTCTCAAAAGATGAAATACAAATGGCTATGAAAACACCTTTAAAAAGTATTAAATATCCCTATCTTTCAAATAGATGCAAATTAAAACTACTTTGATATCTCCTCTTACTCCAATCTGAATGGTTAAGATTAAAAAAAATGATAGCAAGTGCTACCATCAATTTGAGGAAAAATGAATACTTTTTCACTGCTGGTGGGAGTACAAACTAGGGCAGCCATTATGGAAATCAGCATGTCTGCCCTACTTTGAACTCCCACCAGAAATGTAAGTATAGCTAGATATTGTGGCAGAGCTTTTTTCAGTTATCCCACTTTTGGGGTATATGTGCAAAGAGATGCATATTCTACTAAAGAGCAACATATTCACCCATTTTCATTGCTTCTCTGTTTGCAATGCCCAGGAACTGCAGACAATGTTCATCAAGTGATGGGTGGACAATGAAAATGTGCTAGAGTTACAAAATGGGGTAGGATTCATGTATTAAGAAAATTAAATTGGGACTGGAGGGATGGCTCAGCAGTTAAAATCAGTGTTTGCTGCTCTTTCAGAATTACGGAGTTCAATTCCCAGTAAGCACATGGTGACTTACATCCATCTATACTAGAATATGATAATCTCTTTTGACATGCATATGTATCTGCAGATAGAACATGCATGTACATATAAATAAATAAATTCTAACTTAAAAAAATAAAGAATAATTTAATTATGAAATTCACATACAGGTGAACAGAGCCCAAAACAATCCTTAGTGAAGTAACCTAGACCCAAAAAGTCAAATATCATACATTATCTCATGTCTGGATTTTAGCATTGAATCTCAAGATATTTGTGTTCTATTTGGAATACCTACACAGGTCAGGAAAAAAAAAAACAAAAACAAAATCAAAGAGCCCTGAGGGAGAGAGACTGTCAATGGAGGAGTGGAACAGTAGTCTAAAGCCTAAAGAGACTGATGAGACAGGAAAAAGTTCCTTCTTAATATCTGAGTCTTATAATAATCTATCCAGTTATTCTAACTTTTATTGCTAAAGATTGATATTATTGGATTTTTTTAAAAATCAACTATATATGTTTTTATTTCTGTAATGTTTAACATGCCTCATGCTTACTTTAGCCAGTATGATATTCTCTTGAGAACAGGAAAATTTTGTAAGATTCTGAAATCAGATGGAACTAATAGTTCAATTTTAGATATTGAAGAAACAAGAACATTTGTTAACTAATGTGTTTCCTCACTGCGGTGTATATTCTTTGCAAGCTGGACACTGTTTTTGAAGACAGATATTTTTGTTTTCTTATGGATCACTTCCTTATGCTTTTCAACTTTGGCTTATGACACAAGTTACTTTGTAATAATCTTGTCCTTTTGAATTTTTGTCAGTTTTAGAAGCATGCTGAGTCTGGGGGGTGATTGTGCCCTAGTACCTATGC
Source organism: Tokudaia tokunoshimensis (assembly GCA_036184795.1). NCBI lineage: Eukaryota > Metazoa > Chordata > Mammalia > Rodentia > Muridae > Tokudaia > Tokudaia tokunoshimensis. Next base: position 10,044,799 of record BTHU01000009.1, on the reverse strand, counting down.
AATATTCATTCTGAGCATTACACATAATCCATCATGTCTAGGGAAGAATTGCTCTGTGGAGATTATGTTAATGCAAACTCTTCTTATCATTCTTTTGATCAGTCTCCCAACCTTGTGATTCTTTCTCTGGCCTAGAGCATATTTCTCATGCATATTTGCATGTGCTCACATACAAGGTTCCAAAGAACGTTGCTCATATTGCCAGAGCACTTTCCACCTTTGTCATTCAGAGTGCTGTTCTGTACCATCTGCTTTCAATATGCCCAATGCTTTACACATGTATCACTTTCCTTTGCTATTTAAGGAGAGGGAAACATTTTATTCTAAAACACCATTAACATTTGTATCATGTCTTTAAAAGTACATGGTGTATGTTCCCTTTTTGACTATATCACCTCAAAGGAAAGAGGTAAGGAGGAAGTTATTAGCTTTTGTAGGAAAATAAGAGGCATTGAATTCCATCATATTGTTAATCTACTTCCAGTCCTCATGATCCAATGCAAGACTTCATTGACAGTCATGTATTCTGATTATAGATTAGTTGATTTAATCTGTTTGTTAATAAAGATTTTTCAATTAGAAACTTTAAATACAATGCTTCAGAATGACAATTATAATTACCCAGTATAATTCACAATGTCTTTATGTATATTATTTGATTTAAATGTCACAACAATCGCATTAGTCAAAAGACAGAGGATCTTGATTTCTTTTACACATAAGAATATTTTTATTCAATAGTATAATCTACAGAGTATGAGAAAAGTATCTCAGCAAAGACCAACACAACACAGAGAAAAACCTCCATAGGTACCTCATAACTTAATCTCTTTCTACTTGCTTACATTTATTATAATGATATTGTGTTTAAGTAAGTCTAGCAATTCAAAATTTGAAGCTTAACAGCACGAAATTGTAGGTAACAGGTTAATCACACAGAACCATTGGTCAAGTAAGTTACACACATACACACACACACGATTCAACTGCTTAAAATACTGCTATCTTATCAAAATCAATATCCATAAGATAATTGACTTCTACTCCACATCCTTGTTTCCAATTTCCATACAATAAAACTCTTAGTTTCTCCGGTTACTCGTGTTTATGACATTTAAAAAAAAACAAAAAAACTTTCATGCTGCCTTAGTTTATGTGGTGTGTTTTTCATTTTTTATTGGTTATTTTATTTATTTACTGTTCAAATATTATCCCCCTTCCCGGTCCCCCACACACCAGAAACCCCTATCCCACCCTCTGCTTCTATGAAGTCTCTCCTTGATCTGCCCAACCAATCCTACCTCAGTGTATTCCTGTATCCTGGGTCATTGAGCCTCCCCAGTACCAAGGGGCTCCCTTTGTAATGCCCAATAAAACAATCCTCTGCTACATATGCAACCAGAGCCATGGGTAGCCCCCGTTTACTCGTTGGTTGGTTGTTTAGACCCTGGGACCTTTGGGGGTGGTCTGTTCATGTATTTTCAAAATAAATGTGATACTCATTGGTTTCTTTTGTTTAAAGATGAGCTACTTGTTGATAATGGATAGATAGCTAGGTGGACAAAAGCATTGGTAAAAGAATCCAGAGTACTGCCTGCCCTGTTCTGCTCTGATGTGGTAGAGCCCTGCCAGTTCTGCCACAGGGGAGAACCCATTTCCTGATATTTTCTAGAGGATCAGCATCATGCAGGGCATTCAGTAGGAACCACTCCACCTCTGAAGGCCCAGAGCCACTGACTGTGACTCACTATCCAGCAACCACCAAAACCTGCTGTCCATCCAGATTACTGCTCCCCTTCCATCCCTTCTACCCCTCCCTCCTCCTCCACCAACACCTGCCCAGTTCATTCCGATGTGGCAGACCCCATTTAGATAACTAGATGGCAAAAGAGCAAATGCAAGATCATTACCAACAGAAACCAAGGCAACATGGCATCCTCAGAACCCAGTTCTCCCACAACAACAAATCCAGGATATTCTATCACATCAGAAAAGCAAGAACAGGATTTAAAATCACATCTCATGATGCTGATGGAGGATGTCAAGAAGAATATAGATAACTCTCTTAAAGAAATACAGGAGAACACGGGTCAATAGGTAGACATCCTGAAGAGGAAACACAAAAATCCATTATAGAAATACAGGAAAATATGGCTCAACAGGTAGAAGCCTTTAAAGAGGAAACACAAAAGTCCCTTAAAGAAATACAGGACAACATGGGTCAACAGGTAGGAGCCCTTAAAATGGCAACACGAAAATCCCATAGGGAATTATGGGAGAACATGCTTCAACAGCAGAAGCCCTTAAAGAAGAGACACAAAATTCCCTTAAAGAAACACAGGAGAACATGGGGCAACAGGTAGAAATCCTTAAAGTAGAAACACAAAAATCCCTTAAAGAATCTCAGGAAAACACAAACAAACAAGTGAAGGAACTGAATAAAACTGTCCAGGATCTAAAAATGGAAGTAGAAACAATAAAGAAATCACAAAGTGAGACATCTCTGGAGATAGAAAACCTTGAAAAGAACTCAGGAGTCATAGATGCAAGCATCAACAACAGAGTACAAGAGATAGAAGAAAGAATCTAGGATGCTGAGGATTCCATAGGAAACATTGATTCAACAGATAAAGAATATGCAAAATGCAAAAAGCTTGTAACCCAAAACATCCAGGAAATCCAGGACACAATGAGAAGACCAAACCTAAGGATTATAGGTATAAAAGAGAGCAAGGATTTACATGTTAAAGGGCCAGTAAATATTTTCAAAAAAATTATAGAAGAAAACTTCCCTAACCTGAAGAAAGAGATACCCATGAACATACAAGAAGCCTAGAAAACTCTATAAAGCCTGGAACAGAACAGTAATTCCTCCCATCACATAATAATCAAAACACCAAATGCACTAAACAAAGAAAGAATATTAAAAGAAGTGAGAGAAAAAGGTCAAGTAACATATAAAAAGCAGACCTATCAGAATTACATCAGATTTCTCACCAGAGACTACGAAAGCTAGAAGATCCTGGGCAGAAGTCATACAGATCCTAAGAGAAAATGAATGTCAGCCCAGATTATTATACCCAGCAAAACTCAATTACCATAAACGGAGAAAACAAGACAAAAGCAAATTTACATAATATCTTTCCACAAATCCAGCTCTACAAAGGATAATGAGTGGGAAATACCAACACATGGGGAGAAAACACACCCTAGAAAAAGCAATAAAGTAATCTTTTTTCAACAAACCCAAAAGAAGATAGCTACACAAGCAGAATTTCACCTTTAACAAAAAGATAACAGTGAGCAATGATCACTTTTCCTTAATATCTCTTAACATCAATGGTCTCAATTCACCAATAAAAAGACACAGACTAACAGACTGGATATGTAAACAGGACCCAACATTTTGCTGCCTACAAGAAACCCACCTCAGTGACAAAGCCAGTCACTACTTCAAAATCAAAGGTTGGAAAACAATTTTCCAAGCAAATGGTCCAAGAAACAAGCTGGAGTGGCCATTCTTATATGGGATAAAATTGACTTTCAACCAAAAGTTGTCAAAAAAGATAAGGAGGAACACTTCATACTGGTCAAAGGAAAAGTCTAAGCCTAAGGTTGGTCTTAAGATCAAAAAAAAAATGGAAAACACACATACACATGGACTTTGAACAATGCTCTACTCAATAATAGCTTGGTCGAGGAAGAAATAAAGAAATTAAAGACTTTTTAGAATTTAATGAAAATGAAACACATCATACCAAAATTTCTGGGACAGAATAAAAGTTGTGCTAACAGGAAAACTCATAGCTCTGAGTGCCTCCAAAAAGAAAATGGAGAGAGCTTAAACTAACAGCTTGACAGTGCACCTGAAAGCTCTAGAACAAAAAGAAACAAATATACCCAAGAGGAGTAGACGGCAAGAAATAATCAAACTCAGGGCCAAAATCAACCACATGGAAACAAAAAGAACTATATAAAGAATCAAAAAAACCAGGAGCTGGTTCATTGAGAAAATCAACAAGATAGATAAACCCTTAGCCAGACTAATCAGAGGGCACAGAGGCACTACCCAAATTAATTAAATCAGAAATGAAAAGGGACACATAACAACAGAAACTGAGGAAATTCAAAAAATCATCAGATCCTACTACAAGAGCTTATATTCAACAAAGTTTGAAAATCTGGACAAAATGGACAACTTTCTAGATGCATACCATGTGCCAACATCAAAACAGGATCAGATAAACCATCTAAATAGTACCATGAGTCCTGAGGAAATAGAAGCAATTGTTAATAGCCTCCCAACAAAAATAAGCCAAGGACCTGATGGGTTTAGTGGGGAATTGTATCAGATCTTCAAAGAAGACCTAATACAGATACTCTTCAAACTATTCCATGAAATAGAAACTCAAGGGACACTACCCAACTCATTCTCTGAAGCCACAATAATGGTTATACCTAAACCAAACAAAGACCAAACAAGAAAGGAGAACTTCAGCCCAATCTCCCTCACGAACATAGATGCAAAAATACTTAACAAAATTCTGGCCAACTGAATCCAAGAATACGTCGAAACTCTAATTTGCCACGATCAGGTAGACTTCATCCCAGGAATGCAGGGATGGTTGAATATACAGAAAGTCATCAATGTAATCTACTACATAAATACTCAAGGAAAAAAAAAACCACATGGTCATTTCATTAGATGCTGAAAAGGCTTTTGACAAAATTCAGCATCCCTTCATGATAAAAGTGTTGAAAAGATTGGAAATCCAAGGCCCATACCTAAACATAGTGAAGGCAATATATTGCAAACTGGTAACCAACATCAAATTAATCAGAGAGAATCTTGATGCAATCCCACTAAAATAGTTCACAATACTTACGAATAATATTACATATCAGGGTGTGACTTTATCAAAGTAAGTGAAAGATCTGTATGACAAGAACTTCAAGCCTCTGAAGAAAGAAGTTGAAGATCTCATATGATAGAAAGATCTCCCATGCTCATGGATTGGTAGGATTAATATAGTAAAAATAGCCATCTTGCCAAAAGCGATCTACAGATTCAATGCAAGCCCCATCAAAATCCCAAATCAATTCTTCATTGATCTATAAAGAGGGATTTTCAAATTCATCTGGAATAACAAAAAACCCAGGATAGCAAAAACTATTCTCCACAACAAAAGATCTCCTAGGGTACTCACCATCCCTGACCTCAAGCTCTACTACAGAGCAATAGTGATAAAAAATGTTTGGTATTGGTACGGAGACAGGCAGGAAGATCAATGGAAAAGAATTGAAGACCCAGAAAAGAACCCACATACCTATGGTCACTTGATATTTGACAAAGGAGCTAAAAATATCCAGTGGAAAAAAGACAGCATTTTTAACCAATGGTGCTGGATCAACTGGAGGTCGGAATGCAGAAAAATTCAAATCAACCCATTCTTATCTCCTTGTAAGAAGCTCAAGTCCAAGTGGATCAAGGACCTACACATAAAACCAGAAACACTGAAGCTTATACAGGAGAAAGTGGAGAAGAATCTTGATCACATGGGCACAGTGGAAAATTTCCTGAATAGAATATCAATAGCTTATGCTCTAAGAACAAGAATCGACAAATTGAACCTCATAAAACTCCAAAGCTTCTATAGGCAAAGGACAAGGTCAGTATGACAAGATGGCAACCAATAAATTTGGAAAAGATCTTTACCAATACTACATTCAATAGAGGGCTAATATCCAATGTATACAGCAGATGCTGGAGAGGATTTGGGGAAAGAGGAACACTTCTCCATTTTTGGTGGAATTGCAAGTTGGTAAAACCACTCTGGAAATCAGTTTGTGGTTCCTCAGAAAATTAGACATAGTACTACCTAAGGACCCAGCTATACCACTCCTGGGCATATACCCAGAGTATTATTCAGCTATTAAAATCAATGAACTCATAAAATACTTAGGCAAATGAATGGAACTAGAAAGTGTCATCCTGAGTGAGGTAACCAAGTCTATTAGAAAAAGAACTAGATATGCTTCTAATGTGAGGATTGATTAATGATTAATGACAACAGGCACCCAAGAGAAATAGGATTTTTCTTTGGCGTCACAGGAGAGCTGAATTGTTCCCCACACAGAAAACAACCATTCACTTGCATCCATATAATACCTGCCATTTTGAAAGTTTCAATTTGTTCAAAATGGTGTGTATACTGCATATGATATGACTTTGTAATAAACAGAATTCTGTTAATGCCTTAAATATCATATAGTATATATTATAAAGATAATAACTTGAAAGCCTATACTTTAAATTTTTGAGTGTACAATTAAAAATTTTAACATGGGCTCTCTTCTGGGGTCTTTAAATCTCTCAACATGTCAAAGATAAATAATAACATAACATAATAACATAACAACAAAGCATCTATATTCTTTTCATTAATACAAACACAAATTCTCTGTAATTTCTGAACTAGCTCTATTATCTTCTTAGACAAAAGTTAAAAGTCATATTCTGTAACGATATTGGAGGTTTGATAGAAACTCATATACAAATTAATACTATATCCTCTTGAGCATGAACTCAATGAGTCCAGTTCTTGTGTGTTTCAAATGTTCTTGAAGCAAATTCTGTTAGCTGAAAATAATAGACTTAAACTACTGAAGGCAAGTCTTTCCTGATTTGTGAAAGGGACCTGCCATTCAGATCACTTAGAGAAAAGTCAAGGTAAAACCGAGGATGCCCATAAACACCAACACCAAAGAATTACTAAATCTCTGCTTCCATTTTCCATCTCTTTCTCATTCCTTCATATTTTCACCCTCTGTATTTCTTTTGTTGTTCAGTGTCTCTGACACTGTGCTATTTATTGTAATTGAACATGCTTTTATGAACAATGTCTCAGATTTTTCCCACAACATTACATTAATGTTCAAAAACATATTAGGAGAATATACGCCAATATATGTAAAAATGGCTGTTCATATAAGTCTGTATTACTCTCTCAGAAAGATTATTCAGATCATTTCTTAACTATCTTGTATCTAGGCTCAAGAAGAAAGCTAAACTATAAATCTCAAAACAATCACCATGTCACAATTGCCACAAAAATATATAGTATTTGATGTGATGTCACAAAAATGTTAATGGGATATTTTATAAAAGTTGATTTAAATTGTTATATTTATGTTTAACATATACTGATGATTGAAAATGAGACTACTAGTAAGACAGTTTTTCTAGCACAATGATTTTGACTACAGAGTATAATTTTCTAGTATGGTATGTATTCCAAATACCTGGACGTGTTATCTAAATTTGATTTCAAAATACTAAAATGGTGCACTTTCTACTAAGAGTGATTGTTTTTATCTCTGGGTATTTAAGATAAAAACATATTATTATCATCTAAATATGTTATCATTTGCAGTTGTCCTCTTGCACAAGTAAAGTCTGTGGTCTAGCAAGCTTATTCCATGCATATTTATTTATTAGAGTTCAGAGAAAAAAACAAATTCTCTCCTATCAACTTTCTGAGCTAGATTGAAAATACTATAATATCCTCCAAATGCAATTACCAAGTCACAATTAAGACATGCCAAATAAGGAAAGGCTTACCTGGAAGTAAGGCTACTGAAAATCAAGTTCCTCAGTGGTACACAAGTACAAACTTTAATTTCTGCAAGAGAAATTAAAGTTCAATCATACGTCTTCTACTTTGGACAGATCTATTGAAAAACTGACATTTCTCAATAATTACTTATATCTCATATTAGTTGAATCATGATGTTAATTATGGGAATTTTAAATTCTACATCAAGACATGAGGTCTAAAAGTTTATTTCTCCAATATTCTTTGAGCTAGTTGATATTATCTGCCTTGTTTTTAGTTAAAGAAATATGAAAGAATTTGTTACATGTCTACATCCCCCAGATAAGAATCTTGGTTACCATGAAACCACTTTACATTTTAGTGTGCTGGTCAAAAAAATCTCTGTGGAGATTAAACCCTTTGCCAGTCATGCCTTGGAAGAACTATGATAAACAATGTCACCAATTAATTTGAAGTGTTTTATAATCTTATTAAATAAATAGTGTAATTGAGAGAGCTACTGAGAATTTAAAATCTGTGCTTGTTGTTCAATAGCATTTTTAGTCTATTAGATACACACAGCATTCACTGCATCTATCTATTGAGTACCTATATCAGAAAAAGAAAATAAATGGAGAATAATATTATATTTCAAGTATAGAGTCAAATTAAAATGTTAAATGAACATTCTTACTTAGTAGATTAACATTTGTACTTTCAAAATACAGTCATTCCTCCTCCTCCTCTTCCTCTTCTCTTCCTCCTTCTTCATTCTTCCCAAATATGGTGTGAGTCTGTGTGTGTGTGTCAGTGTGTGTGTGTGTGTGTGTGTGTGTGTGTGTGTGTGTGTGTGTGTGTATGTGGTGTTTTGGTGTGTGGGTGTGTGGGTGCGGGTGTGGGTATGGGTATGGGTGAATGTATTCCCACCAGTGGGATTAGGGTGAGATATGTGATTTCCTGATCTTTCTTTACCTAATTTCGCTGGGACTGGCTCTTTTTCACAGATAGGCAACTTCCAGTTGTGCTTAGAGTGTTCTAACATCTGCTAGTCTCTACTATTATTGCTGAGTTGCACACATTGATGGTCACTCCTGCCTCTTTGGTTGTTCTTTATAAATATATTAAATGGGGATTTGAACTTGGATAATGCTTGCACAAGTGCTCTTATCCACTGAGCTCTCTCTCTCTCTCTCTCTCTCTCTCTCTCTCTCTCTCTCTCTCTCTCTCGCCCCTAAACGTCATTCTTAAATTTTTAAAAATAAGCTGTGTTTTTCTTCCCTTTGTTTCATTATTTATGAGCATCTGTTTCTTTCTTAGACATTTAAATTTTTAAATACTGAATGTTGGAATACGTCATGTCTCTGACAGATAGATATTATTTAATTTAATTTGAATCAAGAATTAGCATTTAAAACAAATTAGTAATTCAATAAATGTGAAACAAACAAAAAGATTATAAAGTACTATTCAGGGCTTTATCCACTCTCTTGGCATATTAGATATTTACCTACCTACTTTTACCTAATATCCCATTTATTACACTGCCAAGATAATAATACCCTGGAGGACTCTTACACAATGTGTCAGAGTCCATATTCAGATAACCAAATAAAGTTGCATAATTCAGCTAACCAAATAAAGTGCTGTAAGACCCTAACCCAGTATTTCTTTATTGCTTAAGAATGTAGGCTATTTTTGGACTCTGAAACTAGTAATGTTTCATATTTTAAAAATTAAATATGCATTTTAGTGCATCATAGTCAATTTTATAAGAAAATTAGTCACTCTGGCATAGATTAGTCTTTTTGAACATAACATTGGATAGATTAAAGGAGTAGTAGGACGTGTAAGGTAAAAACATAACAAATTCTTCTGAGTATATCACCTTCAGAATATATAAGATATATTAAATCATCCCTTTTGACTCATGTGAAAAAAAATATTTTACATGCCTCAACGAGGATGTGATTGTCTCTTCTTTGCTAATGAAATGCAAAGGACTGAGTACTTGTACCTCCCAGAATCTACACTATGAGCATTATTGCCAAAGTGATGATTGTAGGTGATATGGTTTTAGGCTATGACTAGATCAATAGGACAGGGTATCATGAACGAGATAGATCCCTTCTCAAAGAGGACTAGACATTAGTTCATCCCTTCAGTGTATTCAGATCCAGCAAGAAGAGGGAGACTCATCAGAAACTGATTCTCTTGGTATTTTAATCTTGGATTTTGCAGTTTCTAGAGGAACAAAGTTCAGTAATTTATAAGTTATTCAATTCTTTGACAGACCAAAGGAATACTGGCAATAAATTCTGATAACCACTGGCAAATGAGATTGAAACGGAATATTCTACCATTCCCTTCATTGTCTCATTGGCACATTAGAAGGGTACAGAGCCCGTTGTAACGATTAAGAATGGCAATCCACAAAGTTGCTTTTGCTCATTTATAAGGAAAATAATGGTGTTTATTTTGAGTTGCTTTAAGTAAATTTTCTCCACACATAGCCTGTTATAAACAACTCTTTATCTCGTACCCTTCGAGCTAAAACTAGAACAAGGATGTTTTATGCTATGTTCTTTTTATTTGCCAATCAGTGACTTAATTTGTAGCAGCATTAAACCATTGCAGAAGTATATTGCTAAGAATAGTTTGAAAATCTCCAGAATGAATTAATATTTTATGTCAAGAAAACAATACAAGCCTGATTTTGTAAGCAATTTTTGCATGTACTTTACTTAACTCTGAAGAGATTGTTACTTTTAATGAAATGCAAAGAAATCATGATATAGAATATAGTTATAAAACTCTGAGAACTCAAAGTCTTATTTGTAAATCAAGAGTTGAATTTGATTATTATATCTTTGCCAAATATCTCAGATTTGGTAAAAAGCCCTATCTTATTTTAATTTCTTTTAATGTGATTTCTAATAATTTAAACAGTGTAACATCATACATAATACATGTCAATGCACTGTGCCAATATAGGATGTGCTATAGCTATACTCCTCTTTATATTTAAGATGTATGAACTCAATACATCCTGTTACCCAAAGCAGCCAGGAAGACATTTGTGAAGAAAGTTAACTCAGTACTCCATATCTAAATCAACTGTTTTTTTCTTAGGTTTTGAGAATATTTTTAAACCCTGATTAGGTTATTCTTTTAATATATCCACCTAAGGGGAAAATTCCCATTAATTAAAAGAGACATCAGAGATTTATAACAACCAATTCATTAAATGAAATACTGTAAACAGCAAGAAGTTAGCTATGAAAAAGGAAAAGCAGACAACAGTTTAAGGAACTTAGGTAAAAGAACATTAGTATATATCTTTGTCCATTCTAAAGTAGAACAATGATAAATACAGAATAGTGATACTAATTGAAGGAAGGATGAAGTCAGACAGTTTCTCATGCTTTTGGGAAAGAACCTCAAAATATAATAAAAATTTTATTGCTGTCTGAAACTCAAAGATGCTTTCAAGAGGTGGTTCTTCTCTCTCATTATTTAAAAAGCATTTGAGGAATTTGAAAACTCTGGAGAAAGAAAATATAGGCTGGCAGGAAGAAATTCCATCTTGTTGGGTCTCTGAAAGAGAGGAGGACTGAACACTTGTAAACACGATACCTAGAGCAATAGTTGCCTTATGGCTTGTAGTTTGAGGCCAAGAATAGAAAGATAAACTTAGAATGTGTTTATCTCTTGGCAGCTTCATTTACTTGCAAGCTGGAAGGGACAAAGACCAACAATTTTCCACCTACAAAGTGCATCTAAGCTGGCAGGAAGCTCAGCGAGTAAGTCAACTTGAGTCTTCAGATCACAGCCATTCTCAAAGCCAGATGGACAGCTTTAGAACAAGAGTGATTCAGCCAATATCTTAAGGCATTTGTGGTTGTAATGTCCTGGATTGGAATGTGGGGGTGGGAGGAAGCTTTAGTTTGGAGTCTTCACATACGTCTAGTGCTATTTTAAGAGACAGGAGGAATGTGTGCAAATTTTTATAATTCCTGAGTCCGTGCTAGTTGAAAACAGGTATGAAGCATTTCAGAAAACCTGCATTTTCTCTCAAAGATAGATATCTGTAAGCAGGGTTTTTTTCATAGTTTGTTGTTTGGGGGTTTCTATACATCATCTTTCATAATAGTAAAAGCATTGTGTCTGATTTATTCACTGACATAATGTTGGTTATTTAATGATGAAAGGCCAAGGTAGACTTCTGATTTTATTTTGAAAGTGCTTAATTTAGGAACAGGATTAATAATATGAGATGTAGTTGAGAAAAGAAGAGCTTGAGTGCTGTAATTTTTACGACTGAGCAAAGGAACTTCTTGTTACAAGGTTTGAGACATCTGCTGATGTTGGGTTATTTGTGCTTTAGGGGTGTTATGTTTCAAATTCAGAGATATTTTCAGTTCTTAAAAATTTCTTATTTTAACCCATGAACACATTTTTTCTTTTAATACAACTCTCTTCTGCTTCAAAACAAAACTAATTGCTCAAAGTTATTCTCAAATAATGATACTTAGAAAGTATAAGTAAACCTGTTGTCACAGGAATAGCTAATTTTATGGATATATAGTGGTTCTGATTCAAAAATATATTTAAAAAGTATAATTTATATTGAATAAGAAATAAATAAAAGATTCTATCCCTTTCAATAACATCAGCAAGCAGAAAATATAAAATAATTTTGAAATGAAAATTAAAATTGATTGATGTTTATCTAACCCAAAGGCTCTCTTTATAGTCTGTGTCATGTGGATCAAACCAAATGCCACTTCATACTTTCAAAAGCAATTTGAAATTTTAAAAGTTTTAATAAGGTTATTTTTAAAAAAAAATGCTCATAGCAACACATACTTATAGATTTTAATAACCCAAACAAAAATAGTTCAACTAAGCTCATCAAATTTGAATTTGTTTGCCTTGCTACATACCCAGAATAATTACTTATTTTCTCAAAAGAAAAAAAAAAAGATACTTCCTGTGGACTTCCACCTTACCTGATGTTACAGTCCTTACATATATGGATAGCAATTTTTTTTAACTTGATCCTCTGTGTCTTTAATTGGTTTTAAGGGTTCATCCTAATTTAGGTCATTGTTGCTGCCTTTTTCTTGTGTGTGTGGCTGTATTATCTTCTTCTGTATCAATAACACAAGTGTAAAAAGGAGGTTTTTTTCATTCTCAACTGGGTTACTAATGGGTCCTATCATGGAACACATGCAATTGTGCCACCATATGCAATCATGAATCAAAAATATCATAGAGTTTCCTTGATGTTAAAGGTCTATCTCTTCTACCCAAAAGAGAATGGCTTAACTAAAATTTGACATTCTTATCATCAAATCTTTACTCTTTAGTATCAGTGCTTAATGCCTTAGAATCTTACATAGTTCATGTAATCAGAACTGAAATTTTTTAAAGATTCATAAAACAAGGTATTTGTGCCATATTTGATTTGCCAAGTTCTCTTTGCTTCATATTATGCTTATTTTTTTTTATCAAATTACTGGACAAGTCACAGCTTCAGTAGTGCAACTTCCAAAAAAATGAGTCAGATCCAGGAAGAAACAAGGAAACTAAAATATTTAATATATTTTTCAGCATTAACAATGACAAAATTGGCAGAAGTGGGAGAGGAGAGTCAGAAATTCACTTCCCAATGTTTTGAGTACCAGAAATATCTTCCCAAGGAGGAAGAAATGCTGCAATGTTGGTGTACTGTAGGGGTTGACCTAATACTGCTTGTACTCTAATGCTAATTGCGTCTTCCATCATAACTGCTTATAGGAGTGTCTGAATGTAGCTTCAGGGAAACTGTTCCTAGCTGATTCTGATTGGTAAATAAAGATGCCGCAACCAGTGTCTAGGCAGGGTAGAGAGAGGCAGAACATTAGGATTCCCAGTTAGGGACTGGGAGGAGGAAGAAGAAAGAAATCTTCCATGCTGGGTGTGGAGGACAGAAGAGAAGCCATGCCTAAGAATAGTGCAAGACAGAGAGGCATGACATGGCCAACATGTATGGGAGCCAGGTGGGCTAGGCCCAGAGCACAGCCCAGTTGGGCAACCCTCTTGGTCCAGGGCAGCTAAAATAGAATATAGAAGTTAATAGTAGTAACTCAGGATTATTGGCAGGAGGTGGATTAACCAAATGGAGATTAGGCAGAGGCCCAACTATTGAGTTGGTTAAGAAATATCAAAATATAAAGGCTGTGTGTATGTGTGTCTTTCACTCAGGAACTTAAACCATTGAAGCGGGTAGTAAACCTGACAACAGGATTTATTTAATTATTTAATTCAACAGGTGATGATTTCTCTTAAACAGTTCTTGAAAAAACACATTCTAATAGATCTAGGGAAATATTTAAAATCAAGCACAGAAAAACAAAACAGAACAAAACAAAACAAAACAAAGGACTGGAGTAGGATTCAATAATTTCATCCCTAGAAAGGAGATGCATCATTGTATGCAAAGTTCAGGTTCACTGTACACTGAGAAGGAGGAGGAAACTCTGTGCATGTTCATAAAACATGTTTACTAGCCAGGGGAAATCACAAAAATCAAAATGAGAAAATGTATTATGGCGCACTGATGCCAAAGCAATTCAAAGCTCTTGACAAAATTATATTTTCTTTTTTACCTGGAGTATTCTGTTGAGTTGCTTTTATCTTCATTCATCGGTGTAAATATAGAAACTTTAAAACTCTGAAGTGATGAAAGGTGTCTTCTATCACTGAGGCCAAAGACAAGCTCCCGACAATAATAACCTTTAACTTAAGACAGTAGAACCCATTCCAATGAGACTAAATAAAGTGGCTATAGTGTAATCCACTGCTGCCCAGTGCAGGCAGCTAGCAAACACTTTCCAAATGAAAACTTCTTGCTGATGAACACATATCACTAAGTCTTTTGCAGATTATTTTATCCCTTATCACCTTTGCATAGAGATTCAGGATATTACTCTGACACAGAGCTTTGGTTACATTGAGAGCAGGAGACCCCTATTTGAGTATAAGAAAACCGAGCTCACTGATGTAGATTGTCACTGGGTTTAGGCTAGGGCACTGAAAGAGGTCCTGATGGTTAAAAAGCTTCTCCCGCATGGCATTTTATACTCAGCAATTATTTCTTTACAATAATATTAAAGATGCTTAAGTTAAAAGCAAAGAAGCACAAGAGGCAAATCTCAAACTCTCTGTTTGGGCCTGTTTTGTTTTGATTGTTTGTGTGTATGTATGTTTAGGTAGAGAATTTCAACACAATTTCATATTTTTCCTGTTTTGCTTTATTGAGTACCCTAACCAAACCCACTTTAGTGTTTTATTATATAATATTTCTACTAGAGTACCCAGGAAAAGGAACACAGAATTTCAAGTAGAAAATACAAAAGTTTTAAAACTAATGTAATTTAATTCTTGTTTTATTCAATACATTTTTTATGAGCTTAAAAGGCATTTGGCTAGTAACAGAAATACTAATCAGTACAGACAAAGTAATTGAGTGTTAAATTGGTGAAGATAAATCTACTTTTATTTGCTAATCTTGGAAAAAAAAATTTAGTTAATGGTGGAAATGGTATCATTTTTGTATTATTTCGATAAAATCATACTATTTTTCTTTAAAACATTATTTCAAATGTTCAGTTTCTATTACAATGAAAAAATATAAAAATAAATACATAAGCATAAGGAAAAAGTTTAGTAAATACTATACTTCAAAAATTATAAATATATAACACTTAAAATCATTTCAATTTTTTCCCCTTTGAGGGTATAGGATCTTTTATTTTATATTTTCTAAGTTTTTTTATTTACATTCCAAATCATTAACCCTTTCCCGTTTCCTTCCTACCAGAAAGTCCCATAAGCCCCCTTCCCTCCCTCTTTTCCCCATTCAACCCCCTCTCTCTTCTCTGTCCTGGCATTCCCCTACATCCAGTCTTTCCAGGACCAGGGGTCTCTCCTTCCATCTCCTTAGAAATCTATTAATATGCAAATTCTGTCTAGGGTATTCCGAGATTCTGGGTTAATATCCCCTTATCAGTGACTGCATACCATGTGTGTTCTTTTGTGATTGGGTTACCTCACTAAGGATGATATTTTCAAGTTCTGACCATTTGCCTAGGAATTTCGTGAATTCATTGTTTTTAATTGCAGAGTAGTATTCCATTGTGTAAATATACTACATCTTCTGAATCCATTCCTCCGTTGAGGGACATCTGGGGTCTTTCCAGCTTCTGGTTATTATAAATAAGGCTGCTATGAACATAGTGGAGCATGTGTCCTTATTGCATGCAGGTAAAGCATTTGGGTATAATCCCTGGAGTGGTATAGCCAGATGCTCCGGGAGTGTCATGCCCAGTTTTCTGAGGAACCCCCAGACTGCTTTCCAGAGTGGTTGTATCAGCTTGCAATCCCACCAGCAGTGGAGGAGTGCTCCTCTTTCTCCACATCCTCGCCAAAAACTGCTGTCTCCTGTGTTTTGGATCTTAGCCATTCTGACTGGTATGAGATGAAATCTCAGGGTTGTTTTGATTTGCATTTTGGATTCGGTTGGCAAAAATTTTATTGAGTATTTTTGCATCGATATTCATAAGAGAGATTGGTCTGAGATTCTCTTTCTTTGTCGGATCTTTGCGTGCTTTTGGTATTAGAGTAATTGTGGATTCATAGAATGAGTTGGGTAGTGTTCCTTCTGTTTCTTTTTTGTGGAATAGTTTGAAGAGTTGGTGTTAGGTCTTCTTTGAAGGTCTGATAAAATTCTGCACTAAAACCATCTGGACCTGTGCTTTTTTGGTTGGAAGACTTCCAATGACGACCTCTATTTCTTCAGGGATTACAGGACAGTTTAGATGGTCTATTTGATCCTGATTTAATATTGGTATTTGGTATCAGTCTAGGAAATTGTCTATTTCCTCCAGATTTTCTAGTTGTGTTGAATATAGGCTTTTGTAGTAGTATCTGATGATTTTTTGAATTTCCTCAGTTTCTGTTGTTATCTCTCCCTTTTTGTTTCTGATTTTGTTAATTTGGATACTGTCTCTGTGTCCTCTGGCTAGTCTGGCTAAGGGCTTATCTATCTTGTTGATTTTCTCAAAGAACCAACTCCTAGTTTTGTTGATTCTTTGGATGGTTTTATTTGTTTCTACTTGATTGATTTCAGCCCTGAGTTTGATGATTTCCTGACTTTAAATCATTTCATTCTTATACCCAAGAGTATTTTTTACTTTTTACTGATTTTTTGTGAGTTTTGCATCATAGGCCTCAAATTCCCTTCACATTTGCAAACCTCCCAAATAAAAACAAAAACAAAAAATAAACATAACAAAACATAAAAACATCTTGCTGTAGAAGTTGTAGTGTGTCACAGTATGTTCCACAACATGACCATTTTATTTTCTTTTTTACTTGAAGATGTTCATTGTAAGTCATTGGTCTGGGTCAAGGATCTGGATTCTGCTATAGTATTAATACAAGTTCATTACCTGGACTCAGCTTGAATATATTATTGTTACCCTGTGTCACTGAGACCATACAGCTTTAAATTTACAGGACAGGACCTTTCCCATGTAGTTCTTAGTTGAGGTAGATGATGGTGTTGGTCAACTCAATTCCTTGGATCTTGTTTGGGTAGCAGTTAAACTGGTCAGCCTACCAGCTCTCAAACACCCATAAACCCACAACAAGCTCTCTAGCACTTTCTTAGCTAACTCACTCACTGCTTCAGCCAGCAATGGGCAGGGAAACCTCTCCAGCTCAGATGACATTGGAACCAGATCTCCTTTCTGCCATAGTTGCCAAGGAATGAGAGGAAGGGGTCATCTTTTCCTTGTCCATGTCATTACATACCTGACAAGTGGCAGGGCACGCTCTCCCATATGTAAGCCCTCAGGCCTAAATCTTCTGTGCTGCCCAGAAAAGGAAAAGGGCTTACTCTCTCTAGTTCTTCAGTCGATCAGAGTTACAGCAAGCTATCTAGAGTACAACAGTCAGTGAGGTGTGTGGCCAGCTCTGCACAACCCTTGAATATCAACATGGCCCCAGATAGGATTCTGGGTCTTCAGTGGTAAAGCGAGCTATGGACATCAACACAGACCCTGCTGTTACACAGCCAGGGACCCAGATTAGGACTTCATCATGACCTCAGATGGTAGAGCAGGCTGCCTTCTCCAGAGCTGCACCTCTAGTTTCACCTATCTTCATGATATTCAAATTGTTTTGTTTCTCTTTCTTAACTCTCCACCACATAATTGCATATCATAGTGGCTCCCACTGTGGGTAGGCCACAAGGACAGCAGGCCTCTCAGCTTCTTCCACATGCCTGGATCATCTGGAGTCTTTCAAATTTTGCATATCTCCTCTGATACCTTCATTACATGATATTATTTCAGTCTCATATTTTCATGCCTTTTGATCTCATTCTACAGGTCTCACAGTTCCCTGCAGTTCCTTCTTTAGTGGGATGAACAGACATGCTCACCAGCGCAGTGCTAGGTTTGCAACTATAATAAAGGAAATAATGTGTTCTATACGTCTGACTGTTTTAAAGTCTTTCTAAAATAATTTAATATTTAACACGTTCCTTCGTATTTTTAAAGTGATCCATGAAACCACTCTATTAGTTATGCATAATAGCAAATATAGGGTCTTCACTTATTATCCCATGTCAAACCATTTACATTAACAAGTAAGTAAGAAAGGACAAAGTAAAGTCACCAAAATTATTTTGAGAAATAAGTACTGATCAAATAACTCTTTGCAGAAAACTCTAATGATTAATATATTTTACATGCAGTAAAAGTTAGCATGAGTTTGTTGGTAAAGGGTAGAGTCAGAATTTTTATCTATTTATCATTGTAAAATAATCTTTAATAAAATTAATATAGTTTCTAATAACGAAAAGAATGACAATAAGCAAAGACTACACAGTACTCTATGTGTGTCTCTAAAAGAGGCTGATCACTGCTGCACCACTGTTAACAGCTCTGAGGTAGGTATGTTTAAGTATGCAATCTGAGAAATTTTGTGCACCATCTGTTGAATTCTTAATATATACTATACAATTATCTTATTTAGTCCTAAAAAAAACCTTTGAAGTTAGATATTAAACCTTTATAGAGAAATTGATGTTTAAAGTCCTGTGGCTTGTACAGGGGAATAACTACATCCAGTTTGTGTTGAAGGAACTGAAGGAGAATGAACTCTGGATTACAGAACTCCCATAAACTGTCTCTAAATATCATTCAAAAATAATCTTGCAGAACTTAAAATGATACATCATAAATATTAGATCACATGAATATGAGGACTAGTTGATGTTTGAGCTTTAATATGGAACTAATATTCAGAGAAGTGTAGGGCATGGAGCTTTATGGGAGAAAAGAAAATTATTCCTGGATGATCTTTTGGTATTTGGAAAGAGGAGAAGTAGAATATTTTATCATGACTGTGAGGGTAATCAAAAGAGTTTAAGCACTTTCCACAGTAACAAGTATACTTTGAACATTAAAATATATGTTTATTTAAATGATGTTATAATGTTAATGCTTGTTATTATTAGTATATGCTATTATGTTTACTGAAAAAAAATTTATTGTTCTGCAACAGAGGTATTTCAATATTTATGCATATTTTAGCCTGAATCAGGCACATAATTAAAGTAGTTGAAATTTCCAAAATAAATGTATCTTCACAAAGATCTATCAGCATAGTTTTTATGAGTTATACCTCTTCATTTATAAAGGCATAGAATTGGCTAAATAATCTTCAGCTCTTCCAGATGTGAAGAGGTACAAGTTGACTGTAAGTGTTGTGACAAATATTTTCCCATGTGATTCACATGTTTTCACACTCATATAGCACATTATATGTTGGTAGATGCATGCTCAGGAAACTGTTAGAAACATAGTTGCTTTCCTTCATATTTAGCTTACCTGGTGATAAAGGGAAGGTGTTTACTACTTTTGATTCATAATCACACTATACAAGGAGAGAGGAGGAGAGAGATACACACACAGAGAGAGAGAGGACAGAGAAGAGAGGGAGAGAGAGAAAGACAGAGCAAATCAGCTAGACCATTAAAATAAGTGAGAAACACTTAAATCTAAAATTTAAATAATAAACTCTAAAAATTTATTTTCACTTTTATTTGACAATTAGGTCTAGTACAATATCTCGTGGTATGTGCAAAATGTAAAAATATTTGCCAGTATTCTGAAAATAATTTTCACAAAAATATAACTGTAATCGTTTTTTTTATTATTATTTATTTTATTTTTTTTAATTTACATTCCAAATCATTTCCCCTTTCCCATTTCCTCCCTCCCCGAAAGTCCCATAAGCCCCCTTCCCTCCCTCTTTTCTCCATTCAACCCCTTCTCCTTACTCTGTCCTGGCGTTCCCCTACATCCAGTCTTTCCAGGACCAGGGGTCTCTCCTTCCATCTTCTTAGAAATCTATTGATATGCGGATTGTGTCTAGGGTATTCCGAGATTCTGGGTCAATATCCCCTTATCAGTGACTGCATACCATGTGTGTTCTTTTGTGATTGGGTTACCTCACTAAGGATGATATTTTCAAGATCTGACCATTTGCCTAGGAATTTCGTGAATTCATTGTTTTTAATTGCAGAGTAGTATTCCATTGTGTAGATATACCACATCTTCTGAATCCATTCCTCCGTTGAGGGACATCTGGGTTCTTTCCAGCTTCTGGCTATTATAAATAAGGCTGCTATGAACATAGTGGAGCATGTGTCCTTATTGCATGCAGGTAAAGCCTCTGGATATATGCCTAGAAGTGGTATAGCCGGATCCTCCGGGAGTGTCATGCCCAGTTTTCTGAGGAACCGCCAGACTGCTTTCCAGAGTGGTTGTACCAGCTTGCAATTCCACCAGCAGTGGAGGAGTGTTCCTCTTTCTCCACATCCTCGCCAACAACTGCTGTCTCCTGTTGTAAGTATTTGTTTCCTTTTACTGAAAACAGTTTTTATCTCATATAACATTTCCTGATTACATTTCCCCTCTCTCTATTCCTCCCAATTTCTCCCTACAGTCTCTCCCATTTAGGTGCATCCCTGTTCATTAGATATTTCATTAGATAGATATTTTTCATTCTATAACAAAATAATATGTGATATGATAAAATAAAAACTAACTCATAACAATATGACAAAATAAGGCAGAAGTAATAGAGTAGAAAAAAGACACAAGAAACAGACACAGAGGCAGAGACCCACTCATTCATACACTCAGTAGTCCCACAAAAACAGTACACTAGAAGCCATACTATATACCTGTGGGATTAAAAAATATATAATAGTAAAGTTTATATATGTATATAGTTAGCTAGTTAGATGGATAGATAGATGATAGATAGATAGGTAGATAGATAGATAGATAGATAGATAGATAGATAGATAGATAGATAGAGGTATAGGGTATAGGTTGATAGAACACTAAACAGTAAGTCATAATATATACCTATGTCATAAAAATAGAGGAAATATAAGTAATATATAGTAAAATATAAATAATAGAAAAATAATAATAGTGTATATATAGAAAGGAGAAAGAGTATATATATATATATGAATACACACACATATTCAGAAAAAGGGAAGGTGAGAGATAGATGATAGATAGATTCAAAAAACCTTGACATGACACTATGATACAAAGAACCTCCTAAGATGCTGTTGAATTTGATTTCTGTTGGCCATCTCCTGCTGGGCATGTAGTTTAGCCTATGAGTTGTTTGTTTCCTCAATAAGTCTATCTTGGAAAATGGAAAAGCAAGCAAAACAAAATAAAAAAACAAACAAGACCATCAAAGACTCTAAATTTTTATTTGTAAATGGTTATCAATTGGAGATAGGCTTTGGCTAAGGATTAGAGCATGTGTACATGTCTCCTTTCAGCTACAGGACCCTATTTGGTGCTGCCCCCTAAGGTCTTATGCATGCTGCCTCAGTCTCTGTGAGCTCATGGGCATCAATCCTGATCATGTTGACTTAGAGGGGTTTGGTTCCTTGCTATCCTCCTGTTCCTGCTCTTACACTTTCTGCCCACTCTGATCTTTCTCTGAGGAGAGGAATTGATTTCGAATGAGAGGCATTTGATGGGAAAAATGGCTTAGGGGCAAACATTCCAAGGTCTCACACTCTCTCAATGTCCAGTTGTGTCTGTGTTAGTTTCCATCTGTTTCAAGAAGTTTTTCTGGGCCTGCTCCCAAGAAGGGGAAAGCGCTATGGTCGTCTGGGTGCCAGATCTGCAGGCCATCGCCTCTGCAGGGTGACCAGCACCACGGAGAGAGAGCAGAGTGCACTCGGCCATCTTTGCTCCAGTGGCCAAGAAGTTGGGACTGAAAGGCTCAGAGACAGACAGGCATAATATCACTAGGGTCTCAGGCGGCTTGTGTGTACGTGGCTCCCAAGTGCTGGGCAGATCTGCAGTAACCAGTGCACCAGCTCTGCTGTTGGAATTCTGCCTGGCAGAGGGAACCCACATTGGGCGGGAGCCTACCAGCTTCCCTTCCGCGATCTCTGTTCTGGTAGACTGCACTGAAGAGACAGGTACTCAGGTTCTCCCCAATATAACATCACTTGGGACACGGCCTGTTGGGGCTTCTGCCTGCTCCCAAGAATGGGACAGCACAGTTGTCGTCTGGGTGCCAGATCTGCTATAGGCCATCGCCTCTGCAGGGTGACCAGTGCCACAGAGAGAGTGCAGAGTGCACTCCGCCATCTTTGCTCCAGTGGCCAGGAAGTTGGGACTGCCAGGCTCAGAGACAAACAGGCATAATATCGCTTGGGTCTCAGGAGGCTTGTGTGTACATGGCTCCCAAGTGCTGGGCAGATCTGCAGTAACCAGCATGCCAGCTCTGCTGTGGGACTTCTGCCTGGCAGAGGGATGCCCCCTCCCCCCCCCACTCTAGGAGAGATCACACACCCCTGCACAGGGCAGGAGCCTACCAGCCTCCCTTTGGCGACCTCTGCTCCAGGAATCCACTACGCTGAGCCTTTGGATGTGCAAGGACTCCCCAATATAACATCACTTGGGGCAAGGCACATTAGGGCTCCAAAGTCACTCAGGAGCAGGGCAGGCCCCAGAAATCTGTGCCAGGGGAATCTTGGTAAACCAGGTGGGGCAGAAATAGATTTGCAGGCTCACAGGAGGTCTAACCAACAGCCAGTGACAGGAGGACCAACTAACATCAGAGGTAACCAGATGGCAAAAGGCAAACGTAGGAACGTTACTAACAGAAATCAAAGTAATATGGCACCATCCGAACCCAACTCTCCAACAGCAGCAAGTCCTGGATACCCCACCACACCCGAAAGACAAGATCTGGATTTAAAATCACTTCTCATGATGCTATTAGAGGATCACAAGAAGGACACAAATAAATCTAATAAAAATTACAGGAGACCATGAATCAATGGTTAGAAGCCCTTACAAAAGAAACACAAAAATCGCCTAGAGAAATGCAGGAGAACATGGATCAAAAGATGGAGGCGCACAAGGAGACAAAACAAAAATCACTTAACGAGATGAATCAACGGGTATATGCACTCACAAAGGAATCACAAAAATTGCATAAAAAAATGCAGAAGAATATGGATCAACAGACGGATGCCCATAAGGAGGCAACACAAAAATTGCTTAAAGAAATGAATCAACGGATAGATGCCCTTACAAAGGAAACATGAGAACTGCTTAAAGACATGCAGGAGACAATGGATCAACAGATGGAATCCAATGGGGAGGAAACACAAAAATCGCTCAGAGAAATGCAGGAGAACGTGGGTTAACAGGCAGAAATCCTGAAAGAGGTAATGCAAAAATACCTTAAAGAAATATAGGAAAATACAAACAAACAATTGAAGGATCTCAGCAAATCCATCCAGGAACTAAAAAAGGAAGTAGAAACAACTAAGAAATCACAAAGGGAGACAACTTTGGAGAAAGAAAACCTTGGGAAGAAATCAGGAGTCATAGATGCAAACATCAACAATAGAATACAAGAGATGGAAGAAAGAATCTCAGGTGCTGAAGATTCCATAGAAAGCATCGACTCAACAGTTAAAGAAAATGCAAAATGCAAAAAGCGTGTAACCCAAAACATCCAGGAAATCCAGGACACAATGAGAAGACCAAACCTAAGGATTATAGGTATAGATGAGAGTGAAGTTTTGCAAATTAAAGGGCCAGTAAACATCTTCAACAAAATTATGGAGGAAAACTTTCCTAACCTAAAGAGAGAGATACCGATGAATGTACAAGAAGCCTACAGAACGCCAAACAGACTGGAGCAGAACAGAAATACCTCCCGTCACATAATAATCAAAACACCAAATGTTCTAAACAAAGAAAGAATATTAAAAGCAGTAAGAGAAAAGGGCCAAGTAACAAAGGAAGACCTATACGAATCACATCAGACTTCTCACCAGAGACTATGAAAGCCAGAAGATCCTGGACAGATCTCATGCAGACACTAAGAGAGCACAAAGGCCAGCCTAGACTATTATACCCAGCAAAACTCTCAATCACCATAGATGGAGAGACCAAGATATTCCATGATAAAACCAAATTTTCACAATATCTTTCCACAAACCCAGCCCTGCAAAGGATAATAGGTGGAAACCGCCAATACAGGGAAACAATACCCTGGAAAAAATGAGATAATAACCTTCTTGAATCAAACCTAAAAGTAGATAACCACTCAAACATAAATATAGCGTCAAGAATGGCAGATGGCAATAATCACTATGCTTTAATCTCTCTTAATATCAATGGTCTCAATTCCCCAATTAAAAGACATAGACTAACAGACTGGATACGTAAACAGGACCCAGCATTTTGCTGCATGAAGGAAACGCACCTCAGTGTCAAAGACAAACACTACCTCAGAGTAAAAGGCTGGAAAACAATTTTATAAGCAAATGGCCCCAAGAAACGAGGTGGAGTCGCCATCCTAATATCAGATAAAATTGATTTTCAACCTAAAGTCATCAAAAAAGACACAGAAGGACACTACATACTGATCAAGGGAAAAATCCACCATCAAGAACTCTCAATTCTGAATATCTATGCTCCAAATGCAAGGGCACCCTCATTTGTAAAAAAAACTTTACTAAAGCTCAAAGCGTACATCGCACCTCACACAATAATAGTGGGTGACTTCAGCACCCCGCTCTCTGAAATGGATCGTTCAGGAAAGTAGAAACTAAACAGGGACACAGTGAATCTAGTTGAAGCCTTGGACCAAATGGAACTAACAGATATATATAGAACATTTCATCCTAGAGCTAAAGAATACACCTTCTTCTCAGCACCTCATGGTACCTTCTCCAAAACCGACCATATAATTGGTCACAAATCAGACCTCAACAGATATAAGAAGATAGAAATAATCCCATGCCTCCTATCCGATCACTATGGAATAAGGGTGGTCTTCAATGGCAACAAAAACAACAGAAAACCCACATACACATGGAGGCTGAACAATGCTCTACTCAATGATAACTTGGTCAAGGTGGAGATAAAGAAAGAAATCAAAGACTTTTTGAAATTTAATGAAAATGAAGGCACAACATACCCTAATTTATGGGACACAATGAAAGCAGTGCTAAGAGGAAAATTCATAGCCCTGAGTGCCGCCAAAAAGAAACGGGAGACAGCATACACTAGCACCTTAATGACACACCTGAAAGCCCTGGAACAAAAAGAAACAAATACACCAAAGAGGAGTAGAAGGTAGGAAATCATCAAACTCAGGGCTGAAATCAATCAAGTAGAAACAAATAAAACCATACAAAGAATCAACAAAACGAGGAGTTGGTTCTTTGAGAAAATCAACAGGATAGATAAGCCCTTAGCCAGACTAACCAGAGGGCACAGAGACAGTATCCAAATTAATAAAATCAGAAACGAAAAGGGAGAGACAACAACAGAAACTGAGGAAATTCAAAAAATCATCAGATCCTACTACAAAAGCCTGTATTCAACACAACTAGAATATCTCGAGGAAATGGACAATTTCCTTGACAGATACCAAATACCAAAAAAATTTCAGGATCAAATAGACCATCTAAACCGTCCTATAACCCCTGAAGAAATAGAAGTCGTCATTGGAAGTCTTCCAACCAAGAAAAGCACAGGTCCAGATGTTTTTAGTGCAGAATTCTATTAGACCTTCAAAGAAGACCTAACACCAATACTCTTCAAACTATTCCACTAAAAAGAAACAGAAGGAACACTACCCAACTCGTTCTATGAAGCCACAATTATGCTAATACCAAAAGCACAACAAAGAAAGAGAATCTCAGGCCAATCTCTCTTATGAATATCGATGCAAAAATACTCAATAAAATTCTTGCCAACCGAATCCAAGAACACATCAAAACGATCCTTCACCACGATCAAATAGGCTTCATCCCAGGGATGCAGGGATGGTTCAATATAAGGAAATCCATCAATGTAATCCACTATATAAACAATCTCAAAGAAAAAAACCACATGGTCATCTCATTAGATGCTGAGAAAGCATTTGACAAAATTCAGCATCCTTTCATGCTAAAGGTCTTGGAAAGATCAGGAATTCAAGGCCCATATCTAAACATAGTAAAAGCAATTTACAGCAAACCTGTAGCCAGCATCAATCTAAATGGAGAGAAACTTAAAGCAATCCCACTAAAATCAGGGACTAGACAAGGCTGCCCTCTCTCTCCATATCTTTTCAATATAGTACTTGAAGTTCTAGCTAGAGCAATTAGACAACAAAAAGAGGTCAAAGTGATACAAATTGGAAAGGAAGAAGTCAAACTATCACTATTTGCAGACGATATGATAGTATACTTAAGCGACCCAAAGAACTCCACCAGAGAACTCTTACAGCTGATAAACGACTTCAGCAAAGTGGCCGGATATAAAATCAACTCAAGCAAGTCAGTAGCCTTCCTATACTCAAAGGATAAGCAGACTGAGAAAGAAGTAAGAGAAATGATACCCTTCACGATAGCCACAAACCATATAAAGTATCTTGGTGTGACTCTAACCAAACAAGTGAAAGATCTGTATGACAAGAACTTCAAGTCTCTGAAGAAAGAAATTGAAGAAGACCTCAGAAGAAGGAAAAATCTGCCATGCTCATGGATTGGCAGGATTAGTATAGTAAAAATGACCATCTTGCCAAAAGCAATATACAGATTCAATGTAATCCCCATCAAAATCCCAACTCAATTCTTCATAGAGTTAGAAAGAGCAATTCAAAAATTCATCTGGAATAACAGAAAACCCAGGATAGCTAAAACTATTCTCAAGAGTAAAAGAACCTCTGGGGGAATCAGTATCCCGGACCTCAAGCTGTACTACAGAGCAATAGTGTTAAAAACTGCATGGTATTGGTACAGTGACAGGCATGTAGATCAATGGAACAGAATTGAAGACCCAGAAATGAATCCACACTCCTATGGTCATGTGATCTTTGACAAAGGAGCTAAAACCATCCAGTGGAAAAAAGATAGCCTTTTCAACAAATGGTGCTGGCTCAACTGGAGGTCAACATGCAGAAGAATGAAAATTGACCCATTCTTGTCTCCATGCACTAAGCTCAATTCCAAGTGGATCAAGGACCTCCACATAAAACCAGACACACTGAAACTAAGAAAGGAAACTAGGAAAGAACCTTGAACATATGGGCACAGGGGAGAATTTCCTGAATAGAACTCCAATAGCTTATGCTCTAAGATCAAGAATTGACAAATGGGACCTCATTAAATTACAAAGTTTTTGCAAGGCACAAGACACTGTCAAAAAGACAAAGCGGCAACCAACTAACTGGGAAATGATCTTTACCAACCCTACATCCGACAGAGGGTAATATCCAATATATACAAAGAACTCAAGAAGTTAAACTCCAGAGAGGCAAGTATCCCTATTAAAAAATGCGGTAGAGAGCTAAACAAAGAGTTCTCACCTGAAGAATATCTGATGGCTGAGAAGCACCTAAAGAGATGTTCATCATCCTTAGTCATTAGGGAAATGCAAATCAAAACAACCCTGAGATTCCATCTCACAGCAGTTAGAATGGCTAAGATCAAAAGCACAGGAGACAGCAGTTGTTGGCGAGGATGTGGAGAAAGAGGAACACTCCTCCACTGCTGGTGGGATTGCAAGCTTGAACAACCACTCGGGAAAGCAGTCTGGCGGTTCCTCAGAAAACTGGGCATGACACTCCCAGAGGATCCGGCTATACCATTCCTGGGCATATACCCAGAGGCTTTACCTGCATGCAATAAGGACACATGCTACACTATGTTCATAGCAGCCCTGTTTATAATAGCCAGAAGCTGGAAAGAACCCAGATGTCCCTCAACGGAGGAATGGATTCAGAAGATGTGGTATATTTACACAATGGAATACTACTCTGCAATTAAAAACAATGAATTCACGAAATTCCTAGGCAAATGGTCAGAACTTGAAAATATCATCCTTAGTGAGGTAACCTAATCACAAAAGAACTCACATGCTATGCAGTCACTTATAAGGGGATATTAACCCAGAATCACGGAATACCCTAGACACAATTCGCATATCAATAGATTTCCAAGAATATGAAGGAGAGACCCCTGGTCCTGGAAAGACTGGATGTAGGGGAACGCCAGGACAGAGAAACGAGAGGGGGTTGAATGGAGAAAACAGGGAGGGAAGGGGGCTTATGGGACTTTCACGGAGGTAGGAAATGGGAAAGGGGAAATGATTTGGAATGTAAATAAAAAAAACTTAGAAAATAAAAAAAAAGAAGTTTTTCTGATAATGGTTGAGAGAGACATTAATCTGAGTATATAACAAAGTCACTAAGAGTCATTTTATTGCTATGTTCTTTTATTAGGACAATAATGTTTGGTTTTTCCCTAAGTTATCAGACTAACTAGTGTTAAATTTACATTTATCAAAGTATCTGGTACAACCACACCTGGAAAGGGCCCTAAGTCCAATCAGATATTGGTTGTTTTTTCTCACAAGCCTTTCGCCACTAGCTTATCTTGCAGGCAGGACTCTATTATAGAACAAAGGTTTGTAGCTGGTTTGCTATCTGTTTTTCCATTAGCAGCATGCAATATACCTTCCAGTAAGAAGGACTTGAACACATGAGGGTTAAGTCTCTATGTAGGCACCAGGTCAACTTCTCCATGTTCAATGAGTTATGTAGGTATTATCTTCAGCAATATGGCTTGATGTCAGTTTGTGGAGTGCAAACTATAGCACTGGCAACACTCTGGGTTGTTAACGGTGTTCCCATGGGACTTATTTGACTAACAGCTCAATTAAATGTTCCCCCTTTGCAGTACAGGTAATTTTATTTGGAGACAATGCATGTTCGGATGAGTCTCTGTTTCCTCCATTATTTGGTAACTTCATTGTGTGTATGTGTTTGTGTGTGTGTGTGTGTGTGTGTGTGTGTGTGCGCACGTGTGCATGTGTGTATTTATGAATGTATGTACACACACACACACACACACACACACACACACACACACACACGGAAGCTCCTAATTCTTATGCATACTAACCCTCAAATGTTCCACATTCTCTTTTTCATCCACCTCTTCCAATCTCTACCCATTGATTTTTCCATTCCTGCTGCCCATCTCTTTCACTATAACTATGTATTCCATTTCCTAGGGAGATATATATTGATCCCTAGTCCTTTGCTCTATACCTAACCTCTGTGATTATATGCATTATACCTTGGTTATCACTGTCTTAATATCTATATAACCTAATATACACCACATTTGTTTTTTTGGGTTTGGGTTATTTCACATGGGCTATTTTTTTTTTAGCATTTTATGTTTTGTAGTTCTATTCATTCATCTGAAAATTTTATGCTTTTCTTTTTTAATGACTTGGTAATACTCCTTTGTATAAATGTATGACATTTCTTTATTCATTCTTCTGTTAAGAAACATCTAGTCTCTTGCCAATTTCTATTTATAATGAATAGAGGATCAGGATAATGAGAATGGATATACTGGGATTCTTCAACGAACAGACACCCAGTTTAACCAGCACTATTTGGTGAAGATACTAGTTTTAATCCATACTCACAAAAATATTTATTGGCATAGACTCACAAAAAAAAGTTGAAAAAAGTTAATTATTATAGCCTAACAATACAAAATAGTCCATATATTGAGAGTATATATAAATTTGAATGGAAAATAATGTTTATGTGTGAAATTATATTACAGGACATAAATAAAGGAAGCAAACAACTACTAAAAACTAAAGTGTAAGGTTTCAAGATAGAAGGTAAAGTTTTCTGGGTCACAAATATGGATCTCTGAGACAGGCAATCCTCTATTTCATAACAGGAAGGGTCAGGAACCTTTTAAACTGCGACAACAAATTGACTAGAACAAACTTGTTTGCATACTTTTTCTATATTTATCCATTTTTACAATAAAAGAGTAATATCCATTATTTAATTTAATTATCTCACATGCATGCCGAAACACTTATCAAAGCAACATAAAATAACACACACACGTATATATATATATATATATGTATATATATATATATATATATACGTGTGTGTGAAAAATATGATTTTCATTCTGTAGATATAAAATGGGTATTTTTTTAAGCTATCATTGTGTATTAGGTAATTAGTATGAGATTCTTCAGTCTTAAGAAATATAATTCCAGGACTCAAACTAGGCTTTATTTCTATCCATAAAAACCCCTTTCTTTTATGGGTGGAGAAAATGTTGAAGTGCACCTGGGAAGGCGGGTATGCAATAGATTTTAAAGGCTTGATTAACACCTGCTTAAATATTTTCTTCCAATCTTTAATTAAACAGTTAAGGTAGGACTTCATTTTCTAGATATACAATCACACTGATTCTGAATAATACTCTACAGCTGCTAATTTCCCTTTCCAAACAGAGCTACACACCAGTTTTTACCTCCCAAAATAGGAAGCTGCAGGAGGCTACTCCTTGCTTCTGGGAGAATGGGAACTTTGGCTTTCTACCTTTTTAATTTTTTTAAGTAACAGTGCAGATATATTTTATTTCATGTTTTTATTATAAAACAGATGGACAAAAAAAGACAACTTATACCACTGGAAGGGAATTCAACATAAAATCCACTGGGAAAGTGAAAAGAAATAGCTATAATTTTAGCAAGGAAGGCAATTAGTCAGGTATGTCATGCCAGTTCCAGAATAGTGGAAAATTGTATCTAAATCCTTTTAATTGTGAGAGCAAACCTTGTTTATCAAGGACAGAGGAGAGAGAGAGAGTTAATTTTCTGAAGGGAGCTGTGCATTTTCCCAATCCAATATCTTAATAGATAGCATCAAGTAAAAGGAGAACAGCACAGCACATGAGGTAATAGCAAACAGAGGAATAGAAAGAATAATATGTATTTGTCTAATAGAAAATAATTCTGGAATGACAAGAAAAAGTGGGTATGGAGACTGGACAAAGCACTGATAAAATCTGATGCATTTTCTCTTCAGTCCCAGGATGCACAGAAGTGAAAACATCCAATGAGTTTTCAGTTTGTGTAAAGAAGTTAAAATACAGAACTGTAAGTTGAGTTCGTTTCACAGGAAATCACCAGCACAACTGCATGCAAAACATTTGGACTTGAATCTGAGATATTCATTCCCTCACAAAAAGCAAATAATAAAAGGTTTTTTACACGACAAAAGAAGTCTTTAGTCAGCATCTGATTTTGTAAGTCAATTGAAACAGGTATCTGAGAGCTAGTCAACATAACCAACTTACTGGAGCTGACTGTGTGCTCATCAGAGGCAAATTCCACCTGCAAAATTCATGCCAACATGGACCACCATCGAGTAGTTCTTTCTAATTTAAATTTTTATTGTTTTTAAGCTAGTTTTAATAATTCTTTTTAAATTCCACAAAACACGTTTTGAATATAAAATAGCATAAATAGGTACTATATGTGGAATATTTCCACCCTCATTCCTCCTCCAAATTTTCTTGTCTTCTCTGTTCTTATTCTCAAATTCATGAAAGCATATGAACACTCACATGCACATACATGCACACACACATATACACACACACATACACAGACACAACACACTGAGGGAATGGGAGAAACACATGCTGAGGGCATGCTCATATGTACATGTCTTTAAAGTTGACCACCTGGGAATGAATGATCTGTCACACTTGTTCCTGGAAAGGCTGAGTCTCCATTTTGTAGCGGTTATTGGATTCCTACAGCTGCTCATTCAGTCATGAGGTCCTTTCCGATTTCCCCCACTTGCCCTGGCATGTGAACTGATGTCATCGTGATGTCCTGTTTAAGTAGATATATTATTTCACTTTCCCTATCATATATAACAGATACTATCACAAAGCAAAGATTTCGGTCTCCAAGATTTTCAAATTTTTATTCTCCTTTTTTATGCAATCAATGTTCCAAGTGTTAGCTGTAGGGATTGTATTAAAGATAATTGATTGAAACTGGGAAACCCAAGGTCTGTTCTATGAATTTTGACTAGTTGTGGATATTTCCAACAATCTACATCTACTACAGAAGACAGGAATTTTGATGAGAAGTGAAAGATTTATTTGCAGGTATAAGGATAGTGTTTTAGAATTCAGATAGGAATTATACTGGATTAGAAAAAGGGCATTAGTAGATTCTCCCATAGGATCCAAAAAAACTCACAACTAGTTACATAGGTTTCTAGTATCAGAAATGTGTTCCATCATACAAGAATCTTTAAGTCCAATTTCACAGTTGGTTGTTACCCTCCAATATATAGATGCCACCATTGGCACTCAGGGAATAGCTTGTTATGTTGATCATTGCTGTCTCTCATGAGTTTTCTAGATAAGTGGGACTATTGATTGCCTTTTCCCCTAGATGTAGTAATTTTAGGTACTTTGAGAGGTTGTCCTCAGAAAAGAGTCTTTCAAGTCAGTATCATATCAATCCCCCAAGTTATGTGTACAAAGTGTGTGATACCTTCAGAAATAGGGTCTTACTTTTTTTTTTTTGTTTTTCTAAGTTTTTTTTTATTTACATTCAAAATCATTTCCCCTTTCCCATTTCCTCCCTCCGTGAAAGTCCCATAAACCCCCTTCCCTCCCTGTTTTCCCCATTCAACCCCCTCTCACTTCTCTGTCCTGGCGTTCCCCTACATCCAGTCTTTCCAGGACAAGGGGTCTCTCCTTCCATCTTCTTGGAAATCTATTGATATGCGAATTGTGTTTAGGGTATTCCGAGATTCTAGGTTAATATCCCCTTATCAGTGACTGCATAGCATGTGAGTTCTTTTGTGATTAGGTTACCTCATTAAGGATGATATTTTCAAGTTCTTACCATTTGCCTAGGAATTTCGTGAATTCATTGTTTTTAATTGCAGAGTAGTATTCCATTGTGTAGATATACCACATCTTCTGAATCCATTCCTCCGTTGAGGGACATCTGGGTTCTTTCCAGCTTCTGGCTATTATAAACAGGGCTGCTATGAACATAGTGTAGCATGTGCCCTTATTGCATGCAGGTAAAGCCTATGGGTATATGCCCAGGAATGGTATAGCCGGATCCTCTGGGAGTGTCATGCCCAGTTTTCTGAGGAACCGCCAGACTGCTTTCCAGAGTGGTTGTACAAGCTTGCAATCCCACCAGCAGTGGAGGAGTGCTCCTCTTTCTCCACATCCTCGCCAACAACTGCTGTCTCCTGTGCTTTTGATCTTAGCCATTCTAACTGCTGTGAGATGGAATCTCAGGGATGTTTTGATTTGCATTTCCCTAATGACTAAGGATGATGAACATCTCTTTAGGTGCTTCTCAGCCATCAGATATTCTTCAGGTGAGAACTCTTTGTTTAGCTCTCTACCGCATTTTTTAATAGGGTTACTTGGCTCTCTGGAGTTTAACTTCTTGAGTTCTTTGTATATATTGGATATTAGCCCTCTGTCGGATGTAGGGTTGGTAAAGATCATTTCCCAGTTAGTTGGTTGCCGCTTTGTCTTTTTGACAGTGTCTTGTGCCTTGCAAAAACTTTGTAATTTAATGAGGTCCCATTTGTCAATTCTTGATCTTAGAGCATAAGCTATTGGAGTTCTATTCAGGAAATTCTCCCCTGTGCCCATATGTTCAAGGTTCTTTCCTAGTTTCCTTTCTTAGTTTCAGTGTGTCTGGTCTTATGTGGAGGTCCTTGATCCATCTGGAATTGAGCTTAGTGCATGGAGACAAGAATGGGTCAATTTTCATTCTTCTGCATGTTGACCTCCAATTGAGCCAGCACCATTTGTTGAAAAGGCTATCTTTTTTCCACTGGATGGTTTTAGCTCCTTTGTCAAAGATCACGTGATCATAGGAGTGTGGATTCATTTCTGGGTCTTCAATTCTGTTCCATTGATCTACATGCCTGTCACTGTACCAATACCATGCAGTTTTTAACACTATTGCTCTGTAGTACAGCTTGAGGTCCGGGATACTGATTCCCCCAGAGGTTCTTTTACACTTGAGAATAGTTTTAGCTATCCTGGGTTTTCTGTTATTCCACATGAATTTTTGAATTGCTCTTTCTAACTCTATGAAGAATTGAGTTGGGATTTTGATGGGGATTGCATTGAATCTGTATATTGTTTTTGGCAAGATGGTCATTTTTACTATACTAATCCTGCCAATCCATGAGCATGGCAGATTTTTCCATCTTCTGAGGTCTTCTTCAATTTCTTTCTTCAGAGACTTGAAGTTCTTGTCATACAGATCTTTCACTTGTTTGGTTAGAGTCACACCAAGATACTTTATATGGTTTGTGGCTATCGTGAAGGGTATCATTTCTCTTACTTCTTTCTCAGTCTGCTTATCCTTTGAGTATAGGAAGGCTACTGACTTGCTTGAGTTGATTTTATATCCGGCCACTTTGCTGAAGTCGTTTATCAGCTGTAAGAGTTCTCTGGTGGAGTTCTTTGGGTCGCTTAAGTATACTATCATATCGTCTGCAAATAGTGATAGTTTGACTTCTTCCTTTCCAATTTGTATCACTTTGACCTCTTTTTGTTGTCTAATTGCTCTAGCTAGAACTTCAAGTACTATATTGAAAAGATATGGAGAGAGAGGGCAGCCTTGTCTAGTCCCTGATTTTAGTGGGATTGCTTCAAGTTTCTCTCCATTTAGATTGATGCTGGCTACAGGTTTGCTGTAAATTGCTTTTACTATGTTTAGATATGGGCCTTGAATTCCTGATCTTTCCAAGACCTTTAGCATGAAAGGATGCTGAATTTTGTCAAATGCTTTCTCAGCATCTAATGAGATGACCATGTGGTTTTTTTCTTTGAGATTGTTTATATAGTGGATTACATTGATGGATTTCCTTATATTGAACCATCCCTGCATCCCTGGGATGAAGCCTATTTGATCGTGGTGAAGGATCGTTTTGATGTGTTCTTGGATTCGGTTGGCAAGAATTTTATTGAGTATTTTTGCATCGATATTCATAAGAGAGATTGGCCTGAGATTCTCTTTCTTTGTTGTGCTTTTGGTATTAGCATAATTGTGGCTTCATAGAACGAGTTGGGTAGTGTTCCTTCTGTTTCTTTTTTGTGGAATAGTTTGAAGAGTATTGGTGTTAGGTCTTCTTTGAAGGTCTAATAGAATTCTGCACTAAAAACATCTGGACCTGTGCTTTTCTTGGTTGGAAGACTTCCAATGACGACTTCTATTTCTTCAGGGTTATAGGACGGTTTAGATGGTCTATTTGATCCTGAAATTTTTTTGGTATTTGGTATCTGTCAAGGAAATTGAACATTTCCTCGAGATATTCTAGTTGTGTTGAATACAGGCTTTTGTTGTAGGATCTGATGATTTTTTGAATTTCCTCAGTTTCTGTTATCTCTCCCTTTTCGTTTCTGATTTTATTAATTTGGATACTGTCTCTGTGCCCTCTGGTTAGTCTGGCTAAGGGCTTATC
Organism: Tokudaia tokunoshimensis; assembly: GCA_036184795.1. Classification (NCBI taxonomy): domain Eukaryota; kingdom Metazoa; phylum Chordata; class Mammalia; order Rodentia; family Muridae; genus Tokudaia; species Tokudaia tokunoshimensis. The sequence continues at coordinate 10,009,214 of BTHU01000009.1, read as the reverse complement.
TATCCTGTTGATTTTCTCAAAGAACCAACTCCTCGTTTTGTTGATTCTTTGTATGGTTTTATTTGTTTCTACTTGATTGATTTCAGCCCTGAGTTTGATGATTTCCTGCCTTCTACTCCTCTTTGGTGTATTTGTTTCTTTTTGTTCCAGGGCTTTCAGGTGTGTCATTAAGGTGCTAGTGTATGCTGTCTCCCGTTTCTTTTTGGCGGCACTCAGGGCTATGAATTTTCCTCTTAGCACTGCTTTCATTGTGTCCCATAAATTAGGGTATGTTGTGCCTTCATTTTCATTAAATTTCAAAAAGTCTTTGATTTCTTTCTTTATTTCCACCTTGACCAAGTTATCATTGAGTAGAGCATTGTTCAGCCTCCATGTGTATGTGGGCTTTCTGTTGTTTTTGTTGCCATTGAAGACCACCCTTATTTCATAGTGATCTGATAGGAGGCATGGGATTATTTCTATCTTCTTATATCTGTTGAGGTCTGATTTGTGACCAATTATATGGTCGGTTTTGGAGAAGGTACCATGAGGTGCTGAGAAGAAGGTGTATTCTTTAGCTCTAGGATGAAATGTTCTATATATATCTGTTAGTTCCATTTGGTCCAAGGCTTCAACTAGATTCACTGTGTCCCTGTTTAGTTTCTACTTTCCTGAATGATCCATTTCAGAGAGCGGGGTGCTGAAGTCACCCACTATTATTGTGTGAGGTGTGATGTACACTTTGAGTTTTAGTAAAGTTTTTTTTACAAATGAGGGTGCCCTTGCATTTGGAGCATAGATATTCAGAATTGAGAGTTCTTCTTGGTGGATTTTTCCCTTAATCAGTATGTAGTGTCCTTCTGTGTCTTTTTTGATGACTTTAGGTTGAAAATCAATTTTATCTGATATTAGGATGGCTACTCCACCTCGTTTCTTGGGGCCATTTGCTTATAAAATTGTTTTCCAGCCTTTTACTCTGAGGTAGTGTTTGTCTTTGACACTGAGGTGCGTTTCCTGCATGCAGCAAAATGCTGGGTCCTGTTTACGTATCCAGTCTGTTAGTCTATGTCTTTTTATTGGGGAATTGAGACCATTGATATTAAGAGAGATTAAGGCATAGTGATTATTGCCATCTGCCATTCTTGACGCTATCTTTATGTTTGAGTGGTTATCTACTTTTGGGTTTGATTCAAGAAGGTTATTATCTCATTTTTTCCAGGGTGTTGTTTCTCTCCCTGTATTGGCGGTTTCCACCTATTATCCTTTGCAGGGCTGGGTTTGTGGAAAGATATTGTGAAAATTTGGTTTTATCATGGAATATCTTGGTCTCTCCATCTATGGTGATTGAGAGTTTTGCTGGGTATAATAGTCTAGGTTGGCATTTGTGCTCTCTTACTGTCTGCATGAGATCTGTCCAGGATCTTCTGGCTTTCATAGTCTCTGGTGAGAAGTCTGATGTGAATCGGATAGGTCTTCCTTTGTCTGTTACTTGGCCCATGTAGATACTATCATATTCTCAGTCTATTTCAATAATTATAAACCTTTTTACAACCTTATGGCCAATTGTTTTGCTATTTGGATACTGCAATGCACCATTTTACCGAGGAAAGTGAGGACGTGGTGAACTAAAGAGCAGCGGGAATACAAGGATGTTAGGTGAGGCCATCTATGCTGTAAATACACTGTAATTCTATTGCTCTCATAAGGCTAAAGGTTATGACCAAGGGACAAATGGTTGGCAATATTTTAATTACATCTATGTTTTCAAATTAAAGCTTTCAAATTAATTCACACATTTATTCTTTTTAAGCTTTGATATGTTTCTGAGATGCCTTCGAGACATCTTCCTCATTTCCCAGTTCAAAGTACTGAGCTTCTCTTTGGTGATCCTACTAATTTCAGCATCTATATCTTTCTTGACCTCAGCTTTAAATGCTTTCCTCATCTGTCCAAACTTCATGTTTTACACAGAATTATACACTAAGTTTTACTCATAATTCTCATAGCAAACTTGACTGAAAGCAGAAAATAATTCCTAAATCAGAGACTAAATATCATCAAGCTTTGGAATCTCTTCCTCCAGTTTATTTCATGTGTTTTCTCTAAATTCATCATTCTACAGACTCAGGATATGGACAAAATGTAGGTAAGTTCTTTGCCACAACATGACACAAGGACCCTCTAGACTGACTTCTGTGACTCTTCTCTTTTTTAATGAAATTTTGTAGAGACAGTATTTACTACCTACACTCCTATCAGCATTTTGGTTATCTATGCTCTCACTAAATCACCCATTACAATCTGTTTCCAATCTACCCAGGTTTTTGTAATCAAATTCTCCAAACTCTTCCAAATTTTTTACAAAAACTAGATTCAAAGGTTCTGAAACACATGGGCAAATATAAGTCACAGCAAAGAAGGTACTTGTGATGTCAATTTTATTTGCTTATCATAGTTTCTGTCACTGAAAAAAAATACCTCAGAAAATCAACTAAAGAAGAGACATTTATTGCGGCTTAAACTTTCTAAGGGTTCTGTCGATAGTCACCTGGCTCCATTGTGTTAAGGTTCTTGAGAAATGCAAAAATAACAACTTGTGTATGATGGAGGAAATCTGTTGTTCATCCTTGGCAGGAAGCAAAGAATTGAATGAGAGTATCTGGAGATCCATTTACTCCTCTAGGACATACTTGCAGTGAGTTTCTCTAATGAGGTTTTATCACCTAACATCAAATTAGTTAGGAATGGAAAAATGTGTTAAACCACTAGTGCAGATAGCACCTCATAATCCAGTCCACAAATAGTGACCAGTATTCCAAAACGTGTGATTTTGGGGAGATATTTTACCTATATATCACAACAGCTGGTAATCTTCAGTTTATATTACTCTGAAACGACCAAAGACATCTAATTCTTGAACTTATGTTTGTTCATTTATTTTTTAACATGGGAAGGAAGAATACATTGATTAAGAGAAAAACTTTCCTTTTAGCATAATGACTACAACATGAAGTTATATAACCAGACTTCTGTATTTCACTATCGCTTGATTATTTCTTCACTATGTGACACTAGGCATGTCATTCGATTGCTAGTTGCATCATTTTTCTTGTTAAATTTTATAAGTATAATCTTAAATACCTCATGTGATAGTGGAAAGAAATATGTTCATATATTTAAAGTACCTGTGCTAGCTAGTTTTATGTCAAAATGAAAATGCTTGAGTAATATTAGGAGAGATAACCTCAGTTCTTGATTGATGATGTGGGAGGGCCCAGTCTATTGTGAGTGGTGTGACACATGGGTGGGAGGGTCCTTGGGGTATTGAAGAAATCAGACTTAGTAAGACATGAGGGAAAATCAGTAAGCAACATTCCACTATACCCTCTGTATCAGAGTCATAGTGTTTTATCACAGTAATAGTAGCCTTAATTAAAATGTGTCCCAATATACTATTTGGCATACATGTTCTATGGAGGTATACAGTATTGATTACGGTTAATTTATAGCCATGTACAGTATTATTTCTTTCAATAGTATGACATATGCAACTTCTTTAATTCCTTGTTTAGGTATAAAGTTGGATGTAAAAGCTATAGGTTTATTTCAAATTTCTATTTCTATGACTTTATAATGTTTTTCATCTTAACTGTGACAGTTGAATTTCTGTACGATAGCATACAGTTGTATAATAATATGTAGCTTATAATAAAATTCTCCCAAGGAATAATGATTTATTCAATTCTAGTGCCATAAATACTTGCATGAATCCAGATCTAGAAATTCATTGAAATAATATCACAGTATTTGAAAAAACTGCCTATGAAAACTCTCTTATACTATGCTGATTTAAATCCATTCAAGTGGATTATAGGAAACTTTATAGACTTATCAAATCTTTCATCAAAAATCCTCTCTAAAATAAACTCTAATTCCAGTATAAAAACTATTACCACAAAATTTATTTAATTCCAAATCACATAAAAGTAATTTAATTCAATGTGACATACTGGTAAATGTTATCAATTACTATGGTCATAACTGTTACTTGAAAAATATTATGAAATACATACATAATGCCTCTGTAAGAAATGTGGCTAATGGTGATAGAAGCCTAGCATAATCAAGTGGATGTGCAACAGTCTAGTGGCTCTTCCTTCAGACTGGTCTCAGTGTTACTCTCCAACAGTCTATGGGCCACAGCTTAAGAAGTCTAATATTTTATTAATGATAATTATGAATGACTAAAATATTAAATTAAATATAAATAACTGATGGTTGGAAGAAAATTATTGATCAAACATATTGATCAAATATTAATCATTTAAAAAGAAATCTGATCCCTATGCAAAGTATGTATATGTGTGTAATGGATATTATTTAGGTTTCACTGAGACTGCTTAGTGGTAGGTGACTCATCTTGATAGTGTTGACAATAGGCTTTTTGACAATAGGCAATTTATTGTCATGGCTTCCCTCTTTTCTCTGTAAATAACCCCAGCACAGAAGAAATACTCTACAATGAATTGTGTCTTTCACATTTCACAACTGATAATACCTACAAACCATTATAACTTTGAATTTTTTCAACTCTTTGTAAAAATGTCACCCTAAGAGACTAATCATTTTTCTTTCTCCTGAAAGTATAAAGAAACAGGGAATGTATTTTTAATTTTAGTAAGCTGAGGAATCATTATTTACTTTTTGTCACTGGTAAAATATTAAAACATTTTTACTACTATTTTACCAAAATTCAGACGATCTTCTTAGTATATGAGAACACATATAATCTATACAGAGAAACCTAATCCTGTATCTATGCTGTGTATGTGGTACAAATTTGGAATCACAATTAATAATCATATTCACATGGCACACATAAATGCTCAATACTGTGAAGTGTACTCCTGTAAAGGAAATAGGAACTTTCAAAGTCCAAAAAGAATGGAAGACAGATTCAAAAACTGTGCCAGTATCTTTCTCTTTTTTTCATTCATTTTTCTTTGCATTTCGACTTAATGATATATTTACAAAAGTTCCTCCCCTACCTTCCATGGACAATATCAATAAACACGCTGAAATGGGTAGGAAGAATCTTAGAGGGCATCAACCCTAAACGAAGAAATATAGGCAACTAAGGAAGGATGAGAGTGTCGGTATCATTTTAAATAGATTATTTCAAATAACTACTGTGCTATAATTGTTTTTATTGATAGATCAATAATTCTGTGCATTACACAAAAGAATTTAAGATATATTGGTGTCACTTGACAACTATACCTGAATAAATGTGAACTCATGGCCAAAAGATAACAATCCATTTAGAATGCTTATGAGGGAAAAGCCTAACCATGGTTAAACTTGTCTAGCAATTTGGGTGATGAATGCAATGACCAGGACAGGCTCTTTTAAACTGAAATAAGAAAATACTCAAGTTCTCCAACAGAGTGATTTTTACTCAGTTCTTACAGGTACCAATTTAAGTTGTATTCCTTCTCTAGACTGAAAATATGTTTTAAAGGTAAACTAAGCAAATTTCATGTTGCAAGATGTTTAACTGAATGAAAGTATTTCCTCACAGGCCTGATGAACTGAGTTCAATCCCTCGATCGTACATGACAGAAGGAAAAAACATAGTCTTACAAGCTGCCCTTTGACATCTGCATAAACCATGCATCCCATCCATCCCACTCCCACACAAAGACATACACATTCACACACAATCACATACATACACACAATCACATATATAGTCACACCCCCACCCCACATATACATACTCATTTGTACCGACACATGCAAACATACCACACATACCCCACACATACAATAAACAAATAAATCTTAAAAATTAAAATTAAACACATATTTTAAAGCTAAATATACCTATATTTTAGCACTTTTATTGCTGAAATGTGTCTAATATTTCCATTATGAAATTTTACTGTTGACAGTTTCTTCATTGGCATCATGTAGTAGGTAAATTCAATACTAATCCCTCTCTAGGTAAATTCAGAGGTATTAAGGCTAACACAATACACTTTAATACAGAATACACTCTAACAAAGAATACATTGTATAAAATAAAAATGCTGATCATACTCCATGGTCTCTTCTTTTGACTCATTACAACACAAAATATTGATATTCTTTCAGACATGTAACACCTTCCTAATCTGCATATCTTCCTTTCTTTTCCCCATGGGATTGTACTGAATTTAACATTTTGACTGACAGAATTTCTTAATTTAGGGCCTATATAGATGATGAAAGGAAATAAAAACAACATTGAGCTTCCCTGTTTTTATTACCCAGGTCTTTTTTACTCAACTTTTAAAACTGTACTGTACATTTGAAAAGAACACTGTATTATTGCATATTAACATGAAGAGTTTTTTAGCTAGCCCATAAGTTCTAATCATATATACATGTGGTCTCTCTCTCTCTCTCTCTCTCTCTCTCTCTCTCTCTCTCTCTCTCACACACACACACACACACACACACACACACACACACACACTTACACACAGTAGGTAAACGTGTTCCAATCTGTGACTATAAACTGCCTAGTACTTAATAGCAGAGGAGTCCTCATCATGGCCTATAGAAAGCTTGCCTCTCATACGTGAGGCACTGAGTTTAATCATAATCCCAGAAAATAAGATAGGAGAGAGAGGAGAGAGAGAGAGAGAGAGACAGAGACAGAGACACAGAGAGAGACACAGAGAGAGAGACAGACAGACAGACAGACAGACAGACACACATTGCAAATAAATTTGAGAAAGGAAGCAAAAAATATGAAAATAAAACAATTTTATAAGTCAAAATTAATCTTTCCTTCACTTCTTTGCTCAGGTTGATATATTTTAACTGAAAATACATTTTTATAAAGATATGTTGCAGTATTGTCTGTTTTAGGTTAGTTGTAAGCTAGCATGTTAGAATCAAAGCACATCGTGGGAGGAGACAGACAATGGTATTGTTACCATTTCTTTCTTTCTCTTTTAATCTTTATTAAATTATTTTATTTATTTACATTCCAAAAGTTGCTCCCCTTCACAAAAACCCCTTCCTGATGTCTTCACCCCTCCTCTAACTCCCCACCTCTGAAAGGGTGCTCCTCCACTTGCCCACCGACCCCCACCTCACCCCCACCAGCATCCTTCTTCCCTGGGGTATCAAGTTTCCACAGGATTATGTGACTCCTCTCTCAATGAGGCCATACAAAGCAGTTCTCCGCTGCACATGTGCCCTGGACCATGAACCAGCCCATGTATGCTCCTTGGTTTTTGGTTTAGTCTCTGGGAACTCTGGGGGATCTGGATTACTTGTCATTGTTGTTCTTCCTACAGGGTTGCAATCTACTTCAGCTCCTTCAGTCCTTCTTCTAACTTCCATATTGGTCCCTGACCTCAATCCAATGTTTGGCTATAAATATTTGCATTTGTCTCAGTCAGTTGCTGGTAGAGCCTTTCTGAGGACAGCCATGCCAAACTGCATGTCTACATAGACAATATGGCCTTAGTAATAGTATCAAGTTTTGATGTGCATGCATGGGATCCATCCCAAGTAGGACTGGTCACTGGATGACCTTTCTTTTAGTCTCTGCTCCATTTTTGTCCCTTTAGACAGGAACAATTCTGGGTTAAAATTTTTGAAGATGGTTGGGTAATCCCAAGCCTTAAATAGGGCCTATGACTATCTGCTGAAGTTGGTCTCTTCTGGTTTCATCTCCCCACTGTTGGGCATTTTGGCCAATGTCATCCACTTTGAGTCCTGGTAACCTCTCACTTTCCAGGTCTCTGGGACTTTCTAGAGGTTCACCTTGTCACTTAACCCTCACTGCCAAATATTAAAATTCATTTACTTGGCCCTCTGGGCATCTCTTCTGTCCCTTCCTATACCTGATCCTGTCCCTCCCCTGCCTACCCAGTTTCCTCCCGGCCTCTGCTTCCCATGATTATTTTGTTTCCCTTCTAAGTGGGTTTCCGGTATCCACACTTGGGCCTTCTTGTAAAGCTTCCTATGGTCTGTTGTATCAAGGATATTCTGAAGTTTTTGGCTAATAACCACTTATCAGTGAGTACATACCATGAATGTCCTTTTGGGCCGGTTTAACTGACTCAGGATGATATTTCATAGTTCCATCCAATTGCTTGCAAAATTCATGATGTCCTCATTTTTAATAGATGAATAGTATTCCATTGTAAAAATGAAAATGTTACAATTTCTTCCTCAGCCTGTGGACATGAAGAAGTTCAACTCCTGTGAAACCTCCATTTTCATGTATGAGAAGGAGTCTGTCTGTGGCCTTGGGATTGGAAATCATGTTTCTCTTCCTAAATTCCAAAATAAGAACGTGCTTATGAAAGCGGATTTTAAAACTTTGTACTGAATTTGCAACAAGAATTAGTCCCATATTCCCTCTAGCAATGGGTTCACATAAATGTATTTTTTCAGCTAAATTCTGTTTAGCTTTTAAAGCATGTAACAAATGTTTAATATAAAGAGTTGTTTTATGACTTGACACATATTTTAATCCCTATGGATGTTAACCAAGGATTTTAGAAAAGAATAACAAGACAAAACAAACAACAAAAATCAAGTAAAGCCTAACTAAGCAAAGAACAACCAGCTCTTCATACAAATCATTGAGACCCCTGGACATACATTTGCACAGGATTCACCAGCAGAACTAGCAGAATGCATCATTGGTCAAACACACTTGGTACAAAGAAGTTTATCTGGGTGGGAATCCCCTGTAAACATTCCTTTGAAGACCTAAATGTGGGGACCAAAATAGTAAATATAAACAAGAAACATTAACATAGAAAATGGCCATCCTTGTGGCCTGAGGTGCTGCATTTGCTCTGCTTAAATACATGTTCAATCTTCTCTAGCATCTTCCTCTTTCCTGGTGTTCACTTTACTGTTTCTAGACACAGGAACCAATCCTGAGCTGTGGGGCAGTGATCAGGCATACTTAAGTAAAGAAGCCACTTGACCTTAGCAGACTTCTGGAAAACTCAGTAAGACTCAATCCCTACATTATGAATAATTGTAGGGTTAATTAGAGTTTACAAGGTGCTTTATATTGCTCACTGTGGGTGGCCTCTAAAAGAGATGAGACATAACTGATGGAGGAAACTACTGTCCCTTCCTTTTGTCCATCATGGAACACCCTCTGCTCCACATAGAGGCTTTCCACGGGAAGATTCATCTAAAACATTTACACAGAAAACATAAGTAAAGCTCTACACTCTCTACAGGTATTGGTACCTCCTAACCCCTTCCTGTTTATAAAGAATAGACTTTGCCACCACTGTAACTTTAACCTTGAAGAGGCTCTTCTCTGAAATTTGGACAGAAAGGCAGATAGAGGAGAAAACTCAGAAAGACTCAGAAAAGAAGATACCACACTCATGAGCTGAACAAGAGTGGCCAGACAATTTATATCTGGACTGTCCATGCCAGAACCTCACTACAGGACTGTTTCCAAAAAGCTTATGAGCTCATAATATCCCTTGTAATGGTAAGTTTTATTTGGCAACTTGACACACTATATAATCACAGTCTAGTGTCTGAAAGGGAGATTGGGTTGGTCTGGGAACATGTCTGTGAAGAACTATCTTGAGTACATTGACTAAGGTGAGAAGAACGTAAAATTATGGCTAACAGAGTCTCTTGGACTAGATAATAAGGAGAAAGCTAAATAAACAGGAATGCATTCTTCTCTCTGCTTTTGATAGTGAATGTGATCCCAGCTACAGTAGAGTTAACTTGCAATTGTAAACTAAAATAATCACTCCCCCTTTAAATTAAAAGAGCTGTTCTAGGTCTTTTGCATAGTATAACATTATATCTATGAATAATTACCAATTATCCATTGTATCCTTGATACAAAATAATATAAATTACTATTCTTAAGCTTTGTATGTGAAATGCTTATTTTACAAGTTATTTGTTTCTACTACTATATATGAATTTTGACTTGTGTATTAAGTTTAGATGCTCATAATATATGTGTATTTTCATTGAAAAACTTCCCATTAAACAGTTTTCTTTTTTTTTAACAGTTTTCTTTTTAAACTGGAAATTTCCAAAGAGTTTAGCATAAATTTTGATATCTACATAGATGAGTGTGTGCATGCATATATACATACATATATGTGCATATAATTCTATGAGTATGTTTGTTAGTATTATGTGCTAAAAGTCCTTTGTGTTGATAGGTAAAATTTTGCAATGAACTTTTCTGGTGATTTGTTTTGTGTTGAGAATGCTTTCTAGAATATTAAAATAGATCCTTTGAAATATCTTTTATTACTCTGATCTAGTGAATAAGTTTGTGGTACCTGTGCATTGGAACAGATGACTTTTGTTGGTGGTGGTCCTTTGTTTATTAACACTAAATAATTTATCTGATATTTGATACAAATGCATAACTCATTGTTAACATATACTCATACAAAAAATATCAGTGAATTTTCATATATAATTTTACGTATCCTTGATAATTAACATCATGCTTATATATAAATAAATAGTACATATATATAATTATGTTAATTAATTTCTTCTTTGAGAGAGAATCTCATTACATACGTAGCTTAGGCTGGCATGAAAGTCACTGGCCACAATGCCTGATCCTTGTGTTTCACCCTCCAGAGTATTGAAACAACAGGTATAAACTACCATGCCCAACTGTGCTAATAAAAAAAAACATTCACAATGAACTCCCAAAGAAAACGAGTAACATAATGACATGAGCCTAGCATTTTTGAAGTCCCAAAGTCTATATTAACCTTTATACATTTCCATAGCCATTCTGAAGTCATAGAGCTTCACTTTAGATATTAGACCTTCAGGAACAATTCCATTTTGATGCTTGTATTCACCACAAAAAAAAATACTTATTCAGCATACTAATTGTTTTATTCTGACCTAAGAGTAACTCAAGAGGTCACATTGTCTTTTCAGACATTTTCTCAACCAGAACCATTTCATCACCTGCACTGCTGTTCTAGACTGCTCTAATTCCTTTAGGAATACAATCAGGTACTTGATGTATAACACATAATAGGGAAGGACTTCTTAATTGCAGGACTGTCTTCAAGGCTTCATCTGAAAGCAGAGTCCATTGCTTCTGACAACTGGTAAGAAAAAGTCACATAAGGAAGATGATGAAATGAAAAGTAGTTAGGAAGCCATGTGTATGTCTACAATTTTATTACTATAAAGGAAAAAGAGAACAGATTTAAGTGAATATATGAATGCACATATTGGGAATATAATTTTAGTAATATAATTAGCAGGTCAAAGTATGCATTGGAAATGCAAATATCCTACTGAGTTTTCCCCAACCATTACCAATAATGCAGAATTTACCACATTCTCTATTCTCCACACATGTTAATTTTATATGTCAAGTTGACTAGGCTAAGAGATACCCTGATGACTGGTCAAATATTAATTCCTTGTTTGTCTATGAAGTATTTATGGAAGAGTCTGTTGTTCAAATCAGTACGATGGTATAGGAATAAATACCTTTACCAATGTTAGTGGGCATCCTACCGTTCACTGAGGGCTCTAATAGAACCAAAGATGCCAGCTCTCATGTTGTTTGCACATTTGTCCCCTTTGATGCTGAACATCAGATATGTGATTCTCAGATCTTCACACTTGAATTATAGAGCTGTATTTCTTGTCTGTTTACTTTTAAGTAAACATTGTACACATTGACCAGTTTATAAAATAGAGCCTGTCTTTATCTTCTATCATGCACCATCTGTCTTCTGTTGTCTAGGCTATGAAAAGATCCTTTCTTTTTTCTTTAATTACTGGTGTGTGTGTGTGTGTGTGTGTGTGTGTGTGTGTGTGTGTGTGTGTGTGTATGTGTGTGTGTGTGTGTATGTTAAGAATAAACATGATGTCACTCAGAAATTATTCTCAATATTTTTAATAGTTTGTGTTCAGTCTTATGTTTTGATCAATTTTACCTATCAATCAACTTATGCCCAACCCTATTGTGTGTGTCACAATTCAGGTTACTGGAATTGAATAACTTTTCCAATTTATCATCTCTCTCTCACACACACACATACACACACACACATACACACACACACACACACACACACCACTAACAAGTAAACTTAAGAGGGAATCTCAGCATAGCCTAGACCAAAGAAAATGATATATAGCACATGACTGGCTCTATTTTGGAAACTGGTCAATGTGTATATGTATACAATATTTGTTTAAGGTGAAATTTTGCTGAAAAATAATCATTCCTCCGGGTCATGTCTTCCTCATTTGCACCCATTAGAATTCCCTCAATGTCCCATGTTGCTTGTAGAAACTTATCTATCCTGGACCAAGTAGAAATGCCCAGGAACTACAGCAGGTGAGGAAATGGACATTGAGTTTAAGAAGCTGATACAGCCTAAGATTCAGAGTGCATATGCCTGCATCATGTTCCAAATGGAAAATAGATTTCTTTCTATCTGTTGCCACAGTAACATCCTTATCCTACAAGGAGAGTTTTTAGTATTATTTATTCAAAGAAATTCACACATGCTCCACTATGTTCATAGCAGCCCTGTTTATAATAGCCAGAAGCTGGAAAGAACCCAGATGTCCCTCAATGGAGGAATGGATACAGAAAATGCGGTATATTTACACAATGGAATACTACTCAGCTATTAAGAACAATGAATTCATGAAATTCTTAGGCAAATGGTTGGAACTGGAAAATATCCTAAGTGAGGTAACCCAATCACAAAAGAACACACATGTTATGCAGTCACTGATAAGTGGCTATTAGTTCAGAAGCTCATAATGCCCAAAACACAATTCACATATCAGTTGACTCCCAAGAAGAAGGAAGAAGAGGCCCCTGGTCCTGGAAAGACTCATTGCAACAAGGTAGTGGAATACCAGGACAGAGAAGCTGGAGGGGGTTGAATGGGGAACAGGGAGAGGGAAGAGGGCTTATGGAACTTTTGGGGAGGGGGGAAATTGGAATGTAAATAAAGAATATAGAAAATAAAATAAACCAAAAAAACAAAAATAAAAAATAAAAAATCATTTGTCAAGCGGAAAAAAAAGAAATTCAAAGGACTGGAGGAGCTGAGCGGTATTGCAAATCCAAAGGAAGAAAAACAGTATCAACTAACTCAGACCCTCGGAAGTTCCCTGAGACTAAGCTACCCACCAAAGAGCATATATCGACTTTTGGCCTCCAGAATGCCATAGAGGACTGCCCTATCTGGCCTCAGTGGAAGAGGATGCTCTTAATCATGTCAAAACGTGATGCTCCAGGGAAGGGGGATTCTGGTGGGGTTAGGTGGGGATCAGTGGAAGCACTGACTCAGAAGCTAAGGAGAGGGGGTTGAGGTAAAGAACTTGAGAAGGATACCAGGAAGGGGTGACATTTGGAATGCAATAAATAAAATAATTTAATAAAAATATTATCCAAGGAAATAGAAATCTTCACGTGCTTTATGTTTAAAGGTATAAGTCTCTAGTATGAGGTATAGTTTTGTTTCTCTTATAAAAGATATCACCTTTCTCCCGTGGTCTAATTGGATTATTCGAAGTACTACATATTTAGCACTCTATATCTGACTATGAATAACCTAATTGATTTAACATATTCTAGATCCATGCAATTAAATTATTATTTTACTTTTCTGAATAATTTTCTGTTTGCCTAGAATTTCTTCCCTTTCTGAAATATATATATATATATATATATATATATATTCTACTATATTCTCTGTCTTTCGAACCTTCCTAATTCCCCTTTGTTATTTTTCTCCATTTGTTTCCATGTTAAGAAAGAGTGTTTACATTTACCTCTTTTATTGTTATGCTTACTTGAAAAATCTTTGAGGTTCATATTGTCTAATTACATAGTTGCAATAAATGAAATTTGCACTACCAAAATCTAACTGCTTATATCTTGTCATGCAAAATTTTGGTGGCATATATTGGTAGGGTAAACTAAGGAAGGTGAAGCAGGAGAATATTGAATTCAACAGTGTGGGCTATAACTGCTGCTGGCCAGGCAGTTCAGCAAGTAAGAGTACCTGCCAAGCTTGACAACTGAAATTTTAGCACCAGTACCCACATAGTGGGGAGAAAAGGGATCTCAAGTTGTTCTCTGACCTCCAATTTAGCTTCATTGGATACCCATGCATAGAAACAAACACTTTGCTTATGCATCCGCACATATACACATACATACAGAATAAAGGTGAAGAAAGCCTTTAAACTTGCCATAGAAGCCTACTACTAATTTTTTAAACAGTATTGACTATCAGTGATAATGGAACACAAGCAAATTCCTACCTACTCAAAGTGAATTTTGAGTCAATTCTCAATGACATTTACAGTTGTCTTCTCTTTGATGATCATCATTCCATCCCTTCCCTCTGAAAAAATATCAAAACTTAAATTCTACTTTATTACCCTTAACTCTTGAGTCATTAAGCGTACTTCTCTATTTTCACAATTTGAAAAAAAAAAGTTTCTTCAGTGAATACCATAGTGGAAAAAAAGGTTGTAGGCAATATTGATACATAATGTATAAAGTATAAAATTAATAAAAATAGGAAAAAAAATGAAAGCTTATGATGACTTTAAGATTCACAGTAATTCTCAGTGGCAGAAAGAGTGGCACTATATTGATGTTGCTGTGGTTGGAGAATCGACTCTGTGCTCAGACTGAGGTCATGTACTTATATGAACTTTTATGAGCCTTCTCAAGTGACTTTTTTTTCCTAGGTAGTATCATCAACAAATTATTGGCATCTAACTTGTTAGAAGACAGTAGTTTAAAAGGAGTTAAGTTAGCCCGCTGGTGGTGGTGCACACCTTTAATACCAGCACTTGGGAGGCAGAGGCAGGAGGATTTCTGAGTTCGAGGCCAGCCTGGTCTACAAAGTGAGTTCCAGGACAGCCAGGGCTACACAGAGAAACCCTGTCTCAAAAAACCAAAAAAAAGGAGTTAAGTTCATAGACCATGTAGCCTAATGATGCATGAATGTATGTGCTATTAAATATAAGACATCAAGATGTTAAAACACACCATTATTTTACCTCATCTTAGTAGATTGCCATTAACTGATACTTTAGTGCCTCAGTGACAATCTCAACTGACTTTTCATCACATCCACTTCCTGTTTTATTGGGAATTGATTTCAGTACACCAGGGCTTTTAGCAATTCCTCAAATTTTAATATCAAGCCATTGAGCCTGATAGGGTATATTCATACACATATTTCTATGTTATAAATAATAGAGTAAATTTCACTACTCCAGGACTTTTTTCATTAATAGAAGGTATGCTGTTTCACTATTGTAAAAAAAGAAAAAAAATTAAAGAATTATAGCAATTCTTCTAACAGAAGTAAGTATGCATTGATGATAAATCTATGGCCATCTTTTTAAATTTGCATTTTCCTTATAGTCAATGTGTGTGTATTCAATGGCTGGATTATTATATGAATTTGGAAGATATTTGGCATAACATTTATCTGCAATACATACAGGCATACTAAATGATATACTTTTACATGAGTCACAAAAATGGCAAATTGTGCTCATTCAAAGTGAGTGTGTGAAACTATTAGTTATGCTGCATTAAAATTTCACAGACAGTAAAGCAGGAACTATACTAAAATCTAAAACTGATAAATCATACTAAGGACATAATCTAATCTGAACTAGGGGCACACTATGCAAATCCAATTAAATTAAAAGAATTTATTATATAAGTGACTGGATATTATCAAGATGAACTGTCTTCAAGTAAACATTTTTTCCAAAGACTAAATGAAAATAAAATTTAAAATGTGTTCTGGAGGAAAATTTACTCTCAGAAGGTAGAATGTAAGGCATTTGATAAAGCACTGAAATATTTTGTTTAATAGTTTAATGTAGATACATGGGATTATACATTTGTAAAAAATATTTTACAACATTTGAAAAACAACTTCAGCAAAGTGCTTTGATAAAAATTAACGTGAACAAATCAGTGATCTTCTTCTACTCAGAGGATAAACAGGCTGAGAAAGAAATTAGGGAAACAACAGCTTTCATAATAGTCACAAATAATACAAAATGCCTTGGTGTGACTCTAAGTAAATGAAAGAACTATATGACAAGAATTTTAAGTCTCTGAAGAAAGAAATCGAGGAAAATCTCAGAAGATGAAAAGATCTCCCATGCTCATGGATTGGCAGGATTAATATAGTAAAAATGACCATCTTGCCAAAAGCAATCTACAGATTCAATGCAATCCCCATCAAAATTCCAACTCAATTCTTCATAGAGTTAGAAAGAGCAATTTTCAAATTCATCTGGAATAATAAAAAACCCAGGATAGCAAAAACTATTCTCAACAATAAAAGAACTTCTGGCAGAATCGCCATCCTTGACCTCAAGCTGTACTATGAAACTATTGTGATAAAAACCTGCATGATATTGGTACAGTGAGAGGCAGGGAGATCAACAGAATAGAATTGAAGACCCAGAAATGAAGCCACACACCTATGGTCAGTTGATTTTTGACAAAGGAGCTATAACTATCGGTGGAAAAAAGATAGCATTTTCAACAAATGGTGCTGGAAGAATTCAAATCGATCCATTCTTATCTCCTTGTACAAAGTTGAAGTCCAAATGGATCAAGGACCTCCACATAAAACCATATACACAGAAACTAATAGAAGAGAAAGTGGGGAAGAGTCTAGAGCGCATGGTCATAGGGGAAAATTTCCTGAAGAAAACACCAATAACTTATGCTCTAAGATCAAGAATTGACAAATGGAACCTCACAAAATTGCAAATCTTCTGTAAGGCAGAGGATGCTGACAATAAGAAAAAACAAAAAACAACAGATTCGAAAAGATCTTTGCCAACCCTACATGGGACAGAGGACTAATAGCCAATATATACAAAGAACTCAAGAAGTTAGACTCCAGAGATCAAAATGACCCTATTAAAAACTGGGGTACGGTTTTCTAAGGAACCGCCAAACTGATTTCCAGAGTGGTTGTACCAGCTAAGAAAAGGATAGAAGGAACTGAAGGATCCTGTAGCCCCATAGAAGGAACAACAATATGAACCAACAAGTACCCCCAGAGCTCCCAGGGATTAAACTTCCAACCAAAGAGTACATTTGGAGGGACCTATGTCTCTAACTGCATATGTAGCAGAGGATTGTCTTATTGGACATCAAAGGGAGGAGAGGCCCTTGGTCCTGAGAAGGGTCAATGTTTCAGTATAGAGGAATGCCAGGTCAGCGAAACAGAAGTCAATAAGTTGGGTGAGCAGGGGAAGTAGGGATGGGATAGGGGGTTTTCAGAGGGGAAACAAGGAAAAAGGATAACATTTGAAATGTAAATAAAGAAAATATCTAATAAAAATGGGGTACAGAGCTAAAAAAAGTTCTCAACTTAGGAATACTGAATGGCTGAGAATCACCTAAAGAATTGTTCAACATCCTTACTCATCAGGGAAATGCAAATCAAAACAACCCTGAGATTTTCCTCACAACAGTAAGAAAGGCTAAGATCAAACATTCAGATGACAGCAGAAGTTGGCAAGGATGTAGAAAAAGAGGAACTCTTTTGTTGCTGGTGGGATTGCAAACTGGTACAACCACTCTGAAAATCAGCTTGGAGTTCCTCAGAAAATTGAACATAATACTACCTGAGGACCCAGATATATCACTCATGGTCATATACCCAGAAGATGCTCCAAAGGTAATAGGGACACATGCTCCACTGTGTTCATAGCAGCCCTGTTTATAATAGCCAGAAGCTGGAAAGAACCCAGATGTCCCTCAACAGAGGAATGGATACAGAAAATGTGGTATAATTACACAATGGAGTACTACTCAGCTATTAAAAACAATGAATTCGTGAAATTCATGAGCAAATGAATGGAACTAGAAAATATCATCCTGAGAGAGGTAACCCAATCACAAAAGAACACACATCGTACGTACACACTGATAAGTGTATATTAGCCCAGAAGCTCGGAATACCCAAGATACAATTCACAGACTACATGAAGGCTTATAAGAAGGAAGACCAAAGTGTGGATGCTTCGGTCCTTCTTAGAAGGGGGAACAAAATACCCATGGGAGGATATACAGAGACAATCAGTGGAGAAGAGACTGAAGGAAAGGCCATCTGGAGAATGCCCCACCTGGTGATCCATCCCACATACAGTTACCAAACCCAGACACTACTATTGTGGATGCCAATAAGTGCTTGATGACAAGAGCCTGATATAGCTGTTCCTGAGAGGCTCTGCCAGTGTCTGATAAATACAGAGGAGGATGCTCTCAACCAAACATTAAAGTGAGCACACAGTCCCCAATGGAGGAGCCAGAAAGAACCCAAGGAGTTGAAGGGGTTTGCATCCCCATAGGAGGAACAACTCTATGAACATACCAGTACCCCCCAGAGCCCCCAGGAACTAAACCACCATCCAAAGAGTACACATGGAGGGACCCATAGCTCCAGCAGCATATGTAGCAGAGGATGACCTTATCAGACATCAGTGAGAGGAGAGGCCCTTGGTCCTGTGAAGGTTCTATGGCCCAGTGTAGGGGTATGCCTGGACAGGGAAGTAGAAGTCAGTAGGTTTGTGAACAGGGGGAAGGGGAAAGGGATAGAGCTTCAGAGGGGAAATGAAAAAATAGGATAACATTTGGAATGTGTATAAAGAAAATGTCTAATTAAAAATCTTTACAGTACACCTGATAAGAACAAAACACTTTAGGAACCGAATATCCCAGAAGAAAGACAATTATGAGAGAATCGATTTGTATTACAAATTTATGAATTACTCTTACTGAAGGGCTTAGGAGTAACTTTGAAAAAAAAATGAAATCTACAGTATTAACACAGTAAATCTATGCAAACTTGCTCTGGTTTCTACTTGTTCCAAACACTAGTAACAGTTCATGGTTCCGATGTTGTTATCTGTGTGTAGTAGAAATGAGAGACTACACTAATGGAAGGTAGGTGATAGGAGGCGGGTTTTTCCTAGTAGAAATTGAGAAATGAGCAAGGCATGACCGCTAAATCAATTCACATGTAAATATGTGCATAGGTTGTAGAGGAGGAAAGATGCATGGTTCTTGACTTAGAGTTAGATGTAGAAATGCTGAACCTGGAACTTGTTGCAATCTCAATGTATAAAGTAGTTCTAACAGACCAACGTTAAATGGATGGAGTTGTGAAATAGGATGCAAGAGATAACTGAAAAAGTTCCCAATGTACAGGACTAAGACAGGACTAACAAGTAAAACAAATAACATAATGTGGTATTGAATTTCCATATGAAGTGTAAAGGAAATATTCATGAACCCACACTGTGAGAGGCACATGTTCAAAGTCATTTTTAATGAGCTCAACTTTCTCCTTTATATTCAAATATTTTCTACACATAACTGTCTTAAAATGAAAACAATAAAGGAAATATTTTAAATGAAAACATGGATCTCCATCCCTTAATAATGAACCATATATAATAAAATAACAACCTTATGAAAACTTTACAAGAATGACAGATCATGTTCAGACAGCATGAATATTGTCTAAGTTTTACATGTGAAGGGTGAGACCATAATATCCAGTTACCCAATTGAATGTTAATTTCAGCATTATCTACTAAGCATTTATGAATGGTTAGGTATTTATTAGTCGGCAATTGGTTGACTTTAAGAGAAGGAGATGAACCTAGGGGATGTAATTCGGTGTCTCCAAATCAGCAGAAAGCCTTAAGATAATGCACTGGATATTTTATAGTAGAAATTGCACCCAAAGATGGCACCAACTCCTTGCTGACTGTCTGGACTATGATCTATAAGTCTGAGATACACCAGACTCCACAGTTGTAAGACCATTTCTTAAAATAAATCTCATTATATAGAGTAAAATCATGTATGTTCTTTTATTTATTTTCAGTCTTGACTAGATCTGTTTCGTCATATTTGTGAGCCAGAAACTGAAATGCATGAACATTGTCTATCTTATTATACTTAAGTTATGCTTACAAATGTATCTTAGGCGTATGCTAATAAAGTAGCTATTAAAATTTAATGATACAGCATTTGAAATGGCTCAGTAAAGATACTTGCCATCAAGTCTGTCGATGTGTGTTTGCTTTCTGGAACTCCTATAGTGAAGGGATAGAATGATGCTTGCAAGTTGTTCTATGCCTTCTGCACATGCACTGTGTAAAATGTGCATGATACCCAAACACAAACACATAACAAATTAATCTGAGTAACTTAAGAATGAACATAGATAACCATTACTGATATAGAGAAATAACTGAAGAAATATGACTTAAGAGGCTGTGTTTTAAGAGCTAATCTTTTATATTATATTGAATGAGTTTTATCCATATTAATAGATTCTTTTGTGTCAGTCATATCAGCTAATATAATGGTCGTTGCAATTAATAAATACTTTATGTTTAAATAAATCTCTAGATTTGACATTTTTCTGCAGTCTTTTAGAAATAAATTATACATATAAAAAAGGAAAAGTAGGATAAATGTTGCCACCACAATCAGTATTTACAATCAGCGTAACTTAAACTATGATTGAATGTTTCCATTTAGAAGAGGGAACTGCTCCATTTTAGATACAGAGCTCAATCAGCAGAACAATAGATAAAGATGGGTGAATTTTTTTCCTTGACCTTCCCAACTACCTGAGGAAAATCGTTTTCAGGTAAATTTCTATATTCACCAATCAGCTTCTACCTGTTCAGTGAGGACACAAAAAGATACCTATGTTGATTGGTCGAAAGTTAACTCATAGTCTTCCAGTGGGAACGTACTTGATGCATACTTCTTGAGTGGCCAAGTGCTCATATTTTAAGACACTGAAACTATGCTAGAGAGGGCAGCATGATATAGGTGTGAGTGACAGAGGCTGAGACTTCCTGCAATATAAGAATTTACACTTCCACCCTACCAAGAGACTCAGTTTCTGTTAATTATGACTGCAGATTTAAAACAGTGTTTGTTATTTTTCACATGAAAAAAAATTTCATTGGGATTGGAAGGGTGAGTCAGTGGTTAAGAGCACATGTTTCTCTTACAAAGGACCCAGCTTCAGATCCCAGCATCCACATAGTGGCTCACAACCATTTGTAACTCCTGTTCCACAGGCTCCATGAACCTCTTCAAATCTCAAAGGGCACACACACAAGCACACATAGAGTATGCATACATACATGCATATGAAAGAAAACAAAATTCATTAGGTTAAGGATAGTGCTATAACATACTTATATGAAACAGACTTATGATTCAGTGAAGGCTACACTATGTCTTACACACTGTGAATTGCTATTTTAAAACCTTATTAGGAACTATTTACTAACGTTCTGGTTTCCATCTGCACTCCACAGTTGACTCTGTGCCACAGATTTCTGCACCCCAATCCTACCAGGAGATATCACAAGATATCCACTCCAGGACACACCTAAGATCACAGCAGTGTTGACACACCCAGGTTTACAGGCTCACAGGAGGGGCAGGCTCCAGTCAGAGATAGCAAGTTCAGCTAACACAAGAAATAATCAGATGGCAAGAGGTAAGCACAAGAATATAAGAAACAGAAAAACCAAGGCTACTTAGTGTCATAAGAACACAGTTCTCCCACCACAGCAAGTCCTGGATACCTCAACACTCCTGAAAAGCAAGATTCTGATTTAAAATCACATCTAATGATGATGATAGAGGTCTTTAAGGAGGATATAAATAACTCCCAGAAGAAATTCAGGAGAACACAGGTAAACAGGTAGAAGCCCTAAAAGAGGAAACATATAAATCCCTTAAAGAAATACAGGAAATCACGAACAAACAGGTGAAAAAATTGAACAAAACCATCTAGGATTTAAAAATGGAAATAGAAACAATAAAGAAATCACAAAGGAAGACGACCCTGGAGATACAAAACCTAGGAAAGAGAAAAG
This sequence comes from Tokudaia tokunoshimensis, assembly GCA_036184795.1. Taxonomy (NCBI): domain Eukaryota; kingdom Metazoa; phylum Chordata; class Mammalia; order Rodentia; family Muridae; genus Tokudaia; species Tokudaia tokunoshimensis. Next base: position 9,987,221 of record BTHU01000009.1, on the reverse strand, counting down.
AAAACCAGAAAAGAAATTCCTCACATCACATCATGATCAAAACACAAAGGACAAATGCTGGTCTTCAATAAAAACAAAAACAACAGAAAGCCCATAAACACATAGAATCTGAAGAACTCCCTACTCAATGATAACTTGGTCAGGGAAAAAATAAAGAAATAAAAGACTTTTTATGTAGATCAATGGAACAGAATTGAAGACCCAGAAATGAATCCACACTCCTATGGTCACTTGATCTTTGACAAAGGAGCTAAAACCATCCAGTGGAAAAAGCCTTTTCAACAAATGGTGCTGGCTCAACTGGAGGTCAACATGCAGAAGAATGCAAATTGACCCATTCTTGTCTCCTTGCACTAAGCTCAATTCCAAGTGGATCAAGGACCTCCACATAAAACCAGACACACTGAAACTAATAGAAAGGAAATTAGGGAAGAACCTTGAACATATGGGCACAGGGGAGAATTTCCTGAACAGAACTCCAATAGCTTATGCTCTAAGATCAAGAATTGACAAATGGGACCTCATTAAATTACAAAGTTTCTGTAAGGCAAAAGACACTGTCAAAAGGACAAAGCGGCAACCAACTAACTGGGAAATGATCTTTACCAACCAATCTGGAATGTAAATAAAAAAAAAAACTTAGAAAATAAAAAAAAATGAAGTCACAACATACCCAAAATTATGGGACACACTGAAAGAAGTGCTAAAATGAAAACTCATAGCTCTGAGTGCCTCCATAAAGAAATTATACAGAGCATACATTAGCAGCTTAACAGCATGTCTGAAAGCTCTAGAACAAAAAGAAGGAAATTGACCTAAGAAAAGTAGACAGCAAGAAATAATCAAACTAAGGGCTGAAATCAACCATGTAGAACCAAAGAGAGCTATACAAAGAATGAACAAAATCAGGAGCTGGTTCTTTGAGAAAATCAACAAGATTGACAAACCCTTAGCTAGATTAACCAGAGGGCACAGAGACAATATCCAAATTAACAAAATCAGAAATGAAAATGAAAACATAACAACAGAAACCCAAAAAATTCCAAAAAAACATTATCTCCTACTACAAAAGCCTATACTCAATAAACTGGAAAATCGGGATGAAATGGATAATTTTCTAGATAGATAACAGGTATAAAAGTTAAATCAGGATCATATAAACTATCTATATAGTCCCATGACCCCTAGAGAAATAGAAGCAGTCATTAGTCATCTCCCAACCAAAAGAAAAAAAATACCCAGGACCAGATGGGTTTAGTGCAGAATTCTATCAGACTTTCAAAGAAGACCTAATACAAATATTTTTCAAACTATTCCACAAAGTAGAAACAGAGGGTACACGACCTAATTCATTCTATGAGCCCACTGATACATAAACCACACAAAGCTCAAAGAAAGAAAGAGAACTTCAGACCAATTTACCTTATAAATATCAATGCAAAAGTAATAAAATTTTTGCAAATCAAATCCAAGAACATGTCAATATGATTATCCACAATGATCAAGTAGACACCATCCCAGGAATGCAGGGATGATTCAATATACAGAAATACATCAATGTAATCCACTATATAAACAGCCTCAAAGGAAAAAAATCACATTATCATCTCTTTTTTTTTTTTTTTTTTTTTGGTTTTTCGAGACAGGGTTTCTCTGTATAGCCCTGGCTGTCCTGGAACTCGCTCTGTAGACCAGGCTGGCCTCGAACTCAGACATCCGCCTGCCTCTGCCTCCCAAGTGCTAGGATTAAAGGCATGCGCCACCACCGCCCGTATCATCTCTTTAGATGTTGAAAAATCATTTGACAAAATTCAACACACCTGTATGTTCAAAGTCTTGGAATGATCAATAATTCAAGACCCTATCCTAAGCATAATAAAATTTATATAAAACAAACCAGTATCAAACTAGATGGAGAGAAACTTGAAGCAATCCTACTAAAATCAGGAACTAGAAAAGGCTGTACACTGTCTCCTTACCTATTAAATATAGTACTCAAAATCCTAGCCAGAGCAATAGACAACAAGAAGAGATAAAGGGATACAAACTGAAAAGGAAGAAGTCAAAATATCATTATTTGGAGATGATATGATAGTATAATTCAGTGATGCCAAAAATTCCACCAGAGAACTCCAACAAAGCCAACTTGAGCAAAGTGGCTGGATATAAAATTAACTCAAACAAATCAATAGCCTTCCTTTACTCAAAGGATAAAGAGGCTGAGAAAGAAATTAGAGAAATGACACCCTTCACAATGGGCACAAATAATATAAAATACCTTGGTGTAACTCTAAATAAGCAAGCGAAAGATCTATATGTCAAGAACATCAAGGCTCTCAAGAAAGAAATATAAGATCACAGAAAATGGAAAGATTTGCTATGCTTGTGGATTGGCAAGACTAATATAGTAAAAATGGCCATTTTGCTAAAAGCAATCTACAGATTCAGTGCAATCCCCATCAAAATCCCAATTCATAAAATTAGAAAGAGCAATTTGCAAATTCATTTGGAATAACAAAAACCTCAAGATAGCAAAAACTATTCTCAACAATAAACAAACTTCTGGGGGAGTTACCATCCCTGACTTCAAGCTGTACTACAGCGCAATAGTGAAAAAAAAAAAACAAAACGGCATGGTATTGGTACGGAGACAGGCAGAAAGATCAATGCAATAGAATTGAAGACCCAGATATGAACCCACACACCTATGGTCACTTGATACTTGACATAGAAGCTAAAAACATCCAGTGGAAAAAAGACAGCGTTTTTAACAAATGGTGCCGGATCAACTGGAGGTCAGCATGTAGAAGAATTCAAATCAATTCATTCTTATATCCTTGTACAAAGCTCAAGTCTAAGTGGATCAAGGACCTCCACATAAAACCACATACACAGAAACTAATAGAAGAGAAAGTGGGGAAGAGCCTAGAGCACATTGACACTGGGGAAAATTTCCTGAAGAGAACACCAATAGCCTATGCTTTAGGATCAAGAACTGACAAATAGGACCTCATAAAATTGCAAAGCTTCTATAAGGCAAAGGATACTGTCAATAGGACAAAATGCCAACCAACAGACTGGGAAAAGATCTTTACCAATATAAGGCTAATATTCAAAATATAAAAAGAACTCAAGAAGTTAGACTCCAGAGAAACAAATAATCCTATTAAAAAATGGGGTACAGAGATAAAGAATTCTTAACTGAGGAATACCAAATGACTGAGAAGCACCTAAAGAAATGTTCAATGTCCTTTGACATCAAGGAAACACAAATCAAAACAACCCTGAGATTCTATCTCACAACAGTCAGAATGACTAAGATCAAGAACTCAGGTGACAGCAGATGCTGGCAAGGATGTGGAAAAAGAGGAACACTCCTCCATTGCTGGTGGGGTTGCAAACTGGTACAACCACTCTGGAAATCAGTCTGGCGGTTCCTCAGAAAATTAGACATAATCCTACCTGAGGACAGAGCTTTACCCTCCCTGGGCATATACCCAGAAGATGCTCCAACATTTAATATGGAGACATGTTCCACTATGTTCATAGCAGTCCTGTTTATAATAGCCAGACACTGGAAAGAACCCAGATGTCCCTCAACAGAGGAATGGACACAGAAAATGTGGTATAATTACACAATGGAGTACTGTTCAGCTATTACAAACAATGAATTCATGAAATTCTTAAGCAAATGGATGGAACTAGAAAATATCATCCTGAGTGAGATAACCCAACCACAAAAGAAGACACATGGTACACACTTACTGATAAGTGGATTTAGCCCAGAAGCTCAGAATACCCAAGATATAATTCACAGACCACAGGAAGCTAAAGAAGAAGGAAGACCAAAGTGTGCATGCTTCAGTCCTTCTTAGAAAGGGGAGCAAAATACCCATGGGAGGAGATACAAAGCATGGAGCAGAGACTGATGGAAAGTCCATCCAGAGACTGCCATACCTGAAGATCCATCCCATATACAGTTACCAAACCCAGACACTATTGTGGATGCCAACAAGGGCTTGCTGATAGGAGGCTGATATAGCTGTCTCCTGAGAGTCTCTCCCAGTGTATGACAAATACAGATGTGGATGCTTGCAGCCAACCATTGGACTGAGCACGCAAATCCCAATGGAAGAGTTAGAGGAAGGACTGAAAGAGCTTAAGTGGTTTGCAACCCCATAGGAAGAACAACAATAACAACCAACCCAGACCCACTAGAGTTCCCAAGGCCTAAACTACTACTTAAAGAGTACACATGGAGGGACCCATGGCTCCAGCTACCTGTGTAGTAGAAAATTTCTTTATATGACATTGGTGTGAGGGGAGGTCCTTGGTCCTGTGAATGGTCAACGCCCCAATGTAAGGGAATGCTTGGGTAGTGAGGTGGGAGTGTGTGAGTGGGTAGGGGAGCACCCTCATAGAAGCAGAGTCGAGAGGGCGTGGGATAGGGGGTTTGAGGACTGGAAGTTGGAAAGAAGGATAACATTTGAAATGTAAATAATTAAAATAACCAATAAGAAAAAGAAATGACTTACTATTAAAGTATAAAAAGCAAGTGTATAATTTTCATAATATTCAATATTAATGATAGAAATGGACATTAAGGATTTTTATATATGCATAACAAAATCAATATAAATGTATAAAATACAAATCTTCTACAATTATTAATTTCAAATACAATTAATTTATATATTCCCTGCAAATCCAAGATTCCACAGGCCAGACATGCCATACTGAGACTGAAGTGAATGCTGAAGTAAACGTATAGGAATAATGCACATTTACATGGAAAGCAATTCAACATGGAATGTTCTCACAAAATGAGCAGCATTGCATCTGTTCCCTCCTATGAAAATGATACTTGTTACTACTATTAAATAAAAGAATAACATGTGTTTAGACCTCATTCATTTTAAAGCTATCAAATGAAATTTTTATCTTAAAGCTGAAGTTATGATCCTTTTTAAACCTATAACCAAGAATTACTATATCTCATGCAAATAGATCTGATCTCAGAAAATATATTGATATAAAAGTTTTCAAGTTGAAATCACAACATGTAAATGTTAAGAGTTTCAATCCCTTCTTTGTCTGTGGTCATGTTTGCCTCATAATCTTTAGCTCCTCATTGTCTCATTTCAAAATTACAATGGTGTTAACAAGTCCAGTTGCTTATTGTGAGCATTCTATGGTTACATATTGTTCTTAACTTTTTTCTGAGTAGATTTTACTACTTTCTAAAGAAAAAAATGTAATGTTCAGCCATCAGAGTAAAACTAAGTCATAGGGATGGGTGTGTATAAAGACTTGGTGGACCTCCCGCTGCTACTAGCACTTTCTGCTGTGGCAGAACCTTGCCACAGTGAAGATTCCATCTCCTGATACTTCCTAGAGAACCAGCCACACTCAGGGCATTTGAGAACCAGCTGCGCTCAGGTCATTTAGAATTCAAAGAGGCCTGGGAGCACAGGAGAGCTGGTCTCCCAGGACAGCCTATGTACCTGTGTGCACAGAGAGAACGGGAATCACAAGAGTACATATACAAAGGCTTGTAGAACAGATAAGCCAAAATCAGAGACAGCAAGATCAGCTAACACCAGAATACACTAGATGGCAAAAGGCAAATGTAAGATCATTAACAACAGAAACCAAGGCAACATGGCATCATCAGAACCCAGTTCTCCCACAAAAGCAAATCCTGGATACCCCAACACACCAGAAAAGCAAGAGCTGGATTTAAAATCACATCTCATGATACTGAGAGAGGACTTCAAGAAGGACATAAATAATTTGCTTAAAGAAATACAAGAGAACATGGGTCAGCAGATAGAAGCCCTTAAAGAGGAAACACAAAAATCACTTAAAGAAACACAGAAGAACATGGGTCAATAGGAAGAAGCCCTAAAAGGGGAAACACAAAAATCTCTTAAAGAATTTCAGAAAAACACAAATAAACAAGTGAAGAAACTGAACAAAACTATCCAGGATCTAAAACTGGAAGTAGAAACAATAAAGAAATCACAAAGTGAGACATCTCTGGAGATAGAAAACCTTGGAAAGAATTCAAGAGTCATAGATGCAAGCATCAACAAAAGAATATTAGAGATAGAAGAAAGAATCTCAGTAGCTGAAGATACCATAGAAAACACTGACCCAACAGTCAAAGAAAATGCAAAATGCAAAAAGCTTGTAATCGAAAACATCCAGGAAATCCAGGACACAATGAGAAGACCAAACCTAAGGATTATAGGTATGGAAGAGAGCTAGGCTTTCCAACTTAAAGGGTCAGCAAATATTTTCAACAAAATTAAGAAGAAAACTTCCCTAACCTAAAGAAAGAGATGCCCATGAACATAAAAGAAGCCTACAGAACTCCAAACAAATTGGACCAGAACAGAAACTCCTCCTGACACATAATAATCAAAACAGCAAATGCACTAAATAAAGAAAGAATATTAAAAGCAGTAAGGGAAAAAGGACAAGTAACGTATAAAGGCAGACCTATCAGAATTACAGACTTCTCACCAGAAACTATAAAGGCTAGAAGATCCTGGGCAGATGCCATACAAACCCTAAGAAAACATAATTGTCAGCCCAGGTTACTATACCCAGCAAAACTCTCATTTACTGTGGATGGAGAAAACAAGATATTCTGTGACAAAACCAAATTTACACAGTATCTTTCTACAAACCCAGCACTTCAAAGGATAATGGGTGGAAAATACCAACACAAGGCAGGAAACTACACCCTAGAAAAAGCAATAAAATAATCTTCTTTCAACAAACCCAAAAGAAGATAGCCACCCAAACAGAATTCCACCTTTAACAATGAAAATAGCAGGAAGCATCAACACTTCTCCTTAATATCTCTTAACATCAATGGTCTCAATTTCCCAATAAAAATACACAGACTAACAGACTGAATATGTAAACAGGACCCAACATTTTGCTGCATACAAGAAACTCACCTCAGTGACAAAGGCACTCATTACCTCAGAGTCAAAGGTTGGAAAACAATTTTCCAAGCAAATGGTCCCAAGAAACAAGCTGGATTGGCCATACTTATATCGGATAATATCAACTTTCAACCAAAAGTTGTCAAAAAAGATAAGGAGGAACATTTCATACTTGTTAAAGGAAAAATCTACCAAGATGAACTCTCAATTCTGAACATCTATGCTCCAAAGGCAAGGGCACCCACATTCATAAAAGAAACTTTACTAAGGCTCAAAGCACACATTGTAACCCACACAATTACAGTGGGGAACTTCAACATGCCAATCTGAACCATGGACAAATCAGGAATACAGAAATTAAGCAGAGACATAGTGAAAGGAACTAAAGTTATAGAACAAATGGATTTAACAGATATTTATAGAACATTCCATCCTCAAACAAAAGAATATATCTTCTTCTCAGCGCCTCATGGTACCTTCTCCAAAGTTGAAAATATAATTGGTCACAAAACAGGCCTCAATAAATAAAGGAATATTGAAATAATTCTATGCACCCTATCATATCACGACAGCCTAAGACTGGTCTTAAGTTCAAACAAAAACAACAGAAAACATACATACACATGGACGTTAAACAATGCTCTACCCAATGATGGCTTAGTCAAAGAAGAAACAAAGAAAGAAATTAAAGACTTTTTAGAATTTAATGAAAATGAGGAAACATCATACTAAAACTTATGGGACACATTAAACGCAGTGCTAAGTGGAAAACTCATAGCTCTACATGCCTCCAAAAAGAAAATGGAGAGAGCTTACACTAGCAGCTTGACAACACACCTGAAAGTTCTAGAAGAAAAAGAAGCAAATATGTCGAAGAGGAGTAGATGGCTGGAAATAATCAAACTCAGGGCTGAAATCAACCAAATAGAAACAAAAAGAACTATACAAAGAATCAATACAACCAGGAGCTGATTCTTTCAGAAAATCAACAAGATAGATAAGCCCTTAGCCAGACTAACCAGAGGCCTCAGAGGCACTACCCAAATTAATAAAATTAGAAATGAAAAGCGACACATAACAACAGAAACTGTGGAAATTCAAAAAATCATCAGATCCTACAACAAGAGCTTATACTCAACAAAATTGGAAAATCTAGATGAAATGGACAATTTTCTAGATACACACCAGGTGCCAATGTTAAAATAGAATCAGATAAACCATCTAAATAGTCCCATAAGTCCTGAGGAAATAGAAGCAGTTGTTAATAGTCTCCCAACAAAAATAAGCCCAGGACATGATGGGTTGAGTGGGGAATTCAGTCTGATCTTCCAAGAAATGTTAATACCAATACTCTTCAAACTATTCCATAAAATAGAAACTCAAGGAACACTACCCAATTCATCCTATGAAGCCACAATAATGCTTATACCTAAACCAAACAAAGACCAAACAAGGAAAGAGAACTCCAGACCAATTTCCCTTATGAACACTGATACAGAAATACTCAACAAAATTCTGACCAACAAAAGCCAATAATGCATCAAAACAATTATTCACCATGATCAGGTAGGCTTCATCCCAGGGATTCAGGGATGGTTCAATATATGGAAATCTGTCAGTGTAGTCCACTACATAACAAACTCAAAGAAAAATAAACCATATGGTCATTTCATTAGTTGCTGAAAAATCTTTTGGCAAAATTCAGCATCCTTCAGGATAAAAGTCTTGGAGAGGTCAGGAGTTCAAGGCCCATACCTAAACATAGTAAAAGCAATGTACTGTAAACCGGTAGCCAACATCAAACTAAATGGAGAGAAACTTGAAGCAATCCTACTAAAATCGGGAGCCAGACAAGGCTGCCCAGTCTCTCTTTATCTATTTAATATAGTACTTGAAGTTCTAGCCAGAAAACTCCTAAAGCTGATAAAAAACTTCAGCAAAGTGGCTGGATATAAAATTAACTCTAACAATCAGTAGCCATCCTCTACTCAAAGGATAAACAAGCTGAGAAAGAAATTAGCAAAATGACACCCTTAACAATAGTCACAAATAATACTACATACCTTGGTGTGACTCAAACCATGCAAGTGAAAGATCTGCATGACAAGAACTTCAAGCCTCTGAAGAAAGAAATCGGAGAAGATCTCAGAAGATGGAAAGATCTCCCATGCTCATGGAATGGAAGGATTACTATAGTGAAAATGGCCATCTTGCCAAAAGCAATCTACAGTTTAATGCAATGCAATCCCCATCAAAATCCCAAATCAATTTTCTTCATAGAGCTACAAAGAGCAATTTGCAAATTCATTTGGAATAATAAAAAGCCCAGAATATCGAAAATTATTCCTCAAAACAAAAGATCTCCTGGAGAATCACCATCCATGACCTCAAGCTCTACTACAGAGCAATAGTGATAAAAAAAACTGTATGATATTGGCACAGAGACAGGCAGGAAGATCAATGCAATAGCATTGAAGACCCAGATATGAACCCACGCACCTATGGTCACTTGATACTTGACAAGGAGCTAAAACCATACAGTGGAAAAAAGACAGCATTTTTAACAAATGGTGCTGGATCAACTGGAGGTCAGCATGCAGAAAAAAATACAAATTGACCCATTCTTATCTCCTTGTACAAAGCTCAAGTCCAAGTGGATCAAGGCCCTTCACATAAAACCAAATACAGTGATGTTTACATATAAGAAAGTGGGGAAGAACCTTGAACACATGGGCACAGTGGAAAATTTCCTGAATAGAACGCTAATGGATTATGCTCTAAGAACAAGAATCAACAAATGGGACCTCATAAAACTGCAAAGCTTCTGTAAGGCAAAGGACCCTGTCAGTAGGACAAAACTGCAACCAACAGATTTGGAAAAGATCTTTACCAATCCTACATCCAATAGAGTGCTAATATCCAATGTATATAAAGAACTCAAGAAGTTAGACTTCAGAGTGTCAAATAACCGTATTAAATGTTCAACATCCTTGGTCATTAGAGAAATGCAAATCAAAACAACCCAGAGATTCCACCTCACACCAGTCAGAGTGGCTAAGATCAAAAACACAGGAGACAGCAATTGTTGACGAGGATGTGGAGAAAGAAGAACACTCCTCCACTGCTGGTGGGATTGCAAGCTGATACAACCACTCTGGAAAGCAGTCTGGCAGTTCCTCAGAAAACTGGGCATGACACTCCTGGAGGATCCTGTTATACCACTCCTGGGCATATACCCAGAGGCTTCCCCTGCATGCAATAAGGACACATGCTCCTCTATGTTCATAGCAGCCTTATTTATAATAGCCAGAAGCTGGAAAGAATCCAGATGTCCCTCAACGGAGGAATAGATTCACAAGATGTGGTATATTTACACAATGGAATACTACTCTGCAATTAAAAACAATGAATTCACGAAATTCTTAGGCAAATGATCAGAACTGGAAAATATCATCTTTAGTGAGGTAATCCAATCACAAAAGAACACACATGGTATGCAGTCACTGATAAGGAGACATTAACCCAGAATCTTGGAATACCCTAGACACAATTCGCATATTAATAGATTTCTAAGAAGATGGAAGGAGAGACCCCTGGTTCTGGAAAGACTGGATGTAGGGGAATACCAGGACAGAGAAGCGAGAGGGGGTTGAATGGGGAACAGGGGGAGGGAAGGGTGCCTATGGGACTTTTGGGGAGGGAGGAAACAGGAAAGGGGAAATCATTTGTAATGTAAATAAAAAATATAGAAAATAAAAAAAATGACTTTTCAGTTAAAAAAATAAAATATACTTTACCTGATATAAAAAAAAAATGGAGTACAGAGCTAATCAGGGAGTTTTCAACTGAGGAAACTGGAATGGCTCTGAAGCACCTAAAGAAATGTTCAGCATTCTTTGTTATCAGGGAAATGCAAATCAAAACAAGCCAGAGATTCTACCTCACACCAGTCAGAAAGGCTAAGATGAAAAGTTTAGGGGACAGCAGGATACTGGAGAGGATGTAGAGAAAGAGGAACACTTTTCCATTGCTGGTGGGATTGCAAGCTGGTAAAACCACTCTGGAAACCAGTTTGGCAGTTCCTCAGAAAACTGGTCATAGTACTACCTGAGGAACCAGATATACAACTTCTAGGCCTATACCCAGAAGATACTTCAACATGTAATAAGGACACATCCTCCACTATGTTCATAGCAGCCTTATTCATAATAGCCAGAAGCTGGAAAGAACCCAGATTTCCTTCAACAGAGGAATGTATACAGAAATTGTGGTATATATACACAATAGAGTACTACTATTCAGCTATTAAAAACAATGAAATTCTTAGGGAAATGGATGGAACTAGAAAGTGTCATCTTGAGTGAGGTAACCCAATCACAAAAGAACGCACATGGTATGCACTCACTGATAAGTGTATATTAGCCCAAAAGCTCAAATTAAACAAGTTACAATTCACAGACCACAGGAAGTTCAAGAAGAAGGAAGACCAAAGCGGGGTTCTTCTGAGAAAGCGAACAAAATACAGGAACAACTCTATAGAGAAAAATTCTGGGGCAGAGACTAAAGGAAAGGTCACCCAGAGACTCTCCTACCTGGAGATTCCTCTTATAAACAGTCACCAAACCTCGATACTACTATGGATGACAAGAAATGCGTACTGAAAGAAGCCTGTTATGGTTGCCTTTTGGAGGGGCCCTGCCAGAGCCTTACAGATACAGAGGCAGATACTAGCAGCCAACCATTGGACTGAGTGCGGGGTTCCCAATGGAGGAGTTGGAGGGAGGACAGGAGGAGCTTTGGGGGTCTGCAGCCTCATGGGAAGAACGAGGATGTCATCCAACCAGACTCTCCAAGGATCCCAGGGACTAAGTCATCAACCAAGGGGTACACATGGTTCCAGCCAAAAGAGTGGCAGAGGAATGCCTTGTCAGGCATCAGAGGGAGGAGAGGTCCTGTGAAGGCTCAATAGATGCCCCAGCGTGGGGAAATCGAAGGGGTGTTGCGGGAATGGGTTGGGTGGAAGAGCATATTCTTGGAGCAGGGTATGGGAGGATAGGTTGGGGGTTTTCGGGGAGGGGGGAAACTAGGAAGGGGTATAACATTTGAAATGTAAATGAAGAATATATCCAATAAAAAAAAGACTTGGTGGAAAAACAAAATAGGAAAGAAGAAACATTCAGGTAGGATCCTTACCTTCTTAATTATTGGATGAGCAAGTAGCACAGCTGTGTTTGGAAAATGAAATAGAGTCAAATTTACATGATCTATGCACGTGATCACTTTGGCAATAAATTTTTGTACCATGGAAATATTTTTAAATTCAGTGAGTTAGAATGGATGAATGAAAGCTCACCTTAAGCAATAAGGAGTAAGATTACCACAAGAGTCTGTGCTGCATAAGAATAAAGAAAAGCAATGTGATCAAGGCACAGATGATCTCTCATATCTCCCAATGACTCTCTGTTCACAGACTAAATGACAAACAGGTTGTGTGTTTCCTGCCTCACTTAACATCATCATGAGCATTAAAAATGAGTTAAAAATGAGAATAAAAAGTGAAAAGATAGTATTGATTTCATTCATTGTATCACTTAACTTAATATTTTAATTACTATTAAAATATTGTTTTTTCTATCCATGGAAAAGGCTTTCCTAAATCAAAGTTGAAGGTAATGAAAAGAGTGTGCTATTTCTACTTAAAGGTGTAATAGGCAGTTCACTGTGATTCTTCATATCATGGCTGACAATAATTCTTCTACTAGCATGCCACTTATCCTTATCTATGAATATCAGTCCTTAAATGTGCCAGTGGAGAACATTCACTCTCTGTTCCTTTTACTCACAACCCAGAAAGTAAAGTAATCTGGGTTGGAAAGATGAGCTATCCATTGAAGTACTTGACACACAAACATGAAGACCTGAATTCAGTCCTCACAAGACTCATTTAAAAAAAAAAACCATAGAAGATACCCACTGTTGATCTTTAATTTTAACATGAATACACATGGCATGAAATAATATGATATACAACTACATCAGCACAATTATCTAAAGATATAGCCAGATAACCAGAGCAATGCATATTTTAATAAATCTTTTTTTCCATTTCACAACAGGAAAATAGACAATAACAGAGTTTCGTTAATAGTGTCAGGGATGGGTTCCCTCTCATGGCATGGATCTCAAGCTGTATCAGTCATTGGTTGTCCATTTCCCTCAATTTCTGTTCCATCTTTACCTTGTTTATCTTGTAGGCAGGAAAAAATATATGTCAAAGGTTTTGTGGATGGGTTGGTGTCCCAGTCACTTCATTTGAAGTGTTCCCTGGTTAGAGGAGATGACTAGTTCAGGTTCCACATTGCTTTGGGGCTTAGTCACCTTCATAGATTTCTGGGAGTTTCCTTTGCCTTAGGTTTCTACTTCATACCAGAGATGTGAATACCCTATTCTAGTTGTCTCTACCAGCACTCTCTTCCTCTGCCCCCTCACTACCTAATTCCATTCCCATGCCCACCTTTGACCAGTCCCACCAACCCTTGTCCATCCATAATGTCTATTCTACATCTATTTTATTCTCAGTGAGACTTACATATCCCATCTTGAACTCTCCTTGTAATCTAGCATATTTGGGTCTTCCAATAATTGTATTGTTTTTCTTTACATCTCATATCCACTTATAAGTGACTTATGGGACTTTCGGGGAGGGGGGATCAGGAAAGGGGAAATCATTTGAAATGTAAATAAAGAATATATCTAATAAAAAAAAAAGAAAAAAAAAGAAAGTGAGTACATACTGTGTTTGTCTTTTTGGGTCTGAATTACCTGACTCAGAATGTTCTATTTTAGTTCTACTGATTTGCCTACAAAGTTCATGATGTCATTGTATTTAATTAATTGCTGGTTTATGTGACATTGTGTAAACATAGCATATTTTCTTCACTCATTCTTTTGTTGAGGAGCATCTTTGGTCTTTCTGTTTTCTAACTATTACAAAAAAATTCTACTATGAACATATTTGAGCAAGTATGCTTGTTGTATGGTGGAGCATCAATTGGGTATATACCCAAGATTACTATAGCTGTGTCTTGAGATAGATCTACTCTCAATTTTCTGAGAAATCACCAAATTGATTTCCAAATAGTTGTACAAGTTTGCACTCAAACCTTAATGAAGGTATGTTTCCCTTGTTCCACATTCCCAGCACCTGAGCTATTGCTTGAGTTTTAGATATTAGCCATTCTGACTGGTATACTGGTGTAGGAAGGAATCTCAGAGTCATTTTGATTTGCATTTTTCTGATGATTAAGGTGTTGAATATCACTTTACGTGCTTCTTGGCCATTAGATAGTGCTCTGTTGAGAATTTTTCTGTTTAGCTCTGTACTCCATTTTTAATTGGGTTGTTTGATTTATTGGTGTCTAGTTTCTTTATGTATTTTGGATGTCAGACCTTTCTAATTGGCTTCTTGAGATGCAGTTCCGGTTATGCTCAAGCTTGTGCTGCAAGTGTTTACTGTTTATCTTAGTGGTTAAAAAATGTGTGATTTACATTTGATATATGTTTCTAATGGAGAGTGTTATTGTTAGTAAAGTGGCAGTTGCCTCTAAAAAACAATGTGTTTTGCAAGTATCTACAACAACTAATATACACCATTATATAAAATATCCCATTGTGAGTTTCAGGGACTCTTATGATGGTCACAGTATTAGAGTGTTTATAATGACTTTAACTATTTTATAGGTGATTGAATTTAGGATTAAAGAACAGCTAAGTTTCTACCCACTATGGTATTGACAGGATGCAGAGCTTGTTACCAAGCAGTGGAACAGGTGCCTGGTACAGGGCCAACATTAAAGTCTGGTAATACTTCATCTTATTGTTAAGAACCGCATTAGCTGAAATACCCAACAAGGGGGGGAGAGAACCTGTAGAGACCAAATCCAGAGGTTAGACACAGCCCCCTGTTGAGGAATGGGGCCACCCACCCTTCTCAAAATTTTAACCCAGAGTTGCTCCTATCTTAAGGAAATACAGGGACAAAGAGTGGAGCAGAGACTGAATAAAGGTCATCCAGAGACTGCCCCACCTGGGGATCCATCCCATATACAGCCACCAAACCCAGTCACTGTTGTTGATACTGCACGGTGCTTGCTGACAGGAGCCTGATATAGATGTCTCCTGAGAGACTCTGCCAGGGCTTTACAGATAGAGATAGAGATGCAGATATTTGCAGCCAACCATCAGAATGACCACGGGGTCATCAATGGAGAAGTTAGGGGAAGGACTGAAAGAGCTGAAGGGGTTTGAAACTCCAAGAGAAGAACAACAGTATCAACCAGCCAGACCCCTCTCCCCCAGAGCTCCCAGGGACTAAACCACTAACTAGAAAGTATACTTGGAGCAGTCCATGGCTCCAGCTACATATGTAGCAGAGAATGGCCTTGTCTGGCATCAGTGGGAGGAGAGGCCCTTGGTCCTGTGAAGGCTTAATGCCCTAGATTAGGGGAATGCTGGGGCAGTGAGGCAGGAGTGGAAGGGTGGGTGGGGGAGCACCCTCATAGAAGCAGAGAGGTGCAGCAGGGATTTTTTGGAGAGTAAACCTTGCAGGGGGATAACATTTGAAATATAAATAAATAAAATAACCAAGAATAAAAAGAGCCTTGTTGGACATCAAAGAGAGGAGAGGCCCTTGGCCCTGAGAAGGTTAGATGCCCCAGTATAGGGGAATACTAGGACAGGGAATGGGGAGTGGGTGAGTTGGTAAGGAGGGGGAAGAGGGAATGGGATAGGATATTTTCAGAGGGGAAACCAGAAAGGGGATAACATTTAAAATGTAAATAAAGAAAATATCTCAAAAAAAAAACCAAACAAACAAACAAAAAAGAACCACAGATATCTATCTAATCAACCTTCCTTTTAATTTTTTTAAGGATTAGCTCCAGTGGTGACTAGCTCACCAAAAAGAGTTGGGGGGGCGGGGGCGGGGAGAGGGGGAATGGGCTAGAGAGTTTCCAGGAAGAAACCAGGAAAGGGGATAACATTTGAAATGTAAATAAAATATCCAATAAGGAAAAAAGAAAAAAAATATTAGAAAATACACAACTTCTTTACCTGAAAAAAATCACAACTTGAAGAAGTGTTTTAGGATCTATCATATCTGCATGCAAATGAAAGCACATTAGGCCATTTTTATCCATGATGATTAGTCTACTTTCATTTGTTAAGAATTGTCTTGAGAAAAAATACCCAGAGCTATTTTTGGATTTAACCATTAAATATCTTTTTTTTTAAATGTGAGTTCTATTTCCATGTTTGTTCATCTAGCACCGTTTATGCAAACACAGAGAGAATAATCATAACATGAAACAATACAATCCTCTCCATTGCATTGATTAACACTCTCTAATAATGTGAAGATGAATCATGTGTTCATCATGTGTTGAATTCTGCTAGTGAGTTATGGCTAATAATATTAGGAGACCTGAGATAATATCATAGATTTAAATCCCATTTCTATTAAGTGCTGCTGCCTAGCCAAATGCACTGTCAACCAGGCTGTCAATTAATTGTCAATTACCAGTGCCAAGGTAAAGGCAGACTGTTTTTTTTTCTGAGCAAGCAACTCATTCAGAAGATTGTCTTAATTATATATCTCTCACGTCCTTCCATATTGTCTTGCAAAAGGTTGAATAGTCATTAATATTGTACAAAGCTGAGCCTTTGGAGCAATTGTTTAACAGCTATTTTACAATTATAAGCAGTACACTAGCTAAACAAAGTGGAGCCCACAATTACTCCTATAATGACTTAGAAGTGTAACGATCTGGCAACTCTCTGCAAGTCAATCCATTCATTCTCTACCACCCCCACAGATGAAGGGTTAATCTAAGGTATATGTCATAATTGCTGTATTTGTGTGCTTTCTAGATAAGGTACACACAGGAAGTGTCCTCTTAGTTACTCATCTATAACAATACACACATGGGATACGTTTGGTTTTTTTTAATTAAATACTCTTAATTTTATAACTAAGGGAAAAATAGGTATACTTGCACTCAAAATACTACGTTTAAATAAATAAGTGTTGAAAGCAATCCTTTCCTTCTTTGTCATTTAATTATTTCATGGTAGCTACAGCTGTCTAAATATAAAATTAAGTAATAAAAATTAAATATGTTGTGATTGTGTCATGTGTTTAAATTCATGGTTAATCAGTTCCAAACTGATGATGAAGTTGGTTTTACACAACAATAGCAAGTTTTCAAGAATTTTGGATTTTTAAACAGTGATTAATTAGGAAATGCTGCAAAACATAGAAAATATGAAGAATCAAGGCCCAAAATAGAAAAGGGTGGCATTTTAATTTTAGGTTAACTTTAATAACCTAAATCATTTCTCCTGATGATCCTTTCCCACTGCCTTTGACTACTCTGCAAATTATTCTCTGTCACATCAATGCATTCTCTAATTTTATAGTAATATATAAAAACACTTATATGAACATAATGTGATATGAAATAAGTATATATATATATATATACATATATGTAAAATCACTTAAAATAAAAATATATCCATGTTTAATTTCTAATAATCCCTAGAAAAGAAAAACACCCAGGGCTGACCATGTCATACTTTCTACATTCAAACTGACACATAGCACATAGTATGTTGTAATAAGTTAATGTTCAAAGGATAATATGAATGAGTGAATACTGAAGCTTGTGAACTTTGTTCCTGTAGTGTACCATCAGTCTGTAGAAAGAGAAAAGAGGCTATAATGAATCATCTGAATCCCAGTCCTCCTGGAGTTCTACACATGAATAATCACCATGAGAGAAGCCTGAGAGCACATAGACAAAAGGAGAGGTGGACATCATTCATGAAACACACATCAATGGTGGGCTGAAACATTTTTTGCAATATCACAACATGACACTCATTACTGGTTCAAATAGAGGCACAGGGTATCACAAGAATAAACATGGTCACCAGGGGTGCAATGTTCGCACATGCAGAGACTATCAGAGAACTGTAAACCTTGACACTTTCTCTTTACTTTTGTCCTTGCATAAATGAAAAGTAAAAAGTTGAGTTACAAACCTGGCTCAGTTTGGGGGTATATTTTCAAGAGTAAGCCCATGATATAAATAAAAATTGTTTTAATTATTATTTTCTACCCACGTGACTCAGTTTCCGCAGACCTTTTCTAATCTGTGATAGAGAATTTGCAGGGGAAGATTAAGAGACAAGAGCAGGACCACAGATGCAGAGAGAAGGAAACCAAGATTTGCAATGAATAATAGTGCCAAATGATGATAAAGAGGCATCAAGGAGACCCCCTGCCAATGTGATACTTCCTGCCTGGATCCTCAATAGCTTGCTCCATTCTGATGACCCTGATGCTCTATTGCCCATTTAAGAAATTTACTTGTTTCTTCATGATTCTCTTGCCCCTGAATGCAGTCCTTGGCTTAGCCCAAACAAGTATCCTTGTGCAAAGCCTCATGCTCAGTACACAAAGTAGCTGCTGAATTTTTGTTTAAAACACCTTTGTAATTTTATCCTCAAAAAAAAGATACAGATAATCAATTTTGATATTGAAATGATTGCCTTGAGAATTATAAACACAAATGATCCCTTGAGTTTCAGTGAATTTTCCCCTTTCTTTTGCAATAACCATACAGCAGAAACAACATAAAGATAGCTTTGATACAAAGCAAATCCTACCTCGATTGGACAATTAGACAACTAACACCAAAGCTAACCCAACATACACATCCTGTTTGCTATGCAATTGTATATTATGTGGAACTTCATATTTTTTCAGTATTATTATATATACTGTGTGAATTAGAAATACATTTCACATCATCACATATTATATAATATATAAGGTGAATTTTAACCAAAAATGAATTTAACATATATCTATTGAAAGCACATATTTATTTAGTGTAAGACAGATGTTAAAAGTGCCAAAATAGAAATTTATTTGAAAAAAATAAAGACTACAAAATACAACTATACAATTTACAATTGTACATAAGTTCTAAGGTACAGGAAAAACAATGAACAATTCTATACTACTATTTGGATACCAAGATGAACTGAACTAGGCAAAGAGAAAAAAAGAGAGTTGAACTCATTATATGAAGAATTAGAAAAGCTAGAATTTTAAAGTTTCCTTCAGCAACTAGTCTGCAGTAACTCACAGATTACTAACAACTTATGTAAGTTTTATATGCTGATTCCATCTGCTCTTCATTAAAAAAAAAAAGCTCATTGCCATAGCAACTGCCTCATGCCATGGTATTTATGCTGCATCTGATGTACAAAGCATAGTTTGTGTAGGAAGGAGTGTATGTGTATATGATGTGGCAGCTGTCGTCTCTGCCATTTTGTTGCTGCTCTAGAATAAAACAAGTAGTGGTTATGAATACTCATTTGAGTAGTTATACTAGTGCTCATTTAATTAAATCTTCACCCAAAAAATCCATGTCTAATCAGCACACTGGTCTGGCACAAGGTTCATAAAGGGATTGTATTAAATGGCTATTTAAAGAGAAAACCCTAATGTTCACCTTATTTGGGGTTTTTTGTTTGTTTTGTAAGTAGACTCAGGAATGGCTTTTTTGCTTCTGAAAAAGCTAGGGGCATGTCCAAATTGACAATTTAATATCTTCCTAGATAATGAAATTTGTCCTTCAGGAAGATGCTGCGAAATAAACTGAAACTATCTCTTGGTTCCTATTTTGTCTTGTAGTTTCTTTTTAATTGTTAGAATCGAATTGAACATCAGATGAAATTTGGAAACATGTCCTAGTAGATTCAGTTCATTCATTCTTCACCATGTAACTGCTGTCTGCCTCCTGCTGTAGAAGTTGTAAATACTCTACACTTTCTTCCTATTAACTTGCTAAAGCTAAGAGCTTGTGATTCTCAGTTCCCTGCAACTGAGCTTTGCATCACTGAGATGTAATTAGAAGTTGCTTGGAGTATATTAGTGCTTTGTATAAGAAACGTCCTCTTTGATGGGTTCAAGTGTTTGAAAACTTTGTTCTCAGTTGCTAGTAGTGTTTGGGTAAGTTTTACGGGTTACAGTTTTACTGAAGGAGACATGTACCATAACTGGAGGTGGGCTTTTAGAATTCATGCCTCACTCCACTTCCAGTTCATCCTATCAGTTCTGTGACTGAGATCAAAAATGTGTGCTCTCAGCTTCCTGCTTACAGAGCCATGTCTGCCATGTGATACTATTTTTCCCTGTAAAGATGGTACTGTAACCTTTTGGAACCATCAGCCAAAATAAACTTTCTCTAATATGAATTGACTTGGTTATAGTGTTTTATCACAGCAACAGAAAAGTACCTAATTCAGGATGTATCTAGGGAAGGTTTCTATATTTGAAAAAAGGGGGGGGAGGGGCAGAAAGGCATGGAAGTTGCTACTAGCACCTCCTCTTGTCCCATAAAGCTGCTATTTAAGTTCAAAGGTCACTTAGAAATGGAGTGGCAAGCGTGGCAGAAATGGATAGGGAATCAGATGCTAGGAAGGGATAGGGACACATTTTTTTTAAATTTTAAATATAATATATATATATATAAAGTTTATCTTCATTTATATTTCAAGTGCCAGAGCCTTATACACACAGAGGTAGATGTTAGTAGCCAACCATTGATCTGGGAGTGGGGGTCCCCAATGGAGGAATTGGAGGGCGGTCCGGAGGAGGGACACATTTTTAATTCCAGCACTTGGGAAACAGGAGGATCGCTAGGAGTTTTGAGGCCATCCTGCTATGGGTTCTATGAACAGTTAAGGTTACATAGAGACCCTGTCTTGAAAATTGAAGCAGTAAGTGTAAAAACACAGATGTTTATTTATTAATGGCGGAAACAGTACATAAGCCTAGTTATCCCACTATCATGCTTTCTCTTACATCTAAGAAATAAAATGTCAGTGTGGTCTCCACCATGATCAGTGTTAGTTTTGTTAGTTGCTGATGATACTTTGTAGTTTTTATTCTCCAAATCATGTATAATTTTTCATTTTTACATTAACCATGCAGAAACTGTTCTACAATACAAATTAACTTATTATTAAAATGAGAGGTATGAGATATGATTATGATATGCATGAGAAAGACAGAATATATATTGTTCTATTTTTTTAATTTTGTTTTTAAATTCTAGTTTCAGTAGAGCACAGTCTCAGGTTAGAAACAAAAAGAAGTGAATTTGTTTGTTTTTTACAAGCAAATGATAAAAACAATTTTTTTAATTCCAAAAATATCCAAATCTCTGAATTCTTTTATTCTTGAGGGTTTTTTTTTGATATTTTAAGAAATGCTGGAGAGCTTTCAATGTTTTCAGACTCACTGCGACAATTTATTGTAAAAAAAAAAACCCATTGATAATATGATCACTTAACTGGATCAAATATTTAGGTACATATTGATAGTAATATGTAGATTCAGAAGAGAAAATGCAGAGCACACCCAGCAGCAGTAAGATAGAAATTGCATCACAATCATCCAAGTTAAAAATAGATATTTTCTTTCTAAAAATTAATATAGCACATTGCTTAAACACATTATATTGTATGAGAGAGGGTTCAAATTGGTTAATATGTACTAAATTCACAAGAAAGTAATGATCAGAGCCTCACAGCCTCCGGCACAGAAGCCAAGCAACAGCTCAACCATGTTCTGGCTCTCATCTACGCTCTTGCTTGGAAAGACTTCACTATTTTCTCCCCAATATCTTTGCACACACAACATCCTCCAAGCTGTAATACAGTGTGAACCTGGGAGTTCACAGGTGTAGCACGAGTAGCTCTCCTTTACTTTTCCATGTTTAAGCTTCAAAAAGCAGTGAATGAGGTCTAAGAAGTAGAAAACTATAATGAGAACCAAAGCTGAAAGCATGGATTTTAAGGAATGCTTATTTTTCTCAAATATCTACTTAAAATGTATTTATAGCACAGATTAAATAAAACTATATATATGAATATATATGTATATATAATAAAACAGTATGAATGACAGTCACAGGTTCAAAAATGGCTATGTATATTAATTTAGCCCATTTGTTATCTACCCATGCAATTATTCATTTATTCATTCAATAAACTTACTGATAATTCTAAAAAATAATTTGTCCTTCTTTCAAAGTACTAATCTCCCGGAAAACTGTCATCTACTTTACAATAAATACTTTGAAATCTTTGAACATCTTTGATTGAAATTCTGGTATACATTTTGATAAAAGTATAGTTTAATTTTCCTTTATTTTGGAGCCATAGCTCCAGCTAGACTAAGCTACTGATGCAAATTATTTTTCCTTTCTATATTTGTATAATTTTATTCTAACCTAAATTTGAATGTTAAAACAAAAATTCAGGAGTTAGTATGAAACAGGTTATAATTTGTCAAAGCATTTATCAACTTATAATTCAGTATGAATTCAAAGTTATAACTATTGCCAAATTTTCTGAATGTCCAAACCACAGCATGCAGTATCCATATGCCAGTAGAAAAACATTAGCTGTGTCTATAAAAATGAGGGAGGGAAGAGAGAGAGAGAGAGAGAGAGAGAGAGAGAGAGAGAGAGAGAGAGAGAGAGAATGTATTTCTGCACTGTATACTAGCAGATGGTATTTCAGGTGCCTACATCATCACAGCTATTATTAAATTATCTTTTGTGATGATACCTCAGGTAGTCATGACTTATGCAATAGGGAGTTAGGGAGACATCTTCAGCTTCAAAAGCTATTAAAATTTCTTGCAGGTGTGTTTGAGAGAAGCACAGCACAAATTCTCTTGCACACTATGAGGATAAGAGACATGAAGCCCAGTCACAAGGGGCAATTAACACAAACAGTGTGAAGGAAGAAACAACCGGAGTTGCAAACTAAACAGAACACACATTGCACTTGCATTTCCCAATTAGATTACAAAGCACAGATGTTTATTCCACAAAATAAATGATATTGGCAGTTTTGGGTTATGATAAAACCCTATAGGATCTGCTTTCCTAAATACCCACTTTTGACTTCTTTTCTCTTTTCCCTATTAGGCCTCTGGTTTGTTTGTTTGCTTCCACTGCGATGGGAAGCTTTAAAACAATGAAGAGTTTTACTCATTTCCTGATGCAGCTAGCCAAAGCTTCAATATACTGCAGCTATAGGTTTTCTTCCTTCACTTACCCTGGTTAAAAGCTTATAGGATTGTATTATTAAAACTTGTAAGGCTCATTCCAACCCAGATGTGACAAATTTGTAATATGTTAGTTTTTATGATCAATAAAATTACAAGTTTATTGCAATGATCTTCAATACCAGTGACCCAAAGAAGATTTAATTTGCTGTCCCTTGATGCCCCTGGTCTACATGTTTTGACAAGAAATCTTGACATCTTTAGCCCATCTGCCTATTTCAGATTATCCATGAGGATTTCAGAAAAAAAGAACAGCATGGAGAATATAGCTTTGGCTGCTGCATCAACTTGTAGTTTAAAAAAACTACATTAATCAATAGCATGTGAACAATTCAATTACTGAATAAGAAAGGCAAAGAAATGGAAAAAAGATTAATAGGTCTACCCCAAAATTAGAGCCCTCAAATCAAAGAGGACCTACAAACTGGATGCTTTGAAAAGAATGTTACTGTTGAGCTAATATATAATTACCAAAACCCTTTATTTTTTCCACATACAGCAGCCGGTTTCCGTGACAACTTTCCTGCTCTAAGAATTTTTCACCTTTGATTAATGACACTTAGTAAAAGTTCTAGTGAGTTGCAATGAGAGAGAAAGGAGTCACTTGAACCAACAGTGAAGTACCTTGCGCAGTTAGGCTACGAAAGGTTAATGGTATCATTACCAGGTTCTTTTGAGTACATCTCTGTCTCTAGGAATATGTTAGACATCTATACAGTGTATTAACTCCTTCACAACTGTAAGTTCATTGAGAAATGCTCATTTTATAAAACAATTAGTTAATGTTTTAAGTTGATTTTATTTTTGTCCTTAATTTCTGAATAGTGTAATGACATAATATAGCACAATCAATGATATGCAAGAGAATAACTTTTTGAATGATTCTGGATACTCTGAAGAACATATTTTAGATCTTTAAGACAATGGTAAACAAATTTCATGGAAAGTTTTGACTATTTATTTACTGTCTCTGGCTTCAGTGAATCTTTCTTGAAGCTTCCCATAAAGGAATGGAGACATCTTGCTAGGGCTTTAAGGTTTCCTGAGCTTTCTATGTGTCATTCTCTGGCACTAAGCAATGTGCTGTGACTTACACTACTCAGAAGAGTGTATCTCCCACAGGAAGCTAGCCGATTTAGTCAATACAAACAATTGTGTGCCTCCTTCGTGAATTTGGCTTGGCATTGCAGAGACAAAGCTGATTGTTAAGAAGATCTAAGATGCTCTTTCAACCAGCTGAACAAGAAGACTCCTTGGGAGTAGTCAGGAAGGACATTTGTTGATCAGTGATCTCAGAGCATTGAATTCTTCCTAAACTTATTAATCACTGAAGAAATTCTAGCCTTCTTACCTTCACAGATGAGACCAATGTAAGCATTTCCCTTCAGCCTCATTTAGGTCTTCAAATCCTTAGGACAATTTAGAGGCTTCAGTTTTCATAGTAGTCAGTGCTGTTGATTAAACATATTCTCTTGTTAGGGCTTGAAAATCAGTGCAAACCTATTCTCTTGTAATGAAATAGAGAATGTTGATTTTCTTAGAACTTCCACAAATGCCATCTAAATTTCTTAGCTGACATGAGCCTAACAGCCTACTTGAAGGCTTTTAATTGCTTCTAGATTGCTTTTAATTGCCATGACTCTTATTTCCCAGGTGCTAGAGCTGATGCAAAGGCCATCATGTTCTTCCTTCTATTTATACCTCATACTATTTCATCCTATGACAATCTAAAAACTGTATGATGCTATCCATGTAAAGGTCATAAATCTACTTAATATCTTATTTAGTTTGGTTGTGGAACTAAATATCGGGACCAAAAGCAAACTGTGGGAGGATGAGTTTATTTTAGTTTATTTTGGCTCATGGTCCCAGCGAGGTGTCCATAATGTAGGGAGAGTTATGACAGCAGAAAACCTGAAAAATCACGTCTGTAATCACAAACACAAAATAGAGAGCAAACGGGAAATGGGGCATGGCTACAAATTCACAAAGCCTATCTCTAGTGAAGTGTTTCCTCCAGTGAGTCTCCATATCTTCATAATTTCTCTAAACAATGTCAGCTAGGGGTCAAGTGCTTGAGTACCTAAGCCTATGGAGAACATCTCTCAGTCAAAACACCCCATGGAGCCTGTAGGTTCATGGCAAAACCCATTTACTCAGATTTTAAGACTCCCGCATAGGCTGTAAAAGTCCTAAACTCGAGGTAATCTCTTAACTATAGACCTTGTAAAATCAAAAGACAAATTATACAGTTCCAACATACAATGACAGAGAATCTACATTTTTTTCTTCCAAAAAGGAATGGTGGAAGCATAGTGAGAAGACACTGGACCAGAGCTAGACCAAAGTCCAGCAAGGCAAATGCCAAATCTTCTGTGTCTGGCGTCTGGCCCTGTAAATTCAGAGCTTAGATGACTCTACCCTTCCAGCTCTCATACCTGTAACATACATCACTCTTAGGCTGGTTCCACTTCCTGTATGCAGCTCTCCTCAGGAGACTTTTCAAAGTCTTCAGGGTCTTGCAGGCCCCACTGTAACCCAGTATACACTTTATGCAGAGGCTTCTCACAACTTCTTTTCAGGTATTCTCCTGCCACAGGTTTCTTTTTTTTTTTTCTAAGTTTTTTTATTTGCATTCCAAATGATTTCCCCTTTCCTGTTTCCTCCCTCCCTGAAAGTCCCATAAGCCCCCTTCCCTCTCTCTATTCCCCATTCAACCCCCTCTCGCTTCTCTGTCCCGGTATTCCCCTACATCCAGTCTTTCCAGGACCAGGGGTCTCTCCTTCCATCTTCTTGGACATGTGATCTCAGCAGTTATCTGGAACCAAAGAGAAAGAAACTATGACATCCTAATACTTTTGGTATTCATGCCTCCACCCAATCTACAAACTATGGGCTACTATATACTTTACATTTCTTTTTGTACCACTCATTCTTTTTCACCATATGGCTGTGTAAGAGTCGTTAGTAATGACAATGCCACATACTCAGTATTATGTTGAACATATTAAGTCTTAAAGCATAGAAGGCAACCATATTCTTTGCTAAAATATCAAAGAATTGTTTCTAGGCCAGTTGATAATATTGCTTTCCCCTTAAACTCTTGAGCTAGGTTACCAGAATCCACATTATTCTCAATACTATTATGTTCCAGAAGCCCACTAGGATGGCCAATTAAGCTCTGCTTACAACTTTCCACTCTATTTCAAAGCTTCAAACCAACATTAATAGGTTTTTCATAGCAACAACATACCCTCTGACACCAGTGTCTGTATTCATTGCTTTCTGTTGCTATCAACAAACACTATGACCAAAAGCAAATTATACAAGAAAGACCTCATTTTTGTTCACAAGTCCCAGAGGGGATTTCATAACAGCAGAACAGCCACAATAGCAGGCAGCTGGAGCAAAAAGTGGAGAGATCACATCTTCAACCACAAACACAAAATCAAGAACAAACTAGAAGAACCAACCTGTCCTGTGGTGACTTACTCCCTCTACTAATGCTTCACACTCTCCATCACTGTCCCAACAGGACCACCAACTGGTGACCATATGTTCAAATACCTGACACTCTCAGCTCATTTCTATTTCTTTTTTTTTTAAATTTTATTTTCTAAGTTTTTTTATTTACATTCAAAATCATTTCCCCTTTCCCGTTTCCTCCCTCCCCGAAAGTCCCATAAGCCCCCTTCCCTCCCTCTTTTCCCCATTCAACCCCCTCTCGTTTCTCTGTCCTGGCATTCCCCTACATCCAGTCTTTCCAGGACCAGGAGTCTCTCATTCCATCTTCTTAGAAATCTATTGATATGCGAAATGTGTCTAGGGTATTCCGAGATTCTGAGTTAATATCTCCTTATCAGTGACTGCATACCATGTGTGTTCTTTTGTGATTGGGTTACCTCACTAAGGATGATATTTTCAAGTTCTGACCATTTGCCTAGGAATTTCGTGAATTCATTGTTTTTAATTTCAGAGTAGTATTCCATTGTGTAAATATACCACATCTTCTGAATCCATTCCTCCATTGAGGGACATCTGGGTTCCTTCCAGCTTCTGGCTATTATAAATAAGGCTGGTATGAACATAGTGGAGCATGCAGGTAAAGCCTCTGGGTATAGGCCCAGGAATGGTATAGATGGATCCTCCAGGAGTGTCATGCCCAGTTTTCTGAGGAACCACCCAGACACACTGAAACTAATAGAAAGGAAACTAGGGAAGAACATTGAACATATGGGCGCAGGGGAGAATTTCCTGAATAGAATTCCAATAGCTTATGCTCTAAGATCAAGAATAGACAAATGGGACCTCTTTAAATTACAAAGTTTTTGCAAGGCAAAAGACACTGTCAAAAAGACAAAGCGGCAACCCACTAACTGGGAAATGATCTTTACCAACCCTACATCCGACAGAGGGCTAATATCCAATATATACAAAGAACTCAAGAAGTTAAACTCCAGAGAGCCAAGTAACCCTATTAAAAAATGGGGTACAGAGCTAAACAAAGAGTTCTCACCTGAAGAATATCTAATGGCTGAGAAACACCTAAAGAGATGTTCATCATCCTTAGTCATTAGGGAAATGCAAATCAAAACAACCCTGAGATTCCATCTCACACCAGTCAGGATGGCTAAGATCAAAAATACAGGAGACAGCAGTTGTTGGCGAGGATGTGGAGAAAGAGGAACACTCCTCCACTGCTGGTGGGATTGCAAGCTGGTACAACCACTCTGGAAAGCAATCTGGTGGTTCCTCATTTCTATTTCAAAGTTTCACAATTACTTACAGTTTACCATCATGTCCTTGCCTGTGATAGGTGGGAATGATCCTGGTACCACATCCTATAGACAAACTTTCTAGAGGTAACAGTGGTGCAGTGTCTTAGTTTATAACCAAAAAAAAATCACACCCTATAATAAAGATTTACATTCAAGAAATTGACATGGAAGAAGGAACCACAAGAAGTTTGAAGATAATAGAATAAGGACCACAGAAGTTAGAGAATCCAATTAAGAGTATATTAATGATTAAGTTATATTTCTTAATAGCTGGGCATTTAAACTACTTATGCCCTGTGAGAATCCATAGAAAATACTGCAAAATCATACCTCTAAATTTGGGACTGAATGACTAGGCTACACATTTCATGATTTTATCCTTATAGGTTAAAGAATGTCCCAAGATGAGATTATTTTACACAGACTGCATTGTATCTACCGTAATGGAATGCTTCATGGCACTTTAGAATTCTTTGAGGTAGATGAAGAGAGAGGTAGGCATGTTAGTGGAATCAGCTATATAATCTACTACACAAACATGAACTTCAATGGGCCAGTTGAATGTGACTTTAGGGAACAAAAACATCTATATTCTTGCCTGCGACATAAACCCATATTCCTAAATTACTATAACTTACTAATTTTAAATTCCTTTGCTCTTTTTCCAGGACAAAATAATAATTTGGAAAATCTTAGAGACATTTATCCAATTCCTAATTAATGAACTAATGATGCCATGTATTTCAGTGATAATAAGCTTTTTTTTTAATTTTCTAAGTTTTTTATTTACATTCCAAATCATTTCCCCTTTCCCATTTCCTGCCTCCCCAAAAGTCCCATAAGCCCCCTTCCCTCCCTCTTTTCCCCATTCAACTCCCTCTCACTTCTCTGTCCTGGCATTCCCCTACATCCAGTCTTTCCAGGACCAGGGTCTCTCCTTCCATCTTCTTGGAAATCTATTGATATACGAATTGTGTCTCAGGTATTCTGAGATTCTGGGTTAATATCTCCTTATCAGTGACTGCATACCATGTGTGTTCTTTTGTGATTGGGTTACCTCACTAAGGATGATATTTTCAAGTTCTGACCATTTGCCTAGGAATTTCGTGAATTCATTGTTTCTAATTGCAGAGTAGTATTCCATTGTGTAAATATACCACATCTTCTGAATCCATTCCTCCGTTGAGGGACATCTGGGTTCTTTCCAGCTTCTGGCTATTATAAATAAGGCTGCTATGAACATAGTGGAGCATGTGTCCTTATTGCATGCAGGGGAAGCCTCTGGGTATATGCCCAGGAGTGGTATAGCTGGCTCCACTGGGAGTGTCATACCCAGTTTTCTGAGGAACTGCCAGACTGCTTTCCAGAGTGGTTGTATCAGCTTGCAATCCCACCAGCAGTGGAGGAGTGTTCCTCTTTCTTCACATCTTTGCCAACAACTGCTGTCTCCTGTGTTTTTGATCTTAGCCATTCTGACTGGTGTGAGATGGAATCTCAGGGTTGTTTTGATTTGCATTTCCCTAATGACTAATGATGATGAACATCTCTTTAGGTGCTTCTCAGCCATTAGATATTCTTCAGGTGAGAACATTTTTTTTAACTATATACCCCATTTTTAATAGGGTTACTTGGCTCTCTGGAGTTCATGTTAAAGGTCTTGGAAAGATCAGGAATTTGAGGCCCATATCTAAACATAGTAAAAGCAATTTACAGCAAACCGATAGCCGACATCAATCTAAATGGAGAGAAACTTGAAGCAATCCCACTGAAATCAGGGACTAGACAAGGATGCCCTCTCTCTCCATATCTTTTCAATATAGTACTTGAAGTTCTAGCTAGAGCAATTAGACAATAACATAGGTCAAAGGGATACAAATTGGAAAGGAAGAAGTCAAACTGTCACTATTTGCAGACAATATGATGGTATAATTAAGCGACTCAAAGAACTCCACCAGAGAACTCCTACAGCTGATAAACAACTTCAGCAAAGTGGCTGGATATAAAATTAACTCAAGCAAGTCAGTAGCCTTCCTATGCTCAAAGGATAAGCAGGCTGAGAAAGAAGTAAGAGAAATGATACCCTTCACGATAGACACAAACAATATAAAAGTATCTTGGTGTGACTCTAACCAAACAAGTGAAAGATCTGTATGACAAGAACTTCAAGTCTCTGAAGAAAGAAATTGAAGAAGACCTCACAAGATGGAAAAATCTGCCATGCTCATAGATTGGCAGGATTAATATAGTAAAAATGACCATCTTGCCAAAAGCTATGTACAGATTCAATGCAATCCCCATCAAAATCTCAACTCAATTCTTCATTGAGTTAGAAAGAGCAGTTCAAAAATTCATCTGGAATAACAGAAAACCCAGGATAGCTAAAACTATTCTCAAGAGTAAAAGAACTTCTGGGAGAATCAGTATCCCGGACCTCAAGCTGTACTACAGAGCAATAGTGTTAAAAACTGCATGGTATTGGTAGAGTGACAGGCATGTAGATCAATGGAACAGAATTGAAGACCCAGAAATGAATCCACACTCCTATGGTCACTTGATCTTTGACAAAGGAGCTAAAATCATCCAGTGGAAAAAAAGATAGCCTTTTCAACAAATGGTGCTGGCTCAACTGGAGGTCAACATGCAGAAGAATGCAAATTGACCCATTCTTATCTCCTTGCACTAAGCTCAATTCCAAGTGGGTCAAGGACCTCCACATAAAACCAGACACACTGAAACTAATAGAAAGGAAACTAGGGAAGAACCTTGAACATATGGGCACAGGGGAGAATTTCCTGAATAGAACTCCAATAGCTTATGCTCTGAGATCAAGAATTGACAAATGGAACCTCATAATATTACAAAATTTCTGTAAGGCAAAAGACACTGTCAAAAGGACAAAGCGGCAACCAACTAACTGGGAAATGATCTTTTCCAACCCTGCAACCGACAGAGGGCTAATATCCAATATATACAAATAACTTGAGATTATTTTTCTTTAACCTAAATTATGTAGGCTTTTCCTTTTAGTTAATATTTCTGTTATTGCATTTGATGCATATAATTTTGTATTCATTAATAGGATATAGTCAAAACCTTTAAAACACTACTTTCTTTTATCCATTGTAGTACTCAAGAAACCGTATCTTGGGTTTAGGGAGACAGGCCTATATATAAAGTGTTTGTGGCATGAGTTCAGATCCCTAGTACCCACAACAACTCAAGTGTGGTTGGATATGTCTATAAACTGAGAGCTTAAAGGCAGTAGGGAAGTGTGTGCTTGAAGAGGCATTTCCAGGGCTTGATGTCCAGCAAACTGAGTCTAGTTGAAAGGTCAACTCCATGTTCTCCTTTAGAGAACCTATTTCAAAAAGCAATAGCAGGAATAATAGCAAGTGGATAATTAAATTGAAATGGTGAACTCTATAGCTATATGGAGAGGTCATATAAAGAGTGATAATAATATAAAGACACTTAAGTTGACCTCTGACCTCCACATATATACACTTGAGTGAGTTCATATAAGGAAACATGTTTAATACACATGTTCCTGATATAACAGTGTATCTTTTAAAAATTAATAAGTTCTAGTTACTTTAAAATTGTCTCTGGTTTTATGGACATGTCCCAATAATTCTCATAAAAAAGAAAACATTATTATTATGTTTATTA